>CM060195.1:20525373-21726623 GCA_030549335.1 Pontederia crassipes | reverse complement strand
CTTTCCTAGCAAATCGATCCAAACGGCCTCGGGGATCCAATTGGGTCGTTCTCCGTCAGCTCGAGCTTCAGAAAGCATCGCGGACAATCTCTTTGAGCACCGAGAGTTAAAAGCCTTCCACATTTTTTCCGTATGCTCGGGCTCCCACCACACATCAACCTGTAAGTGTTTAAAAATAATTAATGTGCATGACGAAGAAAAATATTAATGATGATGTTGGCTTCTAATGATACCTAAAATTCATTAAATAACATCTGTCTCGTGGCATAAGGAACTTCCCTCCATGTAAGCCACGCTTCAGTATACCTATGTCGCAATACTTTAGTAACTGTTGCAGCCGCTGGTTTCGACGGTACAAATCTTGAAGGACACAGAATTATAAAATGTCATGGCTGAATCAAAGCATGAATAAGAATTCGATATACATAAAATAACACTTACCCTAAATTCTCATCTGGCTGCACGTATGCTTTGTAAACACGATTTGACGAAGCCTGGTCTGAGTCTTCCACGGAACAATGAGCTCTGACGGGTTGTTGTGGCAATTTCCGCAATATCAGCGTGAGAGGAAGGACCCGACGGAGAAGAATGTTCTATTATGCAAATGCCCGTGGCTGATCGAGGAGCTGACGGAGGAGAAGAACGCTCTGTTATGCGAATGCCCGTGGCTGACGGAGGAGCACACGGAGTACTGAGAGCTCTAGGGACGACCGGCTCCTTTCCTTTGTTTTTACTTTTAACAAATCGATACATCTGCATAGTACAAAATTTATTACAAGTCAAATTCACAATTGACAAAAAATTCAAATGTCACAACGTCTCGACCTGACTATGTTCGGCTACGTCTTGTGTTGCATCTTGAGGAACGGAATTGTACGTATAAATCGAGAATCAATTCCTAATATCCGGAGGCGCTTATAAAAAATAAACAAATTAATTCGAATAAACTTTTGCGAATGACTTCTTCTGATCATTATTTCAAACACTCACGAGATGGTAGCGAATATAAGAATGCATCGTCCGCGTCAGGCATTTGTTGATCCGATTGTTTGTCCACATGCATCGCTAACGCCTCAAACAAACTATTGCCTCAAACAAAATGAATATGAGTCGTAAATGAACAATCCATAAGATGACAACATTCGTAATAAAATATCCTAGTTGTAAGGTAAAAATAAATTGATAATTCGTGACGACAAGTAAAGACACATTTACTCATCATCTGAATTTCCACATGACTGGTACCCGTCATCATCATCATCATCAGAAGTCATCGTAGTTTCAAATTCATCTTCGTCCAAATCCTTTTCATCATTTTGTATGTCGACGTTATCGAAGTCTTCAAATACGTGTTCCGAATCATGTAGATCGTCGACTAATTCGGTGTCAACAATAGGGGCCACAGACGTCTGCGAGTCATCTTGAAAGGCACATTGCAATGCACAATCAACTTCTATCCTGCTTTTTGCCTTCGTCTTTATTACAATCCACCATTGTGATTTGTCCCTGGTCTTCTCCGGATATGGCACATAATATACTTGTCTTGTAGAAGACGGAATAATGAAAGGATCAAAACGATCATAACACCTATTGTGACGTATTTCAACTATTTTGAAATCTTTGTGAAGTCGCATCCCTCTCCTTTCCTTTGGATCAAACCAATTACACTCAAATAATGTGACTTTATTACCTCCAGTATATTACAGCTGAATAATGTCTTTGAGAACACCGTAGTAATCACGCTCATTTTCTCTGTCCGTGGATCCCACGACACATACTCCACTGTTCACGGTTTTCTTCCCGATCGACCAAGTTTCAGTGTGAAACTTATAACCATTCACAAAATACACCGGTCAACTTTTCACCTCTCGAGCGGGTCCCCATGCCAAATTATGGAGACCAGTCGCCGTGCCGGTATTGAGAACCTAATATGAAAATAAATGAGTATAGTAGACGCTGAAGACATCAAATTACTTCAAATATTTTGATAATTACCTGTTCCTTAAACCACGGTGCAAAATCATTCTCGATTCTATCTTGTACATGTTCTTCAGGGACAATGTAGTCAAGAAAGCACTACATACGAAGTGATGGCTAAATCAAAATGATGTTTGGGAAGACGTTAAACAAAAGAACGCATGGATATTAAACTTACTTAATGTAGCTTTGCACCTCCGGCGTGTTTAGAAGGACATGATTCGTGGCAGACTTGAATTTTGCATCACTGAGCCATCTACTCCTTGGCTTCCCAAAATGTTGTCCTAACTGATTGAAGAGCGACAAAGATGCCACATCAGACTGTTCTTCTGGAACTTCATCATTTCGACGGACTCTGGTCCTCGCACACTTAACATGGGACTCGAAGTAGTAAGAACAGAAGTATGAAATCTCCTGAATCATATACGCTTCACAAATGGATCCTTCGACACGTGCTTTGTTCTTAATCGTCTTTTTTATTCGATTGAGATATCTTTCAAAAGGATACAACCACCTATATTGTACTGGTTCACCTACCCTTGCCTCATATGGCAGATGAATAGGTAAGTGCTCCATGGAATCAAAAAATCCCGGTGGAAATATTCGTTCCAACTTACATAATGTTATCGGAATATTACGTTCCAATTGGATCATATTTTCCACCGTTAATGTTGTAGAACACAATTCTTTAAAAAATTGACTCAACTCCGTTATCGGCTTCCAAATCATATCCAGGAGTGAAGAAAAAGCAGTAGGAAGCAAAGTTTCCATGAATATGTGACAGTCGTGACTTTTCATGCCAAACAAACGCAGGTTATTCATGTCCACACATCGGGTCAGATTTGATGCATAACCATCCGGCATTCTCAGCTCTTGGATCCAGCGACACACTTGGGTCTTCTGCTCCTTAGTGAGAACATAACTTGCTCTTGGTTTAGATATTCTTCCGTTATGTAAAGTCACTAAGTGCAACTCTGGCCGTCGACAGTACTCCTTCAAATCTAGTCTCGCCTTGAGGTTGTCCTTTGTTTTACCCTTAATGTCCATTACGGTGTTGAATACATTTTCAAACACATTTCTCTCAATGTGCATGACGTCCAAGTTATGACGTATCAAACAATCAGACCAATAAGGTATATCCCATAATATACTTCGTTTGGTCCAATTATGACAAACACCATACTCATTGTATGTGACATTTGGGTCGTCGACAATTCTGCATAAAGCATTGACAATGCGACGTAATTGAGCTCCTGAGCGTCTGACCGGAGGCATGTCTTCCACAACCCTATTCCATCGAAATGCATTTCGGTTATTTCTGTACGGATGATCAGCTGTAAGAAACCGTCTGTGGCAATCAAACCAAGTATTTTTATCCCCATTTTTCAAAGTGAACGCATCTGAGTGTTCCATGCAAGATGGACAAGCTAATTTCCCTGCAGTCATCCAACCAGACAATATCTCGTAGGCTGGAAAGTCATTAACAGACCACAATAAGGCAGCTCTCAATGTGAAATTTTGATTGGTCGACACATCATAAGCGACGACACTATCCCACAGTTCTTTTAGCTCGTCTATTAGAGGTTGTAAATACACGTCTATCCTCTGTTTAGGACTTTGAGGACCAGGAATAATGCATGTCAAAAACATATAAGGTGCGGACATACAAATCCCAGGTGCAAATTATAAGGTGTTATTGTTACCGGCCAACATGAATAAGGAACTGAAGTTTTACCTTATGGTGTAAAACCATCTGCGCATAATCCGAGCCTTATGTTCCTTTGGTCCCTAGCAAAATCAAGATGCTTACGATCAAAATATTTCTACGCTTCACCATCCGATGGGTGAAGCATTACATCTTCAGAAGTATTATGCTGTGCATGCCACTTCATCTGTGACGTTGATCCTATAGACGAGTATAGTCTTTTAAGCCTTAGAATAAGAGGCAAATAATGCATTCTTTTCACAGCGACTTGAGACTTGTTAGTCACTCTATATCGTTCGGCCCCACAATACTTGCATTCATTTAGATTGATGTCTTCGTCGTAATATAACATACAACTATCACGACAACAATCTATTTTAATTGAGCCAAGACCAAGTTTACTGACCAATCTTTTTGTCCTATAAAATTTTTTAGAAATACGAGCCCCAGTTGGTGCGACCACTTTTAAAATATCTAGAAATGCAACAAAACATGCTTGTGAAATATTATGGTCGGCTTTCAGATTCAACAATCTAACAGCAAGTGATAGTTCCGAATGACTTTCACACCCAGGCCATAAGGGTTGGCTCGATGCGTTTAGTAAGTCATAAAAATCTCTTGCTTCTGGATTTGGTGCCTCTTCATTTTGCTCAAATCTAATGTTGTCATACTCAGTTACAGCTGCGTCATAAACAGACTGTTCATATTGCGAAGCAAATATTGGTTCAGGATCCACAAAATGAAGACCTTCATTTGGGACGCTTGAGAAAGGCGCTCCTTCGCCTAAATCATCTCATTCCCAATAATTTGGTTTGAAACCCTTTCTATATAAGTGAACTTTGACAGTCTCTATCGTATGTAACTTTGTGCTAGCACATTTCAAACAAGGACACCTAATTGCTCCCTCCCGCTGAAATTGTAAAGATTGACAAGCCACAGTAACATAATAGTCAACGCCATCTATAAATTCTTGTGTCAAGTCTCTACGACCAGGATTATTTCTTTTGTACATCCATCGACGATCGTTCAAGTATGACATAATGACTGCATTATTTGCAAATCATAAAAAATTTCAGTCATACAAAATTGTATAAGGAAAGAAAAATGAATATGAAACAACTGAGGAAGAACAGATTGTTTAGCTAATGTTTACTAATCATACTGCTAGGTATAGAGATAGCATATAATAAGTATATATAACAGTTTTGACCCTTTTTGCTCATGATCTTTTTCCATCAAACAAAAGGAGGAAAAAAATATTACAACTATAATTCTAAACTATAATTCTAAATATAATTCTAAATATTACAACTATAATTCAAATGCCACGCGCGGAGGGCGGCCGGATCTGGCCGCCGCCGCGCAAGGGCGGCCGGATCTGGCCGCCGCACGGAGGGCAGTCGGATCTGGCCGCCGCGCGCGGAGGGCGGCCGGATCTGGCCGCCGCCGCGCAAGGGCGGTCGGATCTGGCCGTCGCGCAAGGGCGGTCAGATCTGGCCGCCGCGCGCGGAGGGCGGCCGGATCTGGCCGCCGCGCACGGAGGGCGGCCGGATCTGGCCGCCGAGCGCGGAGGGCGGCCGGATCTGGCCGCCGCGCGCGACTGGCGGCCGGATCTGGCCGCCGCGCGCGACTGGCGGCCGGATCTGGCCGCCGCGCGCGAATGGCGGCCGGATCTGGCCGCCGCGCAAGAATGGCGGCCGGATCTGGCCGCCGCGCGCGAATGGCGGCCGGATCTGGCTGCCGCACGGAGATGGTCGAAGGAGAGAAAAATTATATATCAAAGGAGGCGGGGATCAGACCTACCTGCGCCGGAGATGGTCGGCGGCGGAAGCTTCGGGCGGGAGGTGGTCGACGGCCGGACGAACGGTGGACGAAATGGGCGGCGGCGGACGGACGTTCAAAACGTTCTAAGTAAGAGTGCGGTCGGGTTTTTATATAACCACTTTTTGGCGGTCAAAGCCGCCGCAACATAGGTAAATATAATATTATATTAATTCACGTTTCGATGGCTCCAATCCGCTGGAAAAATCGTCGATAGTTTCGACGGTATTCAAACCGTCGAAATATCGACGGTTCTTTAAACCGTCGAAATATCGACCGTTTTAACCGTCGATAGTTTTGAGGGTTCTTTAAACCGTCGAAATATCGACGATTTTAGCCGTCGATTCCCTTAATGATAATTTTTAAAAAAACATCGACAGATACATAGGTTGTGTAAATTATAAATTTCCATTTTCGACGGTTGAGGCCGTCAAAAAAAAGTAAGGTAGAATATTTTATTTAAATACTATCGACGGTTATGACCGCCGAAATATCGACGGTTGCTTTGAACGTCGCAAATTTCAACGGTCAAAACCGTCAATAAGTTCAATAATTATGCGCAACCAGTCTTGAAATTTTTCGACGGTTCAGACCGCTGGAAGTTTCGACGGTTAGATAAATCGCCAAAATTATCGACGGTCATAACCGTCGAAGTATAAATATTTTCGACGGAATCTTCCGACGAATTTATCACCGTCGAAATTTTAGACGGGTTAAACCGTCGAAAATTATCGGACGAAAATATCGACGGTTTGAAAGATCCGCCGAAAAAACCGTCGATATTTAAGACGGATTTCGGGCCGTCGAAAATGGACCGTCGGAAATACGACTTTTTCTTGTAGTGTTATATATGAGCAACCTTAATGATTCTTTGTAAGGGTTATTATATTTAGAATATAAACCTACACATAATAATTCAACATAAGTTAGAACTGGTAAAAATAAATTTAAAATATAAAGCATTTAATATTCATTCTTGTGGTAAGAATTAGACAAGGCATAACAGAAATTGCATTTTCTGATTATTATTTCTAAAATTTTAATATCATTCTTTTACCTTTATATATTAAATAATATATATACTATATATTATTAAAAACTTAGATAGGAAGATAAAATTGTCCAAATTTCATTAGCCAACAAAGTCATTGAGAGTCCTCCATATATATCTTAGAGATGATAGGATTCCACAGACGCCGGAGCACAGCTTCTTCTGTCGTTGAACGTCGTCCGCTTCGACAAAGTTGAAGCCATCGTCAAGCAACCGGGTGGTTTCCTCTAACGCGTCTTCCAATGCCCCCAACTTCACCTTGTCAATCCTGGATCTGACATTTGTCTCCTCAATGGAGCTCCTGATGTTATAGACGTAGAGTTCCAAGTCACTCTTGACCTCGGCCGCCTTCTTCCTTCTCTCGTCATCGACCTTCAACTTCTCCGCGTCATGGACCATCTTCCGGATCTCTTTCTCGCTCAATCTTCTACTGCCAATTGTGACCGTGATACCAGTTTTCTTACCCGTGCCCCTGTCCGCCGTCACCTTGAGTATGCCATCGACATCGATTTCAAAGCAGACGCGGATGCTGGGCACTTGTCTTGGAGCAGGAAGAATACCGTGGAGTGTGAACTTGCTCAGTAAGTTGTTGTCCTTGATCATGGTCCTCTCGCCCTCGTAGACGTCGATACTGATCGCTACTTGATCGTCGTAGAAGGTTGTAAAGTTGTCCTCTTTCTTTGTTGGGATCGGAGTATTACGCGGAATCAAGACGTACATGATCTCACCGTCGACAGCGGTTCCAAGCGATAGAGCGGTGACATCCATGAGTTGTAGGCTCCTTACCTTCTCACTAATGTCGACGTTGCTCATGTTAGCAGCAAGAACAGCAGCGCCATAAGCGACGGCCTCGTCGGGGTTGATCGTCTTGGAGTTGGAGAGCTGCTTTCCGCTGAAGAACTCGTGTAGCAGATGCTGCACCATGGGGATTCTTGTCGAACCACCGACGAGGACAACGTTGTCGACGTTGGCCTTATCGACGCCCGCATCCTTCAAACACTTGGATACGGTGTCCAAGCACTTGGTGAACAGATCCTTGTTCAGTTCATCGAATCTGGCCCGGGAGATGGTGATGAAGTGGTCGATACCCGTGACCTCGATGGTGGCCTCAAGAGCGGAGGAGAGTATCCTCTTTGCTCTCTCGCAAGACGTTCTCAATCGCCTCAGCAACCTGGAATCACCGCTGATGTCCTGCTTGTGCTTCCTCTTAAGCTCCCTAACAAAGTAAGTCATGATCCGGTTGTCGAAATCCTCACCGCCGAGATGCGTGTCGCCATCCATGGCCATCACTTCGACTGTACCATCTTCAAGGCGAACAAGTGAGACGTCGAAGGTGCCGCCGCCAAGGTCAAAAATAAGAACATTCTTCTCCCTGCCATCATCAGATGTCTTCTTGTCAAAGCTGTAGGCAATGGCGGCAGCAGTGGGCTCGTGAACGATCCGCGTGACGTTGAGTCCAGCAACACGTCCGGCGACTTTCGTGGCCTGCCGCTGGGAGTCGTTGAAATGGGCGGGGACCGTGATCACGGCGTTCTCTACAGTGGTTCCAAGAAAGGCTTCGGCGCTCTCCATCTTGACGAGGACCATGGAGGAGATTTCCTCAGGCTTGAACTGCTTCTCCTCGCCTTTGTACTGCACGACGATGGCGGGGCGGTCGTCAGAGCTCTCTATTACCTTGGAAGGCCACATCTTCATGTCGCTCTGGACGGTAGGATCGCTGAATCGCCTACCAATCAATCGTTTGGCATCTGCAACATTATTTAAAGGGATTCTAGAATTAAACGCTCAAAATCAAAATGTTGGCATGCAGGAGCAAATCAACCCTGTTAATCAATCAAGTTAGTGCTTTTCAAATCACCGAATAAGAAAAAAAGTGTGTTTTCTTTATGTAAGTACCAAAAAACCGAAAGTAGCATCGTTAAAACTGCAAGATGAAAGCCTGCTTGCAGTATAATTTCAAATATATAGTAATGCAAGCCACTCATAATTCTTGAACAACTTGTTTAAAAAAAATCAAAAGAAAATTAAGTTAAAGGTGCGTACCAAAGATGGTGTTCGCCGGATTCATGTGGACTTGATTGCTGGCGGCATCTCCTATGAGTCGGTCGGAGGCTGAGAAGGCGACGCAGGAAGGCGTAGTGCGATTGCCCTGGTCGTTGACGATGATCTCGACATGATCGTGCTGCCAGACAGCGGCGCAGGAGTAGGTGGTGCCGAGGTCGATACCTATCGCCGGAGCTCCACATTTCGCCATCACGTACGATCAACTCACTATCTTGTTATATTGCAAAAGAATTAATGTGCATACATATACATATATATATATATATAGTCGTCAAATCCAAGAAAAATTGTTAAGAATATAAACTATCCAGTAGCACTACTATTACACGAATTTGTCATGTAGAAAATTTCTAACCTGCTACTTTTTTTTTCGTATTTCTCCACTCAGCTAGATTTATGATTATCAAGAAACTGTATAACTTTATACAAGTCTTTATAATATACCCTTAACAGTGACTCCTCGTATTCCCTACAGCGAAATCAATTGCAATCGAGTAGTTGCATAGAAATACGTAAAGTCGCTTCAGGCTATTCGTTGAACTAAAATCAGCAGACGAATAGTATGTTAATAGACTGAAGTGAGACCATAAAAAAAAAGAATAAAGATTAATAATGCAGTGTTGCCTGCGTACGTAAACTTTTAAAAACTTAATTTTGTGGCTTCAACTAACCGTTCATTCATAGCTTAATATAATTTTTGGCTCAGTTGTTTCACAGGAAATGGTACAATATCATAGCAGTATAGTGAGTGTAAAATATCATAATTACGTTTTAAACAGGAATCTATTTCCAATCTATATTCTATGTATATTATAAAGCGGGTGCATTGAAAAGGCTGACAATTCAGCATTTGATTTTATCTTTTTTTCTAAGTGCTTACTTATGATATTATAACTGACCTTCAAATTTCAATTTTACAATCTGCGTCATGCAGCAGGCGGACAAAGAGCGCATAGGCATGCTCCCAGACGAGGTCCTGCACTCCATCCTAGCTCCTCTGCATGGTACAAGGAGGTGACCGTTGCCTTCTCCAAGCACTGGTGCAGCATCTCCTCCTACCTCCCGGTCCTCTTGCTCCGAGGGGGATAGGGCAGCGCCCTGCCTGTAATACCCAGCCATTTAAAAATAAATAAATAGAAACAAAAGAAATAGAAAAATAAAACTCAATTGAAAAGACCAACACAACAATCCAATTAGCAAGCCCTACAATTAACCTATAAAAAGGGGTTATTGTCCTAAAATCCTCCCTTAGCCACCATTCTCTTTTCCACACTCTCTCTTTTCTTCTCTAAAGCACATCATCCAGCAAGAGGAGAAAGATTCCAGCAAGGTTTTATCTAGATTTTCCTTCATTTTTGCATTCCTTTTTGTGTTAGCATCATCCCCTCACTCCTTCTCTCCAATTGGATGGCTTTCTAGGTGGAGAACAATAAGGGGAGGTGTTATTAGTGATTGGAAAGGTTCAAGCTAGGAGCAATCATGAAATTAGGTGGGTGATACCGAAATCCCCTTGTATAACATGATTAGCAATTGATTGGAATTAGGGTTCTTATTATTGGATAGTGTTCTTGATTGATGAGAAGTATGGAAGGGAATGATTGATTGAATTTCTTGTGTTTGATGCATGTTCTATGATTCTTATGACTGTAGATATGTTCTGTGTTAGTCCTTCATGCTTAGATGCTTGATTGAATGCCTTGATTGCAATTTTGGATTGAAAATCATTGCTATTTCCATTCTGTTCGATTTCTATTTTCATACAAACCGGTCGACCGATCCTATATATCGGTCGACCGGTGATGAGGTTATCGGTCGACCGACCCTTGGAGACCGGTCGACCAATCTATCTTTTTAAGCCTTGTATCGTTCGACCGATCGGTCGACCGAAGATTTTTTTGATTAAGTACTATTGGTCGACCGATCCAGAGATATCGGTCGATCGGTATAGGAGAAACTTATTGTATTGCATACAGACCAACCAGTCGACCGATCCAGAGATATTGGTCGACCGGTGTCCGAGAAATGGTTGACCGATCAGTAAGGACAGATCGACCGATATCTGTCCAGATTGCATATTAATTCTTATTTTGATTATTTTTTTGATCTATATTCTTTCTATGCTTGTGTTGTGTTACTCTTTACTGTTTGGCACGCTATGTGAGTGAATCTTTGATCTTGTTTTGATCTGTTCTATGATCCAATTCTATCATGATAAGCAAGTATGGCAAAGTGATAAAGAGATGAAGTAAGAAAGTTATGAACATATTTATGGGAGTGGTGGTCAGAGCTTAAGCTGAGTGCTCATCGGACGGGTCGCTCTCTGAGCCATAGCTTGATCTCACATTGGCCGCACGAAGCTGTATTTGGTCGCTCTTGCGTAAATCCCCCAGGTTAAAGGCACCTAATGATAAGTGAAAGTAAGAGCACAAAGAACATGGACAAGTGACATGAATATGATGAACAAAGCATGATTATTGATCCAGCATGATCTCTGAAATCTTTATAATTATAAGATTGACTCATGATCTCTATCTCTTTTACCCATCGATATCTCAAGTGAATGATCTTATGCTCTCAAATCTGATCTTATTGCAAGTGATTACTAATTTTGTCAATTGCTATTCATTATTATGCATTGTACACTTATGGATCCCCACTAGGCTGTATAGCTTACGGGAGGATCTCCTCCCCTGTGTTGATTTTCACAGGGCCAGGTCAGTGATGGTGTTGAGATCGTGTGCCGCGACCAGCGATGTTAATGCACATGAACCAAGAGAGGGCCTAGTTATCTTTATCTTTATTTCCGCATTATGAGCTCGATGTAACTCAGATATTATGGCTATTATGGACTTTATAATATTTTAGGACTTTCACTTTTATGATATTTCTATCTTTCCTTCTTGTTCTTATTATTGGCATGCCATTATTTTTATTTGAGATTTGGTCAAGTTTAAGTCAATATTATAGTATTTTTTCGTAGCGCCTTCGAATAGATCCTCGTCACGTGGCGTTGGTTGATTTGGGGGTGTTACATTTATAGTATCAGAGCCGCTGTTCAGACTCTTTTGACGTCTTATTTTATGGTATGGTATAAGAGAGGTTCATGTGCTATCGTTGAGCTATCGCCACACTCTCCACCAAAGAGAATTGTAAGTCAAATACATGTTGATTATATGGTATTGGTTTTGAATGTATTGTTCTTTCATAATTAAAGGATAAGGATGTCGAGGCGATCAGAGAGGATCCAGGAGCGCGAGGCCGGATCGTCCCGTATTGCTCTTGAGGCGCCAGAGGGCCCAATCACTTATTCACATATCCTAGCCCAGCGAGGCCGGGGACGGGGTCGTGGTCGAGGCCGCACCCCCACCCGCGGCCGTGGACGAGGCCGCAGCACGAAGGCGCAAGTACAGGATGAGTACATTGATGAGACTGACCCACTACAGGGCAGTCAAATTGGAGGCAGCCAGCCTGCGACCAGACGTCGCACACGAGAACCTCGACAAGAGGATCCTGAGGATACTATTGAGGCATTTTTGAGGTTACGTCCACCACCGTTCGAGGGCAAGGCGGATTTCTTTAAGGCGGAGCAATAAATAGAGACATTGGACCGTATATTTAAGCTAATGAAGTGTGCTGAGGAACGAAAGGTGCTGTACGCTGCCCATCTGATCACCGACTCTGCCATGGATTGGTGGAAGCCTACTAGAGCCACCATGTTTAGAGGACTGAAGGAAGAAGAGATATCATGGGAGGAGTTTAAGTTGGCCTTTGCAGAGCGTTACACTCCTGCTCACGAGCAGGAAAGCAAGCATGAGGACTTTTTAGAGCTCGTCCAGGGGACCATGATAGTGAGAGAGTACCACGCACAGTTTGTTACGCTGGAGTAATATTATCCTATGCCGTTTGAAGGACGCATAAGGACAAACAAGTTCATCAATGGTCTACGACCGGAGCTGAAGACTGAAGTTCTGACAGGGGACAGTAATACCTTGAAAAAGGCGATGAGACTGGCCACCCGCATGGAGAAGGACCAGGCGGAGCGCAAGGCCAGAACACCAGTCAAGCCAGCAGAGCCACAGCGATTCAGGACCGATGATTGCCGACCATTCAGGAGGGATGATCGTCGTGATCACCGCTATAGGCCTTATCATCAGAGAGAGGCCCATCGTTATGCTCCACCTCCTCATCATCCAGTACCAGCACGACACCAGGTAAAATGATTTCAAAATATTAATTAAGAGTTAAGCTTGAAAATTAACTCAAGTTTCATCTAAAAGCCCCTGAGACAGCTACCACCTCCTCCATGTTAGCCTCAGCCACAAGCACCAGTAGCACAGCAGAGGCCTCGTTGCCCACATTGCGAGCGATATCATGATGGCGAATGTCGCAGGGTGATAGGCGCATGCATCCACTGTGGACAGTTCGGGCATTTTGCCCGAAACTGCCCTCAGATTCCTAGGAGGGGTCATGAGAACCGGGGCGCAGGAGGCGCAAACCCCGCAGTCCAAAGCAGGGTGCATCACATGGAGGCACATGCGGAGCAGAATGATAATGACGTCATCAGAGGTACTCTCCCTATTGCTGGAGTGTCTGCCATTATCTTGTTTGACTCATGGGCCACGCACTCGTTTATTTCAGAGTCGTGTGCCCAAGCTCTTAGCCTGCCTTTGCAGCAGATGCCTCATGCCATGAGGGTGAGCATCCCCATGGGAGACCTTCACGCGGCCAAGTACATTTCGAATGTACCTGTTACCGTGGAGAAGAGGAATTTTTCTGCAGATCTCATTGTCATTCCGATGGCGGACTACGATGTCATCCTAGGGATGGATTAGCTTTCTTATCATGATGCAGCTCTACACTGCAAACAGAAAAATATCATAATAGGCGCACAGGGCAAGCCAAAGGCAGTCATCAGAGGTACTCCATCGGAGGGCAAGAAGGTGATTATTTCGACTATGAAGGCGCAAAAGATGATCTAAAAGGGATGCTATGCCTACTTGGCAAGTGTGGTGAAGACCAATGCACCAGCCACCGCACTACAACAGATAGATGTAGTGTGTGAGTTTCCAGATATTTTCCCTGAAGATACTTCAGGATTGCCACCAAGGCGTGAGGTGGACTTCAAGATCGATCTTCTACTTGGCACCGCACCCATCTCCAAGACACCGTACCGCATGGCACCTGTCGAGATGCATGAGTTGAAGAAGCAGATCCAGGAATTGTTAGATAAAGGCTTCATTCGGCCGAGTGTCTCGCCGTGGGGAGCACCTGTACTGTTTGTGAAGAAGAAAGATGGTTCAATGCGGCTTTGCATTGATTACAGGATGCTTAACAAGGTGACGGTGAAGAATAAGTACCCACTACCATGCATTGATGATCTCTTCGATCAGTTGTCGAAGGCATCCTTATTCTCTAAGATCGATCTACGGAGTGTCTACCATCAGTTGAGGGTTGCCGAGAAGGACATACCGAAGATAGCCTTCCGGTCTAGGTATAGTCACTATGAGTTTTTAGTGATGTCGTTTGGACTGACGAACGCTCCTACAGCATTTATGGACATGATGAACAGGATCTTCAAACCATACTTGGACCAGTTCATCATAGTGTTTATGGATAACATCCTGATTTACTCATCCAGCCCAAAGCAGTATCGGGAGCATCTCAGGATAGTGTTGGAAACTCTGCACCAACACAAGTTGTACGGAAACTCTCTAAGTGTGAGTTTTGGCTAAAGGATATCATGTTTCTTAGACATATAGTTTCCAAGAAGGGCATCTCGATGGACCCCACTAAGGTGGAAGCAGTGACTAATTGGGCAAGGCCGAAGAACGCATACGAGATCCACAGCTTTTTAGGACTGGCAGGTTACTACAGGAGAGACTTCTCCAAGATTGCAGCACCACTCACGAACATCACGAGGAAAGCGGAGAAGTTCATCTGGTCGGACAAGTGTGAGCAGAGCTTCCAGACCTTGAAGGATCGTCTGACATCAGCACATGTCCTCACCATTCCGATGGGCAGCGGAGGATATGTAGTTTACAGTGATGCATGTGGGACAGGCTTAGGGTGTGTACTGATGCAGCATGGTAAAGTAGTGGCCTATGCTTCATGCCAGCTGAAGAAATATGAAGTTAACTACCCCACGCATGACTTGGAATTAGCTGCTATAGTTTTTGCTTTGAAGATCTAGAGGCACTATCTTTATGGGGAGACTTTTGAGATCTTCACAGATCATAAGAGTCTCAAGTATATTTTTTATCAGAGAGATCTTAACATGAGGCAACGCCGTTGGTTGGAGCTCTTGAAGGATTACGAATTTGCTATTAATTACCATCCCGGTAAAGTAAATTCAGTGGCGGATGCACTGAGCAAGAAGTGGGAAGGCTCACTGGCTTACATCAGGGTACGAGAGTACGAGATGTTACAGGAGTTAGACCAGTGGTGTCCCCGGCTTGACAGTAATGGAGCGATATGGATGCTGCATAAGATGAGGCCTAGTATGATTGACAGAAGATGATGAAAAGATGTCAGCAGGAACCGAAAGACTTTCAAGTATCTGCAGATGGAGGGGTACAATATAGGGACAGGTTATGGGTTCCCACAGATGTCACCATCAGACGGGAGGTAATGGACGAGTGCCATAAGTCTGAGTTTGCTATCCATCCTGGTAGAACGAAGATGTACAAAGATGTGCAGCGCAGCTATTGATGGCCGGACATGAAGATGGATATAGCTGCATACGTGTCCAGATGTCTAGTGTGCCAGCAGATGAAGATCGAGCATCAGAGGCCCTACGAGAAGTTGAAATCTCTAGATGTCCCACAGTGAAAGTGGGATAACATCACTATGGATTTTGTATCCAACCTGCTCAAGACTAAGAAGGGTCATGATGCCGTATGGGTGGTGGTGGATATATTCACTAAGGCAACGCACTTCATCTCCATCCAGTGGAAGTAGTCGATAGAGAGTCTGTTGGACTTGTATGTTAGGGAGGTGGTTAGACTATATGGCATTCCAGCATCGATTGTGTCAGACCGAGATCCCAAATTCACTGCTAGATTTTGGAAGAGCATGCAAGAGGCATTTGGCACTAGGTTGAATTTCAGCACCGCTTTTCACCCTCAGACCGATGGGCAGTCTGAAAGGACTATACAGACATTAGAGGACATGTTGTGAGCGTGTGCACTGGATTGACAGAGTAGCTGGGATGAGCATATTCACCTGATTGAGTTTGTCTATAATAACAACTATCATTCCAGTATCGGCATGGCACCCTTTGAGGTTTTATATGACAGACCTTGTCGGTCACCCGCTCATTGAGGTGAAGTAGGTGAAGAGAAGATCATGAATAAGGAAGAAGTGAAGGAGACAGTTGAGTATGCTGAGAAAATGAAACTAATCAAGCAGAGGATGAAAACAGTTCAGGACAGACAGAAGAGTTATGGGGATAAGGGAAGACGTGAGCAGATCTTTCAGGTTGGAGATCAAGTTTTGCTGAAGGTGTCTCCCATGAAGGGAGTGATGAGGTTCAGTAAGCGAGGGAAGCTCAGTCCTCGGTACGTGGGATCCTTTGAGGTACTCGAGTTAGTAGGTGAGGCAACATGTAGGCTAGCATTGTCACCTTCCTATGGGCGTGTGCATAATGTGTTTCATATCTCCATGCTTAAGAAGTACAAGCACGATGCTGCTAATGTATTACGGATCGAAGAGTCAAATCTAGCTACGGATTTGACCTTCGCGGAGTATCTGACGCATATAGTGGAGCGGAAGGTATAGCGCCAAAAGGATAAAGTAAGTGAAAGTAAGAGCACAAAGAACATGGACAAGTGACATGAATATGATAAACAAAGCATGATTATTGATCCAGCATGATCTCTGAAATCTTTATGATTATAATATTGACTCATGATCTCTATCTCTTTTACCCATCGATATCTCAAGTGAATGATCTTATGCTCACAAATCTGATCTTATTGCAAGTGATTACTAATTCTGTCAATTGCTATTTATTGTTATGCATTGTGCACTTATGGTGTTGAGATCGTGTGCCGCGACCAGCGATGCTAATGCACATGAACCAAGAGAGGGCCTAGTTATCTTTATCTTTATTTCTGCATTATGAGCTTGATGTAACTCAGACATATAGCTATTATGAACTTTGTAATATTTTGGGACTTTCACTTTTATGATATTTCTATCTTTCCTTCTTGTTCTTATTATTGGCATGCCATTATTTTTATTTGACATTTGGTCAAGTTTAAGTCAATATTATAGTATTTTTTCGTAGCGCCTTCGAATAGATCCTCGTTACATGACGTTGGTCGATTTGGGGATGTTACACTGTCTATCAACCTCCTTGATGTTGGACACGAGAGGGACTATCACCTCATTACCCAGTTCCTGTGCGATAGCGGCGTCGACGGGGAGAGCTTGGTATCCTCGGCTCGTGGCGCCTGCTGGAGGACGTCCACGCCGTCTTCTCGTGCCAGACCATCCGCGTGCAGGTTCACGATCCTGTTCAAGTCCATCTGCAAGTCAACGATCCTGCTAAGAGTGGTAACAATTGTTATTCAATTAACACCAATGTTTTAAAAACCGATTCGGACCGGCCGGTTCAACCGGTCCGATCGCAAACCGGTAGAAAACACGGTCCGATTCATTAATAAAACCGGAATTGATGAATAACCGGATTGGCTCGAAAAAAACCGGAAAAACTGTGTTGAACCGGTGAATCCGATTGAACCCGGTTTTTTATTTTTTTTCAAAAAGTTATGATATATGGAAATAATTTATTAGGAGATATTCAACTTTAAAGTTACCAAATTATTTTAAATGAAATTGGAATGTTATGAAGATTGAGGGAGAGAAAAAAAAGGAAAGAATTTAAAATAAGAAAATAAAAGGAAAGATGGTAGTTGGAGAGAATGAATAAAAATTGAAATATATTATTAAGAGAATAATAAAATATGAAAAGCATTTATTGGGGGATATGAATGTTTAAATAATTTTATAAAATTGGAAAGTTTTGTACGTGAGAGTGAAAGGAGAGAAAAAGGAGAAAATTTAAAATTTAAAATTAAAAAGGAAAGATCTAAATAGAAATAGAATATTAATCAAATTAAATAAAAAGAGATATATGTGGAAAGAAAATAAAATCCGGTACTAATATATTAGTAATAAATTTAAATTGAAATTAAAGTTAGATTATTATATTAGTAATAATAAAAAGGAAACTACTAAAATAAAAAGAGAGTTATATATGAAAAGAGCATTAAATTCGGTAATAATATATTAGTCAATAAATTTATATTGAAATTAAATTTATACTATTATATTAGTAATAATAAAAAGAAATTTGTTATTTAAACTAACATTCTTTAATTGATTTAATCATTTTTGTAATAATTTATATATTAAATTACTCTTAAAAATTATAACTAATAATATTATATAAAAATCCGGTTCAACTAGTTGACTCCCGGTTGAACCGGTCGAATCTCGTCTCGGTCGGCATGCCGATCCGATCTTCGATCCGATTTTTAAAATATTGATTAACAGGGAACAAATATATTTCTAAATATTACATAATATTATAATCCTATAACATAATCTAGTGGAGGAAGTAAAAATACTCTTGATTGTGAAAATAAATTTAATACGTGGAAAAAAGAAACAGCATCTTTCCACAATGTAATACATTTTCATTATGGACATTATTTTATTTCTTGTCTTGAATACTTATTTACACATTTTATTAGAAAAATATTATTTGTAAGGGAAAGTTTTTCTAATTATGGTGTAGCAACAAATTAGCGTATAATCTTATAGAAACCAATCATATTTCTTAAAGAATAAATTATAAGTTAATTTTAGCAAGATTTCTAATATTCTTTAAACATCTTACATATTATAAAATGTATTTTTTAGAACAAAAGATAAATTGTTAACAAAATATGTTACGTTTTAAAAATCATATGTGTCATGTTAGTATCATATTTTTTTTCTTTTTTCCTCACTGAATAATACAACAGTTTTTAGAAATTATCTTCGAGAAAAATATAAAGTTGAAATTTAAATAACAGACTTACTTTTCCAAGTTTCCGAACCTCATCTAATTTGAATATATGCCGTGATTTCTTATGTTTTAGTATATAATTTTTTTACTTCAGAATCCATCGGTTATTATATATTGAAATAATTAATTATATTAATTAAACTAAAAAGAGATTAATTATATTAATTCTAATTGTCCCAATTTTCTTTAAATTTTTTGTTATTGCCGTGAATAATGATATAAAACCTCATTAATATGTATTTTCTAATGTCATTTGTTTCATAAGCTTTAATATGTATTTGAGTATATGAAATAAGAAAATAAATAGTGTCTACTAAAATAAATTTAAAGAAAAGTCACATAATATAAAATAAATTTATAGTATCGTATTAATTTCATTATTAAAATAGATAAGTATTGTGTGTGCGCTTAATATATTATAAAAAATAATTTTAAAATCATTATTATTGAATATGTAAACAAATTCCTTTTCATTTATGAAAAATCATTTTAATTCTACCAACAAACCTGTTATAAAATTATTTATAATATATATTTTTAAGACATAGCGTCACTAGAACTTGTAATATGTATATACATACATATTGATATAAATTTTTAAATTATGAAATCCGAAAACAAAAATTAATGCCTACCATTGAAGAAAGTTTAATGCGTGAGATGAGATATAATATATATGTATAAAGTGGCCATCGTCCTCATTTATCTTTATTTTTATTTTGCATTTTTTTATTACATATCCCGATTACTAAATTCATAGCATCTTCTAATTAATGGCCTAATTGGAATCTAATGTCACTGATATTAATCAAATTATTGCATAACTCTTTAGTGTTAAATGTTATCCATTACCACAGTTATTAAAGCACCACCTTTATAGTTATAACAGTTATCAAATTATGTATTCGCACAATTATAAAAAAAATTAAAAATAAT
Source organism: Pontederia crassipes (assembly GCA_030549335.1). Lineage (NCBI taxonomy): Eukaryota > Viridiplantae > Streptophyta > Magnoliopsida > Commelinales > Pontederiaceae > Pontederia > Pontederia crassipes. Next base: position 21,706,994 of record CM060195.1, on the reverse strand, counting down.
TTAAAAATAAATATTATGAATAACATTAACTATATCAAAGATTAAATATTATTAAAAATATATTATTAAAAAATAAATATGATCAAGTATAAAACCATTTTCTCCTCCTCAACTATTTGTAAGATGAATAATATTAAATAATAAATATGGAACTCTGGTGCTTGTAATTAATTGATTTATCATGTTATTCAATCATTCTATGTGCATTCACATTCTGTGTTCTATGGATACTTTCTTGATCATGATACATCACAAGATGATGTAGAAAAAATTCTCGTGTTTGTAAGATGACAACAATTAGAGAGAAAAATGTCTTATATTTGTAGCCTAATGGCTGTACTTTTCTAAACACTGCAACTTATATTATCTCTAACTGAAAGTTTTAATATAGAAAATTAACCTTCTTGCAACGGAATTAAATAAGATTTTTTTACATTATATTATTCTTGGAATTAGGTCGACGATCACTTAACCGAACGCCGGTACAATATCACAATCCAAATACTACTAAGGCACAAACTACAGAGGCAAAGTGAGGACGTCATCAACCTGCAAGTTGTCTCCATAGGACTCCAATACAACTCTATATATAGTTGCATTAGCAGTTCCATAAACTGCCGGTGCAGTTTTATTATGTATATTATGTAATTAATAAATTACATGCAAGCAAATGTCTATTATGGGCGGTTGACATCCAACAATCTTCTACTCGCACATGATAGATTATTTGCCTTATTTTGCAAATGTTTGGATATAGTAAATGAATCGTGCGACCCACAAGTACATTCACAACATAATACGAGAGAACTGCGACTTGTTAAGGATACACAATCATATACCATAACCTGTTAGGGATACATAGTGTTCAACCAACTTGAGAGACAATACTATAAAGTCGCTCAATCAATATGCGAGCTAGAACTATATTCTCATATAGTTGCTCAATCAATCATATTACTCGCTTTGCCTTAGAGACACCTTGCTTGCATAGCTTAGACGACACACGTCTAATTCCGCGGTTACTCAATTTTATATGTATACTTTATAGTTCACCAACAACATATAAAATTTATGCAGCACCAGTGAATCTTTCTCTCGCCCTCATATTTCTCGATTCCAAGTTAGTTGCTTTCCTAGACGCGGCTCGATGGGCCGCATACAATTTTATAGTCTTTGAGTAGCTCGCTAAAGTAGCAACACTAACGTATCACTTTAAAATATTGTCAAGAGTCTAAGGGTAATCTCCGAACCCATTCAATCCTTAAAGACTCACACATGTGACGAAGACTCGATAACTATTCGTCACGTCTTAGGGTCGATTTAACATACTTGATGATACACTCGAGTATTGCGATGGAGACTCCCACTGAAGGAGCGTATTTCACTTCTCAATATTATCGCACAGACTTAAGTCCAATCGCATATCTATAGCGCCTGACCTGAGTCCTCCCCATAGTCGCCCAAAATTTTGGCGCCTTTAAATGAGGTCTCATATCTGGCTCCCCTTGTCAGGTTACACGGAGTTGAAGTAAACTCGTGTTCAAGACTTCCCGAATAAATTAGGACGGTTTTAGATCATATTATGATTTTAAACCATTTCTTTTCCGTTCGTTATACTCTAAGCGTCGGAGGCGATTATCCGTGTGATTTGATAATCTCGTGCCTGACTGATATACTCTACTTGTGTATAACAACTCATAATAACTTAAACAAAGAAATGAAAATGTTTTCATTAAAAAAACAAGTGTTTAAGTATAATTAGAATTACGTAATCCTATAGCTTTTATATGTCTAATAAATACATCTCTCGGAATAGGCTTCGTAAATGGGTCAGCCACATTCTGATGTGTAGACACATATTGAATCATGATCCTTTTCTGAACATCTTTATTTCGTACAAATTTGTACTTAGTGTCGATATGCTTCTCTTTACAGTAATATTTCTCATCTTTGACATATACAATGGTAGCTTGATTATCACAGTATATGTTAGTCTTTGAAGCATCAACAGCTACTCTCAGATGGCGAAGGAATTTGCCTAACCAAAGGCCTTCTTTTGCAGCTTCGGTACATGCCACGAATTCACATTCCATTGTTGACAATGCTATGCAATCTTGCTTCTTGCTGCTCCACGTCACAGCGCCATTGCTAAGCAAAAAAACATAATTGGAGGTGGACTTGCGTTCATCAATATCGCTAGCCCAATCAGCATCCGTATATCCGGCTAACTTTAGGCTTCCTCATTGATAGCATAGTAGTCAACGGTTCCCTTCAAGTATCTAAGAATCCTTTTGACAGCCTTCCAATGTTGGTGTCATGTCCTGTATTAGACTGATATCGACCGGCTAGATCAATGGCATGACATATGTCGAGTCGAGTACACAACATGACGTACATCATACTTCCGACTACGTTGGCATAAGGAACAGAGATCATAGCACTCTTTTCTTCTGAAGTCTTTGGACACATATTAAGACTTAAAGCTTCACCTTTCGCTATAGGAGTATCAATGGGTTTGCAGTTATTCATTCGAAAATGTTTGAGAACCTTTTTTATATAGGTTTCTTGCGAAAGAGAAATGAATCTCTTTGAACGATCTCGATAAATTTTTGCTCCAAGTATATATGTTGCTTCACCCATGTCCTTCATCTCAAAGATAGATGACAATCATTGCTTAATGGTATTTATATTCTCCTTATTATTTTCATCTAGCAAGATATCCTCGACATATAGAGTTAAAAATGCAAACTTATCTTTGGAGTCACATATGTACACACATTGGTCTTCATCAATTATAGAAAATCCGAAGGAAATTATTGATCGATGAAACTTCAAATACCACTGCCTAGATGATTGTTTTAGTCCGTATATGAACCGTCGCAATTTACATACTCTGCGCTCTTGACCTTTTACAATGAAGCATTTAGGTTGCTTCATGTAAATTTCTTCATCTAGTTCTCTATTTAGAAAAATTGTCTTTACATCCATTTGATGCAGTTTTAAATCCATATGAGCAACTATAGATAGAATTAAGCGAATTGAAGAATGTCTTGCAACTGGTGTAAAAGTTTCATCATAATCTATACCCTCCTTTTGGGTATATTCTTGTGCAACAAGACGAGCTTTATATCTTTCTATGGATTCATCCGCACCACGTTTGACCTTGAGAACTCATTTATTCCCTATTGATCTTTTATCGGGTGGGAGATCAACCAAATCCCAAACTTGGTTATCTTTCATTGACTTCATTTCTTCTTCCATCGCTTTCATCCATTCTTTCTTCGTAGGACACGAGAGAGCCTCCTCAATTGTTTTAGGCTCATGTTCATCTTCCGGACCAACTATAAAAGCTTCCCCCTCAATCTTAAAATGACGACGTGGGATGATTTTTCGATTAGTTCGACGTATTAAACATTTTAGTATATCTCATTCTAGAGTTGGCGATGATTCTCTCCCATTCGGATCAAGATTCTGAGGTAAGGAGACATACTAATGAGCCAACTCATGATCTTCTTCCTACTCGAGGTGAAGATCTTTATCTATTTCGCCTTGCTTAGGAAAATCATCTTCTAGAAATGTAGCATCTCTATTTTCTATCTCTGTTACAGTTCCACCATCCTTTTCACCTATGAAAACATACCCTTTGGAGATCTCAGAATATCTTATAAAGATACACTTTTTCTTTCGAGGACCCAACTTTTCATACTTATGAGAAGTATGAAGTACATAGGCTGCGCAGCTCCAGGGGTGCAAATAACTAAGTTCAGGCTTTCGGCCTGTCCAGAGTTCGTAAGGAGTAGAATCTACAGACTTTGATGAAACACGAATCAATATGTAGACTGCAGTCAATAAGGAATCGCCCTAGAAAGAAATAAGGAGATTTGCTTGCGCCATCATTGATCGGACCATATCAAGTAGAGTTCGGTTTCGTCTTTCTGCAACACCATTTTGTTGCGGAGTTCCAGAAATTGTTAGTTTCCTATCAATACATTTTTCATCACATAATTCTCTAAAGAGATCAGATAAATATTTATGACCACGATCTGTACGCAAGACTTTAACCTTGTGATCCAATTGATTCTCAGTCATATGCAAGAATAATTTGAAACATTCTAATGCATCATATTTATGTGTGATTAAATAGAACACACCATATTGTAAATAATCATCAATAAAAGTGATTAAATAAGAGAAACCATGTCTAGCCTTAACATTCATAGGACCATAGATCTCAAAATGGATTATTTCTAAGGAAGAATCAGCATGTTTGCCAACTCCAAATGATTTTCTAATTGCTTTCCTAGCAAGACAATCTTCACACGTGGACAGAATTACTTTAGCGAGATTGCCCAAAAGGCCTTCTCTAGCTAGTCGGTTTATACGATCTTGTCCAATATGCTCAAGTCTGGCATGCCAAGTTTTGACATCAACATTTTTATCAGAAAATGATACAAATGAACAACTAGATTTTTGAAAATCTTTAGAGATTTCAAGAACATAAAAACCATTATACTAATAAGTAGTACAAATACAAATATTATTTAACATCACATCAACATAACTTGAACCAAATGTTATTACATAACCAAGTTCATCTAAACGAGATACTGAAATTAAATTCGAAAATTCGGAGCATAGAGGACATCATGAGGTACAAGACACGTCCTTCGCAAAGGTCCAATTTACATGTACCAATGCCTTTGACCTCCACACGTGTGTTGTTGCCAACATAAATCCACTTGGTTTCGGCATTGAATCGATGAAGATCCACAAAGGCATCACGTTCCTTTGCTATGTGGTCGGTGGCTCCTGAGTCTACAATCCACGAAGGATGAGAGTTAGCGACTAATGCACAGCTAGAAACATAAACGAAAGTTTGTTCAGAAAAGTAAACATGTGTATTCTTCTTTAGCTTAGTGCACTCACGAGCGAAGTGTCCACACTTGTGGCAATTGTAACACTTGACTTTACTTTTATCAAACTTTCCACCGCGCTTACCACGTTTGCGCTGGTTTTACCTTTGTTTTCAGTCTTGATTTTACCCTTCTGATTGTGCGGCATTGTACATTTTGAACTTTTACTCGCGCCTTTCGTACTAGATTCAGCAACATATGCTTGACCGAAAGGTTTAGCTGCCTCAAGGCGCTCTTCCTCCAGTTCCAGATGACGTGCAACATCAGTAAAAGTTTTGATGTTATCGTTATGAGTTAAGTTCAAAACCATTTGTTCCCAACGCATCGAAAGGGAACGAATGACAGCCTGCACTTGTTGTTCATCAGTAAGTGGAACATCAGCACTTTTCAACTCACGAATCATGTTCGATAATTTACACAAATGCTGCCGCATAGTGTGATTTGGGCGCATATGATATGAATCGAACTTAAGATTAAGTAACCTTAATTTCGTGGTTGACTGACAAACTTCTCATGAAGGGCATTTCACATTGTTTTGGCAGTTTCATGCACCTCGTACTCACAATTAAGGAGTTATTCATGCTGCTCAGCAACACAATGCGAGCTCTATTATCTTTCTTTTTTCATGCATTGTAAGCGTCCAAAATCCTTCTGTGTTGAGGTGTAATGCCAAATTCTAGTTCAGGCATAGTGTTTTTGATGCATTAAATAACTTCCTCTTCTTCGAGGATGTATTGTACTTTTCTATGCTAGATATCATAATTGTCACCATTCAACTTGTCACATTTATTCAGTTCAGCAATTATTTGCTTAGTTGCCATTTAGTCTAAGATCATGTTAAAAAATAAATGAGTGTTAGAACGTTATACACGTCTTCTCTTCGCATATATTTCAAAAATAATAAAATGATAATATTTGAAGGTAGTGACATCGAGAAGGTAGCAAAGCTCCCACTCATCTCCCACTATTCCAAAATCATTACCAAGTTATTAAAAATAATACAATTACGCTAAGGTACTATTCTAGTAATTTTGGAAACATCCAAAATTATTTAAAACATATAATGTGATTAACATATCATTTTCAAAAATTTCGGCAAGACAATCAGAGTTCTGTGATGGGGGCGCTTCCTTGTCTATGCAAGGTGTCAATTAGGGAACCATCACCATTTGCCTCGACACCAAAATAATTGAAAAAATATTTATCGTATCACGTGAACATAGTAATATTTAGAGACTACGTTAATTGTACACCAGGTAAATCCATAGAGAAAGATGATACTAAATTTTCCACTTACAATCTCTGTTCGGTACTTTCTTAGATATGCACATGTCACATACCACTCAATAAAAATTACTACAATGACGATCATATAATTTAAATGCCTTAGTCCTATTTGGACTACGTATGTTTCATTATGAAAATAATTAACTTAGGTCCAATTTATTAAAGTTCTAAGTTCATGAAACATGTCACATTCATAATTGTCATATTTAAGCATAACACAAACATAGAATAAAAATATTATGAATTGCAAAGCAGACAAATAATTATACAATTCATTTATCACATAATGAAATTATTTGTCACGTGCTTTTAACATAATATATGCATGATAATAAGCATGGTTATTATTAATTCCAACATTTACATAAAATGTAAAAAATAAAGACACATGCTTATAAGACATATATGTATAACATAAGGCATTGAAATAATTAAAATATCAATTTTTCATACAAATTAAAAATTATTTATCACACATGCCTTAATTACATATATGTAGTGAAAATATTAATACAACAAAAAATAATGTTGTCATATCATACATATATTATGAATTACATAATTTTAACATAAAAAAATGCAATATCATCTGAAAATACATTTGTTACATCAAAAACTAATTTTGGTAACAAAAAATATATGCACTTCCAAAAATTTTCTTACAAAAGAAAATTTATTATTTATAAGTTCCATATCATAAAATGAATCTTTAAAAAATAATATTGTGCACGAAATATTTTATTTTCACATATAACATAATGTAATATAATTATGCTCATAACATAATATCAAAACATATTATAATATATACATGACATATTTTAAATTTGTCACATGACATATCAAGAAATGTGCATAATCATGTTATATAGATTTCAAGAAAATTTCTATAAATTTTCAAATTATCATAACATAATCACATGCAAGACATTTCACATAAAACAAAATATGTCATATTATGTCACAAAATTTCTAATATGTATAATAATTATGAAAATAAAAAAAATGCATAACATATGTCATGAATCATTAATACAATTTCAGAAAATTTTCCAGAATTTTCTGGAGCATAAAACAAACAATTTTTTAATTTTAATAATAATCTTCCCGAAATTTCCCTAATACACTATAATTTTCAAAAAGAAATTAAATGTTCATACCGAGGCAAGCGCAATGGGCCGTGGCCCGCACGTGGCCTGCCCACCGCGCACTACGCTGCAGGCCTCAGGCCCGCGCACAGTGCGTGCAACAGCGTGCTGCGCCGCAAGCCTCAAGCCCGTGCGCAGTGCAGTGCAGTGCATGCAACAGTGCGACATGGCACTGTTCACGCTTTCATGCTACAGTGCCATGCGGCATTGTTCACGTAGAACAGCATGCACTGTTCACGTAGAACATTTTTTTTTGAAAAAATTATGAGAGAAAATATACTAAAATTCTATACTAAAATTTCTGTAACTTAGAGTCATATAACAAAAGGTGCAAAAAATATAATTTTTTGCACAATCCCGTAAAAATACAAAAAAATAAGAAAAGAATCAACTTGGCTCTGATACCAATTGAAGATTTTAATATAGAAAACTAACCTTATTGTAGCGAAAGTAAATAAGATTCTTTTACATTGTATTATTTTCGGAATCGGGTCGACGATCACGTAGCGGAACGCCGGTACAATGTCACAATCCAAATACTACTAAGGCACAAACTACATAGGCAATTGCATTAGCAGTTCCATAAACTGCTGGTGCAGTTTTATTATGTATATTATGTAATTAATAAATTACATGCAAGCAAATGCCTATTATGGGCAGTTGACGTCCAACACTAACAATAATGAAAGCTTGAAAATTTTCCTCTAAAAGATGAAAAATAAAATTAGAGACAACAATAGAAAGAAAGTGTGTATGCGGACAAAAATGAATTTAAGAGTAACAAAATAAACTAAAATAGTTCAGCCAGCCACTTGATTGGTAGAAAAATAAAAAATAAAAAAAAATAAAAGTTTATTCAATTTCATATCAAAAGTTGATAGAAAGTGTTGACGGAAGAGAAAGTTCATAATCGAAATTCGACCTTCTATTCTAATCTAACATATCTTCCCCGAAAAAACATTGCCCCCCCGGAAGTTGCAAAACAGAATCCCTGAAGCATATATAAGGCGATGGAATTGGAAGATTTCGGGATCGAACATTCTTGAAGTCGTGGAGTTTCGTATAGCAGCCAGCGCGATTGCTGTGAATTTCGATCTCCTGGGCTTGGTCTTGGCTATTAATATAATATGATCCCCTTATTCTTATGAAGCAATTGAAGTAGTTAATATCTTGGTCATTAATATGATTTTGTCGCAACCAAACTCTTATATAAGTACAAAAGAATTATTTTAAACTTTGATGGCATTTAAAACAAAATATATATTGAAATAACAAATAAAAAAATTTCATTTAATGATTTATCGATATATTAATTAAGAAATGTTCCTATTTCTACTAAACTTTTCTTACCTCACAGTGAAGATATTATCATATTAACTTAATGAGTTATTTTTATTAAGCATAATTTTTCTAAAAGATGACAAAAGATATTATCATATTAACTTAATGAGTTATTTTTATTAAGCATAATTTTTCTAAAAGATGACAAAAGATATTATCATTTTCAACAATATAATATAAGTAAAAAATTGCAACGGTTAATAAAATACTTGTGAATAAATTAAGTTAATATGCTAATATATTCCTTTTACAATCAAAATGAAAAAAATAGTAATTATTCTAACAATTCAAAAAATTACGACGTACAGAAAAATAATTTCTCGGGTTATTTTGACCCCTTTTTTTAAAAAAAAAGTGATGTGATAAAATTTTATTTTGCAAAGACTTTTTTTTCCAAAATGCATCACCGAGCATAATTGATAGGGTAGCGGTCAATAACAGTAATTAATAGTGAGAAAATATGTGATTAGTTTAAAAGAAATTTGATTTACAGAAACATAGCAAAAGACAAATATAAAATGCCAACTTTTGCAAAAGATTAACAACTTCACCACTGACAAATAAATTTAATAGTAAAACAAAATAATGGTATCTCAGTAAGTGCGCCTACTAATTAATAAGGTCTCTAAAAAAATCATATATATTTATACATTTGTGAAAATAAAATAATTTAAAATGTTCAGAAAATAATTTAAACAGCTTTTAGGAATCTTGATAAGATTTTTGTTCCTTAAAGAAACACAGAGAAGTATGACCTTCACCAAAACTCAATTAAGCGCAACTGCAATTTGTGATGACAAAATCAAAACTCAAATATAAATTCTATTCTTTCAAATAACCTTTTGGAAAAAAATCACAAAAAATATATAATTTCTGTCGATATATAAATATTATTGAATATATAAATATACAATTCGGAGAATAAATGTAAACACATACACACTTAATTTACAAAATAATCAACATTCTGAGATGTTTATAAAATAAACGATCAATGATTTAAAAAAACTTAAAGTTTTGGATGTACAATTACATGTAATAAATTGTCATCATTATTAAAAAATAGCGCTTAAAAATTCATGCGTTTAAATAATTTATGAGGACTATTTTCCAACAAATAATTACAGAAAAAATAATATAAAACAAAGGCTGTTCTGAAGATTCAAAATAGAATTATAAATATTTTATTTTATAGCAAGGGCAAGGATTTAAAGCATGTAGAACAATGATCAAAATTTCAAAACTACGTAATGTTTAAAGGTGTTTCTCAAGAAAATATTTTGAAGTGTTTCATACAATATTAACATGGCTTAATGTGCCAAATTACGTGATGGATAAACCAATCCATTGGGTAGAGTTTCTTTATCATTAATGTATTTATTGTGATTATTGGTTCTAATGATGCTAAATAAATAGAAAATATAGGTAGATAGAGAGAGAGAGAGAGAGAGAGAGAGAGCGGCGAATAATATAGTGATGATTTATGGCTATTATGCGATTAATATTGACATATGTGTAATAGTTTTGATTAAAAAAGAATACTATAGTTGTATATACAAAAAATGAAAGCCTTCATATTCATATTCATTTATTTTTTAATATACAAGTTCATCATTAAGGTATAAACAGGAAAAATATTAGTATTAAAATAATATATATATATATATATATCACACAAAGCATATCTCTGACTTATTTAATATAAAATAAATTGACTTTAAAGTACAATATTGGTTTTAGCTAGTATAGACAACTCAAATGGTTTGAAAATAATCTGTAGTATGTCTTACCCATAACTATATATATATATATATATATATATATATATATATGGATTAAGAATTAAACATTTATTGACACAATGTGATGCATTGAAAAATCATGGAAAAATAATACATTCGGAAAACACTAATGTGCTTCATTAAAAAAAATCGAGAGCTGCATACCTCAACTACTGAATCATGCATTGTTAGACTCTTCAATGCACCAACTTTATATATATATATATATATATATATATATATATATATATATATATATATATATATCAGTTAAGTGACATTATGATCAAATATGAATAAATGCAATGTATATTGAAAAACTCAATGCCTCAATTCTAAATAGTTTATAAAAATTAATAAGAAGTCTAGTTTATAACATATATATAACATACCATAATTTATAAATATCTTAATGTAAAAGGATAAATTTGTTTTAAAATAATTTGTAAGTTTTATTATTCATTTACGGACCATTTTTTGTAAATTGTGGAATAGATAATTCATCTTTTTTTACATTTGTTATAGTTTTAAATATTAACGTATCCATGGGATAACACTATTTTTTTGTTAAATCTAAAATAATAGAGGGCGTTTGAATATAACCTATTGATCGTGTAAGACATGGAAAACCATGTACATGATCTCCATGAGCAAGTTAATATAACCAAGATGCACGGGTGCCACTCAAACAACCAAGATTAACCTAGACGTTGGAGCAGAGGATGAGCTTGTCGAGGTCCTCCAACTGGACGATGTCATGGTAGATGTAGTATCGGACCTCAGTGGAAGTGGTGGGAGCGCAGGCAGTGGGGGCAGATGGCGATGCAGCAATCCAGAGGTCAGATGTGAGGTTAGATGTTCTTCTAGCTTCCTCGCACTCTGGTGCACCGAGCATTTGGAGAAGAACTGTAGCGTGTCGAGAGGGCCTCCAATCACACCGGCTTTGTTATGCATTCCCTGATCGATGATCAAAACGAAGAAGATAACACCATGATGCATGCAACGAAATCTTTAGTTAGGAACTGCGAAAGGAAGCAATCAGTCAACCAAGTGCATGTTGAAGGCGTACCATTTTCACTCAGCATGCACTGAGAAGGGAGCGGAGGGAATTGCTGAACTTGTTGATGGCGTAGGGAGAGCGTGATGGAATTGTGGTGCAAGGAGGATACCATATTATATATATACAAACAACAGATGCAACTATATAGGCCAAGAGACTATTCTCTTCCTCTTCCCAAAAAATTTGGTGTCGTTAGAAATAAAAAAAATGATGGCCAAAAGTAACTCATCTTTTTTATTACAATTATGATTATGATTATGATACCTCTTTGATAACACGTTAGAAAAGAAATGCACGTGTAAACTTAAAAAAGCATAAAATTATTTATGAAAATTAGCACGTATATGTGTGAGCCGTCTATTTATTAACATTATGAAAATTAGCTTTTATAACATCCGTTTTTAAATTTAGTTAATGGATCATAAAGAGATAATGGGTTATACTAAGAGTCACATTAATGGATGAGATGGAGTTACACGAAAGACAAAATTGATGAGTGGAAGTTACACTATGAGAACTTGATAGAGGATGGAAGTTAGAGAGTGGCAAGTCTTTGAAAAAAAAGATAAAGTTAAATGATGAAATGTGAACCTTTTCAATGTATCAGCTTATATTTAAAATCCTCAACTCTTTTTTTGCACTATTATATTTTTCGTTCTTTGTGTATTTTGAAATATGAGATGATTATCCCATCTAAAAAAATTCGATTTCAAACTTGAACCAAGACAAAAACTCATATTCATATTTTAAATTAAAGATGAGTGTCACATAATATGTATATATATAATATTTATTAATTAAGTTTATATTGTATTATTAATCTTATATATGGATATAATTTATCATTTAATTATTACATTATTATTATATGTTTAATTCATGTATTTTTCATATTTTCATTAGATATATATGATTTTAAAAATTACAATAAACTAAAATATTTCAACTTTTATTCAATATCATTATAATTTAAATTGGGACATCTCAGCCCTAGTTAAATTTAGACAAAGATTGAAACAAATTCTTGAATGGGATAGATATTATAACGAGAAGAATTATATTGACCATCCCTAGCAAATATAGTTTCAAAATTGTCTACCAAACTAAATTTAAAGCAAAATCATAGTATAAAATAATTCTGTAGTATGGTATCAATACAATTTCATTATTAAAATAAATAAGTATTGTTTGTACTTAATATATTATAAAAAAATTTAAATTATTATTATGAATATGTAAAACAATTTATCTTTCTTTATGAAAAATCATTTTAGTGCTACCACGAAACATGTTACAAAATTATTTAAATATAATATATAATTTTTGAAGAGATATTCATGAGAACTTAATATATATATATATATATGATTTAATGATTGTGTAACACCTATTTGGTGAAGCATTGTGTAACACCCTAATATGGGCCCTCCATTTTGCATCTAGGGTTGTGATTATTTTATTATTTTTACCTCTATCTCTCTCTCGTGCCCTCTCTCTTCTCTCTCTCTCCCCACGAATCATCTCTCTCTCCTCTTGGATCATTGCAACCGCCTCCCCTCCGGCCGCCGCAGTCGCCGCCGCCGCCGCCTCTTCGCCTCTTCCCCCTCCGATCGTCGCTGCCACGACCACGCGATGGCAGGAGTGGCTCATCTATTGCTGTCGTGCGTCGTCGTCGGCCCCCATCCCCGATCAGCGTCCATCTCTGATCTGTGTTGCTGTCATCGATCTAAGCCTGCCGTCATCGATCCGCGCCCGAGCGTCGTCGATCCAAGCATGCCGTCGTCGATTTGAGCCCACACGTTGCCGAGTCCGCGCCGCCACCGATTTTCTCCGATCGCCACTGCCATTTGTCGATCGCCGCTGCCCCCTTTCCGTCGCTGCCATTCGCCGATCGCCGCCGCCCCCTTTCCGCCGTTGCCATTCGCCGATCGCCGCTGCCCCCTTCTGCGCCGCAACCGGTTCCGCCGACCGCCGCGGCCCCCGATCACATCGTTTCTACTTTCTCCGATCACCGCCGCCCCGATCGCCGTTGCCATTCACCGATCGTCGTTGTCCCCTTCCCCAATCGCCACTGCTCCCTTCCCCGATCACCGCCGCCCGATCGTGAGAGTTAGAGAGAGTGTAAGATCAATCCAAACCGTTGATCTAAAATGAACGATTGAGATTGAAGCGTTACACAATGCTTCACCAAATGAGTGTTACACAATTATTATATATATATATATATATGAGGTGTACTATGGTGCACACAAAAAAATGAGAACTTAATGTACTATTGCTTTAGGCGGTGGATGCTCTTAAAATGTGTTGTGTTTCTCCATGTTCGCCTCTGTCATTTGCTCTCTCCATTGGAGTACAGAGAGCTTCTTGAGATTTGGAACAATGAATACTTTGTTTGTTCAGCGGCTTCTCGGCGGGGGAAATGCGCTATCCCACAATGAAAGGGTCTCGTAGCAGTCGTTTGGTACGAGGTAATTCACATATATTATCGGTTATTTTATATAAATTTCTCAAAGTCAATCACATTACCTCATTTGATTGTCACTAATTACCGTAATTTTAATTGAACTAATAATCTTAATTATCACCTCACTAGTAATCTAGATAACAAGTGGGGGATGTGGGTTTTCAAATTACGTAGTTGCTTGACATGCATTTTGACAAAAATATCCATTTCATTTTTTTTAATTTTAATATTTTATTGTTAAATAAATATCATTTAATTGCATCTCTTTTATTATTTGAATCTTTTATAAATAACTTTTATTTTTTACTCATCTTATTTTATCTATGTTCACTTTTCTACTTTTTCTTTATTTATTTAGGATAACTTATTTTATCTATATTCTGTAACGCCCCCAAAATCGCTCCTCTTGTCACGTAGGCAGTCAGATTGACCTTGGGAGTGTTATCTTGTCTACTACACTATTGACTATGACCATTCAACAAAATAGCATACGTGATATCAATATAATAAAAAGGGAAAACAAAGACTTTAATACGAAAGTTCAAACGTCGAATATTAAAGGAGATAGGTAGTTAATATAGTTCATAGCAAAATGAAGAAAGAACACAATTTACATCAAGCTCAATATTTGAAAGAGAAGTTCAACAAGCTGAAGAAAATTCGATAGGAGAAATAAGATGATGTCTATAAATCGCAAGATAATCATCAACTGAATGTAATTGGAGATATTTGATGATATAATTAGTCATGTGCAGCATCCCCAAGCTCTGAGCACTCCCACCTCTCATCAAGCAGCATTCTCACCTGCAAAATCTCAATGTAGAGGAATCGAATACCCGTGAGTAAAAAGCTCAGTACAATAGTAATATAAACGATGATATAACATTTGAATCAGTAATGAATGGAAATATGCTTCAAATATATCAGCACATGTACTCTGGGCTATACTATAATCATGCATTATCTTTACTATACTTTACTTTGAACATCCATATTCCTTGCAATAATCTTGCCATACTATATTTCATACTTTACTATGTTATACTCTGTACTTTACTATGCCATACTTTACATACTTTATTTTACATTGCTTTACTGTGGGTTGCACTACGTCTTTTACATTACCATAACGTCCTTAATGTTAGTTGTTCTATACGAGCTCGACTTATTGGATTGAGATGTTAGAGGTGCCTCTCTGAATCTGTAAAACCAATAAGCCCATAAGGGAAAGGGGTGCGACAATACGTCACCCAATTCGAAATATAGGTGGGAGATGACCTACACCCTAGGAACAGTGGTAATTTAAGAACCTGTAGGTTTACTGTCTCCTTAGTTAGCTATCTGTCCCTCTGGCTCAGTACTATATTCTTTGGGGAAGGAGTGTGACAAATGCATCACCCTTCTTCGAGACACGAGTGAGAAAGGACCTGTAGCCTCAGGAACAATGATCATTGAATATTAGTAGGTTTGTTGTCTCCTCAGCTAACTACCTGCCCTTCTCTATACCATACTATAATCCTTGTTCTGTACAATGGGGCGGCACATAGTAATTTCGTAACTTTGTCTTTACTTTACTTTACTTATCTTTGTTTATCATGATAACTATGAATCAGGACCCAAATGAGCATTACTATATGTACAATAGGACTCAACCAGTTATAGATGAACTTATTAGAGTCTTTGATTAGATTTCAAGAGTCTGACTCAGGTCGGATCAGAATTTGATTCGAAATATGTCAATATCAGAACTAACTTAATGTCTCTCTATATGTTTGAGTGGTTTGAATCGGTCAGTTTGATCCGATGGGTTTGACTGAACCGGACGATTTGAATCGGTTGACCTGATTGGACCGGTCGACCGTCCTTTGGACCGGTCAATTGTTCCTTTCGATTCGATTGAGACGAACCGGTCGACTGACCGCTCCTGGTGGACTGGTCGACCGTTCTGCAATACCGGTCGACCGGACCTCTTGGATCGGTCGGCCTTCTTCTTTGTCGGAGGTCTGTCGGACCGGTCGACCGTGCACATGCGGCCGGTTGACCATTTTTCTTCTGTGCATCCACGGATCGATCGACTGCCCGTGAGATCCAATCTGTCAAGTGACAATAAATCGGTCGACCGACCAAAAGATAAAATGCTATGATGCCTTTGCAGGATCGGTCGACCGTTCACAAAACCGGTCGACCAATACCTGCGATAAAATAGGGCCGCCGATCATCATTCTCGATTTCGGCGGCCTTCCGGCCATCAAATCACAATGATTTACATATGAAAAACATTGCTAACTATCACAGGATCATAATGGATTACTCCTACGCATCAAACGATCAATCTTTCTTCGTCTAGGCATTTACAACGTTAAGATATCTTTTTTCGTTCGAAATGAGTTCGTTGGCGTCCTTTTTCTTCGTCCGATCGTCGTCGGTCGCTTCTGAGTCGATGGAAAGGTTCACCTGATCTTCACGGTTGCGTCAAGGGGAAAGGCCACGCGTCGGAGGACCATCGATCCGCCGATCGTCGTGTGCTCTGCTTCGCCTTTAGTGCGCACGCTGTTCGCCAGACGAGACGAAGAAGATGAGGAGGCGACAGGGCATAGCGTCATCGTCCAGGGTTTCCAATGGGGCGCGAGGGTTGCCCTCGCGTCCCTTCTTGTAGTATCGGCCGGCCCTTTGGCCGGCCGATTGTCGTTGCTTCTTTCTTTTTTTATATCTGAATTCGATTCTGCTTTGATTTCCTTCATTAATTCCGATTCCCGTTTGATTTTTGAATCCCTTCCTATTCTGAATTTCGCATGCGTTACATATTCACTTTTCTACTTTTTCTTTATTTATTTAGGATATTATATGATGAACGTGCAAAATAATTTTTAGAAATATTTTGATAATTTACTTTCTAATTATTTTAACCGTGCTTTATGTTATCAATGCTTGTCAAACACTATAATGTAATATTACCGATAATTTAAATAGTGATAATCTATTTAAGTGATGATGTAAATTATCGATTAATTAAATCGATAATGCACCTAGAGTCAAGACAAAAGAATAATAAATATGCATTTAAGATGATGATTTTAAAAATTAAACTTAGCACCCGACGAATCACTTTTATTTCATCGTAGTCAACTTCCCCGAGATTTAGTTACTAGTTAGACATCGTGAATGCGGAATCACACAATCTTTTTCGCTTCCCACACTCGACATCGTGGTCACGTATAAAAACAAATTTATTGCAAGTTCAATCAAGGTGTGTAGACCATATTAGAATTTTAAAAAATAGAATAATAATAATGTTTTTACTGATAATTAGCACTATTAAGTGACCCAAATTTTTTAATGCAAAGTTAATTGTGTCAAGTGGCTGCCATACGAGATGTTATGCATTTAATTTTCAGTGAGTCTATTGAAGCTAATAATTTCACATTCGATTTCTAAAACTACCCATATCGTTCCGCTTTTTATTTCGATTTTTAATTAATCAAATACTAATAATTCTCACGACTGCAGAGTGGATATAGAAAAATGTCATGCATTTCATAAATGTCATTTGAGGTCTAATGTAGTTTCAAGCCTTTGAACCGCACAAGATTAGTTAAGGGTACTAGTAACTAGGACGACGGATAAGAGCATTAAATCGAGGACATAAACAATATAGTTTAATCGAATACACAAATAATTAATGTAATAATTAAATCGTCCGTTTCAACCATTGATAATATTAAAGATCTCATGAATAGTTTTTATTTCTAAAATAATTTAAGGTCTAAGTTTTGTATATGATCTCAGTTTACCAAGTGTGATGGATAAAAAATTATTTTTGAGTGGGTCATATTATGATAATTATAATAATTTTAATTTTAAAAATAATGTACATGTATATGTTTACTATTTTTTTTCAAAGACATACTACGTTTTATTTTGATAATCATGGATTGCGTTTCACCGGTCTAAAAGTGCATTTTACTACTTTATAATATCATAATAATTACTATAATAAGAAAAATGTCACTAAAATAGACATAATAAAAAAGGTGTTGGATTAAATATTAATATCAACCATTATATTTTTATACACGAGTCCTTGTAATAACACGAAAACGAAAAATTAGGTGCTACTTCATTTTTTCATTTATGATATTCTAATTTTTCAGTTATCATTTGTGTAATGTATCAAAAGTTTCTAGTTTATAAAGGCAAACCAAATAAAAGAAAATACATTAAAAAAGTATGATGTTTGCATTGGTAAAAGTTTTTTTTTCAAAAAAAAAAAAAAGATTTCTTGGGGGTGACAGTATGAGCGGTGGAGTGGCTAAAAACTTGTGACCGGATATAAAAAAATCTTTGCTGTGCTACAAACCTCAGCAGTCCAGTCGGAGGGTACTTGACAAATTAGAATTTGAAAGAAAAAGCAGTGCCGTCATGCTTTTTGAGTGGGAACGCGAAAAGCCATATTTTGCCCAACCAAAATCAAGACCAAACTTAGAAGAGAATGCTTACCACAAAACAAAACCCAAATGTTAGCGTAGTCGGTCAGAAGCCTCCGTGAATGAACAGAACAAGACGGACGGCACTCCTCGAGCTAAGGAAATGTTCCGGACCAGAGAGGATTCCAGAGACACTCGAGCTCCGCCTTCTTGAGCTCGATATCCTCAGCTTCGACAGGTTCAATGGAGCCATCAAGAAGCCGCGTCGTTTCGTTCAAGGCGTCCTTGAGCCTCCTCATCGTTTTCTTATCAATCCTCGCTTTGACGTCTAATTTCAGAAGAGCGCTGCTGATGTCGTGAGCGTACATTTCCAAAGCATTCTTGGCATGTGCGCTTTTCTTATGCCTCTGGTCGTCGGCCTTGTACTTCACCGCGTCCCGCACCATCTTCTCTATCTCCTCCACAGTCAGTCTGCAACCGTGATTAGTGATGGCGATTCCGGCCTTGTTCCCTGTGCTCTTTTCCTCTGCAGACACCTTGAGTATGCCATTAGCATCGATGTCGAAGCAGACGAACGCTTTGGGCTCACCTCTTGGAGCAGGGGGGATGCCGGAAAGTGTGAATCCACTGAGGAAGTTGTTGTCCTCGACCATGGCCCTCTCTCCCTCGTAGATATCGATCCTGAGCGAAACTTGATTGTCGTACACGGTTGTGAAACTGCTCTCGATTTTCGTTGGGATCCGAGTGTTCCTTGGCACCACGACGCTCATGATGCCGCCATGGACGTAGATTCCGAGTGATAAAGGGGTAACATCCAAGAGCTGCAAGACCTGGACCCTTTCGTTGCCAGTGCCGCTCATTTTGGCTGCAAGAACAGCGGCGCCATACGCGACAGCCTCGTCGGGGTTGATTCTCTTTGACAGCTGCTTTCCGTCGAAGAACTCCCGCAGAAGGTGTTGCACCCTGGGGATTCTCGTCGAGTCACCGACGAGGACCACATCGTCGACCCTGGCCTTATCCATGCCTGCCGCCTTCAGGCACTTGGAGACCGTGTCAATGCATTTTGCGAACAGATCCTTGTTCAAGTCCTCGAACTTGGCCCGGGAAATTGTCAAGAGGTGGTCGATGCCGGTGACTTCGACGGTGGCCTTAAGAGCGGAGGAAAGGATCCGCTTCGCCCTCTCGCACGACGACCTCAACCGCCTTAGCATCCTGGGGTCGCTGCTGATGTCGGTTTTGTGCTTGGTCTTGAGCTCCTGAACAAAATGATTCACAATCCGGTTGTCAAACTCCTCACCCCCGAGATGAGCATCGCCGTCCACTGCGATCACTTCGATGATGCCGTCGTCCACGCGAACAAGGGAGACGTCGAAGGTTCCGCTACCAAGGTCGAAAATGAGCACATTCTTCTTCTCGGAATGGCGGGCCTTGTCATCAAAGCCGTACGCAATGGCTGCGGCGGTGGGCTCGTTGACGATTCTCAAGACGTTGAGTCCTGCAATATGTCGGGCAGCCTTCGTGGACTGCCGCTGAGAGTCGTTGAAATAGGCGGGGACGGTGATCACAGCATCCTCCACCTTTGTTCCGAGAAAATCTTCGGCAATCTCCTTCGTCCTGACGAGGACCATGGAGGAGATCTCCTCAGGCTTGAACTGTTTCTCCTCGCCTTTGCACTGCACGGCGATGGAGGGGTAACCGTCGGAGCCCTTTACGACCCTGAAAGGCCACATCTTCATGTCGCTCTGCACGGAAGGATCGCTGAAACGTCTACCGATGAGTCGTTTGGCGTCTGCAACATCGCAAAAGTTGAATGAACCAAATCTTAAATGTCATTATATCAAATGCCTCCAGTAAGTGGAACTTTCGGTTCCAAAGTAGTTTCTGAAGAAGAACGGCAAGAAAAAGCCTGACTGAGCTTTTCTTGTACTACTAACTTGGATGAAATCAAAAGCCAAAACATTAAAGAGAAAGACATAGATAAAGGTCCATACCAAAGATGGTGTTTGTTGGGTTTATGGATACTTGGTTAATGGCGGCATCGCCGATTAAGCGCTCGGAATCTGAAAAGGCGACGTAGGACGGCGTGGTCCGGTTGCCTTGGTCGTTGAGGATGATCTCAACATGATCGTGCTGCCACACCGCAGTGCAAGAGTAGGTCGTGCCGAGGTCAATGCCTATCGCCGGAGCTCCTCCAGATTTCGCCATGAAGTTAAGATGTGCAGGACTAGGAACCCTCCTCTTGTTAGATTACAATAATAAAAGAAAAAAAATACATGAACACATACTCAACAAAGGAAATGAGAATCCAATATCACTAGCACTGCTACTGCACGCATTTGAATCCATAAGATTTCTAACCAGTTGCGTCTCTTCTTCTTCTTATTCCCTGTGAAGGCAATGGTCTTTTGACTGGCACAAACCCTAGCGGCCTAGCATGTACTACTTTTTTTAAAAAAAAAAGTGAAAAATATATGTACAGAAGAAGACACTTATAGACACCAGTTGACAATTTTACCCTCGACATTTCTTTTTCATTTATTCTTTTTACCACACTTCTCTTTATTTTCAGTGTTTTCAAGAGAAAAAAAAAATCTTTTTTCAACCTTCTCTACTTCAAGTTTCTTCGAGCGAAAAAAAATATCGTATCCACTTTCAGATTCTGGAAACAGAACGTACTGGCCGTTTCAATTGTTAAGGGCGAATCAGTCATGTTGGAATTTATCCCAAAATAGGAAATTATTTAAATAATAAAGGATTGAATCAGGATCTTTAATTAGTTTCTTAAATAACCAAAACCAAACCCCAAATTGAAACAAACAGAACAGAGGAAATTAAGGAAAGGGAATAAAAAAAGGAAAACGGTAAGATTTTGGAGTGATCTCAGCTCAGGGTCATAAAACGAAGATGAGGAATTTATTTATACTATCGTGTGGCAAAGAACGATTTGATTCAAATAGATTAATTTTTGTTAAGACCGAAATGGAAAGCAAGATAAGGAAATTATTTAAAATAAAAATAAATAAATGTGAAGAATGATATACGAAGACAATACGAAGATGAGTAAACTAAAAAATTAGGACAAAAAATTAACGAATCAATAGTTGCATACGAGAAAATTTAAAAAAAAATACAATTAGAAATCAAAAGAAGAAAATGAATAAATAATTGACAATATTTTAATGAAGAAATAAGTTAAAAAATTCAGAAAGTTTGACTATAAAAGTAAACTAAGTTTATTGTAAACAGTAAACTTTACTTAAGTAACATTAATAATTCTAAATTAATATATAATGAAAAACAGATTATTTTTACTTTTAAAACATTGAAAATAATATTATTCTTAAAAATATACTTCAACAACTTTTATATCTTCAATATTTTTCATTATTTTGAAAGAAAAAAACATATTTTATATGTATTAATCATAGTTAATACATATGCTCCTCCCTACTCACTTAGTCCTTGGATTTTGATCCAACGGCAAGGCGGTTGATACGTGGTTCAAATGCGGGTGGGTTCATAGACTCTCAGTTTCGATTGGTCAGTTTTTCCATTTTTCGTCGATCGTGATCTCGCCCCTTCTCGCCTTGGTAGCTAGTGAGCAGTGGCGGCTGCGGCGAGCAGGCGACGAGCAGCGTCGATAGCGAACAACGACATCGACGGTGGCAGGGAGCAGCGGCAGCGGAGACGATGGCGGCAGCGAGCGGCGGCAACATCGACAACAAGCAGCGGCAGTCTGTAGCAAGCAAATTCGCGGCGTGCGATGTGCGTGAGCAACGAGCAGCGGCAGTCGAACTCCTCTAACCGCCATTAGATCAGCTTCCATAAGACGAGGTCGAGGCCAAGCCCCCCACCATCGGAACTCCTCCAACCGCGAGCAACGACGGAGGCAGCAAGCAGCGGCAGCAATAATGGGCAGGTGACGAGCAGCGGTGGCAGCGACGGTGGCCGGGAGCAGCGACGGTGGCAGGGAGCAGCGACGAAGGTGGCGGCAACGATGTCGACAACGAGTAACAGCAGCGGCATCGGCAACAAGCAGTGGCAACGGCGGTAACGAGCAACGATAGCGTCGGCGAGCAATGGCAACGGCGTCCCTATATGAATGGCAGCAAGATCCGACAATGGCAGCCTGCAGCGAGCAGATTGGCGGCGTGCGATGTGCGTGAGCAGCGACCAGTGATCAGCAGCAATCGAACTCCTCCAACTGCCATCGGAGCTTCCTCAAGACGAGGTCGAGGCCGAGCCCCCTGCCATCTATGCCGCTGCTCGAGGTTGTCTACATCACCGCAGATCTCGCCGAGTGTTTCTCGTCCTTGCCGTGGAAGTGGACTCCTCTCGCCGCTGCTATAGGTTGAGCGGCGAATGGCCAACAGCCAACGGACGACGCACAACATCGGGCGGCGGCAGGCGGTGATTGACGAGCGGAACTTGTTGAACTAACCAAAAAAGGCGATGAACCGCCTATGAACCATGAAAATATCCTTAGTCGTTGGATCAAAATCCAACGACTAAGTGACTAGGGAGGAGCATCCTCCATACTTAAGTAGGGAGGATGCCCATTAAATCCTCACATGTATCTAAAATATTTTAATAAGTAACGACTCAAAAATTCACCCTAAAAGTTTTGGACATTTAGGAGAAGTTCACACCATCATACAACATTTAAAAATGGAAGACTTAACAATTTAAATAAAGACACAATAAATAAAAATTTTCTATTACTAATATTTTATAAGACATCAAATGCTTAAAACATTCGTTACATTATTGGTCAATTGTTCATGTAGAGTCATATGACTTCTTTAACACTAAGCATGTGCAATATTTCGTCATGAGCTTGAGCTGATCTCCTACACACATTTATAGTGCAGGATTTTTCAGTTAGAGTATGTAAATGTCATGCATGTATGATAACCTATCACATACTTCTACATGCGTCATCATAATATTATAAGCATATAAACATGCATCCATGAACTATATCATGATTCTTACATGATATTACATCATTCTTACATTCCTGACATAGTATAATATTCTTGAAATATAAAGATATATATATATATATATATATATATATACTTGCTTAACTTTAAACCCATCATATGCAAGTATCATACAATAAGAATATTTATTCACATCATTCACAAACAATCATGATATGTGACATATCATTTCATTTCACTTTTCATTGTCATGTCCGCTTTATAACACATTAATCCTTACTTATCACTTAACATATTTCGTACTTTACATTTCCTTAGGAATACTTTATAATCACTTTGGAACTTCTTTCATTCTTTATTTATTATGTAATACTTCAGGTGTCATCTTCGTATTTCATCTTTATCACATAACATAATCTTTACTTCCATTCCATGTCATAAGTTATTTCTTAAGAAAACACATATCTTAATAGTGAAAGACTTTATTCCTAGTCATCTTTAGGAATACACACTTTATGATGAGGAATATTTTTCATTGAAAAATATATCCATGCAAGACTTTACTTCTCATACTTATAGGTCCTCTTGAAATTAATACATACATAAGTGTAAGATTTTACTTTCCATCTTTACTTCATCATAATCCTAACTTTCTTTATTACAAGATACTTTGAAATTAAACTTGACTTTCATTCTTACTTTATCTTATAACATCTTTAGATCTTAGCAATAGTTCACTATAAGAAATTAATCAACTAGCGACACACGTATATTGACTCTAATGTGTCGCTAATTTGTCGTTGAACAATGTAGCGACGAATTAGCATCGCCTACGCGCCATAGTCATGGCGATGCCAAAGGTCCGATGCTATTTGCGTCGCCGTTACTAGTTCGATGCTAAAATGGCGCCGGAGTGTGCGACGCTAAGGTGATTCCGGGTTGACGCTAATATAACGCTAATATGACGTTGTTTTGACGCTGGTATGGCGCTAAAATAATGCTTAAGTTTATCCTCATCGTTGGTTCTGGCGCTACGTAGATGCTAGTGCAACGCTAAATAGCGACGCAACTGTGTGACGCTAAGTGGACGCTAATGGGGCGCCAATAGTGCGACGCTAATGTGACGCTAAAGAGACACTAAGTATGACATCTTCATCCAACAAAAATAGCATGCTTTGTACAATCTAATTTACATTTCACATTTCACATTTCTTTACACAAGTTTAACTACGATACTCGATCATGTACACGTTCTAATTAGGTTCAACAAATTTATCAAATTACACATTATACATCAAGTTTACATATACATTTCAAATTACACACATTCGAAGGGGGAAGACAGTGTAAGGAGCAGGCGGCAACGAAGGCAGGGGAGAAGGGGTCGAAGGGGAGAAGGCGGTGTCTCGTGCAGGGAGCAAGCAGCAGCAGTAACGAACAACATCAGGAAGGCGGTCAGCGACAGCGGACACATCGGGGGGCAGCAGGGAGGCAGGCGGTGGCGACAGTGTACACATTAGGAGCAGCAGGGAGGCAGGCGGTGGCGACAATGGACACATCGGGGGCGGCAGGGAGGCAGGCGGTGGTGACAGCGGACACATCGGGGACGGTTGGGAGGCAACAGTGAGGCAGGCGGTGGCGACAACGGACACATCAGTGCAGCAGGGAGGCAGGCGATGGCGGCAGCGGACGACGGCAGGGAGGCAGGCGGTGACGGTTGCGGATGACACCAGGGAGGCAGGCGGCAATGGACGCGTAGGCAGGAGAAGGCGTCAGAGAGAGAAGGCGTGTTGGAGGGGAGAAGGCGGTAGCATTAAAAGATGGAGAGAAATCATCTTAATCAAACGAGGTGTTACGAATCATCAGATTAAAAGAACAGATGGTCATGATTCGTTCCTTGAAGAGAGCGTTGAGTATGTTAATAGAAACTAGAAGCCCCCTGTTTATAGCTACAAATACATTATTTTATAAAATTAGATAAATAAAAAATGTATTTTTAATAACTAACTTTTGTATTTATATATTTAAAATATTATTATTTTATACTTGAATTAATGAGAGCTCTACATGTGACACCTTATATATATTATTATTACTCATTATAACAAATATAATTTAACCTTTTCTCATTTTAAAATATAATAATAGGTGAATTTGTGAGAGCTATCATTAGACAAATTTTAACTTAGCTTATATATATATATATATATATAATATTGTTAGTTACACTTAAAATATTATGATATATATATATATATATATATTAATCATTATTATAAATTAGTTTATTTATTATTATCTATCACAACTAACATACTTTACCATTTTTCTATTAAAAACTAATTTTAGTATTATCTACATTTTCTTTTATATAGATATATAAATATGGATATAAATGAATTATATATGTGTTAACTTTAATTGAAACAATTATTAGCATTAAATGATGTTATACTTATTAGGATTATTAAACAATTATTTTAATGAATATTAGTTCATTATAATTGTTATCATAATATTATAATTAAAATGTTGATGATTTTTTTATTAATTGTCAATATATATATATATATATATATATATATATATATTATGAGATGCAAGCTTTTGACTCAGGCGTCTTTATAAATAAATTGTTAATATTTTGATGATAGCTTTGAATAATTTGTTATTAGTTTAATAGAATATCTCAATCAATTAATAAACTAATAATAATAATAATGATTAAGTTTGGTTTAATATTTTGTTTTTAACTAATTGCGTATCTTATATCGATTTATAACAAACTATTCAATAAAAATAAAATGAATACAAAACATAGTTATTAGATGATTGATATATGTAAGTCTGCTATTTCATTAATAGAATAACAACTTGATAACAATATATATATATGTAACTAAAACTTATTAACATAAATAATATATGATTATAAATATTATTAACACATTTGTGAACAAATATAGATCTACTTATCATAACAAATTAACAAATTTTTAATAATAATAACAAAATTATTAAATTTGATTGACTATTTTGTTATTAGATGATTACGTATTCGATATCAGTTTTGTAGAGAACTATGACATATAAATATACATATAATAAATTAACAAACTATTAATAATAATAACA
The DNA here is from genome assembly GCA_030549335.1 of Pontederia crassipes. Classification (NCBI taxonomy): domain Eukaryota; kingdom Viridiplantae; phylum Streptophyta; class Magnoliopsida; order Commelinales; family Pontederiaceae; genus Pontederia; species Pontederia crassipes. The sequence goes on along the minus strand of CM060195.1, from coordinate 21,680,492 downwards.
TAATGATTAAGTTTGATTTATTATTTTGTTACATATCTTATATGGGTTTATAACAAACTATTCAATAGTGCTAAAATGCTTAAGAATCATAGTTGTTAAATGATTGATATAGATAATATTCTATCTTCTTCATAGAATAACAATATTATAACAATAAAAAATAACTATATACAACTAAAATTTATTAGTAGAAATAATATATGTTTATTAATATTATTAACACAATATTTTTTATATACATATTTTAATAAATTAACCATTAATAATAATAACGAAATGATTAAGTTTTGTTGACTATTTTATTATTAGGTGGTAGCGTATTTATAAGGAACTGACATATACATATAATAATAAATTAACAAAATATTAACAATATAACATAATGATTAAGATTGGTTGATTATTTTATTATTAGTTGATTACATATCCTACGTCAGTTTATAACAAGCTATTCAATATAAAATATTTGATATATGTAAACTTTCTATCCCCTTGACACAATAATAATATGATTACAACAAAAAATAACTATACACAATTAAAAAAATATTAGTGAAAATAATATATGATTATAAATAACACAAAAAGTATATCATTTATTTTATATATTATTTGTTAGAGAAAAAATGCTTAATTTATTAATAGTTGAATAATGCTTTAACTTGTGTTTATATTCATTAGAGTATGAAATGCATATTGTTAACTCAAACTTCATATCATGACATAACATTTTGGTCTGCAGATACTCTTTACCTTCAAAGAGGACGTCGAGTATGCAAATAAAAATTGAAAGTCCCTCATGACATTTAACATTTTTTTCTTAGACGAAAATTAATTACATATAAATAATTTTTCCTATAATATTTTTTTGGACGAAAAGAAATTATATATAAGTAATTTTTTTTATCATGCACAGACTTATATTTGTAGGCCCTTCACGTATTCTTTGCTTTCAAAAAAGACGTTGAGTATGCAAATGAACATTGAAAGTCCCTCTATTTATAGCTACAAATATAGAATTTTAAATTATAAATAATAACATTATATATTTTTAATAACTAACTTTTAAGTATCCATATTTATATAATGAAAATATTATCATTTTATATATTCAATTTATGAGAGTTTGACACATGGCACTTTTGACCTCTGTTTTTATATATAGATAGACATAGTCCATATTTTGATTAAAGTCGTTAAAATCGGGAAAAATTGTGCATTATTAAAAAAAGATATGAAATATATAGTATAATATGTGAATATTTTTTGTTCCTTCTAATACAACATAGGTATGCAATATAAATATAATATTTAGCTTATATATACCTGAGTATTAAAACTTATTTACTTTTTATTTTATTATCAATCACGTGTCTCTGACTTAAATTCTAATTATTGATATTGATTGACTTGATACAAATAGATAACTACCATATTTGTAAATCTACACGTTTTTATAGTCTATTCCATCTCTTTTCATATTATAAGCTTTAAATGTGGGACTAAATTAAACAACTCCAATTATCCTTATTTAAGTTATAATTAATTTTGAACCAATTATGTTTCATTGTTTATTTTAATAATACACAATTATTCATCATATCAAAACTAATTCCAAAAGAAAAAAATAATGAGGGAGTGACATGTATCATCATCTATCCTTTCTTTTAATAGTAATACATATACTATTATTAACTATAGACAAAATATTATTAATCATCAATGAAATATTTTTATCATGAATCAACCTAATCAATTGCACATAGTTTCTTTTATAAATCTATTTAACAGTTTTCATGAAATTAATATAAAATGTGAAATTAAATTAGCATGTACATTATTAAAATTTAGAATATTTATAAATTTATAACTTAAAATATAAATAAACATCATTATATTTTTTCATAACTAAATTTTTAATATCATGATTCTATTTTAACAATTCCAACAAAAAAAAATATGTATCAAATTTTATTCATATCATATCTTAACATTTGTTTATATATAAGAAGTAGATATAAATTATCATAATAATATAATTTTAAAATTAATCATATTTATATTAATTACCAATAAATATCATCATCATTATATCACCGAAAAAATAAATAGCATTATTAGGATAGGGAGATGCAAGTTTTTAATTCGAGATATATATGAGAACCTAATTTTTAAGATATATCATGCCAAATGTAATTCTCTTTGCTTACTATCCTCCTTTTAATAATATATGGATAAATATAGATAGATGGTCTCTTACATAAAATAAATCAAACATGATTAACTGAATGTAATATATTTTATATGTTTAGTTTGATTTAGATACTACAACTATTTAATTATCTTATTATTCAAATCATTAATAAATTTGGCAAGTCAGTAATCGACTTATTCATTAATTTTTAAATTTAAGTTTATTTATTATTTACTAAACTTATTTTTAATAATCATTAAGTTGTATAAATTATAATTACTATATAAAATTTTACCAATTGTTAAGTTATTATAAATTATAATTACCATACAACCGTGTAGATAAGATAAAGATATACCATTATATAACTACAAATAATAAAATTATATAGTTATTATATAATATCATATTTTATAACTATAACTGATACTTTAAAGTTATAATTACTATTTCTATGGACACTTGTCAACTCCATTGATGCCAAGTGTCATTCTCTCCTTCAAAGTACTCTCTCTTTAATATAATATAGATACTATAGTTTAGTATAGTATATAATATAATATAATATAGTATAGTATAGTATAACATAACATAGTATAGTATAGCATAGTATAGTATAGTATAGTATAGTATAGTATAGTATAGTATAGTATAGTATAGTATAGTATAGTATAGTATAGTATAATATAGCATAGTATAACATAGCATAGTATAGTATAGTATAATATAGTATAGTATAGTATATTATAGTATAGTATAGTATAGTATAGTATAGTATAGTATAGTATAGTATAGTATAGTATAGTATAGTATAGTATGGTATAGTGTAGTTAGTATTATATAGACTATATTAAAAAGAGCGTAAAAGACTTAGCGTCGACTATACTATATATACATTAGCGTCCACTTAGCGTCGACTTAGCGTCTCGGTCACAATGACGCTACGTAGCGTCTCATGCTTGTGACGCCAATGTAATGCAAGAAGTCAGTGCTAATATCGGCTTTTACATTCCGTCGATTTAGTGTCACTTCGCTTGTGACTCTAATTTAGCATCACAGCCCTGGGCCGGTAATATAGCGCTATCATCTATCACGTGTTTATTAGTTTCCGTGTGTGATAATAGCGCCGAAATAGCATCTCTTTGGCAACTCACTTAGCGTCTACTTTTTGTGACACTAATGCGACGCTATATGGATGCTATAAAGAGGCATTTAGCATCTCCTCTTGTCGACCCAATGATGGCACTATTAGCGTCAATTTAGAGTTGTGTAATATGGCGACACTAATTTGCGTCGCTATTTGGCAGTTTTCCTTTAGTGGTTGCAAGATAGTCAACATCATCACATTGACTAGCTATATCACATCCTTGAAAATACACACATCATAATAATGAGTGACTTTATTCCTAAGAATACACACACCATAATAGTGAGAGATTTTATTCCAAAGAATACACACACTTTCTAATGAGAGATTTTGTTCCCTGAGAAGTACATACACGAATGCAGGATTTTACTTCACGAGTTTAAGTCCTCTTGAAGTAACTTTGCTTCTCATCATAGATAAGTAACAAAAACTTATTATTCAACTTTATGTGCATTATGTTTTGCAATACATCAATAATTAGTAATCATTTTTTATCTTTTAGCCTAATTACGACTGAGCATGTCTAAATGTGTATCTAAGTGATTGTCAATACATCAATCAATGTTTCACGAATAACGTCACATATAATGTATGAAATGTCATAAAGCATTATGCATAAAAAAATAAATGTATTTGTAATGTATATAATCATTTAAAGAAAATGCATAATATTAACATAACAATTGTTGACATACATAATAATATGACAACTCTCCTTATTTGATAATTCTTACGCATCATCAATAAAAAAATTATAACTCAATAAATAGACCTTCATTTTGATTGATTCTAACTTTTCTGCAAACTATACTTTGAATCACGTATAAAACTCATGGATTTTATTTTTTTAGCATTTAATCTCATAAATTCATACAACTATCAAGATCTATTCTTCACATAATATTCTAGCAGTAAACACTAGAATATTAATAATTTAATCTACTGTTATTCTTTTCAAATAATTTCAATTGACTCAAAATGATAATACAAACTCTTATTTGCGCATAAATTTCAAATCATAATTCAATAATTATAAATTAAGATAAATTTTACAAAATCAACTCGCTATTACCCGAGACAACATGATAGTATTCCGATTTTTGGATCATAACAATTTTTGTACATCTTCAAATTGGATGAAACTAATTTCAATGAAAATATGACTTCAAGGGCTTTCCATCCATATATTATTTGTAATTTGTTGATAAGTAAAACCTACTCAAATAATTATTGAAAGACAACCACGAATTTAACAGATTATGCAACATAAATTAAAATACCCTCATTTATGCAATCATCAATCAAAATCCCTATCAAGAACAAGGTGTTCTTGAAACTTTCAATCCAAATAAAAACATAATTGAGAGGAAAGAGAGGGGTTTGGATTCCCAATATATACCTATAATCTTGTTCTTCATCAACATTAATCACCTTTCTCTCGTCCATGTCTTCTTCCACTTTGTCCTCTTCTTCTTAATTCTCTTACTTTTCCTTATCTATGGTTGCAATCGTCACGTGGAAGAAATAAAAAAGAGAGGAGAGGGCGGATTTGTGTAATATTTCTGACTAGTTGCGTGTGATATTATCCACTCCCGACCTCGGCCTGCACGGCTTTCTCAAAATGCATCACATCTAGTGAAGGACATGTTCTCATATCTGCCAAGCATCTCTTTCGTGACTTATGCATGTAGGATAATTCAATGCATGCCTCATGCACTCTTTCCTCTCAAGGGACTCAACGCCCTCGTTGAACGATCGCACTTCATCATGCACAGAAGCTCACACGAAGTGTCTCTGATATCATATATAATATTTCTGACCAGCATGTGATATTATTTGCTTTAGACCTCGCCTTGCACGATTTTCTCAAAACACATCGCATCTAGTGGACATATTCGCATATCTACCTAGCATCTCTCTCGTGACTTATGAATGTCAAACTAATCCAAGGCATGTCTCATGCAAGGGGACTCAATGTCCTGCACCCCATCATGCACAGAAGCTCACTCGAAGTAGTTTTGATACCATATGTAACATTTTGACTAGCGCGTGATATTATTAGCTCTAGTTCTCGGCTCACACGATTTTTTTTCAAAATGGGTCACATTTAGTGAGATGCGCCAGTAAGAAGAGTAGATCAAATAATCTGGAGTCCGATTAAAAGAGGGAGAGGGAGGCCAAGGCGGACACTTGACGAACTAATAGAGCAAGATCTATTGGTGAATAATATACCGAAAGATTTGGTTACTAATAGAGCGGAATGGCGTCGTATGATCCATGTAGCCGACCCCACCTAGTGGGATAAGGCTTTGTTGTTGTTGTTGGGTCACATTTAGTGAACGACATATTCCCATATTAACCCAACATCTCTTGTGACTTATGCATGTAGAACTAATCCAAGGCATGCATTATGCACACTTTCCCCTTAGGGAACTCAACGTCTTCGTTGAATGATCACACCCCACCATGCACAAAGGTTCATACGGAGTAACTCTAATACCATATGTAGTATTGCTAACCAACGTGTGATATTGTCTGCTTTAGGACTCGGCCAGCACGATTTTCTCAAAACACATCACATTTAGTGAAGGACATGTTCTCATATCTACCGAGCATCTCTCCTGTAACTTATGCATGTGAGACTAATCCAAAGCATACATCATGCACTCTTCTCCCTTAGGGGACTCAACGTTCTCGTTGAGTGATTGCAACCCACCATGCACGGTGGCTCGCGTAAAGTAGCTCTAATACCATATGTAACATTACTGATCAGCGTGTGATATTGTTCGCTCTGGGTCTCAGTTCGCATGGTTTTCTCAAAATGCGTCACATCTAGTGAAGGACATGTTCTCATATCTACCCAACATCTCTCCCGTGACTTATGCATATGGCACTAATTCAAGGTATGTATCATGCATCCTTCCTCCTTAGGGGACTCAACGTCTCATTGAGTGATCATACCCCACCATGCATAGAGGTTCACATGGAATGCCTATGATGCCATATGTAATATTCTCGATCAACGTGTAATATTGTCCGCTTTGAACATTGGCCTGTACAATTTTGTCAAAACATGTTGAACAAGGACATATCATCATATATACCCAACATCTTTCCCATGACTTATGTATGTAAGATTAATTCAAGACATATCTCATGCACCCTTCCCTCCTGAGGGGACTCAACGTTTTTCGTATAGTGATCACACCCCATCATGCATAGAGGCTCATGCAGAATTCTTATGATACCATATGTAATATTCTCGATCAACGTGTAATATTATCCGCTTTGAACCTTGGCCTATACAATTTTGTCAAAACACGTTGAACAAGGACATATCATCGTATATACCCAACATTTTTCCCACGACTTATGCATGTAAGATTAATTCAAGGCATACCTCATGCACCCTTCCCTCCTTAGGGGACTCAACATCTTCGTATAGTGATCACACCCCACCATGCAGAGGCTCATGCGGAGTGCCCTGATGCCATATGTAACATCCTCACACTTACATAGGATATTATTCACTTTGAACTTCAGTCTGCACTGCTTTACTAAAAATTTCCTACCAAATCAAGGATGTGCTACCTTATATATCCAACATCTCCCCTTTAACTTGTGCATGTGGGACTAATTCAAGGCATACCTTATGCATCCTTTTCTCTTTGGTGATTCAACGTCTACGTTGAGTGATCGTACATCACCATGTAGGTTCACGCGGAGTGGCTCTGATGCCATATGTAACATCTGCTTTGGGCCTCAGCTCGCATGATTTTATCAAAACATGTTCTGCAAAGCCAAGGTCTTGTTTCTATATATATCAAGCTTATTTTTCGTGACTTATGCATGTGACACTATTTCAAGGCATGTCAGTACATGAGACATGTCCTAGATTAGTCACACGAAAAAGATTCTTGGTAGATATGACAACATGTCCTTCACCGAATGTGATGCATTTTGAGAAAATTGTACGAGCCGAGGTCCAAAGTGGAAAATATCACACGCTGGTCAATGATATTATATTTGGTATCAGAGCTACTTCGTGTGAGCCACTGTACATGGTAAGGTGCGATTACTCAACGAGAATGTTGAGTCCCCAAAGAGGGAAGAGTGCATGAGGTATGCCTTGGATTAGTCCCATATGCATAAATTACGAAAGAGATGCTGAGTAAATATGGGAACATATCCTTCATGTGACATTTTGAGAAAATCGTATGGGCTGAGGTCTAGATAGGACAATATTATACGCTGATCGGAAATATTACATATGGTATCGGAGCCATTCCGCATGAATCTTTGTGCATGATGGGGTGTGATTGCTCAATGAGAACATTGAGTCTCTTAAGGGGAAGGGTACATGAGGCATGTCTTGGAATAGTCCCACATGCATAAATCATGTGAGAGATGCTCGATAGATATAAGAATGTGTCCTTCATTAGTTGTGACACGATTTGAGAAAACCATGCGGGTCAAAGTCTAGAGCGGATAATATTATATGGTAGTCTGGACCCTGGAATGTTACATATGGTACATGAGCCATTCCACATGAACCTCTACGTATGGTGGAATGCGATCACTTAACGAGAGATATTGAGTCCCCTGGGAAGGGTGTATGAGGTGTGTTTTGGATTAGTCCTACGTGCATAAGTCATGAAAGAGATGTTGGGTAAATATGAGAATCATGTCCTTCACCAGATGTGACATGTTTTGGGAAAAACGTGCGGGTCGAGGCCCGAGCGAATAATATCACACACACCGATAACATGTTACATATGGTATCAGAGTCACTTCACGTGAACCTTTATGTAAGGTGGGGTGTGACCACTCAACGAGGATGTTGAGTCCCCTAAGGGGGAAGGGTGCATAAGACATGTCTTGAATTAGTTCCACAAGCATAAGTTACGAGTGAGATGCTGGGTAGATATGAGAGCATATCCTTCACTAGATGTGTTGCGTTTTGAGAAAACCATGTGGGCTAAGGCTCACACGCTGATCAAGAATGTTAGATATGATATTAGAGTTATTTCGCGTGAGCCTCTCTGTATGGTGGGGTGCGATAACTCAAAGTCCCCTAAGGAGAAAGGATGCATGAGACATGCTTTGTATTAGTCCCACATTTATAAGTCACGGAAGAATGCGGGGTAGATATGAGAATATGCCCTTCATTAGATGTGACACATTTTGACAAAATCGTGTGGGCCAAGGTCTAGAGCGGATAATATCATGCGCTGATCAGAAATGTTACATGGTATCAGAGCCACTCTATCATGACCCCGGTTTAAATCTTGGTTTAATCCGCAAGTCGCGACATAACACGATCGATCAAATTCTTATGGCGGAAGTGTCATATTATCATGTAGAAACATGTGGATTAAAGTTAACATACTTATATTTGTTCTTAGAGCAAGTACACATGCTAATTCAAATTTATACATTCTAAAAAGTTTATGAAACATTTAGCTTTTACACACCATATGACATATTAAGATGAGTCACACATCCTCACAAAAAGACAAGAAGAGACTAAGTCTCATATCTATCTTCTATCTTAAAAAATGCTTCTAATTCGATAAGCAATTTCCAACACGACCACATGATTGGTCTACTGATCTGGAAAGTGTTAAAACAATATTATGAGCAAACAACAACTCAGTAAGTTAAATGTCATAACCTATGTGTTACCACCTATTCAATTCAAATAAACTAATTTAGCATTTGAAAACTTATGGGAAACAAGTTAACATGTTACTACTTATGAATAATGATGATGTTACGAAGGATATTATATCAACTAATATCAATTCAAATAACATACAACATATTTGTTTCACTTCATATAATATTTCACATATCATATCATGTATGCACATATGCATAATTCACATATTATATTACCAACTGATTATAAGAACATATTACCTCGTAGGATTTCATACATTTTTTGTATAAGACATATCATTCCTAACCAGAGGTCTCATATCGTCTCATAGGACATCATATCACTCATACCAAGAAAGGTATATTATCCCGTAGCATACTATATCATCCAATGAAAATAGGGTACCTTCTTTGCATAAGACATATCATCCCGATAGATGAAAATGCAAATACAAGTCAGATAAGATGCATATGCATAACTCAGCCATATCATATCATTTAGAACATGTATCATATAATTTCATTGATCATGCCTTCCTGGTCATGTAGAACATGTACTCATGTTAAATAATGTTTCAAAGACACAATATAAACTATAACAATGATGTGTTACCTCTAGTGTAACTCGTGTGGTGCTAAAAATATCATGCATAACAATTAGTAAACATGTGATATTAATACAATTTTAATTTTGCATTAGAATATACTTTATTAAGAATAATCCTTTAAAAATTTTCCATTTAAAGTCTATTATATAAAGGCTCTACAAATTTCATCAATACAACTATATTCTTCACCTTCCCAATTTGTTGACAGATTGAGCAGTGTTGGGTGTAAAATTCATAACATCTGAAATACTTATGATAATTAAATAATTCAAATTTCTCATGAAACTAGACCACCCAAGGTTTAATCCATATAAATATCATAATTTTAGTGCTCATATATGGTTCCAATAAAATTCATAGATTTGCCTCTCTTCTCTTCAACTTTTCTGCTCTGACAGACTGAATGGTGTTTGCTCTAAAACTCATAACTTTCGTTGTACATGATCTATATAGGTTATTCCATTTGGATAACAAATAGAACTCTAACAAGACTTAAAAATTTCATTTATTAAGGATAAGTATTTTAATTACCACAGTATTTACGATTAGGGCTACTCATCATAGGAAAAACAAAAAGGGTTATTTGGAATAATCGATTCATAACTTTTCATATATAAATCCTAATTAACCTAATTCTAGAACCTATGGAAAGTAGACTAAATTAGGGTTCAAACTTTGAAATTTTATAATTTTTGAAGAACTCTAAGATATCGAGATCATGTTGACAACTTTCGGATGGGGTTTGGTGTCCAGCAAAAATGAAACTTCATTTTGGTGAATTAGGATTTGATCTACACCACAAGAACATGGACATATAAGCACAAAGAGATCTTGGAAACTAAGAAGAAATGATGTTCATCTGAATTTCCTAGTGATAATTCGTAGAAAAAGAGTAGACAACTTACCATATATGAAGCCCTAATAACTATAGGAAACCCTTGATTTCCTCTTCCTTTCTTCTTGTTCTCTTTGGCCTTAGTTGTTGCCTTGCTGAACTCGAATGGGTGCTCGCATGGGGTAAAGAGATAAGGTTTGAGATTATACATACCTTAGATATCGATGTAAAGTTTGTTGGAAGTGAGTGTCCAATTTTGTCCTTGGAGTTCATCTTATTAAGTAAATAGCTTATCAATTTTCATATTATTTATTTATTTATTTATTTACTTAAGACATTAGATGTAAATAAGAAGTTAACCCCATTTGGATTCAAATAAAATATTTATAAATTAAATTCTAAAGGAATTGAAATTCGAATTTTTGTTCAAAGAACAAAATCGATGGTTTTTCTAATTTTCTGATTTTGCGCTATCATTTAACCTAACCAAGACATTACAAAAAAATATTAAAAATCATATTTAACATACTTTCATATATAAGAACAATTACCAGAACTTTAATTTTCCAATTCTAATATTTTTGAAAAGTCATTTTCTCTTGTCCTTAATCATTTGTTATCAATTTCAGGTGTTGAATTCTACAGAGTTGATGCACATATGCTAAGACGCTTATCATAATACATTTCAATCATATAATATATGGTTAATTTATATAATCTTGAATCCAATCGTGGATATTACACACCCCGCGTGGACCTTTATGCATGGTAAGGTGCGATCACTCAATGATGACGTTGAGTCCCTAAGAGAGGAAGAGTGTATGAGACATGCTTTGGATTAGTCCCATATGCATAAGTCACGGGAGAGATGCTAGATATATATAGTAGCAAGACCTTGGTAAGATGTGTTTTGATAAAATCGTGTGGGCTGAGGCCCAAAACGGATAATATCCTACTCAAGTGTAAGTGTATTACATATGGTGGGGTGCGATCACTCAACGAGGGCGTTGAGTTCCTAAGAGGAGAAGAGTGCACGAGGCATGTCTGGGATTGGTCCATATGCATAAGTCATGAGAGATATGCTGAGTATATACGACGATATGTCCTTCATTAGGTGTGACGTATTTTGAAAAAAGAATCGTTAAGACTAGACTCAAAGCGGACAATATCACACCTAGTTGTAGCATTATTTTAAAATTATAGCATGCATGGACCTTTATATCTCTAACTAACAAATTCTACGTACGAAATTCATATAGCAAAGCAAGAATGAACGACGATGATAACTCATTTTACGACAAAAAAATGTACATGACATAGGACATAATAATCGTGATAAATTAATTGTACTTGAATGATGAAAACTGTTAGTGTTAAGAATATAAAATCAATGATATTGTTCTTTCTAACGGCTTAAGCTTATAAAAAAAATGATCAGCACATTAAATTTAATATGATATCAGAGCCAGAGGTTAAGAGTTCGAATCTCGTTAAGCTCTTATTAAAAAGTAATTTCCTCTCTTAGTTATCCATGTGTTGAGCTTGAGTTAGATCAAAAAGTTGTCAGCAACCCACACACACGAGGAGTAAGTTTTTAGGAAAATTGGTCATCACATCAAATTTAATAGTTAGAAACTATTGATATTAGTATTTTATATTAGCATTTATTGCTAATTGAACCTCTTATTTATTAGGATGACAAAATTAAGTTATTTATATATGAAGTCTTTCATTAAAATTATGTCAGTATTATTTAAAATTTCTGTTATAATATAAATGCTTTTATTTAATTTATGTGATGAGAATAGACTAAGTATATCAAAATTCTCCTAATAATTTTCACCTTTTAAGTTGTGTTCTCATAATAGCGTGCCTACAGAAAACAATCCTTATGGCATTTGTGGCTCCATCGTGCATCCGACAAAATCTCAAATTTTTATTTGATTTGTTCTCTATTTTTAGAATGGGCAAGAATAAATTTGCCTTTACATTTTTTTTTATCTACAAATTTCGATTATTAGTCAGAGCTACTAATTTACAAAAAAATTGGTGTTCGGTAAAAATAAAAGAAAATATGATATTGTGCCAGTGGTATATGGCAATGTGGCATGGCCCATGCTGATGCTAATAATTGGGAGAACAGCTAATCGTTGCTTGTGCCTTGCGGTCAGTTGCCTTTGCACGCTATTCCCACCCCCAAGCTTCTCTCGATCTCGCGTCGGGAGCCGCGCGATGCGTCTCGCCATCTCTGTCCATGTGGAAATGAGCAGCGTGTCCGTAGCAGTTCTCCTGTTCCAAAAGTGATGAATAAATAAATATGATATTTCAAACTCACAGCGAGGAGCATCTCGTTTGCGGAACAAGCGGAGTTATCCAAACCCGAACGTCGCGTCGCGACAACGGCCGGCCGCCCAATGCCGACTACCAATCATTCGACAAAATGCTCCAAAATAGAGGAGGAGGAGGGAATCTTTGGCGTCTTCCTTAGATACACTTGCTCTCACGCTCTCCCACTTTCGGAGCTCTAACCTGCCAATGGCGAGCGCCGGCGACAAGGACGGACGACCTGTCCCCGCCGACGAGGAGGCGCCGGGTGAGAAGCTTCCTGCTTCCGCCTCCAAGGCCAAGCGCGTCGCCTCGCTGGACATCTTCCGCGGCCTCACAGTGGCGGTAAGCGGTCGCCTGTCGCTCCGTTGATCTCCTCTGGTCTCTGTGTGAGTGACCAAGGTTTTGATGTTGGGCACTTGTACTGCGCAGTTGATGATCCTGGTGGATGGCGCCGGAGGGGAGTGGCCGACCATCGGCCATGCGCCGTGGAACGGGTGCAACCTCGCCGACTTCGTCATGCCCTTCTTCCTTTTTATCGTGGGGATGGCCATTCCGCTCTCTCTCAAGGTCTGTTTTACTTGCTTTGGTGCTCGAGTCGACGTCGTTGGACAGGTGTTTGTTGTGAAGGTTGAATCTTTACTTGGCCTTTGACTTGTGTTTCTTGTTTTGGTTGTTTGGTGATCGGGCAGAGAATACCCAATAAGTTGCGAGCTGTGAGGAGGGTAGTGGTCAGGACTCTCAAGTTACTCTTTTGGGGCATTGTCTTGCAAGGTTAAAGAATCACCATTACCATCTTTCTCCTATTGTTGTTAGTTATGTGTGCGTGAACGTGCCTGCAGGATGCTCCATGGATTACATGAGAAATCTTAGATAGGAGTAATCATTTATGTGCCACTATGACTTGGGTGCATTATTTCAGATTATCTTGTATCAGGAGGATTTTGTATGTGAACAAGTCTAGATGCAGACTATTTCAACTTAGGAAGCTTATGAATATAACTAAACTAATTTTCTCCTTTTCTCCTTGAGCTAGTGGCAAAATATGCCGAGGGGTTGTCAAAATATAGATATCAAAGATGACCTTAACTCCAAATGTTTAACTTTTGGGGAAGATGATCATCTTATTTTTTATATCAAAGATGACAGTTAATACTCTACAGTCAATTTGTACCATCATCATTGGTGTTTGCCAATGTTTTGGAAACTTACTTGATATTTCATATGCTCTATTTCTTCACATCAACTAATGGAGAATAACCAAGGACGATTTATGGTACTTGATAATTTCTTCATCACATCAACTCCGCCTATGTTTTACAGCCAGCGTAAAACCCTGTCGAATCTCATGAACATGGATCAACAAATGCGGAATGGCGTCGTATGATCCATGTAGCCGACCCCACCTAGTGGGATAAGGCTTTGTTGTTGTTGATAATTTCTTCATGCATGGAATTCAAGAATTAGCATTAGAAAATAAGATCAATCATTGTATTCTTTCTTGCCAAAGATTTATCCTCCCCTTTCTGCTAACTTGCAGTTTACTGAATATGTGATATCTTTTCAGGTGGATACTCTCATGCTGCTGATGATCTTAGTTTTGGAGTAGACATGAAAGAAATAAGATGGTTTGGCATCCTCCAGGTAGTAGACGAACAAGCTGCATAGAAGACCTCATTTTGCATGAGCTCTGGACATAGATTAAATGATCTAATAAATTTGTTATTGTTTCTTTAGCGAATCGCCCTTGCCTACTTGGTAGTGGCAGTCATTGAAATTATGACAAAGGATGCAAAATTTGAAGATCAGTCAAGCACAAGGTTTTCCATTTTCAGGCAATACCGTTCTCAGTGGTTAGTCTCTCCATTTAATTTTCATCACAATTTATAATTTCGTTTCATAACATCATATTCTTTTCTGTTCACGGATGAAGGCAGGTATGGTATGATAACGACAAATACATGCTAGTACTGTAACAATGTTTTCTTTAAAGAGATGAAGGAGTAGCTACGAGGGATGTATCTATCCTATTTTATTGAACAGATAAAATAAAGTTACAACTTAGACATTGTGTGCATAGATTATTCCCTCAAAACATCCTTAATCATGCGATAATGTAGTCCATGTAACATCTTCCTCCTTTGAATATAACAACATTCTTTTCAGACGAAATAGCCCTTAGTGTCACAACTGGAAGTACACACCTCTATCTTGAGACGAACACCCCTACATCTTATTATCTGCCACCATAACAGAAAGATCTACAGAAATTCCCAGCCAATGACAGATTCAACCATTGGCATCCCAAATATATGCCATGTCTCCATAGCCACCCCACATTTAGAGAAAAGATGATTGATACCCTCCCCAGCAGCACCGTACCAATTAACTTTTTGAGAAGGACTGTACCAATTAACATCAGCTGGAGGTTGTCACCTCTTCTGAAAGGTCTTCGTGACTAGCCGCCTAATCGTACCCCATGAAATAAAAGGGCAGCAGAAAAGCTAAACAATATGTTTTAAATAAATCTATTATTGTTATTCCTTAACCTTAAGAAAGCTTACATTCAGAACTTCGAAAATTTGTCAGGTTCATTGGCATATGTATTCTTCTGATCTACTTTGGCCTACTCTATGGCCTATATGTTCCTGACTGGGAGTTCACAGTGCGCAACAGTGCTAGCTTGGACTACGGGAAAGTCTTAACTGTAAGTGTTTTTCCAATTTATCATAATAGTTATACTTTGACATGAAAGTATTTTTTGAGAATGAGTTGTAAATGAAGGTTGGTTGCCATTCAGATTCTGCTTTACAAATATGCTTTGACTTCAGGGTTTTTCTTTTGAGAGGAAAAAGGATGACCACCAGGTTATGTGGTTGTCATCTAGGTATATATATAACTATGAAAATGAGATGATATACAAGTGTGGGCTCTCCAAGAGAGAGCATCAAGAAATGGAAAAGTATATCGGCTATCCAAAACTCCACTCCCGAAGAAGAAAAGAGATGTGGTGTATGATCCGCTCTATCTGATATCTCTCCCCACAAAAAATCACCCGGTTATGCTGGAGCCATATGGCCCAGGACAGGCCAAAAAACACGCCAGTGACACTCTCCATCTCTGTTGACTTCAGGGTTAAATGCATGCTTTATTTTGTACTTCAAGGAATGAACTACTAATTGCTTCTTCAGTTTAGATTTGTCAATCCACCTTGGAATCACACTTTTTAAGTGCAGATTTCCTGAAGTAGGAGGATAGAACTATTTCAAGAAATAAGATGTGCAATCGGATAACTCCAAGGAGCATTGATGAGGGAGTAAATGGGATAGATGGTCTACCTTTGGTTGTGAGCTGGCTTTCATAAACTCAATAACGAAGAGGATGCTTACAGAGTTAATAAACAAGTTGTTCTAGATAATCTTAAAAATGGGTTGTTTCATGTTTAGTATCAGACACATTCTCATAGTTTGGATCTCATTATTTTAATTTTAGTTCAATAGCTGGTCACTGATGATAAACCATTCATGATACTGAAGCAAATGGAAAGAAGACCAATGATGTCTCACTGCCACCAGTCTGGAATTATCCATGACAACTACGTCCATGAATTGCTCTAGTGACAATTTAAGTTTCTAAGCCAAAATCTGCCTGTCTTTGCCTACCTCAAGGCTCCTTGGATATTTCTGTAGGTTTTTTTGGATGGTTTTCTTGTGCAACTTTAACTCCGCCTATGTTTTATAGCCAGTCCCAAGCCCGAATAAAGGAGGAGGGTTGTGTTAGGCCCCGACAGCCAGCGTAAAACCCTGTCGAATCTCATGAACATGGATCAACGAATATAGCGTCGTATGATCCATGTAGCCGACCCCACCTAGTGGGATAAGGCTTTCTTGTTGTTGTTTCTTGTGCAACTTTGTTGATTGTTATCATTTGAGACCTCTTATTTTTGTCATCATCTATGTAATACACCTGGGAAGTGCTCTGTTTGGCCTTTATTAGCATGAGTTTTCAGATGAAATTTCCTTAGCTTAGTCTGTGGTTAACCATATTTTCTTCTTTAGGTAGTTTGTGGTACAAGGGCGAGTTTGGATCCTCCTTGTAATGCTGTGGGGTATATTGACAGGAAAGTGCTTGGGATCAATCACATGTATCAACGTCCTGCATGGAAGAGATCTAAGGTGTGTTTGTTTTGAGTTTACTGTTCACTTATGGCACTAAGCACATTTTATGTGGCATACACCAGTAGATATGAAGTCGTGCATCCAGTGATATAATCCAAAATTGATGCTATCACAAAGATGCAGGATTAATGAAGGGTAGGAATGGTGTGAGCATCAAGACTAGTGGTGGCAAGGGGAGGGAGGAGGAGAATAACAGAGAAGGGAATAGGATGGGGTAGGTAAAAGCACGAAGAGCAGAGTGGAGGAGAAGAATCCAGAGCAGAGAGGGAGAGGAGGATGACTGGGAGGAAGCGGATAACAGGGAGGCAACAAGATGAGTTGGAGGATGACACTAATGAAAATGAGGAGAGAGACGGCAGCAAAGGAACATCAGGAAAAAGAGGAGGTTCCCACTAGTGGATAATAATAATGCATCATTTGTTGTATGCTAGCCTCAATAAATAAATCATTTGATGCATGTTTATTGTGAAATGATTATCTGATATAAAAAATGTACAAATCATAAACAACTCATCCTTTACCTTCTCAAGAAAACATTTAATGCAAAAAATTGCATCTAAAAAACATCCCATTAGAAGCTTCAATTCTTTACACCGATATTGTGAAGTTTTATTTTCTGGAGTGTAAAACAGGCTTGCACTTATGATTCACCTCATGCTGGGCCTTTCCGAAGCGATGCTCCAGCGTGGTGTGTAGCCCCATTTGAACCTGAAGGAGTCTTGAGGTTTGCGAGATTTCTTTATAAAATATCTAGTAATATAATCATGTTATTATTTTGTTTTATCACTTTTTGTTTCTTGAGTGAATTTCATTTTATGATGCCTCGTGGCAGGCTCATTTCCAAATTGTGTTTTTATCTTCTTTAGTATAACTTTAAAATATGACTTGCTTGGAGATGTGATCATTTGGTTCCAGCATTTTTATTCTTCTTTTCTAGACTTTATTGCTTGAAAGAAATACATCTCCTTTTCTCCGCTCAAGAGGTAAGACACAACCTCTTGTGAAGCTTCACGAGTCTTAATATTTCTACTCTCAGTTAGAAAGAAATACACATGCGAAGCAGTTAATTTCAGAAGACATTTGAGTATGCCCTAACAATGTTTTCTCTTAGCGCACTGATGCTGGAAAAAAATGAGTGCTGTGAACATCAGCAGGGGACTCCCCCCTGCAGGTGCCACCACTGATCATCAATGGAAGTCTCTGCTCAACAAGGGCCACACAAGGAGATTGTCAAGGAAGGGGATTGGTAGAGGGTGCAACGTCGAAAATGACGGAACAAGCAACATGACCCGACAGATTAGCGAAGGATCAGCATACGGTGTTTTTTTTTTTTGAGAAGGAAAAGGATGATACCGGGGATTATGGTTGTCATCCATTTATATATTCAGGTCTGGACGAACTGGAGGAATATTTTGGTGAAGCGCCAGCTCAGTAAAGCATTAATCAAGAAGTGGAGAGCTGAATAAAGGGGTCCAGGATCCAGTGCCTAGGCCGCCATTCTCAGATCATGACTCCACCAGCATGCGAAGAAAATCTCCCACCATAGGCTGTCTTCGGGCCCCATAATCCGACCCACCGACGGGTCGAGAAATGGGCCTGCATATACACTGCCATGCAACCAAAGGGACTAGCCGGATAGAGCTACATTCCCGCCAAAAGAACTTGCTTCACAAGAATCAATACGTGTCAATACCTGGGCAGGCATCCAGAGCATTGACATGAAGTAGATCGGGAGCCAAGAGAGATTTGAGCAGAGCGAGGCGAGGCGGCCACCCCATGATAAGTGTTGCGAGCTCCGACCTTGAAGTCTGTGCTCTATCTGCTCGATGATCGGAGTGCACCCCCGAGACCCAATATGGCGGTCGGAGAGGGGGAGGCCCAAGTAAATGATCGGCAAGGTACAAACTGATGTGCGAAGCTTGGCCACACAACTCAATGCATCCTCTGTCACCATACCGAAAGGGTTGAATGAAGATTTGGCATTGTTGATCTCGATGCCCGATGTCACGCCGAAGAGCTCCACTAGAAAGGCCACTCGTTAAGCCTCCCGCTACAAAATATTGTATCATCCGCATATTGCAGTAGAGGTACAAGGCCACCGGCATAATCGCTGAAGAGACCGGCCTCGCATGCCTCATGAGTGCATCTGGTGAGATAATCAATTGCTAGTGTGACGAGCATGGACGCAAGGGGGCATTCCTGACGAAACCTAGCCCCCTGGTCCTGCCTCCCGGGTGTTTCTTTCCAACTCGGTCTCACCTAGTACGTGTGGATAGGCCTTTGGCTCTGCCCTTGTAGGAAAACCATTTTGATCCGTTACTTGGTCCCTAACCGCTCCGTCTCAATATCAATCTACTGCATCTCGATCTAGAAAAGGGTAACGAACTGCCGGATCATTCAAGTTCATCATTCAGTGGTGAGGTGTTCATAGAAAGCAAGGCGTCGCCCAACGAGTGAGTGGCGGATTTGGATGGAGTCTCGCTTGGATGCTGGGGAGATCCATAGATCTGGATAGAGTCTGTCTCGCTCAGTAAAGAAGAGTACGCGCGCTACGGCTTAGGCAGTGGATCGGGACCAAGAATGAAAGTGTAGTGATCCACCACTTCGTCTAGGCGATCCAAGTTGTAGGGAAATCTACAGAGAGTGCCAAAGGAAGGACCATGTGAAAGAATCATAAAAGCCTTAGAGAAATCGACCTTTTAGAGGAAAGCCCGTTAGTTGCACTGCTTCTATTGCGCATGGTGTAGTTATTAGTGATAGACTGGCCATTGATGAATGCTGACTGTGCTGGGTGGATGAGATCGGGGAGCGCCTCCGGAAAGCCAATTGGCCAGTACTCGCGCCAATTGGCCTGAAGTCCTCCATTATCTTTGCCGGAGTGCATTTGGGAAACAGGAAAAGCAAAAATCGATTCAGGCACTTGAAGCCTCGGTTTCTTCTAGTGGACTCCTGCATAACTGCCATTACGTCCTTGCACACCACGGACCAGAACTCCATGTAGAAGATTGGAAAGCTGAATGGGCTAAGAGACCCCTCGCCATTGAGGTCCTGCAGCGCCTCGGTGATCTCGTCCTCGTTGGTCTGCACTAACATTGAAGACTGAACATCGGTAAGCAAGAAACACCCTAGGGGACCACCTTCAAGGTGTCGGGGGCTGTTGCTTGGAGAAATTCCGGTGGAAAGAGGCGATGGAAGCCCGAATGGAATGGCGGTCCACTGCCCCATCATCTTCAGTTGGTCAATCCGGTTCGTCCATCGGCGTAAGCTCGCTTCCATGTGGAAGAACCAAATGTTGGCATCTCCCTCCCGAAGCAGGTTTGCTGGGAGCGCTGCCTCCACTGGATCTCCACCATCATGCCCTCTAGCTGGATGGTCGCCTCCAAAACCTCGATCCTCCGTGCCTCCTGTGTCGGGTGTAGATGCGAGGGCCGGCGTCCACCACCATGTCCCGTTAGACGTCGCCGGATGAGAGGGAGTCCAGCCACTGATGGAGCCTGATCGGACCTGGCTGCCTGCTGTTCTCGAGGCTGACACCAGTGTCTGGGCATACCTGGTTTGGTGGATGGTGGGGTGGAAGAGGTCGGACAGGGGGAGCTTCGGCCAGCAGGACAGTTGCAGTCTCAGGGGGAAGGGAGTTGGGTCGGGGGGAAGATGAGTCAGGATGGGTGTGTTCGGATTGAGCCATGGAGGATCGGGTGCGATTAGGGCTTGAGTCTGGTGCGGCTGTGGACTTAGCGTGGGCATGTATTGGAGGAGGTTGAGTGTGATAGTTCAGTGCGACTTTGGCTCGGTGGGAGTTGGTTTTGGCTACATTCGGCTTCGAGTGCAGGCAGGTGCGATAGGTTTTAATGGTGTTTCGGTCTCGTGCGATTTGGGCTCAGTGGGTGTTGATTTTGGCTGTACGCAGATTCAGATATGGGCAGGGTGTTTCGAATTAAAGGTGTACGGCCTGCATGTGCCTCCCTCGCGTGAGGGTGGATGCCCAGGACCCAGTGGAACCAGTGCGCCTCAACCGAACGGACGATGAAGCTTCCTGTGCCTGCCTGCAGGACGACCAAAGATGGGAGGCGATTTTCTGGGTGCAGGTCGACCTCGATGACGATTGCGGACAAGTTCGGTGAACCAATCACCGGAAGAGAAACAGAAACTGGCTTCCCGATAGTCCTCACCACAGCTGCGACGACTTCCGGCCGCAGGAGATGCAGGGGGAGACCCAGGATGTCCATCATGCACCTATCTGCAGGAGGTGCCATCACCGTTCCATCTTCCCCTCTCCAGTGGTGCCACCGCACATGACCTCCCGGTGGTGTTGAAAACAACGCAGCCAAAAGCCCTTCCCGCTGGCTCGCTGACCCCAGAACAAGGAGCCAGAGCATTGGCAATACCTAGCTGAGGTGGAATGGCGGTGCAGCCCCTACCTCAGCAATGATTGCCATCCGGAGGACTGCCAGGTCCGGCGGTGCACCGTCGACCTTGCCAATGATGCATTTGTGAAGAAAATCCACTCCCTGCTGGATTCCTGGTGACCATGGGATGACAACAGTAGGGGCAGAGGTCGTCTGCTCCATCACAGGCGGCAGCGTTACCTCAGCTCTGGAAACAGATGCCCTCCAGTGTTCACATGGACAAGATGCCCAATGATGTCCCTGTCTAAGGCGCAGGACAACATACCTATAGCTTTAGCATCGCCCCCTTGGTTGATACCTGAGTGAAACCCTGATTCAAACACTCGCCCTGCTGTAGAGAAGGCATCGCACTAGGGTTGAGCAGGTGCGCGCGAAGTGACCCCCCTAGGCAGAGGAAGCTGATGCTGGTTGGCCTATGCATGCAACCTGTTCCGCGGCTGCGAGAGCGGAATATTCGTGTCCACCCATCGTTTTGTACCAACAATCGTCGGCAATCATGGAATGTGGGTGATTTCAGAAGGTGACGCTGCCGACAGGGCTGTTGGAGGTGGGGAAGATGCTGGCACCATCGGCAGGGGCTGTGCTGGATGCGGGGGTGGTGCCGCTGGTAGGGGTTGCCGGGAGGTGGCGCCGCCGGCAGGGATTGCCACAGGCGGGTTGGTAGAAATGCGTTAAGGGTTGCTGCTCGGATTCGTTGTTAGTGCTACCAATGCTAGAAATTGGAACATTCAACGGTCTGGGAACCAATTAAATGTCTCAAGTGCGGGGGCTGGGGACACATCCATGCAAAATGTCCCTCTTTTCAAAGAAACAAACGCTGAGATCACCAGGTCGAGGATAGTTGCGGCGGTGAATACCAACACATGATGCCATGAGCGCACGCATGGAAATCATGTTTGAGTGGCTCTGGCCCCATGTTCCCCTGGGATGGAAATGAATTTGGCCCGTCGCTGTGCTGTAGATGTGGTCACAAGCAAGGTTGTCAAAAACGCGAGTGGACTCGTAGAATCGTACGATTCTACGAGTCTACCCCGGCCAAACGTGTTCGATTCTATCCAGAATCGCGTTTCGTCAACACGCGGTGGAATCGCGTGTCAGTGCGTAGAATCGGTGGAATCGCGTGTTGACTCCGTGTCCGCCGATCCCTTTTTTTACCTGCTCGTTCACCCACGTATGGTGTACCTTTTATAACTTGTGACGGGCACTCATCAATCTTTTCCTCCTTTTGTTTCCTGTCCGCCGATGTTGCTCTGCCATCACCGTCGCTGACCTGCTGCCACCGCCGCCGCTGACCTGCTGCCATCACCGCCGCTGACCTGCTGCCATCACCGCCGCTGACCTGCTGCCATCACCGCCGCTGACCTGCTGCCACCGTCGCCGCTGTCCCGCCGCCGCTGCCGCCGATGCTCGTCTGCTGATGCTGCCATCACTCATCTTCTGCTGTCACTGATGTCTTTACTTCGCCGCCGCCGCCGCTCTCTGCTGCTGTCCTGATGCTGTCGCCGACCAGGTACGCCCTCTCCCTTTCTCTTCTCTCCCTCTCCCTTTCTCTCTTCACTCACCCGAGCAGGCCTTCTCTCCCTCTCCTCTCTCCCTTGCCCTTTTCTCCCTCTCCCTTCGCACACCCTAGCATTTTTTCCCTTTCTCTCTCCGCGCACGTGAGCGGCTTCTCTGTTATTATTCTAAATTTATTGTTGTCTTATTTTTTTATGAATTGATCACGAATTTTTTTTATGAATTGATGTGCTAATTTTTGTTATTATTATAATTTTAATGATGTATTAGTTTTTCATGAATTAACTGTTAACATTATTTATTGATTTATCAATTGCCATTAGTCTGTTCTTATTATAATTTTTTGAGGTGTTAATTTTTCATGAACTAATATTTTAATATATAAGAAAATAATTGTTAATGTCATGAATTGATCTTAAAATTAGAATTTTGCTTATGTAATATTGCATTTGGTACTTATTGGTTCAAAAGAATTTGCATCTCACCACTAATTGCTTATATATACATATATATATTTACATGTATATATATAATATATATTAAATAAAAATCTGGTAGAATCGGCCGTGTCGTGTTACGTGTTCACGATTTACGTGTTTTGCCGACCCTCCGTTCGAGCCCGTTTTACGTGTTTGACAACACTGGTCACAAGCAATGTTGTCATGAACGGACCGGACCGGCCGGGATCGTCGATCGGTCACTAAAACAGTCCTGAATCACCCCCAAAACTGGAGTGAAGATTGGACTGTTTTCAACTATTTCAAACCGGTCAAAATCGATGAAAACTGGACAAAACTGGGTAGAACCGGACAAAACCGGTCTAAGTCAACCAGTTAAGTTAAAAAAATTATTTCCAAATAAAAATTTGTGTTGGCCCATTGACTACTTATGAGGCCCATTTTATAGAGGATGTGTTGCTTTCACTCTCTTGGTGTCTTCAATGTGGGACCATTCACTTATACATATGTTTCTTTTGTTCTACTTATTTAATAACTAAACTTTGTCTTTTCTTTTTTTATATTATTAATGTGTAACTTTCTATTGTAAATTTTTTAACAATTGATTTTTTCTATTTATTTAATTTATGAATGTTATACTATTATATATACTATTCTTTTTCCCCTCATTATATGGCATTTAAATTTATAATACGCTAATAAATTTCAATAATTGTGACTTCATTTTTCATATGAAATCTTTATATTGTATTAATACAAATTTATTAGATATTAAGTTAATATGTATTCAAATTTTAACTTATAATGTAATTTTATATAATTAATGCAACATATGAGTGCATTGATTATATTATTTTAATATAATATTTTATTAGAATCTAGTCCGACCAAACAGTTCGACAGGTCCAATTGGTTTGACCTAAAACGGGGACTTATCCGAGTCGATGTCCGGTCCAATTCTGACAACATTGATCACAAGGCCTATGCCAAGTGTTCATATGGTAAGAGGTTCTTGGCATGCCGAGGAGGGTGCACATCACTCGGTTATCTTCAAGTTCCTTATGTTCATCATCAAATTGTTCCACTTGGCTCTATGACAGCTCCAAATAGTGCCTCCATCTTGTGGAGATGTTGGACCCTTTCCGACCAAGGAAAGAGGCTGTCCATTGGTCGAATGACGCTGCGTCACCTGGAAGGAGTTCCCCTGCACCTCTGGTACAAGGAGACAATCAATGAACTTATCTCGTCCTTTGCAGTGATTCAGGACCTCACTTTTGAATCATACATCACCGACGACGTGTCCTGTAGATCCTGTTCACGAGAAAAGAGAGAATTCTGTTTTTGTACAGAATTTTGGTGGCCAAGAATATAGTTTAATTTAGTTTCTCATTTGAAGAATCTTTACTTTCCTTTTTATTTTATTTTTATTACTAGTCCTAGTTCTGTTAGGATTATTATTTTCTTTTAGTTATTTCTATTAGGTTATGGGAGTGTTAGTGTTGATGGGATTGTTCTTTCTTTTTTTAGTTTATTTCTGTTAGGTTATAGTAGCCCTAGTGGTAATGGTATTGCTTGTGAAAATGAAGCTAGAGGAAAATGAAGCAAATGATGTGAGATTGATATCTTCCAACAAACTATCAACGTATCCTATACCAACAGTTGCAAAATTACACAGGCCGGAAGGCTAGTGCAGGACTATATGTTAAAATTTGATCGTCTAACATCTCGCAACAACCTGGCTGAATTGGTGGCTTGATACTTAAATGGTTTGCGGCCTAATATCAAAGACAAAGTAGTGATGTAGACTCCTAACACAATGACAACTGCAATCACATAGCTATCCAATAACGTCTTGTTTAAAGAAATGAAAGTTCCAATGGGGGAGAGAATGGCACCATTACCTCCTGTGTGAGATATTCAACATCATATTGATCTAATCTACGTTCGAGTCTTCCAATCCTTCCCCACCACCGATTAAATCCAAAAGAAAACCAGATTTTACGAGATCATGTGGATGAGTTAATAAAGAAAGGATTTATTCGAGAAAGCTTGAGTCCATGCATAGTACTAACATTCCTTGTACCAATAAAAGATGGCACATAGGGAATGTGTGTTGATAATAGAGCTATAAACAAGATCACAATCAAGTATAGATTTCCAATTCCTAGATTGGAGGACATGCTAGACATGTTGTGTGTGTTTCAAATATTTTCCAACCTGTGAAGTGGTTATGACCATATTCGAATGGAGCCTGGGCTTGAATGGAAGACAACTTTTAAAACGAAGATGAGCTTTTTGAATGGGTGGTGATGCCTTTTGGACTCTCAAATGCTTTCAACACTAAGGAGACTAATGAAAAACATACTCAATTCTCTCATTGAAAACTTAGTAGTGTTCTACTTTGATGATATGTTGGTCTATAGCAATCTAAGGATGAACACCTTATTCATCTTAGAGAGGTTTTGACTATTCTGTGCCAATATGAACTCTATGTTAATCTTGAGAAATGCTCATTTGCTACTGATCAACTACTTTTCCTTGGATTTAGTATTAACTCTCGATGTATTCAGGTGGATCCTCAAAAGGTGCACGCGATCGTATGGTGACCAGTTCAAAAAACTGTCATAAAGGTCCGTAGCTTTCATGGATTAGCCCCGTTCTACCACAGGTTCATTCGTAATTTCAGCAGTATTATGGCATCAATAATGTCTTGTTTAAAGAAATGAAAGTTCCAATGGGGAGAGAAGTTGACAGAAGTTTCACAATCATCATAAAAGAATTGTCAAGTTCTCCTGTTTTGGCACCGCCCAACTTCGAAAAGTTATTTGAAGTGGAGAGTGCTGCTTCTATCCATGGTATTGGTGCTATGCTCTCACAAGAGGGTCGTCAAGTTGCCTTTTGTTGTGAAAAACTTGATACGAGACAAAAGATGGGCAACTTATCAATTGGAATTGTACGCAATGGTTCAAGCTCTCGAGCACTGGGAGCATTATCTCATCCAATGAGAATTCATATTGTATACGGATCATGAAACTTTAAAACACTTATAGATTCAAGCCACATCAACTTTCATGCAATGATTCACGTACTTTTCAAGTATAAAAGTGGAAAACTAAAGAGCAGAGTTACTTGGCACATTTTAAGTTGAGGTAATTGCGTGTGAATCTTTGAAAGATTTATATGAAACTGATGAAGATTTTAGTACTAGCTGAAAAACCTGTTTGCGTCAGCGTCACCGGCCAGTGAAGGGATTTCATGTTCAGGATGGTTTTTTGCTTAGGGGTCATCAACTTTGTATCCCTTGATCCTCTTTGCGAGGCAAGATTGTTCAAGATTTACATGGTGATGGTTTAGGTGGTCATTTTGGTAGGGATAAAACAGTGGCAGCTATTGAACATCGCTACTTTTGACCTCAACTTAGACGTGATGTTGTTAGATTTGTACGGCGATGTCAACTCTCTCAAGTTTCGAAGGGATAATCACAGATTGTTATCAAAATCACGTGCTTTGTAAAAACGTCTGATTTTACGTCTTCACCTCTCAATTTCGTGCTCGATCTTACTATGAAATGTTTTTGGCTAGCACGCGGTAGGATCGTGTGCTGGTGTGTAGGATCCGTGGAGTCGCATGTCTCCACAGATCAAATGAAGCTCTCAATTTCATAGCCGTGGAGTTCGAACCTTTGCCAAACAAATGAAGCTCTCGAATTTCTGGATGATTAGCGACTTGTTAGTCATCCTTCTTTTTCTCAAGTCAAGCCTTCCTTGGTAAATGGGTGTGTCGCTTGATGGGTGATGCAGAGGATATCTGGTGTATTGTGATTTTTGCATGTTATGGGAGGACCCTCTCATGGTACTCATGTATCTTGATGCCATCTGGTGCTTCGTCCCATTGGAGAGGGGTGATGCCAGTGCTCTCCAAGATTTGTCCATTCCTATCCACTTGTTCGGGTAAGAGAAGGATTTTTCGATTCTGGGAAGATACGTGAGCATCTACAATTCTACTGACTGAAATGTGTTACCAAGATTATATACCCTTGCTGTGGACAAACAATTATGTGTGGTTGATTGATGGTTGCCTATTGGTCATTGCAACGGGGCATGGCTAACCCCTTTCTCAATTTCTCTATTTGATCAGCGAGCCTCAGACTTCATCAATTTAATGGGGATTATTGAGTGTAAACGACTGATGGTTGATAACGACTCATGGATTTGGTCCTTGGGTGTTTTCTCGGCCAAAAGTGCATACTTAGCTCTACACGCACAACTGGGCAGGTGGACAGTGAGCTGACTGATTGCAGGCTTCTTTGGAAGCTACTAAGCATGTCATCAAAGATAGAAGTTTTTGCATGGCTGTTTCATCGGGAGCGCCGTCTCACCAAAAGCTATCGGAAATGGTGGCTGCCTACATCAGATGCTTCCTGCACCCTTCCTGCGCCCTATGTGGAGATACCGAAGAAACATCAACCACCTAATTTTTTTAGTATGTTTTTTGAAAAGGAGACTTGGGCAATCACAAAATGCCAATGATTAGACATATGCTCTGCCATTCAGTTTTGGCGACCATTCAAACAAGGAGGATGACATCAAGCAATCATGACATATGGTCCAAGATGTAAAAAATTGTTACCAATGGCTGTCATCTGGGCAATTTGGTTACAAAGAAATGCTTGTCTTTAGGCTATATGGATAATATTACATCTCATGCTTTGAACATGACAAAGTTGTGGTCGGGTGATTGATACACAATTGGTGTTGGTGTTGGTTCTCCTTTTGTATATAATTTCTATTTTTTGTAATTTTTAGACTATCTTAATAAAATTGGATGCCTACAACTTGGTAGGGATCCTTCCATATTTCTGAAGAGATACAACATCTTGTCACTCAATAACTTAACCACTTAACTATAAATATTTTGCAACACTCCCAATCATTTTTTACAATTAAAACCTACCAATAGAATAGTAGAGAAAGAATATAATATTTGCAAGTGTGAGCTTGAATGGACTTCACAAGAGTTCTTCCTATTTTTCCTCATAAGTCTTGTTTTTTTTCAAAATTTCTTGGACCTATTTTATAGCGTTTAACCTTCCCCATAGCTGTTTTTATACAAAATTAGTGGTTGCAACACTCCCAATCGTTTTCACAATTAAAACCTACCATAATAGAATAATAGAGAAAGAATATAAGATTTGCAAGTGTGAGCTTGAATGGACTTCACAAGAGTTCTTCCTGTTTTTCCTCATAAGTCTTGGTTTTTTCAAATTTTCTTGGACCTATTTTATAGTATTTAAACTTCCCATAGCTGTTTCTATTCAAAATTAGTCGTTTTTCACTTTTCAAAAAAATTTTGAACTTCCGAACCTTTTTTCGGATGTCCAAACCTTTTTGCATTAGTTGTTTATACTCGTTGCGTGTGTGCGTGTCAGAGAAAGTTCGGATGTTCGAAAATTAAACCGGATATCTTCCGAATTTTTCTCTCGGTCGTCTGAACTTCTGTTGACAACATGATAGACCTGCACTATCTTAAATTTAACTTTTTACATAGCTATGAAAATGAGATGATTTTTTATTATTTGAAAAGTTAAGAGAATTATCTACAATTTACCTCTTATTAAAATCCGATTGGAATGTAATCAAATATCAACTGATGTTTAGTACATAAAACAATCCATTCCAAATTGAACTTTTTAGGACTGCACTATTTTAAACATAATTTTTTGTATAAGAGTTCAAATGAGATGATTCTTGATTTTTTTGAACAACAACAACAACAACAAAGCCTTATCCCACTAGGTGGGGTCGGCTACATGGATCATCCGACGCCATTCCACTCTATTAGTAACCAAACCTTTCGGTATATTATTCACCAATAGATCTTGCTCTATTAGTTCGCCAATTGTCCGCCTTGGCCTCCCTCTCCCTCTTTTAATCGGACTCCAGATTATTTGATCTACTCTTCTTACTGGCGCATCTAATGGTCTTCTCTGAACATGACCAAATCATCTCAAATGATTCTCTACCATTTTCTCACTAATAGGAGCCACTCCGACTCGTTCACGTATATGGTCATTCCTAATTTTATCTAATCTTGTATGACCACACATCCATCTCAACATCCTCATTTCGGCTACCCTCACTTTACGTTCATGTTGTCCTTTCATAGCCCAACATTCACTACCATATAACACTGCTGGTCTTATAGCAGTACGATAGAATTTTCCTTTAACTTTATTAAGTACTTTTCTATCACAAAGAACTCCAGTGGCTTTCTTCCACTTACACCAACCAGCTTGAATTCTATGATTAACATCGTCATCAATCTCACCATCTTGTCTTACAATTGATCCTAAATATTTAAACTGTCACTTGAGGAATTATATCCTCCCCTAGCCTAACTTTCAAATCGTCTCTAAGTTGTTTATTTGTGAAATTGCTATGCATATATTCTGTTTTATTCCTACTTAAACGAAAACCCTTTGACTCCAACGTATTTCTCCATATTTCTAATTTTGTATTAATCTCTTCTCTTGAATCCACTAAAAGTACTATATCATCCGCAAATAGCATGCACTTAGGTACCTCCTCTGTGATACTCTCGGTTATAGCATCGATAACTGAGTTAAATAGATATGGACTTAAAGCTGATCCTTGATGTAGGCTAATTCCTATAGGAAATTCATTTGTCTCACCTCCGAGTGTCCTAAACCTAGTCAATGCCCCATCGTACATATCTTGTATTACCTTAATGTAGGCAACACTCACCCTCTTCTTTTGCAAGGCTTTCCAAAGTACATCCCTTGGTACCCGATCATACGCCTTCTCTAAGTTAATGAAAGCCATATGTAAGTCTATTCTCCTACTTCGATACTTCTCCATCATCCCCCTTAGTAAATAAATCGCCTCTGTAGTGGATCTTCCTGGCATGAACCCAAATTGTCTCTCAGAAATACTAGTCTCCATTCTCAATCTATGCTCAATCACTTTTTCCCATAATTTCATTGTGTGACTCATAAGTTTAATCCCTTTATAATTTGCACAATTCTGAATATCCCCTTTATTTTTGTAAATAGGAACTAATGTACTTAATCTCCAATCATCAGGCATCTTTTTCGACCGTAAAATCTCATTAAATAGTTTACATAATCACAACACACCTTTTTCTCATAAACATTTCCAAACTTCAATCGGTATACCATCCGGTCCAATGGCTTTACCATTCTTCATTTTCTTAAGAGCTTCGCTAACCTCCGAGACTCTAATTCTACGATAAAATGACTTATTAAGCTCACATTCGCTAACTATCAAGTCCTCCAAATCACAACGGGAACCTTCACATCCATCATTAAATAGCTTATAGAAATACTCTTCCCATCTGTTCTTAATATCTCCTTCAGTAATTAAAACCTTGCCAACTTCATTTTTTATGCATCTTACTTGATCCAAATCTCTCGACTCCTCTTTATTCCTTGCAATCTTGTAAATCCTTTGTTCACCGGCCTTTGTCCTAACTCCTTATAAAACCCCTCATATGCTTTAGCACGAGCATCACTAACCGCCTTTTTAGCCTCCCTTTTCGCCAAACGATACTTTTCCCAATTGTCAGAACTATTGTCCAAGTGTATCGCCTTGAAACAATTCTTCTTATTACACACCTTTTCTTGGACCTTCTCATTCCACCACCAAGTCTCCTTATCTCGTGGTCCAAAACCTTTTGATTCTCCTAAAATGGATTTAGCAATCATTTCAACATTTTTTGCCACATTCTCCCACATGATACTAGCATCTCCTTCTAATTCCCACACACTTTCCTCTAATAACTTACTTTTAAAAGTCTCTCGCTTCTCTTCCTTTAACTGCCACCACTTGATCTTTCGATCAAAAACTGTTCGAGCTTTTGGTTTTATACATTTCATTTGCATATTAAGAACTAACAATCTATGTTATGTAGTCACCCCATGCCCAGGAATTACTTTACAATTAGTACAGCGTCTTTTATCAGTATTTCTTGTCAAGAAAAAATCGATTTGAGACCTATGAGTTCCACTTTTGTATGTGATTAAATGTTCCTCTCTCTTCTTAAAACAAGTGTTGATAATCTTAAGGTCGTATGCTAAAGAAAAATCAATAATAGTTTGTCCTTTCTCATTCAACTCCCCAAAACCAAAACCACCATGAACCCTTGCATGTGGTCCTGCCTCTTTACCAACATGTCCATTAAGGTCTCCCCCAATATAAACTTTCTCGGTTGTTGGTATACTTTCAATCAAACCCTCCATATCTGCCCAAAACTTCTCCTTGAGATGTGATTCTGCTCCTACTTGCGGTGTGTATGCACTAATAATGTTCATAGTCTCCTTTTCAATAATTATTTTCACGGATATGATTCGATCCTCAATCCTTTTAACTTCCACAACATTCTTCCTCCATTCTGCATCCGCGATAATACCAACACCATTCCTTCCATTTACCAAATGTGAACATAGATAAATATTGACCGGAAGCTAAGCGCATAAAATTATCCATTCCAATTAAATATTTTCAAATGTTAAATTGATAATTCTAAACACTTAAGATTTGTATTATCCCAACAGTTGGATCTATGTGCATTCCATTATGCATGTCACATGGATGGTAGCTTACTTCCTCATTTCCCTTCTAATTACTTCTCAATATATAGAACCATAAAAACAAGTGTTTCTGAAACTGATATGATGATCCGAAGGATCAACGGCTGTCCTTGCTAACAATGTACCCACATATATACATTGTCAAACATTCTTTTAAGTTCCACCTCTACATCTTTCATGTTTCCCTTCTCTTTTCACATATCTTATCGTGGCCTTATCTTATTCTTGTTTTTTTGCAGCTCGATTTCTGCTATTCTGTCCACGATCATCGGAGTGCATTTCGGTCATGTCCTTTTGCATTTGAAAGTATACTCATTTTTTCTAGGATTTGCCTAATCTTCTTGAACTGCAAAAAATTATGACCAAATTTATCTTCTCGTTCTTTGATAGTCCTTACACTTTCTTGCATGGTCATCTGGATCGGCTAAAGCACTGGATCACAATGGGATTACTTCTCCTTGTCCTTGGATTTATTTTGCATTTCACAAATGGTAGTTGATATAGTTCTTAATCCTATTCCTTAACTCTCACTTTTCATCATGTAAGAAAATCTTTGTTTCACTTGAATTCACTAGTGCTATCTCCTGCAGCAATTCCACTGAACAAACAGTTATATACTTTCAGCTACGTTTGCGTGACAGCGGGAGCAGCAGCAATAGTTTTCTCACTCATCTATTTCCTTGTATGTATGATTCATGTATATTCGATATATATTTGTAGTTAAGAAAAGCTATGGCTATTCCTTTCAGAATTTAATGCAAGATATAATAGCAATTGTCCAAGTAATACTGTCAAAAATTTTTATCCTGTGGAATCCATAATGGGATTCAAGCACTCCCAGTTGCCAAATTTTACATATTGTCCACAGAGCAAGTTTATATCAGTGTTTTCATCCCATGCTGTCCGCCCTAATTGGTATAATAAACTTAGCTACTTTTGGTACTATAACTTTGCTGTCTTGTTTTATATTACTGTACAATGCAGGTGGATATTTTGGGGCTACGTAATTTCTTTTTGCCAATGGAGTGGATTGGGAAGAATGCTATGCTCGTCTTTGTAATGGCAGCGGAGGGTATTTTTGAATGGTTTCTAAATGGTTGGTACTATGGGAGCCCTAATAACACACTGGTATGCCTAATGACTAGTCTTCTACTGCCTTCCATTTCCTGCAAAGTTTGTCTGGCAATAGTTGTTGGTTGAAGTGATTAATTTCATTTTGTGCTCAAAACCAACCAGTTTTCTTTTCTTCTCCATCTGAAAAGCATAGACAATCTAATCGCAGGTCCACTGGATAAAAAAACACGTATTTGTTCAAGTGTGGCATTCGGAGAGGGTGGGAGTTCTTCTATATGTCATCTTTGCCCAGATCTTGTTTTCGGCACTCGTGGCAGGCATTTTGCACCGATTTGGCATCTACTGGAAACTATAGAATTTGGACCCAAGTTTCCTGGTGCGTCTATATTTGAAAATTTACTGCTCTACCAGGGGCGTGTACAAAATGTAAACGACATTTATATCTGTTCAAAACTTTCCCCTCAAACATGTGATATTTTTCTTAAGCAAATACTTGATGTGTCGTGAATGAAAGCTTTGAGTTGTTTTGCTTAATGAATGGATAGCCGGGCACTGTTATTACACTTCATTACGATCGTATAAAAATGTCTGGGGGCTTCTTGGGGTCATATGAATGGATGGCCAGTTACTCTTTAATTAACATATAACAAGAAATATATGTAACTGTTGAGGTCATAATATGATAGCTGAGGTCATAAGATGTTGCTAGAAGATTCTTTGTCGGCCTAGTAATTCATTTTTGTTTAAACATTTTATTAGTCGATTGAGTCCAAAATTGACATATTCAATATATAGAGGGGACCCTATTACGATCATCAGATAAAATTGAATTATTTATAATGCTTGTAATAATATAATCATATACCACATGATCGTATACGGATCGTAATCGTAACATCCGATAAAAAAAGAGATGAATGAAATGGCCAACCGGCCCAGCAGCCCATAGCCCAATATAAATAGCACACTCTAGAGTTGAGCTAATCTCACTTCTCCCCAACTATCATGTCGGCAGCATAAAAAGAAACCCCATTTGAGCTGCAGTTTTTTTTTAAATAAAAATATTATATTAAGATGTTGTCAAATGATGTCCGTACAAAAGATGGACAAGATCCGGAGGGAGGTCTTCCTCCCAAAAAATGTTGCAAAAAGTTATTCGTCCAAGCTTAGCCAGGTAATCCTCGGCCGATTGTGGAGTCGGGGCTGTGGGATACAACGGTAGGGGCAAGATTAGGCAATATGTTCTAGATATTCATAATAATGTTCTTGATTCTCCATGGGCAATGGTCCTACTGATTGATGATCTTATTAGAGATGTTGACCCAGTAATGCCCCGATCCGCACAGCGCTACAATCCGAGAAGCAAAGTTCTTGCTTTAGATTCCAAGGTCGAGTATGAGTAATGTCAGGAAGATCCTGCAAAAATGAAGAGGCCAGTATTAGTGCAAAGTAAAAAACCTATACCACCCACCCCTGATGACTCAACAAAAGAGCCATCAACACTGAGGCAGGCTCATTGTTGGGGTGGGGGCTCCCACTCAACTCGGGTGAGGTTATGGGGTTACGGAGAAGATGTTGATGAAGCCTCAAGTGCGTGTGCCTCCAAATAGTCATGAAAACCAGTCAAGACTCTCTGTCAAACAACGTTGACGGTAGCATACCGATTGCGAAAATGAATGTTATTATGCAAATTCCATATTTTCCAAAGCCTGAGGGCAAAGATACAGAGAAGATGACGCTTGGAGTGCATATTTAGGTCTGCTCCCTCATGGACCCAAGAACCCTGGTGCCAGGAGGAGGTAAACCTGAAAGAAATTCCAAGCTAGTTTTGCAAAATGGACTCGAGCTATATGGAAAAGGAGCAAAGAAAAAATAGGTGGGTATTGGGCTCTATGGCAAGGTTACAAAGAGGGCAGACGGTGTTTATATTATTGTCAAAAAGTGCAATGGAGTCTAATGTTGGGAGTCGGAGGTGAAAAAGTTTCCAGAGGAAGATGTGGATTTTTTGGGGCACTGGAATTTGCCATAACATTTTTTCACAGAATATTGCCAAGAGGACGCCGTGGTAAGGAACAGTGGTAGACAAAACTATAAACAAAGTTAGCATTCGCACATCCATGGGTATCCGTCACCCAAACCTACATGTCATCATTGGCAAAAATAGGAATATAAATCTGTCTAATTAAAGGGCAAATTGAGGTGCCAAAAATATCTTCGATCAGTGGGATGTTCCATTTTTTGTCTTAAAAAAGATGATTATCATTAAGACCATCTAGTGGGATCTGTGTGTTAATAAAGGTTGGTTTCCATATAAGCGGAGTGCCAAAAATCCAAGGGTCACAAAGAATAGACGTAAATCTGCCGGAGCCGATGACTTTGCAGAAACCCAAGCTGATGACTTTGCGAAAACCCAAGAGCGGGAAACTTTCCTAAGGGTGGGTTGGAGATCCCAAAGATGAAAAGGACCATATTTATTTGTGATTAGGTTGTTTCAAGGGGACCTGGTATTGTTCAAGAAATTGAGGATACGCCGTCCAAATAGAGCATTTCGTGTGGCCATGTGGTTTAGGATGCCCAAACCCCCACCCCCAGTCGGAGGGATCTGGGTGACCGACCGATCGATAAGATGGGAACCATGACAGCTAGTGCCAGGATCCCAGAGGAAAGAGGGGGAAAGTTTCTCCAAGGACTGTAGGGGCGAGCGGAGACGTACCCAAAGAGTAAATTGGTATAGACAATAAGACTGATTTAATCATTCACAATAATCCATCACTCAGGCTCTCTTGCTCCATCATTTCGGCAACAACAAATCTCCCTCCCATTGCTACAATAACCACACTCTCTCTCTCTCTCACCTATCTTTCTCACTATCACAACAACTCACCATCCCCATCTCCATTCACAACAGGGAGAAAGGATGGAGAAGAAAGAGGAAGAAGGGAGAAAAGGAGTTAGGGTTTAGGACTTGCTTAGCAAGGTAGGATCCAACCTCTATTCTCACCCCAATGATGATTGAATGTTTGGATTAGGACATGAAAGAACAAGCAAATTGTTTTTGAAATAGAAGATTAGAGAATGTGCATTATGACATATGTTTATGTCATCCTTTCATTAAGATTACTATTTCATTGGTAATCATGCTTAGCTTATAATGCTTCATTATTATTTGTGCTTAGTTCATGATGGAATGGTCCATTATGTGAATTATGAATGTATTTGTTACGTTTAATAGTCTTTCCTTATGTCTCTATTAATGTCCATGATTCTTTATGATATAAATCTTATGATGAGTGATGTTAATGCACATTATATGTTTAAGAGGAAACATGTCATTAAAATGCGAAGATGAGTCAAAACAAAGTAAAAATCCGATTCTCCCCTAAGAATGGCCGTGACATGCATAGGCATGACCATGACATGCATAGACACGGTCGTGACCCCCCATGTGCACGGCTGTCACCCTGACCGTGCCATTGCTCCAAGTCTCGGCACGATCGTGACCAATCGAGTGGTCACACCCATGGCCCACTGTTTAAATCGGTCGAAGAATTTGGTTGACTGATGGTTCGACCGGTACAAGGTAAACACCACTGTCCAAAATGGTCGATGGGTTGATCGACCGTACAGATCGTCCAACCGTACATTCGGATGAGGGCACGGCCATTCCGTGAGAATGGCATGATCGTGACCAAATTTACTCTTATGCAAAATAACTAGAATGACCGTGCAGTAATGCCTTCATAGGTGCTCACCTGTTCAGGCACGACCATGATCCTTTCTGGCATGGCTGTGCCCAATGCTAGAATCACGATATGCTTTCACACTTAGAAGATTTTAACGTATGGACAACCTTAAGTAGGATTAAAATATATAATATGTATTAATGAATGTAATTAAAAGATGGATTGAATTGAAGATGTCTTGTTGTAATCGTGGATGAGAACATGTCGCTAGCTTAAGTGACTCATTCCTAAGGAAACTACTTACATCTATATGATGGGGAGTTTCCACGTGGGACAAAAAGATCCCGACTAACTAGCCAAGGACTCACGTTTTCCTAATCACCAAGATAAGAAGCTATCTAAATGAAAATAGAAGATGAAAAGATATATGTCAGGTGACTAAAATGAATGATTTGGGACATAAAAATGAAAATGATTATAATGTAAGCACTTAAAAGGATGCTAATGTATGTCATTTTGTCAATGAAGATGTTAAAGTTAAGCAAGATAAGTTATAATATGTCTTAGCATAATGTTAATGATGTTATATGCTTATCTTATCTTATCATGATGATTTGTTCACATGCCATATAGTGTGCATATGTAGCTCATAGTATGCATGTGCTCTATGTTTTTATTATGATGAAATGCATATGCCATGATATGTAGAAATCATATTATAGAATCATAGCATACATGAGCCTCAACATACTCTAACGAAAGAAATCTTCTACATCCCATGGATCCGTGCATGTTTGGATGAGGCTTAGGTTCGGAAGTGGAGACCACATGACAAGAAGGTTGCACATGTACCAGTCGGGCCAATGCCAAGTTATCTTATGATATTTTATATTATGACGATGAACTATTTAGCGAGTCAAGTATATATGGCTTATGGACCTTGATTCATGAACTTTTATATGAACTCGTTTATGTATTATGAACTCTATGTTGGGTCCTTACGTTAGAGCATTTGTGGCCCATGGACTAGTCTGTTATCTTGAGATTTATTTGCTTATGAAGTTTTTCGCTGTTTCATTAGTATTTTATGTTATTATTATTATTATTATTATTATTATTATTATTATATTTTCGCTGCGATGTTCTATGTAATTAGGTTAAGAAGTATTATGCAAAAGTAGCACCGCCTAAGGTTCGATCTCTAAATTGGGGTCGAATTTTAGGGGCGTTACAATAGGTATCAAACTGATAGTTTTGGCTCATATGTATTAGGTCTTAGGATGAGTAAGTCACATGTTGGCTAAAATTTCTAAGTGTAATGTCTAAGTATAATGTCTCATATGTATACATTCTTTTATGTTTAGCTAATGTTAATTATGTTCTATGATGGTTTGAATGTGAATGTAGACGCCTCCAAGACGTGCAATTGCCAAATGAGGATGGTGAAAGAAATGCCTTCCTCGATGGATTGATCCGGGCAGTAAGGAATGTCCCAAGAAATAGTGGCCTAGACTATTCCATTAAAAGTGACCCTCCAAGTTTTGATGGGGAGGGAGAGTAGAAATGGTTGAAGCATGACTTGAGGAGATAGGGGATATCCTAAAGGTTATGGAGTGCCCCGAGGACCGCATGGTGTTGTATGTCACTTATCATTTTAGTGGCCAACCAAAGATGTGGTGTAAGTTCCTTTTGAAGGCCATCTTTGAGCATGGAGAAGAGGCATGGATAAACTTTGTAGAAGCATTTGAACTCGCTTCTACCTGGACTATGTCAAAAAGAAAAAAGTGGGATGAATTCCTCAATCTCACCTAAGGCAATATGACTGTGGACAAATACATGAGTACTTACCTCGAGTTGGAGAAGTGTGGAGAGCTTAACAAGAATGAACTTAGGAGGATTAAGAGGTTCATTCATGGCTTGACTCTCGAGCTAAGGTCTTGGGTCATAAGTGATCGTTGCATCACCTTGAAGGATATGATGGGACTTGCCACCGAGCATGAAAGGAACTACAATGAGAAGATGTTTTCCAAGGGCTAGAAAATCAAGAAGCATGAAGAGAAAGCAAAAGGAAAGAGCCCAAGGAAAACACCTTACAATACTCCAAAGAATGTGGAATAATCTAAGGGTATACGCCCTTATTGTGGAAAGTATCATTCCGGTGAATGTCATCTCAAGGCCGGGACATGGTTGCAATGTGGCAAGCTAGCCATTATATAAGAGATTTCCTGGAAAAGCATGAGGACAATCGTGACAAGGGAAAGATGGTTGCAAATCTGCCAAGAGCCCTAGCAAAAGTGTTTGCTATGGAAGTTTATGAAGCTCTCCAAGCACATGACGTGATCCAAGGTAATATCCTTGTCGCCGAACAATATGCAAATGTTCTTTTTGATTCGGGTGCAACACATTCTTTCATATCTCATGCTTTTGTTGGAATGCTAGAAGTTAAACCTCTGGTTACGAATTGTCAACTAGAGGTAGTGACTCCTACTGGAATGGTAGCTACTAGAACATATGTCCATAATATACATATAGAGATGGATAAGAAGAATTTTTCTAGTAATCTCATTTTACTTCCTATGATAAATTATAGTGTAATCTTAGGCCATGTCTGTTTGCGGAACCGAGGCAAAATCGTGCCCTTGCTCTGCCCAGTTCCGTAAAATGCGAGTTGGAATCGCAGTTCGAAGGTGAAAACTAAATCGTGGAGCCGGGTCATCATGTGACGTGGTTCTGTCGATTTGGTTCCATCGAAAGACATGGAACCACGGTTCCATCTCCTTGCAACATCTACCCTCGATTTATTTTTTTCTGTCGCCCCCCTTCCCATTCTAACCACATCCCCATTGTACGCTGCCCTCTCATATTCGTCGATCACGCCGTCGTCGTTCGAGTCGCCTTTGCCATTGTCCACGAGACGATGACACATCATGTGTTGACGCTTGGGTATAATCGCAAGATCCACTGCAATTGTTCTCCTGCATGGCGCCATCAACTTTTGAGGTACAGTGAACTCATGTTCCATTGATTCGTGCTTGTAGCAGGGTTATCAACCATCTTAAAACACCCCTCGGGTATGAATCTGAGTTATTGTCCTTCATATTGTAACATTTTTCCCCTTATGCCGAAAACCCTCATTCTGTTCTTCAAGGCTGTCGATCGTCATGCTTCCCGACAATGCCAGGTATAATATCCCCATCCGCTTGTTTCAATCTTCACACTTCGATTGCGGCACTAACAAGAGTCGCATCATCTTCTACGTTTAGGGTTAACGTCGAGGGGAGAAGCTGTCCACAAACGATTGGACTTGTTCTTCACCACCAACTCCAGTTTAGGTACCATCTGAATTCAGCCGTCATGTGTTATTTTACCAATGTTATTCATCTTGTACTTATTTGTGTTTGATTTGTACCAATGTGCTTTGATTTGTTTCCTACTTATGTGCTTCGATTTGTGTTGCTAAGCTTGACATTGGTATTCCAGTCAGTTTTTTCTATGTAGGAATTTTGTTATTTTCAAATGGTTAGACTATGGCGACTTCAATAAACATTATTTGCTTTGATTTGTGTTTTAATTTGTAGCAATGTGCTTTTGATTCATCTTGATTTGGCATGTCACGTATAGTTATCAGCGGAGGAAAGTACTTTATTGAGAGGAAAATGAAAATTTGCTAAAGAATGTAGAATATCCTATATGGATTCAATTCCTCACCCATAAACTTGTGATTAAGTGGAGGTATCCAATAGGCAAATTAAGAAAATCCTTGAAAAATGGTCTTCGAATCTTGAAAAGATTGGAGTTCAAAATTAGATGATGCTCTATAGGTCTACCGTATGATCTTCAAGACCTCTTTAGGTACAACACCTTATTGGTTTTTTTTTATGAAAAAGCATGTCACCTTCAAGTTGAGATTGAACACAAGGCACATTGGGCTACTAAGTTTTTTAACACCAAAATGAAGGTAGTTAGCGAGCAAAGAATGCTTCAACTATGTGAATTGGAAGAAATGAGGTCTAACGATAATGAAAATTCTTTAATATACAAAGCTAAAACTAAGCAATAACACAAGAAGAAGATTCTAAAAAGAAAATTTCACATGGGAGACCTGTAGGATCCCAAGGCACCAAGAGGAGGGGGAGGGGAGGGGGAGGGGGTGAATTGGTGTTTAAAATAAAAAATATCGATTTAACAAAATATGCCGCGGAAGCTTAAAATCGATTCATTAAACTTTAAATCAATGCAAATCAAATCATATCACATGCATAATAATATGAGAAGGAGAGTGAGAGAGAAACCAAACACAAGAACACAAGGTGGTCGTTAACGAAGTTTAGCCACACCTTGGCCTATGTCCCCTCTCCGACTTCTCGACCTCGAGAGCGTCGAAGATTCTACTAAACTCTTCTTTCGTTCCAAATGAGGTAAGGAAGAAACCTTTTACACCAAACCACATTTTCTCCGCTTCGAGTGGTAAGGCACAACTCTCCTCCTATGAAGCTTATCTTTTCTCTAGCCCAAGAGATAAGATAAAACATCTTCTATACAAGAGCTCACACTCAATTTTCTAAAAAGATGTTTCTCTCTTTCACATTGCCAAACTCACAAGAAGAGTAGAGAGAAAGAAGAAAAAAAAAATAATAACTTCAAGAAAATGATTTTCTTTTGATGCTTGAAGTTTCCCTTGAATTTTGATGAATTCTAAAGCCTTTGGTCTTCTTTTATAGGCTTCTATTTATGATATGGCCGTTGCTCTTTGATTTGACAAAAAATAGCCGTTACTATTCATTTCGGCTGGAGATCGGTCGATCATTTTAATGGACCAGTTGACTTGTCTATATGACCGTTGTGTGATTTTCTCATAGCTCTGATCAGTCGGTCGATTTGTCGACCATTGTAGACTCGTCATTTTGGATTTTAGCCGTTGAGCTGATCGGTCGACCGGTGTGACGATCGAACTGTCGACCGGTGTAGTCTTGACATTGAGCTTGATAATCTGTGCATTAAACGGTCGACTGGTATGTATGATCGGTAGACCTGCTTCGATCGACTTTCACTTCTTTGATCGGTAGGTTAACGCCCTACACTATTTTGAGCATAAGTTTTTGCGTAGTTATTCAAATTAAATAATCTTAGATTCTATGGAAAGCTAACATAATTCTCTACAACTTTGATATTAATTATTCATCCAAAAACTAATGAGATAATAGTTAAATATTCAGTCAAAGTTCAGTGCATAAAGTTGTCAATTTCTATTTAAACTTTTTTGACATATAACTCTAATCTTTCGAGATTTGTATTATCAAAATATAATTATATAGGACATAAAACTTTGCTCCAACAAACCAATTACTCCTTTAATTCTAGTTTTCATTTTATTTGTGTAAGTAAAATCTTAATGGTCAGGACTATTCACCATTATCAGAGTCTATCAGTCATCAGCTATGGTGCTACAGAATAAGCAAGAAGAACACTTCATAGTGAATGGACAACACATCAAGCAATATGCTTCCGAAGACCATCAAGGGACAATAGAAACAATCAACTTTTCTGATCTCATAGAAAATTCTTAAGTTTCGAGGAGCCCATTAGAAACTTCATATGGGGGTATTTTACTCACATGTGGACACTTATTTTTTTCTCTTAGTTTTTTTTCTCTTTTGGGTCAAACATACATGTTAAAAGCCCATCTTTATCCTACATAGTTTCATCTACCCCACTATTTAAACCCTCACCTCTCTCACTCTTTCTCTCACCTCCACCTTTCTCATCACTTTTCCATAACTCATCTTCCACTTCACCTTTTCATTTTCACCTATCTCGTACTTCTTCCATCGGTCTCCTTTGTCAACTCGAGACATCTTCTTCATCATTCCAAGCTTCCCATGATGGTCTCCACACGAACATCATTTATCGGAAAGAGGAAATGTCTTGTGCCTATAAGGACACTCAAGGGTCTTCTTCCATAGAGCCGTTGGAGGTTGACATAATTTCTCCACCTTCTTCACCAGCTCTGTTGACCAAGCCAAGTAGCTCTAAAATTCCATCGACTTCACTGACCCCCTCTTGTGTCCCGCCTTATGTCCCTAATGTCCAACCATCAACATCAAGGTTTGGGCGCAAGAAGATGGCAATCGAAATAACCAACAAATACCACTCCAAAACCCCATTGGCTATTGAGAACTTCACGTTGTAGTAATCCCTGTTGGCAATGGCGGCCCAACAAATGTTGACAACTACATATCTCCCGACGATGACATTGAAAGAACCAACAAGAAAGATGAAGCCCTCATCATCCACTCCAACAAAGGTCGCCATAAAGAAAGTAGTCAATCTCCATAAAGAAAGTAACCTCAATATGTCTTGCCGGTTGCTTAACATCATCTTTTAGTTACCCCTTCTCAACCATCCCCCGACACTTCGTAGAGATGACACCCCAACACCACCTCTCCCCATCATTTTATGAGTTAGTACCCAACAAAACAAATACAACAACCTCCTACATCGCTCCTTTATGGATAATAAGTATCTAGATCTAATTGCTTTGTGTACTCCTACCCTATGTTTGGATGAGAACTACATGCCACAATTTTAAGTAAATTCTGCACTGTTCGTGGGGCCCATCAAAACTTTGGTTTTGTTCAAGTCACGTGAGATAAAAAAATAGGGATTTAAGTCAGCAAGAACTTACCGAAAGCAGAACCATTTTTTTATTTTTATTTCATTTTTTCCTTCAGTTACTTTTTTAATTATATAATTATATATTTATTAATACATTATTATTTAGCATATAAATTAAATCATTAAATTTAATATTAAATAATTATTTTCGTGATTTATTTATTATATTTTAATTAATGTTATAGTATATAAATATTACTAATTAGTATACTATGTACATTAATTTATTA
This sequence comes from Pontederia crassipes, assembly GCA_030549335.1. Taxonomy (NCBI): domain Eukaryota; kingdom Viridiplantae; phylum Streptophyta; class Magnoliopsida; order Commelinales; family Pontederiaceae; genus Pontederia; species Pontederia crassipes. The sequence continues at coordinate 21,636,874 of CM060195.1, read as the reverse complement.
AACTATTTTTACATCATATTAAATAATAATCATTTATAATATTATTTTAATATAATATTTTTTATATCATAAAAATAAAATATTTTTTTGGTTCTTACTTTTCTCCAAACATCATTAGAATTTATCTATCAAATCACATTTTTAATTCTTCATCATTATATTTTTCATTCAAACACTAAATAAAAACTTATATATCTAATCGATTAGTTCTCAAGAACTAATAAGAATTCAAGTTTTTGCATCCAAACGCTACCATGGGGTTCTATGATAATTTTAATTTTATGATTACCAAGATGCATACGAGGAAGTTTTTCTTTTATAAATGGAACACATTTCTTGAATGTGCCCAAAGGAATTTCTGTGACCCTCGATTTTAAGAAAAAAGTAGTTGTGCTTTAGCTTCACAATATGACTTCACATGGCCTTTCCAGCTCTTCAACGATATCCTAAGCCTTCTAGTTGACTTTGAAAGTGCTACAAGAAGAGGGTCTAGTCTTAGCCATATATGTCACATTCAATTTTGTGACTAAGTTCTAATCTAAACTATTATATTTCTTAATTATGTTTAACAATTCTATAAGTAAAGTCGGCAAAGCCTCCTCCCTTACTTATCTTGTGTTATTTGCCAATACATATAAAAGATGCATGTATATTCATCAAAGTTTAATAAAAAGTCATAAGACATAACATTCACATATTGCCATTATATTTTTTTTCCACGAGCCATCTCACATATAACACCCCATACATACAACCTTACAAAAATTTTCTCATAAACTTAATTATATGCATACTTCCAAAAACAAAAGTGAAAAGAAAAATAAAAGTACTCCAGTGACTCGACCTTTTCTATATGCAGTAAAACAAGTTCCAAATTGACTCAACTCAAGAACTTATGAGTATATGAAAAATTTAAAAAATATACTATAAGCAATAATCATTTGCTCAGTGAGTGGAATAAAAATATAACATATGGAACAATATGAGTGTATATAATATTTAAATATTCACATTTCTTTCATATGAAAAAACACTTAAAGCGTAAACACATATAACATAAGTTGTCAAATCATATGTGTTGGATCTAAGTTTTAGTGATATATAAAATTATATTTTGATGATACAAATCTCGAAAGATTAAAATTAAGATGCTGAAAAGTTTAAAGAAAAAAAGTTATGCTTAAAATAGTGCAGGGCGGTCGAGTTGCCGGCTGAAAAATAGGTCAACCAGTCAGGAACACAGGTCGACCGGTTCAGAATATCGGTCGATCGGTCCAGAACACAGGTCGATCGGTTAGTGCAGAAAATGTCCAATTTCAACAAGCAGAATGTCGAGACTGTACCGGTCGAGGTACCGGTTGATCGGACAGTGCAGAATTCACCAACAGTCACATTTTTCATAAAAAAAGTGTACCGGTCGACCGGTCCATATGTGCGGTCAATCGGCCTCTGAGTCAAATGAACATTAACGGTCAAATTTGAAGGAGAAAATTGTGGAATGATTTTTGGATGACTTTCTCAATTGCATAAGCCTATAAAAGGAGTGCCAAAGCCAGAAGAAAGTGCACCCATCCAAGCATTGAAGCAAAACTTCAAGAAATCAAAAGAAGATAAGTTCTCTTGAAGTTATCATTTAAAGTTTTCTTTCTTTCTCTCTTCCACTCTTGTGAGCATAGAATTATAAAAGAGAGAAATATTTTTGTTCAGAAAAAATAGAGAGAGCTTCTGTGTAAAAGAGGTTCTAAATCTTACCTCTTGAGCGAGAAAAAAAGATTAACTTCCTAAGAGGAGATGTTGCCTTGCCTCTCGAAGTGGAGAAAATGTGGTTGATGTTAAAGACTTTTCTCCTTGTCCCATTTGAAATAAAGAAAGGGATTAGTGAAATCTCCGACGGTCTCAAAATTGAGAAATCGGAGCGGGCATGTAGGCCAAGGTGTGGCCGAACCTCGTCAACAACCACCGTGTATTTGCGTTTGATTTTCTCTTTCTCTCTCTTCCTCTAATATTGAATTTATGATCTGAATTGTAAAGGATTTAAGAATTGATTTTACGCTTTCGCGATGATTTTGTGAAAACAACATTTTCGAATTGAACACCAATTCACCCCCTCTTGATGCCCCTTTGAGATCCTACAATATGAACTTTCACATAAATAAAGTAACTCAATATATCATTATATTCATAATTAAACTTTACACATGTATCATTGCACATACTTATCATGAGTTAATACGTATCCTTCTATATCATTTTTCATACAACTAAGTAAAGCTTTATAATAATGAGTCTCGAATACGCAGAGCATATCATGAGTCAATACATATCTTTTCATAATTATGTATCATACAATTAAGCAGAGCTTCACAATCATGACTCTCGAATATGCAGAGCAAAATATGGATTAATACATATTCCTTTATGATTGTGTGTTATACAGTTAAGCATAACTACACAATTATAACTCTCGGATACATAGAGCATAACATGGGTCAATATATGCACGCAAAGCGGCCCCCAAAGGGCAAAGACACCCGATATACGCTCCAAAGGCTTCATGTAAATCGAATGTGATCCCGAAGACCTTTTCAACTAATATAGCCAATGAACACATGAAGTTTAGCAATATCAAAATACACATGTCAATCACATATCATTATTAAGTAAAACTTATTTTAACTTCATAAGCATTGTTCCCTAAAAATATTTTCATATAAAAGGTTATTCCATCTCATATGAAATCCTTGAAACATATCATAAATACTTTAATATTTCAACAACAACAATAACAATAACAACAACAACAACAACAACAACAACAACAACAACAACAACAACAACAACAACAACAACAACAACAATAATAATAATAATAATAATAATAATAATAATAATAATAATAATAATAATAATAATAATAATAATAATAATAATAATAATAATAATAATCGCTTGAGATAATATCATAAATAAAAGAACTAACATATATAATGTTACTTACTCACCTTGATACTTAATCATTTTAAGAAGGTTTACTAGATTTCCTCCCTTTCACTTGTAACTTGATATTTTCTTACAAGCAATAATGTCTTTTTATTTTCCACTTACAACAAAATAGTATGCAATGCATGCTCATGATGCAAATGATTATGCACTCTAAAATGCATATAATATCTTCTAATACTAATTTCTAATTTCAGGTATTTATATTTTTAGGTTATTTCACACTTGGAACTACTATATCTTTTAAAACTTAACTACGTGTTGTCTCAGGATTTTAGATCGTGTTTGTCGATAAATAATTCATATCTTCTTAACCATATGGGCAAATCTAAGATTCTGGAGAAATTTAAAACTAGACTTATAAGGTTTCCCACCCCCCAAATATCATTAACTAATTTCAAGGGAGTAAGTTATAAAATTCAAGGCAATCTGACCTAGTGTTTGTATTTTGGCAGACTATGTGTCACTGAAAGATTAATTTATATCTTCCATAATAATTATTTATTTATGAGATACTAATTTTTCTAAAACCTAGACTTCACTATTAGTTTGTCATAAAAATGATCTTCTAGCAAAAATAATCAATTAGATTCATGCTTTGTCAATGTCTTGGTAGAAAAGGCCATATGAAATGAAAAATTCATTTCTCCCAATATACATGTCCAAATAGAATGATTCTACCTCTCGCCGAACCCTTGAAATGTCTAATTAAACATATTCAAATTTCAAACTCTAATTCGAATTATTTTAATCGTTTCCTAATTTACAAATTGAACATTTATTTGGCTCGGGATAGGATGAGTGACCAGCAGAGCTAAGTTCATAACTTTTCTCTATAAAACTACTTTTTAGGTGATTCCAGGGGACATGGAAAGATAACATTGACTGGATTGACCATACAAAATGTTATAATTTATGGTTGGATAACCATGAAGGAATGATCCACTAAATCAGACAATTTCATATCAAGAACTCACCTTAAACACTCGACGTTTCTGAATTTCCCTAGTCCTTTTCACTCTGGATTTACCTCTGGTAAATTTTTGACCGTGAAAGGATAATGATATGTTTCATATATAGTTTTTTTACAAAATTTTTTGACATCATATGACGGTTTAGAAAAATATTTCTTTAAGTAGCTATTCACTTGTCTGCTTCAGCTGCTTGGAACCTAAGTGATGGCCAATCATATTTGTTTTTATCATAACTAAGTGTTTTAACTATAATTAAGCTTACTTAATCATATTTAAACATATATTATAATATGTAGAAAATTTATAATTTATTCCTAATAACCTTATATAATTACTTTGTAAAGTTTATTGATAATTAAGTAATCATTACACTTTAATTAGAATATTAATTACTATATACAAATATCACTAAATGAACATCCAAACTAATTAACTTAGTATATTAATTAAATGCATGATTATGCAAAGATGATGTTTGTTGAGCACGTCAATGATAATATATGGACATCAATCACACGGGAATAAAGCTAAGTCCTCTCCCATTTCCAATCCCATTATCTGCTAATTCCATGGAATTTAATTAGCTAAGTCCTTGCTTGGCCGAGCCAATACTTGAATCAAATGTTAGGGAGACATAATTATAGATTATCTAGGCATTCCTAACTAGTACACAGATTGATATGGGAGGAATGCTTCTTAAAAATTGTCCAAATTAGCTAGCCAAGAAAAGGCACTATCATCTTAGCAGGACTTATTACTCCAATTACCAAATCTTGCAACAATGACTTGAACAAAGCTAAGTCCTCTCCCATTTCCAATCCCATTATCTGCTAATTCCATGGAATTTAATTAGCTAAGTCCTTGCTTGGCCGAGCCAATACATGAATCAAATGTTAGGGAGACATAATTATAGATTATCTAGGCATTCCTAACTAGTACGCAGATTGATATGGGAGGAATGCTTCTTAAAAATTGTCCAAATTAGCTAGCCAAGAAAAGGCACTATCATCTTAGCAGGACTTATTACTCCAATTACCAAATCTTGCAACAATGACTTTGCAAACACCAATGTTGGGTCAAGGGAACCCTTGACATTAAGTCCTTCCTACATATGCAAATGGACAAATGCTTTGATGAAGTCTACTATTTGGTTGTTAAAAAGTCTAATGAATTGATTCCCTTGCCTAACCCATTTTGGACCTCGAGCTCTGAGGATGATAAGGAGATATCCTCTCTTTAATGTGAGGAGGAAGAAGTAGAAGTACATTCTTAAGACAAAATGTTGAAGAGGAGGATCAAGAGGTTGTACAGGAAGATCATGAAATCGTTGATGAACATATTGAGCAAGAAAGATAAAAGCGATGAAGAAGGCAAGCCCACAAATTCTTAACTTTTCAGAGTCTCATGTTTTGGTTGAATTCAAAGTTTTGATATGAGAGTGGAGAGAGTTTGAGTAATTCTTGATATGACTATAAGAATTCATGTTTTGAGATTAATTAAGTTGACATTTAATGGTTCTAAATTGTATAGTACACTAACTTTTGGTTAATATCTCAGCGCTCCTTCAACTTCAATTTGTAATTAGATTGTTCCTGAACTTTATTTTTCTTGCACGCGTCGTCCTCTGACCCATAATAACCAGTTTCCCAATTATAATGCTGACATGACACAATAAAATTAAATAAAAATATTATAAAATAATAAAAAAATAAAAAAGGCCAGCGGAGTAGGAAGAAGAGGGATGATCGCACTGCCTCCCCCCTTTTCTTCCTTGCGCGCGGGGAGGAAGAGGGGGGGGGACTCCCATTTTTTTCCTTGCGCGCAGCGAGAAAAAAGAGGGGGGAGGGAAGGGTGTCGACACCCCCCGTGCAAGCTCGCTTGGCGCGTGAGCTAGGCGTCGGCCGTAACTTTTTATAATTTTTTTATTAATTATTATAATATATTTTTTTTATTTTTTATTGTGTCACGAGTAATTTAATCGAGAAATCGAGTCTAAGTGAATGACGCGTATAAGAAAAATTGGTGTAAGTTATCAGAGTGTCATTCTCTTAGCCATTTCGTTAAAAGAAAGAAAAAACAAGAAAGAGAAAACAACATTAAAGAAAAAAAAATATTTTCTCTTTGGTTCCTGGCATTTTAGTTTTCATTAACCTCGTAACTTAGTCTTGCAGTTTTATTCGATTCCCTGAACAAATCTCTCTGGTAGTTAGTTATCTCGTTGTAATAAGAGTAGCGTGATTTTGTCTGAAACTAAGTTCAGATAGTTTAGACTCCATACTTTTTGCAGATTTAGAGATACTTTTCACATCGTATATGTTACTTATGTATACAGTTATACGCACATACAACATATATTGATTAGTTGCTTTATAGTCATATATTATTATTATTATTATTATTATTTGTCACTCTAAAATAAAAATAAACTTGTAACAGAGATTTCTCGTCGTAGAAAAAGGTCGTCATACATGCACAGGAGATGGACTTCGTTTATTTGAAAAAAATAAATTTGAGAAAAAGCAATAACTGTGGCGTATAGATTATTTTGCGAAAAAAGTAACTAATACCAAACATCGTGATTAAAAGTAACTTGTTAAAAAGCTGTGCGGCAAAGCCACGCCAAACGCACCCATAGTCGTCGTCTCTTCCGCTTCGCGCCCCCTCGCTCCGTCTCCCGCATGCCCCATTCGGCCCGTGCGCACTTCGTTGAGTTCATTCCCCACGGCCGCGGCATCTCTAGGGTTTCTACCCTCCCCTTTCCCCAAATCCGTCTCCCTTCTCCATCCCCGGAACTCTCGCTCGCCGTGCACTCGTGGACTTCCTCCCCCATGGCCTCGGTCGCCACCCTTCCATGAGGGACCTGACGGCCCATCGCCGCAAGCGCCGCTACCTCGACCGCGTCCCGGCATTCGATTCCCCTTCCGCCCCGTCCTCCGGCGTCACTGCTCCACAGAAGAAGCGCAAGCTCTCCTCGACGCGGCGCCTCCTACCGCCGTTTGCGCCGCCGACACGCCCCCGGCGCCGCCCCCCTCAGCGCGTTCTCAAGTCCCACGGCCTCGGGTTGCGCCGAAGAACTAGGTCGGCTGGGGTGAGCTGGAAAGGTCTCAGCTTTAGGATGGGAAATCTTTGGTCGTGGCTTTCTAGGCCCAAAGATACGATATGCAGATCTTCTTCGAGTAAGAGAGAGAGGGCTCCAGGAACTCGGGATGATAGCCATGATGGGTTGGGTCTGGAGGAGTACAAGGAGCGATTGGTGTTGTCGCAGGATGGGTACTCAATGGATAGGTACTCGCCCTTCGGGTTTTCTCCGGCCGATTTGACGTATGTGACAAGGGAGGAGGAAAAACTACACGAAGTGCGCGTTTTCAATCGGAAGGTTGAGGATCCCACTAGGACGGCAGTAAAGTCGTTGCTGGCGCTGGAGAACGGGACGCAGGCGAAGAAGCCACCGTACAAGGAATTGCAAAAACACAACACAGGGTTGGGCGGCTTGGAATTCGAAGTGAACAAAGAGAATATTTCGCTTTTTCATCTTGTTCCCAAGACACAGAAGGAGAAACCAAATAAGGTGTTCACTATATTCTACTGTCTTCCAACACTTGTTGGCTTCTTGTCCAAGGTTGCATGTCTGCTTAATGCTTTTGGATCTCTGAAGTCTCTACTTATTACTCTCTCCATGGCAGGATCTTAATGCACCTTTTACCCCTTTAACAGAAAAAGAGGAAAATGAAGTCCGTGATGCATTGTGCGGTGGTGGCAGGTATTGTTGCGTTTCAGATATTGTGAGTTTACTCTTTGAAGTTGTTGTTAACACAAATAAATAACACGAAGCTTGTGTTCCATATGCAGACATGAAATTTTGGTCAGGCATCAGGCATCTAACATTGAGATCACAAGAGAAATCTTAGGCTGCTTGAAAAGTCGGTCTTGGTTAAATGACGATGTGATTCTCTTTGCAATCTTTCTCAACATTTGCACTTCTGAGTGACTGCTTCTAGTCTCCTGTCAGATCAGAAGATTCTCATATATGTAACTTGAAACTTTGCTAAATGAATTATTTTTCTTCTGCAGGTTATAAACTTGTATCTTGAATTACTGAAAGAGAGAGAAATGAGAGACCCTGAACGGTTTCTCAAGTGTCATTTCTTTAATACCTTTTTCTATAAAAAGGTTAGCATCACTAGATTTGTTCTTATCTTTATATCCCTTTCTTTCTACTTTTTTTTCCTGTCAGCATCCCTGTGCCAAAAATTTTCTAAGATTCTAATATTTAATGGACTTAAGTGTAATATTTAATGGACTTAAGTGTATGATACCACAATGTATGTGGTTTTTCCTGTTAGCATCCATCCCTGTGCCAAGATGTTCTTAGATTCTAATATTTAATGGACTTAAGTGTATGATACAACAATGTATGTGGTGGTTTTCCTCTACCTAGCATCTGTGTTACTTGTCAACAAATGTAGTTGTGCATGGTCTCTATCTTAGCATGCTAGTGGAAGTAAAGGGAAAAGGAAGCAATGAAGTATGTCTATATGTGGCACAAAATTTAGAAAATAAAAGAAGGTGATCTCTTTTCTTTTAATTACGAGAGAAACAGGCATTCATTCTGCATATGAACCTATTCTAGTGGTTCGCTATCTACCAACTCATAACCCATGTGTGCCTTATTGTAGTTTTTCAGTTATTTAATGTTGCAAATTTTTTTTGAAATATGGGAGGATCCCTACCAAGTTGTAGGCATCCAATTTTATTTAGAGAGTAGTTTAGAAATTACAAACAACAACAACAACAAAGCCTTATCCCACTAGGTGGGGTCAGCTACATGGATCATACGACGCTATTCGTTGATCCATGTTCATGCGATTCGATATGATTTTACGCTGGCTGTCGGGCCTAACACAACCCTCCTCCTTTATCCGGGCTTGGGACCGGCTATAAAACATAGGCGGAGTTCTCCCTGACAATTCACAATCAAGGAAAATTATTTTGTAACAGATACTAAAATGGAAATGAAAACACCCAAGAGCTTTCTCTGATTTCATTCTGTTTGACCTATTATTAACATATACAAGAGCATGAAATTGAAATTTAACAGATTATTAAAGGCTACTATCAACTCCGCCTATATTTTATAGTCGGTCCCAAGCCCAGATAAAGGAGGAGGGTTGTGTTAGGCCCCGACAGTCAGCGTAAAATCTTGTCGAATCGCATGAATATGGATCAACGAATAGCGTCGTATGGACTATGTAGCCGACCCCACCTAGTGGGATAAGGCTTTGTTGTTGTTATTGTTGTATTAAAGGCTACTATCAAACTCATATGACTAATATAAAAACAATATGGAGTTGTAAAATTAGTAGAACAAAGGCTTTTAGCTCAAGTCGTCACAATATCAATTAAAAAACATAACAAAAGAATTACTTGGTTGAAAAGCTGAACTTGAGTAGACACATTATTGTCCTCCTTTTCATGCGACCAGTGACCAGCGTCTTCCTCGGAGGATGAGTAGCTAGATGCCGACGAAGAAGCATCCGGTGACGAGCTTTCGTCGGAGCGGAACAAGGAGGAGATCATTTTCCCCGCACCAGAGATGAGACCGAGGAGCCACTTAGGGCTCCCGGCCGGAGACGCTGGGGATGGTGGGAGGAGAATCGGAGGAGGAGCCGGCGTGGACGGCAACGGGCTCCCGGGGCGAGAGTATGGGGACGGCAGCGGCTCCCGACGCCGGCCGCGAAGGAGCTTCCCGCTGGTTCCGCCGGCGTCCTCAGCTGCCGGAGGTCGGTGAGACCTAAAGAAGAACGCCATGGGGAAGAGAAAGAGAGGAAAGCATGAGATGTAATATTATGTTTTTTGCAACGTCCCTAAAGACACAGGCATTTCTTTGTCACCAAATTGCCCAGATGACAGCCTTCAACAATAGCTTTTTATGTGTTGGATCATGATCGCTTGATGTCTGCCTCCTTGTCTGAATGATTGCCAAAAATGTCTGGCAGAGGATATGTCTAACCATTGGCTTCTTGTGGTTGGCTGCCCACGCCAATGTTGTCAAACACGTAAAACGGACTCGACATGGAGGGCCGGAAAAACTCGTAAATTGTGAACACGTAACATGACACGACCGATTTTACCAGATTATTTTTTAATATTAAATGTATATATTAATATATAATAATATATATAAATTCATGATATTAGTAGTGAAATGCAAATTCTCTTTGAACTTATAAGTACAAAATGCAATAATACATGTCCAAATTTATAATTTTAACATCACACTTCATGATATTAATACCTATTTAATTATATATATATTAATTCACAACCTTAACAAATTGTAATAATAACAGAATAACAACAGACACATCAATATAATTAATTCATGAAAAATTAACACATCAATAAATAACTTTCATTATTAATATATAAAAAATTAACACAATAGTAAATTCAGAATATTAAAAGCAATTGATGATTTCCACTTTATTAAGCAAATATTAACCATAGTTGAAATATAAAAATGTTTTAATTTTATAACATAATAGAAAGTAAAAAGGTCGCCATGGCCCTTGTTCACCAATGGGGAGAACTCTTGGGTTCGTGGAAAAAAAAAAGAAACCTGTTTCGATTTGTAGAGAGAAAGGGAGAGAGAGAGAAAGAGAAAAGGAGAAAAAAAACATATTCTCGTGTGGGAAGAGAAAGGGAGAGGAAAAGGGAGGAAAAGAGAAAGGGCGAGAGAGGAAGAGGGGAGAAAGAGAAAGGGGGAGGGTACGGGAAGAGAAAGGGAGAGGGAGAGAAAGAGAAAGCGAGAGAGGGAGAGGGGAGGAAAAGAGAAAGGGCGAGAGAAGACGAGGGGAGAAAGAAAAAGGGAGAGAGTGCGGGAAGAGAAAGGGAGAGGGAGAGAAAGAGAACACGTGAGAGGGACGGGGGAGGAACCTGTTAGATCAGTGACAGCAGCATCAGGACAGCAGCACGGCGGCGGAAGCAGTGCGAGCAGCAGACGAGCAACAGTGGCGACAGCAGCAGTGAGCGGCGGAAGCAGCGAGCAGCAGACGAGCAACAGTGGCGACAGCAGCAGTGAGCGGTGGCAGCAGGACAGCAGTGGTGGCAGCGACAGGGCACAGCAGCAGACAGCAAACAAAAAGGAAGAGATGAGTGCCTATCACGCTTATAAAACATTAAAAAAAAATATTGTGGGATCGGTGGAGTCGTGCGTCTCCACCGATTCTACGGGCCAGCACGCGATTCTACCGCGTGCTGGCCAAAAACGTTTCCATGTGAGATCGAGCACGAAATGCAAAGGTGAAGACGTAAAATCGTACGCTTTTACGAGTTAACACGCGTTTTTGACAACCATGGCCCACGCCTCCTTTGCAAAGACACTAAAAAAATAGGTGGTTGATGTCTTCTTCGTCATCTCCACTAGAGCGCAAGAAGCATCAGATGTAGGCAGCCACCTTTTCTGATATCTTTAGGTGAGAAGGCACCCCCATGAAACAGCTATGTAAATTTTTTTATCTTTAATGGCATCCTGAGCTTCCAAAGGAGCCTGCAATCAGTCCTCAGCTCATTGTTGACCTGCCCCGTTGCTGCGTGTAGATGCACTTTTGGTTGAGAAAACGCCCAAAGGACCAAATCCATGAGTCCGTCTTATCAGCCATCAGCTGTTTACACTCGATGATCCACAGTAAATTGATGAAGTCTGAGGCTCACTGATAGGATAGAGAAATTTTAGTTAGACATGATTCATTGAATGTATATATACCGTACACAACTGGATATAAACCATGTTTTTGCTATCACTCTCAAATCAGTTGCTGTCTTTTGACTTCAAACTTCTTGAATCTCGCAGATGTATCACTTTGTTTACCTACTAAATGTTCTATTGAATTACACAAACGATGGAATCAAAGGATTACTTTGAGGATCTCTTGTATTTTCTTCTCCATTTGCTAATGATTTGACTAGGTAGATTTTCTTCTTAAAAGGCAACTAGGCAGACTTTTAAGTTATTGGAACTACAATGCATTAGGTCTCAGACACTTCCCAACTTCTAATCCTCTTTTTGGAGGGCTGTATCTTCCTAATTTGTTGAATTTACCAAATGTTATTTTCTGTTTCATTTTGTACGTCATTGTTTCAGATGTAAAGTTCTCCTTTGTTTGTCTTTGCAATTTCTAGAGATTTATAAATTTGTCTCTTTGGTTATAAAGAGGTTCCCTTGTTTACTTGCCTTTTTTCTTGGCATACATGTGTTGTTTTCCTTTTTCTAATTTTATATCTTTCTTTGCCTGATCAGCTGACCGGTCAATATATTGATTATGATTTCAAAGCTGTCCGAAGATGGACAACTCAAAAGAAGTTAGGTTATGCTCTCATTGAGTGTGACAAAGTAAAGTTCTTAGAGACAATTTATTTGAGAAGTTCTCAGAGATATTTATCTTTTCTTTTTTTTTCTGGTGTCTACAACTTATGTTCATTACCTTTCATGTAGATCTTCATTCCTGTACACAAGGATATCCACTGGTGTTTGGCAGTTATTAATGTGAGGGAGAAAACTTTCCAATATCTCGACTCACTTGGTGGGACAGATAAGGTTTTGATAGAAGTATTGGTAAGCAATATATTAAGTCGACCTACAAAATATCTTGTACATAAGTATCAGATATGGCATTTAAAAAAAAGTATTAGATATGACAATTCATATCATTTTTTCTTTTTTACTTTGGTCAGTGTAGTGTGCATAATAAATCAGGATCAAATATTTGATATATTTTGACTTTAGATCAAATAAGATATTATTTAACTTCGTATTGAGACAACCTAAAGGGGGTTTAAATAGGTTTGGCACATTGGGTGAAGTATTCAATATCCATAATATCTTGTCATTTGTCTTTTTTTAATACAATTAAGCATATCTCTACTTTGATCTCTCTCTCTCAAAAAAAAAAATCTCTACTTTGATCTGTTTAATATGAATTTTAGTTGTGACGATGAAGTTCTGTCTTATGTACTGGGAAGTTGAACTAGGTTTCTTCATAAACAATAGTGTGATTGATGAGAAACAAAATCGATTTATATGATTGAAGGAATATAGATAAGTGGATGTTGTATTCTTATTTATGAAGTTTGGATGACTTGGCAAATGATGTCAGAATTGCTTCTTTAAAAAGAGGTCCTGCCATCAGGATGCAGGAGTGATGTCTTGACGACATGGGTGGAATATGTCGACCACATGAGAACCTGATACTTTTAATAGTTTCAACTATGCTTACAATCATGATACATAAGTGATTTACCATAGTGGAACAAATGGGTACATGAGATTTTTCTTCATGATTATACTTCTTATGACTTCTGCAGAGTCATAGTTCATGAGCAATCTAACATTTTAATAGGTTCAACTATTCTATGGAACTTGATATAGGCCTAATCCTATTTTGTATCTTATTTTGATGGTTAATATTTCACTATTGGTAAATGGCTTCACATATCAATAACTTTTTTGTCATAGTCCGTCATCGTTGGAAATCTACTAATCTATGCTTAAACTCTTGTTAAGTTATTTGCTTAAATCTATCCACTTAAGAAATAACTAAAGAGCAATATTCATTCATAAAAAACTATCTTCAAAGGAGAGATACAAGAGTATTTTTTTAAGAGATGAGAGGATGACCACAAGGCTTTCCTAGTCATCCATTGTATATTAAAATTGTAGTGTGGAAATTTACATGTGTAAAGCAAACCAAAATTCATAAGCAAAAATAAAGCTGAAAATCAGTGGGGATTGGATTAAGAAAACAGGGCTATCCATTCTCCCACTCTCTCACAGGAAACAATGTGCGCTGTATAATATTCTCTATGTAGCATCGCTCCCCTCTAAAGAGTGTGCAACTCCGTTGCAGCCAAATGGCCCACATAATTTTTGTCATCGTCTGCCACGAGTGTCTCCTGCCTTGTGCCCCCGTCATGTGCAGGTTCCCTGTAACGATCGCTAAATCAAGCCCAACGACGAGATGTTGATGCCATATCGTCCCACCCTCCGACACACCTCAAAAGTGATGGGGCAGCTGCAAAAGAGATGGCCGATGTCCTCTGATGACCCACATATGACGCAGGTGGTATTTGTGTCACACTCATCTCGCCCTATATGCACGTGAGGATCCGGTGCCTCAAGCACAAAGCAAATATCTTGATCTTGAGGGGCACATGATCACCAAATGTATTTTTTTTTTGAAAGTGAAAAGGATGATTGCCTTGTTTGCAATCATCCAACTTTATTGCTGTGGGCTAATATATACAAGTTCATTGGTTTGTTACACAAGTTGAATAAAATTCATTCGTTGCTTGTTCGCCAGTGTCGCATCATATGATGTGCCATTAACATCACGTTCTCCACATAGCATTGTTCCCCTCTAAATATAGCCCCATTTTTGTGTGACCAGATTGACCATAGATATGCTAGAGGTGTTGCACGTTGCTGTCTAGATACATATGTGATGTTTTGTTGTTGACGTCCTCCACTCCTAAACGTCCTCCAAAACTCTGCACTCGAAGATGTATCAACCCATTGACAACCAGCCTTAATCCACACTGTTTTTGTCATCGGGTATTGGTAGTCTGCTCTGGGCTCATTTGATATCGTGCATGTCAGTAGTAGATGAAAATTGACTGCCTTTGCTGAGAATTGGCCCGCAAGCCAGCCATGTCTGCCAATCATCCCGGCCTCTCCAATAGTTGAGGAGCTTTGCAAACAGTCAGCGGGGAGGCCGGCAAACCTGCCCTGAGTTGTGGGACGACACATCCTGCTAGGACACCAAATGTACTCGTCTGTCTGGACTGCCTCCTTGCCCCGAAGAAATTGCTCCTAATGGCGATGTGGCGCTCCACCTGTGTTGGCGTTGGTAGAACTAACATCCATAGCACTGATTGTAGCAGTATGAGGCGCCCGTTGCATGCCCTCCCCACCATGTCCAGCCTTGACGGTCATGCATCGCGCACTGGATCATGAGGTCACATTGCATTGCACGCCTAGATTTGCCCACAACACAAAGACATTGAGTCTATGCCTTCCATTGATGAGATAAAACTCTCAGTCATGCTCTCATCATGTCCAGGCAACTCCATAGCCAAGCTTCTCATGAAGACAAATCAGACTTGTGCAAATCAATCGAGTTGATGCTATGCAAGTCGAGATTAGCCGAAGTCAATGGAAACTTGATGGACAGAGTCAAATATGTGAAATCAGACTTGCTCACATTGTAGACTCCACTAGCGCTGCACAAGTGATGACCTTGATTAGCAAGCGAAGCAGGGAGAAGCCCTTAGTGAGTCTCACAATGGTGCGGACTTTCCTGGCATGTCATGACAATGTGAAGTTAAAGACAAGGCGAAGGAGGCGGACACTAACTTGGCGAGCAATGGACCATGCTATACTTAATATCTGTCTTTTACATTTGACATCCTTGTAATAAGGGTGATAATAAAATTGCACCACCGATGATGGTTCTTCACACCATATGTCGTCGTACCAACACCTGTACAACAACAGTTTGGCCATAGGTAGCTATGTGCCCTGATTAACTGATAACAATTTAATAACCATTTTTTTTTTGAGGAGACAATTTAATAACCATTCAACCATAGGACAATCAGTGGACATGGTGGCCCATAGATTTGTTTTTTATTCTGTTTATCTAAGATGTCTATATTTTTTCTATTTTTGTAACAAACATCAATCATCAATGACTTGTGCAATGAAACAATCATAGTTAGTGTCAGACATGATATAACTAATAATAATCAAAACACATATAAGAAATAACAATTCTTTCAGTTGAGACTGTTCACTGGCTGTTAATCAACCCTTAGGTGTTAGAATCATGATGGCCACCATCATGGGTGTGAACAAGGGTGAAAGGGTGATCGTCAAGAACACTGACATAAAGCTCTACTAACTTGTCCCATGTTGAGATGAATTCTAGTTGGGTTCCCAAAAATCCAAGCCATGTTCCCTCAAACAAAATCCAAGCCATGTTGCTGCACACACTGGCCGGATTTTGTAGTGTGTTCCGATTGCATTTTCTCATCATGAATAGTAAACATGTTGCACTACATGTAGGGCAAAGGGACAGGGGTTTATATGGACCAAGAAATTATCAATATATTGATCCCATACGTACCTCTTTCTAGGTTAAAAATTTGATTCTCCTTCCACTCAGCAGTTATGATCCCCTTCCCTTGCTCCTGTCGTGATGTCGTACTGCTGTGTGCTCCGGTGTCAAGGGAGTGGGAAAGACATACATGAGATAGAGATTGAGTGATAGGGAGGGGAAAATCTGATGGCTTATAGACATTTAGAGGGATTAATTGTCTTACTCTTTGATTGGGACTCTCTTTAATTAGAGAGATTCTGATTGCGAGTCTTTAAGGAAAAGTTTTTATTTATTGGGGTTAATGAATATGTAGAGCACCCCGCCCTATATCAAATTCTGATATTTTTTTTAGCTATTAGTTTATTCCTTCCAAAAAAATCTGTCTTATTCTACCTTTTCTTATCCTTTAGTTTTATCTATTTAAATAGATTAATATTATATTATTAATTCATGCAGCTTTGCATCATAACCTTCTTAAAAGGTAGCTTGAATCTATGAAATTAAGGTGCAAAGTTGAATAACTCTGGAAACTCCTTCCGCGTATCCTCTTCAAGTTCCCTGGTGACTTTCATAGTAGACTTACTTAATAGATCTTCATTAGTAAGGTCCTAAACACTCATGTTCCAAATAACAAGGAAACCTAAATAAAAGAAAGCTAAATAAAAAGGAACCCAATATATAAAAAAAGACTCCCTAAAGAACTCCTGATGAAACAGTAATCCGACAACAACAACAACAACAACAAAGCCTTATCCCACTAGGTGGGGTCGGCTACATGGATCATACGACGCCATTCCGTATTCGTTGATCCATGTTCATGCGATTCGATAGGGTTTTACGCTGGTTGTCGGGGCCTAACACAACTCTCCTTTATCCGGGCTTGGGACCGGCTATAAGACATAGGCGGAGTTTGATGAAACAGTAATCCAAAGACCCTTAATTAAAGACTAATAACCCAAGGGTAGAAGGCTCATAAGTTTATTCTTCTACCTGAATCACCTTATAAGTTATCTAAAGATGGATGTTATATTATATGGGTTTCAATGGTGTAGTAGTTCGTGTCTTCGTGACATGTCTTTGATGGACTAAATAAGATAAGTTAATATTCGTACTTTGGAAAAATTTACATTCTTCCAACTCAAAAGATATATCTTATTGTAGGTATCAGTTTTTACTCCTTCAAAATGAAAAAGAAGTCATCGGATTTCATCTGTCAACTACCTTAAGTACATATCGTGAAAAAAAACTGCCTTAAGTATTCTCCATAACAGTTTCTGCGATGCTTTGATTATTATATATACGACTAAATATTCACCTTCCAATTTCTTCGAATTTCTTAGTTCTTTCCAAGTACTGAAGGATTTGAGATGCTAACATCCTTTTTTTTCTTTTATCTCTGGAGGCTCAGTTATTATGCTAGTGATAATACCATGAGCTTTATTGTAACTGTCATCTGATTGTACACAATTTTGACAGGTGAATATTTGGTTGAACTTGATTTTAGTTCTCTATATATTTGTTAGGCTAGATATCTCATGGATGAAGTGAAGGATAAGAATGACATGCAGATTGACACAAGATCTTGGAGGCAAGAATCTGTTCGTAACCTTCCTCTGCAGAAGAATGGGTATGCTTGATCTGTAGTTAAGAAGGCTTCTAGTTATGGTTCAGTAAGCTATTTGATGAATTTATATTATCAAATTATTATATTTTTCTCCCTCAAATAATATTTACATTTGTTTATCATTTATACAGTAATATGCTTAGTAATTGGTTTAGTAATATGTTTCATGCCACATGTATGACATCTCACCGAAACTAATTATTTAACTGAACCGGATGTTTATCTTTATCTGCAAAAGAGGTGTACAATGTGTCGGGTAAAATGTCTTAACTTTTTGTAGCGCTGTGTTGATTATTAGTACTCCCATGCCTGTTTTAATCAGTCATGTTTATGTTCAGGATGCCACTATAGGTGTGCATTCAAGCATTTCAGGTCGCAATCATTGGAATTCCAATTAAATTCGACCTAAGAAATTAAAAGAAATTGAGATTCTAGCTATTATCACTTTCTTTGTTGCTAAGGAAAAGCTCAATCTCTGCCAGCATACACCTTTAACATCATATTCCATTCTACAAGGTAAACAGTCCTGAAATTCCAGGATGATGCGTCTTGGTATAGATTTGGAAAAAAACACAATCATTTGTTAAATTTTCTAGGATAGTCATAGTTTTGCAAGGTTTTTTTTTTATTTCTTTTGAGATATGCAAGGTAAAACAGTAGTCTTAAATAGGTAATAGTTTGTGATCTAATGGAAGTCACATAGAACTATCTGGATTAGGATACCTTCTTTTTCGAGGGAGATTAGACTCAATTCTACCTTGTAATTCATCTAAAATAATATTTGTCACCTAATAATACTATTGTAGGGATGTTTCTTAATAAAATTGGATGTCTACAACTTGGTAGGGATCCTCCCATATTTCAAAAAAAAAAAGAGGGGAAAACTATTGTAGGTTAATCATAAATGGCCTTAGTTGTTTTCATTTAAACATAAGCCTTAACTGATAATGTAAAAAATTGAGATACTCCTGAAGATCAAATCAGGAAGTGAATACAGCTTCTTGAGGGTTCATAGTGCCAACACTGCTGAATTTAATTTGGAGCTTTCATTATATTTGTAAATGTAGCCACTGAATTCCATTTTCACATTTCTCCTCAAGGTTCCTTTTGATCATTAGGCTAAAGGCTCCTATTTGTATCATCTTCTTTCTCTTTCTACTCGGTTTGTTCTGGGTCGTTCTTGTCTTACAGATGCCATGACTCTTTTACTGTGACAGGTGGGACTGTGGAATGTTTATGCTGAAATATATTGACTTCTACAGTCGAGGTTTAAATCTCTGTTTCAGCCAGGTTAGGGACATGTTCTGCTTACTTTTTCTTTGACCTTGGAAGTTGAAAAGATTCCCATATTCCCATATGTCTGATTTCAGCTAGCATACTCTAGGATGGAAGTGCTACTCTGCAGTTTGGTTTTAGTTACTTTCTTGGTGCATACTCTTAGTGCATCAAATCTCATAGTAACCAATAAATCCTGGAAATTAAGCTCAATCGACATGATTACTGTTTTTCAACTTCTCCAGGAAGACATGGCCTACTTCAGGAAGAGGACAGCCAAGGAAATCCTCAGGTTGAGAGCTCAATAAATGAAAAACAAAATGCGGTTGCATTGCAATAGATGAATGCATAAAGACAGTCCTTGGGAATGCTTCCTATTGGTTTGCTCTACGCCATTTACCGCGCTAAAATCTCGGGAGGTAAATTCTTTTGGAGTGGCCGAGCTGATTGACTGCATTGCTGTCCGTGAATGTGGATAACTGTCATCCAACTTCATATTTTGCAGTTTTGATTTAGAAAGTTGTATATGCTTAGACCTTGTGTGAGGTATGGGTGGCTGTTTTTTGATTCTTACACAGTTTCTTGGGGCAACTGACTAGAATATCAACCTTTTTTTTTTGTCAATAACACCTTTGCTGTGCTAAGGCCTGGGGGTGGTTTTGGCAAGAGCATGTCTTCCTTTGTAACTGGGTATGTAAAACTTTCCTTTTTCTAAGTTATTCAACCAGTGGAGTTCTTGTCATTTGGGATTTGGATTTTAGTTTTGAATCGGAATTGTCGGAAAAAATGATTGAGCTACCACTTTTAAGGGGTAGCATCATCATATCTCTATTAATCATCATTCATTTCATGATGGATGGTGGATCAAAAAATTGTCCAACTAATTAAGTCACCATTCATCATGAATTGAATGATGATTAATAGGGATATGATAGTGCTAAATACAAACAGCCCCTAAAGTATAATATCTTTTCTCGTAAACGGTCCTGATGGCAAAGCTTGTATTTAGATTTTAATGAAACTTTTCTCGTTCTTATATTTACAATTTATATTTATATATTTTTGACGTGGACCTTTTTTGTCACAAGTGCATGTTGCATATTTTTCAGTCATTTGAATCCGAGTTCTCACATATCTTGAAAAGAGAGTGCAACCTCCTCGTTACATCCGGCCACTATGAGCTGCACAATATTATGCAGAAGACGAAAAAGGATACGTGAAGTAACAAAATATATCCATAGATCCATCGAACTGGGATCTTAATCTAACAGTGAAGCTTTATTAAGTGATGAATTTAAACGTTGTACCTCTTTTTCAAAAAAAAATGCACATCTACACTAAAGACTTTTGGTCCTTAAATGCGGATAAAATTTCGTCTTGCATATCTTCTTTTTTTTTTTTTTTCTCTGCATCGGAATCCTCCTCAAATATTTGATTGATTGCCCTCTCTCCTCACGGCATCAAACATGTAGATCATCCAGACAAACTTCTTTTTTTTGGTGAAGTAGCAACAATCTTTGACTGCTTAGTGGCCACGCTTGACGTTTCGGTCTTTCGATTCCACACACGGGGCACATAACCACAATGCGTTATGCTCATTTGCTAGATGGAAAACTTACCCTTGCAAACAATCTTAGTTGAAATATGCATCGTTTCTATTGAATGCAAGTTATGGATACAAGTCAAGGACTACTACTCCCTCCCTCGGCGCAACAACATTTCAGGTTGTACGATAACGACGCAAAGTGAGAAGGCCCATCCAAGGGGCTGCACTCTAAGTAACTACAATAATTTAACGCCAGTAGAAGGTTTACAAAAGAGATTTTAAGTACGGAAGTGCTTGAAAAGAAAGATAGGATTTCATGTCAAATGGTCCCAAATATTTAGGCGGTGTTTGCTTGTAAAATAAAGCGGAGAACAAGTGTTTCTAAATGCCAACTATTTATAATAAAATAATTTAATTATATAATATAATATATTAAAAAATTATCATTTTTACATCAAATAAAGGAAAGAATAAAAGTATGACAAGAATATTATATTCAATAACTTTTATTATTCTTATGAATAAGTTATTCTTCCTCCAAAAAAAAACACTTTCGTTCATGCTTCAGCCGTTGAACTTTGTCCTGATTGTCATACTTCATTTATAGATACCTAGACATCTTGAAAAAAAAAACCTTGTTCTTGTCATGCGTTCAACTTTGCACGGTGACTTGTGCAACGTGCCCACTATAAGAAATCACACTGATTAGTTACGAAGTGTTGTACCGCTACTATGCTGGCTGTCATGATTCTAATAATAATTACGACACGATTGTGGTGACTTGCCCATGCTTAAATGTAACACCTACAAAATTCACCCTAAAAATTAAGTGCAATTAGAGAAATTTTAAAACATGTTAATCCATTCATCATCACATAATAATAAGTAATTGATTAATCAGTGGAGCGGAATCTATAAACGATAATATAAGATAAAAATCAATATTTTTAGCGGAAGACTATAAAAGGATTTGAAAACTAACATCATATATCATAAGATAATTTTCAACATTCACTAACATCATACAACAAAACGACAATATCTTATGACTTTATTGAACTCCAAGCCATGTGCAACTTTGTCATCATGAGCTAAGTCGTCATCTCTTCTAAATATCAGTTACTTCCACAGATCCATAGCTTAGTACATAAAGGCCATGCTATGCAATTCATCATAAGTAAAATACTACATGACTTATAAGAAAAGAAACATACATATATACCATGTACTTATTAGTATGATCTACAGGTCAACCAATCATAATATATATCATCATGCATTGATATTAGTAGCATGAAAATAACAAGTAATAATCATCACCATACAAAAGTATGGTACAATAATTACAAGTTACTTAATTATCATTTAGTATTTTCATCAGTAGCCACATTAAGTAACTTGTAATTATTATACATTGTCTTAGTAAACCTCCTCAGGGTTGCTTTTGATAACCTGACTTCACTTTTATAGGAATCAATCTTTGTAGTTCAGTCTTTATTAGTAACATTATTTAATTTCACAATAATTGAATATTCATGTCGTTTCCCTCCTAGTAGGATAGTTAAGCGTTTAAGAGTTCCTCACCCAGAGGCATTTAGAAATACACATATTGTTGCCATTGTGAGAAACAATTATTTCTAATAGTCAGTTGAGGGTTGGCAAGGAATAATATTCTTCAATTGAGTTCTTGCAATCATCAAATAATATTATGACACTCGGTCTTCTATTTTAATCTACTTATGATTGTGCATATACAATAAGAAATCGTCATTATATAATAAAAATACCTTGAAAATAAGTTTAAAATAATATAAGAGCATTTCTTCCTTGGTTACGCCTGTGAACCTTAAGATTCATGGGACTTGTAGAGCTACTAATTTTTCACCCTTTTCTTCATCTCTTTGTTGTGGCTATGACGAAATTAGCACACACATGCTCAGGCCTCGTAACGGCCGTGACAACATTGTAATGGGCGTTATAGAGAACGCCTTCCCTTGGTTCATTTCCCACTCGTTCACAATCTTGACTAGGTTGGCTGTGCTTGGCCCTGTCTGTGATAGAATTATCACGGGGCGTCACCTCGAGTTGGTTCGTCTTTCCGTTCTTGCTTGCTCGATCACAGTCGTTCTTAGAGTTGGCACGATCATGGCAACGCCGATATTCTACTCGAAAATAGGTATTTTTGAGTCAAAACTTTGGGACAAACATCTAAAGCATTAGGAACATGATATAGCATTGTTTCCAAGCATTTAGGAATCATAAAAACATATTAAATACTTTCAGGCATCATCAAGATTTAGAGTTTCATTCCCCAAATACATCTAAGAACACACACACACACACACATATATATATAGAACATAAATTCCTAAATATTCAGATTTAGGCATGAATATTAATTAGATGTAATGGTAACATCATCCTCAATCACAATCCCTATCAAGAACTATAGAATTCTTGGAACTCTCAATCCAAATAATACAGCGAGAAAGAGGTTGGATTCACTTTCCATATCCTGATTAATAGTTATTCTTTTCCTTCCTCTACTTCCCTTTCTTCCTCCTTGTGCCTCTCCTTCTCCGTTCTTAAGCCTTAGTCGTCAGTTTCACATATGATGGAAAATATATTAAAAGGAGGAGCTTTGGAATTTATATAGGGGAGGTCACGAGGGTTTAGCCCAAGGACCAAATTATCCCTGATTAAAAATCTAGATTGTTACATCCTCTCTCTCCCCCCTCGTCCAAGAAAAAATCGTATTCGAATTTTTAAAATAATATAGAACACTTATCAAGAAGTATTGGAAACTTCTCTTTCATTTCTTCTTCTAATTTCATGTTGTTTCACTTCCATTATGATATGTAACATTTACCATCTTCACTGTTTTATTCGTCAAATTATACTCTAGTATTTTTGTAGGGTGTTCTTCACAAGTGAGGTATTCCTTGATGGTTGATTCTTCAATTATCACTACATGAAAGCTATCATATGTGTACTTGGTCAGTGATACTTTTAGAAGCACATGATTTCCAACTTAGTAGATCTATTCCGTTCTCCTCTTGTCAGCATAATTCTTTTGACAGCTCTGAGTTGCAAACATTCTTTCCTTGATTAGATCCACAATAAAGTTCATTGTTGTATGGATAATAGGTGCTCAATCTTGACTTGTTAGTGGAACAAACACTTGGAAATAAATTCTGCCACTTACCTTCTCATGTATGTTCACCAAAATGTTCTTTGTAAGTCCTTATCTTATTGGTTGCAGGATGAATACT
The DNA here is from genome assembly GCA_030549335.1 of Pontederia crassipes. Lineage (NCBI taxonomy): Eukaryota > Viridiplantae > Streptophyta > Magnoliopsida > Commelinales > Pontederiaceae > Pontederia > Pontederia crassipes. The sequence continues at coordinate 21,613,028 of CM060195.1, read as the reverse complement.
TGTGGCACTCAATCAGAATTTCTTTCTCAAACTTTTTGTCTTCAATTACTCACAACATGCCTTGGAACCTGATGGCACTCCATCTTCATCACGCTCATAGTCTAGGTGCCCTTTCTCGCACGGAGACTTCATATCATTGTACTCTAAATCATTCTTTTTGTGGTTGTGCTATCTTTGCCACCAAATCAAGCTAAATGATATAGTACATCCATCAGATTCATGGCTCATCCCTTCATGGCCGCCTCCGCTGGATGACATCTTGGCAAAGTTCCATTTTTCGACAGGAGTGGGGAAGTCCTCAGAGGGCTCCATGGGCACCAGCGAGCTGAAGAGGTAGAGGACAATGCACGATAACGCAGTGGCCATGATAAATAAGAACACCTTGAGCCATGGCCAACGACTGGAGTCCACCCCCATGGGCATGTTTTGTTTGCTATCATGTACAATATATACACATATACATATATATATTTATATATATGGATTAATGTACCTCCAGAGCACCTTCTATTTTGGAGGGATGCTGAACGTATCTCAACCATTGATTCATTGATCAACGGTTGAGATAATTAATATTTTTAAATGATGAAATTTAGTCACTTCTAATCAGATTCATTGAACAATGGATCAACGGTTGAGATGCGCTCAGCATCCCTCCAGAGCTGAAAATGCTTTGAAGGTCCATTAATCTCATGTAATATATATATATATATATATATATATATAAATTCATACAAGGTCAAAATAAAATAGAAAAAATTGTTCGTGCATGGTAGTGGTCAGGTGAGAACAATGATTAATCAATGCATGCATCAAGGGAAGACATTTACAACTAATGTGCGTTATGTATACTTGAAAAATTCATGTTGACCAAGAATGTAACATTTCTACATAGAAGAATTAAGTAATTGATCAGTTTGAACCAACGATGTTTGTCTCAGTTGGTAAGCAGAGCTGAGTGCTAGTAGCTCTAGGTTCGAGTCTTGGAATCGCCCCTTGGCCAGATAATTAACATTTATTGCTCTATCTTTTCAAATTCGGATTAATCAAGTGTTAGTAGCCTTGGACACCGATGCCTCCCATAGACCTGGGCCGGCACAAAAAAAAAAAGGTATCAAGAGGTTGTGTGCAGGGGAAGCAACCTTTCTCTCTCTCTCGCTTGTTCACTCCCCCTCTCTCTCCCTCCCTCCCTCACGTACACACACAAAATACATAATATATATACATAAAGAGAAAAATATTAGGGTGCATATGTCGAGAGTTTTTTTGAGATCGTCGAGTTATCTTACCTACTTATATATTTTCTTGTTTTAACCCACTTTTGCAACTTAGTCTTATTTTTTAGTGTGATTACAATTTTGTAACATGCACTCCAAAAAAGTGCACCCCCTAGCTTATCTTTCACATCACACGTCGCAAAGCTACCTCCAGAAATAGTGGTATATTAGGGGAGACACGTTAGTGCTCATCCAAAACCTTTTGTAATTATTCTATTTACTCAATAAAGATTTTAAAGCTTCCCCAAATCTAGCTTGATCCTCAAGCATGGTGTGATAATCCACAAAGTGTCCCAAGAGATTGAGTGTTTCGCCTATGCATCTGTTTGTTGACAAATGCTTCCGTCGAAGCGTTCGCTCAGGACCAAGCATCCCAAAATTGTGACTTTAAAAAATGACATAAGAAAGCTTTCGTAAATCGTAACAAAAGAGCTTGTCTAAACAATGGGCACATCCTGTGACAAGTTGTATAAGAGCCACTTTCCTGAGATGCTCAGTTTGGCATTTGACGATCAAGAGGGAACTCAAAAGTGACCCAAGATCCTATCGCACCAGCGAAGGGCCACCCAAAGCAAGGGCGTGTACGCTCGAAGGACGTCATAATCGTCATAGAGAAATGTCTCGGCCAGTTGACCAACTCGCAACAGACGAGCGGGAGTTGGAGAAAGCAATGGACATCACAATGGTGCGGGACGAGGTCGCGCCGTTGTATGCACTACTCGAGTCCATGGAGGAGACAATCATGGACATGCGAGAGTCTTTGGACAATGGACTCTCAAACATGAGGTTCGAGATGGACCAAGTGCTCAAGACCTTTCGAGAAGAACTCAAGCGATGCTCTGGAGATGGATGACGTCCCGAGACGTCCACCCTGCATGAAGCAAGAATCGATGTACCCAAAGCCGATGCCATACAAAGATGAGAGGTCAAAAAAGAAGATCAATGATTTTCTATGAAATGTCTGACAATACATGGAGGCCTTGGACGTTACTTCAGAAGTGAGGATGGTGAAAACCGCATCCTTCTACTTGCAAGATGTGTCGAGCTTATGGTGGTGATACCACTATGATGATGTGGAACATGGTAGCGTCAATCCCATTAAGGGGTGGGATGACTTTAAAAGGCAGCTTACCAACTATTTCTGTCCTGTCAAGTCGAATTGAAGGTTAAGATTACGTTGTTTAAAATTTGTCAGAAGGACACATTGAAAGAGTATGTGAAAGAGTTCACCGAGCTCCGTTTATAGAACTCCCAAGTGGACGAAGACACATTGACGATCTTCGTCAAGGGTTTGAAGACTTGAATTAGGACGGAGTTGCGACGAGATTGTCCCAACTTCCACTCGCTAGTCGCCACTATCGAATATCACTGCCTCCAATATTAAATTTTTGGATAATAGCTATTGATTATATTTTGATATAAAATTAATGTTAGATTTGTATTGGATAGAAAAATATAATTATTATTAACTTCTAAAAATTCATAATTAAAAATGTAATTAGGAAAGGAGTCGATATTTGTTAGATTTTTGTATCTACTACTAACAAAGTCACGTGAAAAGGAAGGATTTGACGGTACGGAAAAGCATGCAAGAAAACAAAAAAAATGTAAACTAAAATAAAAATATTATCTAATAAAAAATTCCCTTGAAGTAAGTAATAAGTTTCTTTTTAAGAATATGCAACTAGAAGTAAATCAAAATATATTACTAAATTCAAAATTAACTAGATGATTAGACATCATTTTTCTTGAACAATATTCTCTCCTAACAGGATACATCTCTAAGATCCGACTGGAAACAAAAGCATAAAATTTAATGTGCGTCACTTGACCTAAAATGTATTTGGTAAATTTTATTTTGTTAAAGTTTTCCATATTTTTCACGTATATATCTATATATATCTATCTATATATAAAAGCTGAGGTCGAAAGTGCCACATGTCAAGCTCTCATAAATTGAATATATAAAATGATAATATTTTCATTATATAAACATAAATACTTAAAAGTTAGTTATTAAAAATATTCAAAGTTATTGTTTATAATTTAAAATTCTATATTTGTAAGTATAAATAGAGGAACTTTCAATGTTCCTTTACATACTCAACGCCTTCTTTGAAGACAAGGAATACATGCGGACTTACAAATATAGGTCTGTGCGTGATACAAAACTATTTCTTATATATAATTTCTTTTAGTTCAAAAAATATTATAGGAAAAATTATTTATATGTAATTTATTTCTGTCTAAGAAAGATATTAAATGGCATGAGGAACTTTCAATTTTCAATTTCATGTTCAAAAGAGTATGTGCGGATCAAAATATTATGTCATGATATGAAGTTGGAGTTAAGAACATGCATTTCATACTCTAATGAATACAAACACAAGTTAAAGACATTATTCAACTACTATAAATTAAGCATTTTGTCTATAACAAATAATGTGAAATAAATTATATACCCATTGTGTTATTAATAATCATATACTATTTTCACTAATAATTTTGTAGTTGTATATAATTATTTTTGTTGTAATCATGTTATTATTGTGTCAAGGGGATAGAAAATTTACATATATCAAATATTTTATATTGAATAGTTTGTTATGAACTGATATAGGATATGTAATCAACTAATAATAAAAATAATCAACCAAGCTTAATCATTATGTTATTATTATTAATATTTTGTTAATTTATTATAATATATATATCTATATGTCATAGTTCCTTATAAATACGTAATCACCTAATAATAAAATAGTCAGCAAAACTTAATCATTTTGTTATTACTATTAATAGTTATTTTATTATTATATGTATATAAAATATATTGTGTTAATAATATTCATAAACATATATTATTTCTACTAATAAGTTTTAGTTGTATATAGTTATTTTTTGTTGTTATAATATTGTATTCTATGAAGGAGATAGAATACTTATCCATATCAATCATTTAATAATTATGATTCTTAAGCATTTTAGTATTATTGAATAGTTTGTTATAAATCCATATAAGATATATAACAAACTAATAACAAAATAATAAATCAAACTTAATCATTGTTTTATTATTATTATTAATTTTTTTATTTATTATATATATTTCTTTATGTCATAGTTCGCTATAAAACTCATATCGAAAACGTAATCACCTAATAAGAAAATAGTCAAACAAACTTAATAATTTTGTTATTATTGTTAAAAATTTGTTATGATAAGTATATCTATATGTTTGTTGACATATATTTTTTTAATAATATTTATAATCATATATTATTTATATTAATAAGTTTTAATTATATATAGTTTTTTTTATTATCAAGTTATTATTCAATCAATGAAATAGAAGACTTACATATATCAATAATTTAATAACTATGTTTTATATTCATTTTATTTTTATTGAATAGTTAGTTATAAATCGATATAAGATACACAATCAGTTAAAAAAAAATGTTAAACCACACTTGATCATTTTGTTATTATTATTAATATTATGATAACAATTATAATAAACTAACATTCATTAAAAGAATAGTTTAATAAAATTAATAATTTTAATAAGTCTAACATCATTTAGTGCTAACAATTTTTTTTTGTTAAAGTTAACACATCTATAATTCATTTATATCCAAATTTATATATCTATATAAAAGAATATGTATAATATGCGAGTATCACTCTTTCATTATGTGTCACAAAAATTAGTTTTTAAAGGAAAAAATGGTAAAGTATGTTACCTATGATAGATAATAATAAATAAACTAATTTATAATAATGACTAATATATATATATATATATCATAATAATGATATCTTAAGTGTAATTAACAGGATTATATATATTGTTATAAAAGCAAAGTTAACATTTGTCAAATGACAACTTTCACAAATTCACATATTATTATATTTTAAAATGATAAAATGTTAAATTATATTTGTTATAATGAGTAACAATAATGTATATAAGCATAAGTAAAAAGTGTCAGAGCTCTCATGAATTCAAGTATAAAATGATAATATTTTAAATATATAAATACTCTAAAGTTAGTTATTAAAAACACATATTTTTCTTTATCTAATTTTTTAAAATAATATATTTATAGTTATAAATAGAGGGACTTTCAGTTACCATTAACATACTCGATGCTTTCTTTCAAGGAAAAGAGTACGTGCAAACTTACAAATATAAATTTGTACATGATAAAATAACATATACATATATATATATATATATATATATATATATTGAGTTAAAAACTTGCATCTCCCTATCCTAAAGATGCTTTTTTTTGGTGATATAATGATGATGATATTTATTGGTGATTAATATTAATATGATTAATTTTTAAATTATATTTTTATTGATCATTTATATCTACATCTTATATATAAACAAATGTTAAGATATGGTATGAATAAAATTTGATACATATCTTTTGTTAGAATTGTTAAAATATAATCATGATATTAAAAAGTTAGTTATGAAAAAATCTAATGTTGTTTATTTGTATTTTAAGTTATAAATTTATAAATATTATAAATTTTAATAATATACATTCTAATTTAATTTCACATTTTATATTAATTTCATGAAAACTGTTAAATAGATTTATAAAAGAAACCATATGCAATTGATTAGGTTGATTCATGATAAAAAATATTTAATTGATGATTAATAATATTTTTGCTATAGTTAAGAATATTATATGTATATTATTAAAATAAATGATAGATGATGATACATGTCACTCGTTCATGATTTTTTCTTTTGGATTTAGTTTTGATATGATGAATGATGAAGTATATTATTAAAATAAATAATGAAACGTAATTGGTTTAAAATTAATTATAACTTGAATAAGGGTAATTAGAGTTTTTTAATTTAGTCTCACATTTAAAACTTATAATATGAAAAGATATGGAACAGACTATAAAAAAGTGTGAATTTACAAATATGATAGTTATCTATTTGTATTAAGTCAATCAATATCAATAATTAAAACTTAAGTCAGAGACACGTGATTGATAATAAATAAAAAGTAAATAAGTTTTACTACTCAGGTACATATAAGCTAAATATAATATATATGAAATGTATATTATAATATGTGAATGTTTTTTGTTCCTTATAATACAATATAGATATGAAATCTAAATATAATATTTATATTTCATATCTATATTGTATTATAAGGAACAAAAAACATTCACATATTATAATATACATTTCATATCTTTTTTTAATGATGCATAAAAAGATAAATTTACATATTATAATATGAGTTAAATTAGAATGTAATCACAATATAAAATTGCACGTTTTAGGCCATCAAAGTGACATTATTTTGATCTGACAACATAACCAATATGAATCAACAACAACAACAACAACAACAACAACAAAGCCTTATCCCACTAGGTGGGGTCGGCTACATGGATCATACGACGCCATATTCGTTGATCCATGTTCATAAGATTCGACAGGATTTTATGCTGACTGTCGGGGCCTAACACAACCCTCCTCCTTTATCCGGGCTTGGGACCGGCTATAAAATATAGGTTCTTGCAAAAATGAAAAGACAATGTCTATTTAAATTAAAGGATATTCTTTTCTGCGTCCTGTTTCACTAGCACGATCACGAAGATGACCCAGCCGTAACTTCTCACTTTCCAGCCAATCATTTACTCTTACAACCTGGAGTGCTCGAGCTTTTTCCTGAACTTCTCCCACAGTTAGTCGGCTGATTATTTACATATTATAATATGAGTTAAATTAGAATGTAATCACAATATAAAATTGCACGTTTTAGGCCATCAAAGTGACATTATTTTGATCTGACAATATAACCAATATGAATCATTGGATCAAAATTTTTAATCCCACATTCAGAACTTGCTAAATCTTAAAAAACATTTTTAAAGGAGAGCTCATATCTAATGTAAGAATTTTATTAAGATTGATTTATGACTAATTTGATGACAATATTAAAACAAGTTTTAATCAATTATTTGTCTTAACTATTAAAATGAATGTTATCAACATTAAATATATAATTTTAGTCGTATTAAGATAATGAACATATTATATTCAAATTAAATATTTTTATTATATTTCTTAAATAAAATATTATATATGTCTATGTGATTATACACACACACATATATATATATATTAAGGAGATTTATTACTTATTTTCACATTTAAATTTATTAAATTAAAGAGTAGGAATGTTTATTTAAATGACATGAATTTGGTGTACATATGAGTATTTTTTAAATAAAAATGTTAAAATAAAACATAATATTGATTAGATTAATTAGAAAAAAGATAAATTTATATATTAATAATAATCCACATTATATTTAAGAGGGGAAAGATATAAATACTACTGGCACACACAAAATAATATTTTTAAAATTACTTTTAAATACTACATTATGTACATATATATATAGATAGATATATATATATAATGACAATAAGAATAAACTAAATATTAATTTATATAAATATATCATATATTCTTTTAGTTCCTCATGTAAATATTATCAAACACTAAAAAGTAAAATATTATAAAAAAAGTATAACCAAGGTGAGGATTTGTATGGAATTAACTTATGATCAACTTAAAACTTTTCCATTCGTACTCAAATAATAATATTAAATATATATTACTTATATTTCTTATTAAAATAAATGCTATCAACACCAAATATACACTTTTAGTTATATTAGATAAAATATTTAACTTCAATCATTATTCATATCTAATACATACATAACATACATATATATACACACAGCTTAAAGAGAGTTTAAAGTTGGATGCAACCCTATCATGAATCCATGTAATATGATCTAGATAATTGATTTTTTAAAGTTAGATCATGTATGATAAAAAATAATATTAATTAATTTTTAAGAATGAAAAAATATAATTGTTTATATAGATTATTGGAAGAAAGTTATAACTATTAAGTATATTATAAAACAAATCATTGTAAAATATACTTAATTAAGAAGTGAATGAATTGTGGTGGACATTTTCTAAAAAAATAATCAACAAAATATAATTAATTACAAATTATAAAAAGATATAAGTAATAAAATAATTTACATATCATTATCGTCTTTGTCATTTCATCATCAATCTCTCTCTCTCTCTCTCTATATATATATATACATATATATATATATATAATGCATATATATATACATATATATATATATATAATGCATATATAATTAAATGGAAAGATAGAAGTTGACCTATGGCACTATTTCATTAAGGCACATATGACTTAAAATATTTAAATAATTTTAATAGTCTATATAATGATTTAATTTATTTATGTTATATATCTTTAAATACATATAGCATGTCAAATATGACATTTTTACATAGAAAATGAAAAATATAAAATCAAAATCAAAATAATAAACATTGTTAGAAATATTACAATAAATATTATTTACTTAATTCTAACATATGATGTTGTTAAAAAAATATAGATATCAATTTCTATTTATATCTATATTATATCAAAATTAGAAAGTTATATAGTTTGAAAGGAGAAGTAATGGTGTTTCTATATTGACATATGTAAATTAACAAAAATAAAATAAAAAATTTAAGTAATAGATGTTAACAAAGTAATGAAGTTAAATGGGGCAAGATAGAGTAAAAATAATTACAAATTAAATAGAATGTAATAAATTTTAAAAAAATAATTTCAAATAAATTTAATTTATTATAACCTATTTACATATATAAGTTTCTAAGGCGTGAAAATGATTAGATACTTTATAAAATTTGATATTAAAATAAAATTTCTTATTTTATAATCAAAATTTTTACATATATAAGTTTCTGTGTCCTCCGCGCATCACGCGGGACATCATACTAGTATATATATAAAGGTAGAGGTAGAATGTGCCACGTGTCGAGCTCTCATAAATTGAATGTATAAAATGATAATCTTAATTATATAATTATCAATACTCAAAAGTTAGTTATTAAAATTATATAATTCTATTTATTTATGTTTTTAAATTCTACATTTGTAACAAATAAATATATTTTTAATTTTTATTTTCATATTTTAAGTTAGTTGTTAAGCATATAAAATTTTATTTATTCATGTTTTAAAATTACAGATGGACTTTCACTTTCTCAAAGATAAGTATATATAATTTTATTTATTTATACTTTTAAATTTCATATTTGTAACTATAAATAGAGTGAATTTTAGTTTTCATTTGCATACTCCACGCTCTCTTTGAAGAAAAAGAGTATGTGCGAACCTACAAATATAGATTTGTGCGCAATAAAAACATATTTATATATAATTTTTTGTCTAATAAAAATATTAAATGTGGTAAGAAAAATATTTATCTTTATCTAATAAAAGATATTAAATATTATAAGAGGCTTTCCCTTTTTATTTGCATACTCAACTTTCTTTTTGAAGACAATGAGTGCATGCAGACATACAAATATTAATTTGCATATGATAAAAAATACTTATATATAATTTATCTTTGTAAAAAAAATATATCAAATATTATAGGTTATATATATTATTAGGGTCTGCACCTCGAGTTAAAGACCTGTATTTCATACTCTAATGATAATATCTATTGATGATTAATATAAGTATAATAAAATTTTTAAATATAATATTTATGATAACATGTATCTATTTACAACTTATATATCTATGTATGCATATCTATATATAAGTAAGATGTTAAACAAATTATTCAACTAATATAAATGAAATATTTTTTCTATAACAAATAATATATGAAATAAATTATACATCTTTTGTGCTAATATTTATACTTATATATTATGTATTCTAATAAATTTTACTTGTATATAGTTATTTTTTGTTGCCATAATGTTGTTATTCTATGGTAGAAGACTTACATATATCAATCATTTTACAATATCAAAACAACTATAATCCGTTTATTTTATTATTGTTGAATAGTTTGTTATAATCAATACATGATACTTAATCAGCTCATAACAAAATAATCAACAAAATTTAATTATTTTATTATTACTATCAGTTTATTAATTTATTATTATATGTATATCTTTATGTCATAATTAATTATAAATAAATATAGGATTAATCAGTTAACAATAAAATAATCAACCAAATTTAATCATTTTGTTTTATTATTGTTAGCATTTTGTTAATTCATTATTATATATATCTCTTTATGTTATATATATATATATATATATATATATATAGAAGTTAAACAAATTATTCAATTACTATAAATAATTTTTTTAATGTAACCAATAATATATGAAGTAGATGATATAATTTTGTGCTAATAATACTTATAATCATATATTATTTATGCTAACAATTTTTAATTGTATACAATTATATTTTCTTGTTCTCAAGTTGTCATTCTATTAAGGTGATAAAATACTTAACTATATGAATCATTTTAAAATATTAAACAACTTAGATTCGTAATCACTTTGTTATTGGATATGTCGTTATAAACCAATATAAGATATATAATCAACTAATAAAAAAATATTCAACCTAACTTACTCATTATGTTCTTATTATTAATAGTTTGTTAATTGATTAAGATATTCTAATGAACTAATAATAAAATTTTCAAATGCTATAAATGAAAGATTTTTTTCTAGAAATAGTAATATGATACTCAATAATATATGAAAGAAATGATATATTTTGTGCTCATATTATTTATAATCATATATTATCTATGGTAAGAATTTTTAGTTGTGTATAGTTATTTTTTTGTTGTTATTCTATAAAAATTAAGAAGATAAAGACTCATATATATATCAACAATTTTCTAATATCAAACAATTAGGATTTGTAATCTTTTATTATATAATAAACTAATAACAAAATTTATAACTACTATAAATGAAACATTTTTCAGTAACTAGCAATATGATAATCAAATAAATGATATATTTAAATTCTAAAAATATTTATAATCATATATATTATTTATGATAAGAATTTTTAGTTGTGTATAGTTATTTTTTTGTTATTCTATTAATGAAATAGAAGACTTAATATATCAATCATTTTAGAATATCAAATAACTAGGTTTCATGATATTTTTTTCTATTATTAGATAATTCGTTATAAATTAATATAATTAGTTAATAATAAAGTATTCAAATAAGCTTAAACATTTTATTATTTGTGCTAACAATTTATTTAGTAATTAATATATTCTAATGAACTAATAATAAAGTATTTAACTATTATAAATGAAAAATTTTCTTTAACAAATCATTATCTACCTGATATATAAAAGTCTTAATAATTGTTATTAGCTCTAACAAAGAAAAGACATGGCCAAAAGGATAATAGAAAGAAACATTGTGATACATGTTAGTATTTTTTTAAACTTAATTTATACATCTTTATACTTTTTTCTATGAAACAATAGTTATTGATAAATTTTCTACATCATCCTCGAAATCATATTTTTCATATTGCTCTCAGAAGTAATTATTATTTTCACTTATGTTTTTACAACTTTAGTCATAATTTTCTATATTTGAATCTCAAGCGAGCATTTCCTAACGAGCTATCTATGAATTTTTTAATAGAGACTTTGTCATTATTATTTTCTTTCATTGATAACAATTGTCAATAAATAAAACTAGAATATAAATAATTTCTATCTCATTAAATAACCTATCTTATATTCAAAATTTCTATAAAATATTTTTAGTGGCATAATATTAAATGCATATGATGTTAATAAACTGATAAAGTAGTTTTTATATAAGTATACATGCAATTTTTTAATATTAAATTAAGAAAAGAGATGATGAGTTGCCACATTGATTTCACTATGTGATATGACATAAGTTGCATATGATTTAAAATGATTTGATAAATTAAATACTTTTTTTAATATTTTTTTATATAGCATGACTGAAAATATTGACTTCATCTCTTAAATCTAATTAAGATGTAATGAAATATCAAAGTTTGTTTGATTAGATTGTATAATGTGCTAGATTATTATAATATGAACAATACGTATTCTAACGAAATGATATTAAAAAATGAAAAGGTATCAATAGAAATATATTAGTATATTTAAAATATAAAATGATATTTTAAAATATATAGATTTTGGGCTACTTTTTTTCATTTTGTAAGGAGGCCGTGTTCATTATTTCACGTGAGATTATTTCTAAAAAACAAGAGTTTACACATGGACAATAAGTTATTTCACAAGTAACAAATAAAAAAGATTTTAAAAATCGCCTTATGATGATGATAGACAAATAACAAATGAGATCACAAGTATATTATACAAAAAATTGAATTAATCTTAAGACATTATAATATTGTTTATTCATTTATTATGTTTTTTTGTTTATAGTTGCATGACTTTTTTTGTATCATTAATATCAATTTTAAACTTTTTATATGAGCAATTTGTTATGCTCTCTTGCATCGCATGGGGTCTTATACTAAATAATTATAATTTTAGAAGCACTTTTACATTTTTTATTGACAAAAACAATTGTCAGCTAACATGTTATAACTATATTAATTTTCCAAGCTAATTGATTTATCAAATCATCACCGAGCATCTCTCATGGTAAAACTTACACATACAAAACAAATCATCACCAAGCATCTCTCATGTAAAACTTACACAGAAAACACAACTTTTTTTATTGAAACTTATGTTATACAGCTTGGTGCACTATTCCTTCCGGCTATAATGAGAGCTCTGCAAAACTTCAAGGTCAACTTCTGTTTCTTTTCTGTCTTCATCGCTGCCTTCATCTTGTTCTTCATTCAACCAACAAAATGGGTGTGACCTCTTCACTGTAAATAGACGCAATGATTAGCGAAGAAACCTGAGACTGGCAAAACATTATTTGTTGGTGCCTTCTTGCTCTTGCACACAGAAGTAGAACAGAGTCATCTCAAGGATGACAAACAGGATGCCAATTCTGCTCCTAATGTTGAATGCTTCGAGCCATACGAAGTATACAAAGGATAGAATGAGGCACGTCTTTAGGTGGCCGAGAACTTGAGAAATGTTACCAGCAATGTCATCCGATCACAAAGGAATGTGCTAAAGTTTACTACAAAGCAATCAAACAAAACAAGTTGACAAATGCTTAAAAGATTACATGTCAGAAGCAACGATTTTGTACCAATTATAGGCACAACCTTGGAGAACTGCTGCAAATTGCTCAAGGGTGAAACGAGAACAATGAATTGCTTACCAAAACCAGAAGGCCATCAGCAAACGTGATGCCCTGCTTAGTATGATGACCGACAGATATAAAGGCAGGATGGAAGAAATATTTAAATTCTTCTGCATTGTGTTAATCATCTCCCATTAAATTCTAAAATCACAGTTACTAAAGCTATGGTAATTAACAAAATTAATGGCATATTGCCATGGATACAGTTTGTGAAACACAACACAGAAATTGTCAGTACGAAAAGAATGAAACTGAGAACATTGAGCTTGAGGTCAGTGATTGCAGCAATGGCCACACCGCAAGATAGCTTGACGTTCTAGCTGCAAGTTACTGAACCCATTAGTTCTAGTCATATGTATGTGAAATGTGGAAACAAAAATCCTTTTACAGAAATATTTTAATTGATGTGTTGGCCATGTTGTACTAACAGATCATGGATTGAAATAGCACTGATTTTTGTCTTCATCTGCTTTGATTTGCACAAGATCAGGTAGGTAAAATGCTCTCACGTAGCATTGTGAAGGGTACGATATCAAGCTTTGTCATTTGACAAATTATAAGGCGATGCAGTTTTTTCCCAATTAAAAATACTATTAATTTAGAGAGGTGTGAAGAGGAAATCAAACTAAGTGTAACTACTGTGCAGCAATGAACCTAATAGAAGCCAACAGAATTGAAGCCAAGGCTGAGGTTGAGCAAGACTCCATTGGGCACTTTGAATCAGAGTATCACTGCCTCTTGGATGGACAACGTCGGCTCAAAGTACATCAAATGCTGCACAATATGAAGAGTGTAGAAGGTCAGCTTGAGAGTGTTGCAACTGCAGAAACATGAACATAAGTTTTGTGCCATCATAAAGTTGTAGTGTTTCTTGGTATTGTTATATGTCATCCATAATTTGAATTATTCCAATTCAACCACAGATACAACCTAGCCTAGCAAATCATCTTTAGATGCTCCTAAAGACATTAAAAATGGCATGAAAAAATATATCATTATTCACAGCCATACTGATGCACAATGTTAGCTTTTCTTTTAAACCAACCTTAGATAATATAAAATTTTTTAGGGAAACATAATGTCAATTTCTTGCTGAATTTGAGCTTTATTTGTGATTCAGTAACTATTTTGGTTAGTCCCACCACCATTAGTATTCCATGTATCTCTACCTGCACAATCCTATGATAAGTAGTGGATTTTGGTGTCGAATATCTATGGTGCCGCTCATGGAAAATTATTGCTCAAATTGATTATTGTGTCAGCCCATTCTTCTGATTTTGCTAGTTTGGAGGGACACTTTCATTAACTCAAGTACTTTTCGCAAAAAAAAAATTATCTCATGATAAACTACTTTAAAGGATATGCTTCCAAATTTGACCATATGAAATCTTATTCTACCTTATTTGGGTTGGACCTATATTTTGTTTCCTGCTCAGTATGCAATTATGGCCTCTGTTTTATGATGATCTCAACTTAAATTTGCTTGTCTAAATATGTGGGTTAATGATGATTGGATCAAGAAGCAAATTGACGTATTTACTCTTCAAATCTTGGTGCTTGTTTTACTTTTGCTTTCTATGGAAATTATGGACAATGAGGAACTTCATTGTAATTGCAAATTGGCCTTTATCCAATCAATTTGGAAGAGCACCCTGGTTAGCTATAATTAAGGTGCTGACATCTACTGTCATCCCCCCAAAATCCTATTAGGGTCTGCTGGGAGCCCCTTCCTCCTAGAGAGTTTAAACTAAATATGGATGGGCATGAGGAGATGGGTATGCAGACTTTCAAGTTTTACATCCACAGGTGCAGTTTTAAAAGATTTATTATTGTATAATTAGAGGTCATTCAGTTATTAAACATAAGAAATTTTTTTTGCCGAAAGACCTTCCCATTGAAGATACTATTCACAATCATGATTGTTTGATAGGTGGCAAGCTAATGGCATGCAGTCCCAATGTTTTAGTGAATTAATGTGAAGATTCGACAAGGTACAAGCTATTTTGAAACTTCAAACTTTTAAACAAATGGTAGAAAATATCATCTCCTCCTGAATAACGAACAAGACTGGATTATTTTTGTTAGATATCCTCTTTATGCGTCTTTTCTAAAAGAAACACTCCAATCATTTTCATCATATTCTAGCAACACAATACCTAATTTCCAAAATGAAAATAAAAAACAGAAACAAAAGGGCAAAAGATATTGATTAAAGGCAAAGACCTTAAGCCAATTTATGTGCAAATTAAATAGATGGTATTATCTGAATTACCTGTTTATGACCTTCACCTTTACAAGCTTTTGACCCCTACATTAGAAGCCAACAAGAAAGATCCAGAGGACTAGGGGAAAGCACAATAAAATAAGGTTTTTCCAAGGACAAAATTGTATGATAACTTTGAAGATGTTAAGCAATCATGTTATCAATTTTTAAATAGTTACCGTGCATGACACTACATTTGTTCATCAAAAATCATAAAATGCACCAGTACACTTTTCCTTTTATTTACTTAAAAATTACCTTGAAACAATCAAGTTATTAATTGTCTTCCTCGCTTTTTGTGAAAACTATTTTGAACTGTGCATCTATTTTCCAAATGTTTTCGCTATTAATTACAAATCTGGTTAAGATGTTGAGTGGTAGAAGAGAAGGTAGAATCCTTAACTCAATAACAAGAGAAAACATTGAATAAATTAGCAATTTCCTATATCAATATGCAAAGACTCTGGAACATGTGGTAAAATACAACATAACACTAGGAACATGTATGTTCTCTTCCAAGTTCCAGCAAACATAAAACTTTTTTGTATATTAACAACAAAATTAGGTTCACAAGGAAAATAAAGATGATCCTTGAAGTATCTAGAAAAGATTCAAAACATCTTGAACAACTTTCTTATTTAAAATGATAGATTCCAGTTGCATTACCATATATGTTGGTTGTGTCATGATGGCCTGATGTATAGTATTGAATTATGATCCAAACATACCAAACAATGTTATCATAGAAATAATATTCAAATACCTAATTTATTTAGCTATGAAGGAAAAGGTATAAATAACTACATAAATAAAAGGTCAAACTAACCTGCGAATGAAAAGTAACGAAGACATTTTAAAGAACTAAAAGAAAGATAATATTATTTATGTCAATATCAAATTGCACAAGAAATATAAGTAAAAAAATAAGTAATCAATTGTTGGTCATTGGAAACAAGTTGAATAGGTAATGCAGCTAAAGGTAGGAAATCAAGCAAGAGCTTATCTCCTAATCAAGTGCACAAAACATCCTGTTTTAGCACAAAATAGAATAGGGAATTGCCATGGAAATCCTTTAAACAACTTTCACAATTTCAACAACAGGATCTCACAAACTGATACATTTCCTTAATTATACTGAAAGAGTAGGATGCATGACCATCCATATTTCTGGAAAAAATAGAGTTCCTGCATTCCAACAAAATAGGATTGCATTTCTATTGCTTCCAAAGTTTTACTTGCTTCAATGAATAAACATATTTATAACTCTTCATATTAGAAAGTGAAAGAAATTTTTTTGAGGAAGTAAAAGAACTTATCGATGTATACTTCAAAAAGAAGAACAAGCAGCAAATCAACAGAAGTCCGTAATTCAGCTGATTTATGCAAGAGCATCCAAAATGTGTATGCCCGGTAACATACATTAACACTAAAATCTTTACAATATACAAAACTTTTGGCAAGAATATATAGTTCAAAGTTTATAGACATACTAAGTAAGACTCTCAAAGAATATACTAAAAAAAATCATGCCTCTTAATGTTTTTCTACATAGCCATATGATCTGTTATTCTCAGTACTACAATGACTTCATAACAAATATAACTAATAAAAACAAGCAGACAACATATGCCCCATTCAAGAAAATTTCAACAGGCTTATAAGAATTGGCCGTAACTAATGAAACAACATAATGCAAGAAAAATATTTATGACGCAGACGTACATATACATGCCTACTACCATTACATGAAGAAATGTCCTTACTTTTCTATATCAATTTTTTTTAAATGATCAATATGTGAACCCATAATGAACCACTACATGAATTGGCCGTAAGAAACAATCCATATGACCAGTAACTTGGAATAAATTTAGCAGGAGTTGATGTGCACGACAATTGGGAAAAGAAAAAGGGAATATCAATACACTATAGAAATTTTACCCCAATTTCATAGTCTTAATACTTAATACACAAGATTAGTTCATTACTTCATTCCATCATGTCTTCAATCCTATCTGCCATGTATGCATCAATATGCCACCAGGATATAAAAAATAACTTTTAATTAAAATGAATAGTATTTGAGTTTCTTAATCATTTAAGATCAATATCATGAGAACTAGCACAAGAAAGTATCTTTTTTATTTGAGAAAGTTGAGAAAATAAATTTGCTTAAAGCATGAGCAGCAAAAGAATTTATTTCCACTAGAAAGAAGAAATATCCTTACCTTTCTATATGAACTTTTTAAAAAAGTGATGAATATGTGAACCCATAATGAACCTACATGAATTGTCCATAAGAGACCATCCATATAACCAGTAAGTTGGAATAAATTTAGCACGTGTTGATGCGCAAGGCAATTGAGAAAAGAGAAAGGAAATATCGCTACACTATGGAAACTTTACCGCAATTTTATACTTTACACAATTTTATAGTCTTAATAAGTTTCTATAATTATATCTTCAATCCTATCTATTTATTACGTTCTTAGCATGTAAAATTGACGCACATTTAAAAATATATTAAAGTGGTTGCTGCTAGATGTCTTTTTTTCCGCAACCTGCTTAGTAATTAGCTGATCTAAATTACCTGATGTAACTGAAACTAGAGCAGGAAAAAGGACCCGACGTTGACTTAGGAACCTTGGGAGGCATCTCAGAATCTCCAGAAAATTGCCAAAACATTAAAGATTCATCAGGAGCAGCAGAAACCACAGTGTACCCATCGGGGCTTTGGGCTGTGAACAGAGCTCTATGGCTGTGCCCTATGAGCTCGCCACCCTTAGCCATGGAAGGGTACTTCCAGACAGTCAGTTGGTTGCGAGGGCCTCCATGAGAGCTGATCAGTTGGCGCTCATGCCTACTCCACTGTAAGGAGCAAACCTCAGAACCAGTGTCCACAGAATTCAGAAGGCGTCCGGTGGAGGTATTCCAGAACTTGATGCAGCAATCGTCTCCGCCCCTGCCGCCGGACGCAAGAAGGTCGCTTTGGAAAGGACACCAGGCAAGAGCTTTGACGGTCCATGTGTGATCGTGCATCCTGTGCAGCCATTGGGTCCGTTGGTCAGGCGACGCGGCCATGGAGGCGTCCCATATAAGCAGGTCCTCATCACCTCCTCCCGCTAGACGCTGGCCCGAACCAGACCACTTGAGGGCGCAGACCTCTCCTATGTGGCCGTGGAAATGCAAGGGTACGAGTACGGTACTCGATACAAGTACGAGTAGGGATACGTCAAATTTTAAAAAATTAGAGTACGAGTACGATAATATATTAAATATATAATATATATATATAATAAATTTTTATAAGATTTCTAGTATCTTCATATTGTTTGAGTTTTCAAAACAAATAATTAGTTATTATTTTTACTATTATGTCTAAACGAGGAGTTATTAATAGTTTTCTTTCTCTTCATGACTTCTCATCTTTAACATCTATAAATTTTATTGTTCACATTTAATAAAAACGTAACAAAATATATGTGATCATCAATCATCAATTATTTTTTTTAGAATTTTATCTCATAAAATTTTGATATGGAGTACCCAGAAGCATAGGTAACGAGTACCCACTGAAGTACCCATTTTTTAAAAAATATTTTAATATTGGATACGTATGAGTATGAGTACCCACAAGTACCCATGAAGTACTGGTATCGAATATGTACCTAATACGAGTACGTTGAGAAAATTGAAGTACCCGTGCATCATAGGTGGAAAGTTTGCACGACCGAGGACTCCGGCCGAAGATGACGAAGGAGTACGTCTCCTTCTATTCCGCTCGTAGCTAGAATGTTATCGTCCTTCCAGGCGAGCGAGGTGACTCGGCAGCCACCGTGCACGTCGGACAAGGATCTGAGAAGGTCACCGGAGTTTTCCGAGTTCCACAACTGGAGCTCGGACGAGTCAAGGCCGACCGCAATACGGCGCCCGTCCGGAGCCCAGGCTTGACTGGTGACGGGAGAGGCGAAGGAATCAGCGGAGCCGAGCACCGAGGCGGATTTCTTGGAATCGTCCGAGAGATTGACGGTGTCGTACAGGGCCACGGCGAGCACATTGGCACTGCCCCAGTCGAGCAGGTTGAGGTGGAAGTGGTCCTGCATGTCGGGGATGTCAAGAATTCTGGACGGCGCTTTGGGAACTCGCCACCTCCTCCTCGTCATCCTCTGCTGCTTTGGCAGGAGCACTGGCAGTAGCTCCTCCTCCAGCGGCCCTGGGCGCGCATCGGGACGAGTAATGCTTTACTAATTATTATATTAATTAAATTAAATATACATTACACTATTACGGTTAACGCGGGTTACCGTTAACCCTTTTTCGCGCAATAAAAAGTTAACCTAACCCGCGGAAAAAAGCCCATATATTATTACCTCTTCCAAATACCTCGTTAAAAACTTTGTTATTATTATAATTAATGTAACTATCGGAACCTCTTCCAAATACCTTTTCAAAAAATTTCTTTTAAAATTGCATAATAATTCGATCACGCAGAGAGTTTCTTTTTTTTAGGCTTCATCTTATTTAAAAATTAAAATAGTTGGTTCGGACCGAAACCTTGAGGTAAAAAACACTCATTCTATTTTGCAGTGTAAGAAAAAAATATTAAAAAATAAAATTCATAAAAAAAAGAACTCAAAGCCACGAAAATCATTCTAGTTTTTTTTAAAAAAAAATAGAGTATATTAAATTATATAAAAATATTCATTCTTATAATATTTTGAACAATATCTAATATGTATAAAAACACCGAAAGAATATAATGTTTATGTGATTATATCTAAAAATATGTAAATAAGTTATACGTAGTAGTATTAAAATACATAATACTTGATTAATATTAATTTATAGAATAAAATATTAGTGATTCTTTCATCGCAGATGTAAAATCTTTACAATTTTAGGTTCAGGAAAAATGATATTTTTTAATATAAAAGAATCATGGACGATTTTTAAATAAAAAATATCATCTGAGCCCCCACGGCTTTCATAACTAATTCTATTTACAGTTTTTCAAAAAGGTCTGAAGCTCAATATTTTTTTATTAGTTTTATACTTGTGACGGTAATACTAGAACTAGGTAGCATTTTATTTATTGTATAAGTTGATAAGGATAGCGTAATATATGCTTTAACATGGCTATCTATATATTATAGATTTCGGTGTAATATATTTTGAAATATTTTACATGTTAGTTGGATGTTTTTATGTACTTAATTAGAAGATATTCAAGATTTAAGCATAACATACTTCTGGCATAATATTAATTTCTTTCGATTACATAGGGAGATCCATAAACCTAATATAAAAAAATTAAAGACTAAAAATAGAGAAGTACCTACGTCTCACTGATGTGATTCGAACTCATAACTTCTCAATCTTTGAATGATACCCTAGTTCCCTGACATAATATTAATTAAGTAGTCCTCGGTTGGTCCGTTCAATTTTCAAACTACCTAAATCTTTTAAGACATTGAAAAATATAGCAAATATCGTATAAATTAATGTCATAAGCAATGTCTTTGGAATCAGTTCAAATAACAAATCAAATTATCAATTGGATCACGATTTAATCGATTCGAGCGAATTAAACTAATTTTTTATTAAAATAATATTTATGCATAATAATAAATTATAACTTGAAATTGAAAATCAAAATGACACAGAGTTTTTAATTTTCATTGAATCTCATGAGATAAAAGTTTCAAAAATCAAAATAAATTCTTTCAATGACTCATCTAACAAAAAAATTAAATGTTAAACTAGAGTATCTTAATATTTCATTCATAAGTCTTGTCATCTTCATGACTCATCATCATTTTCATTGTCATCTTCATCTCCATCTCTATCTTCAAACTCATGAAAGAAATATGCATAATTATTTCATGTGTAACAAGAAAACATTATGCACATATTTCTATTCATAAATAAATTTAATTTTTCATGATTAATGTGAATATTTCACATGAAAAATAAATGTGACAAAAATATTTTGTGCATAAATTAACATAATTATGTGTGAATTAATTACTTATAAATTCACATAACATATATTATGCCTAATATGTAACATAATTTCATAAGTGCATATATTCTTTCATAAAGAAATAAATTTTTATTATATAATTCAATTCACATGATGAACTATTAATGAGCATATTTCAATTACCAAGTCAATTTACATAAGTGTGACAATTAAATATAATTCAAGTAAATATAACATAATTATGTGCATGAATATTTAATTCATATAGAAATTCCATATAACTGTGACATGCTACACTTAAAATATCAATTAATAATATATATGTAGAATAAATTTCACTAAATTCCCTCCAAGTTTGATGTTTGCTCAGCGTTACTTTTCAACTTCACTTTGTAACTAAATTGTCCTCCATCTTTTAACTTGTTTCATCAATTGCCCTTTCAAGCTTTGATCAGTGGTTTTCCGGTTGAATTGTCGACGTGGCATCAATAATAATAATAATAATAATAATAATAATAATAATAATAATAATAATGATGATAATAATAATAATAATAATAATAATAATAATAATAATAATAATAATAATAATAATAATAATAATAATAATAATAATAATAATAATAATAATAATAATAATAATATGAAGTTAAGATATTATATGATGAAATAGACCTAGAAAATGGGTATCCTCATTTCTTTTGGGAAATTCTTCTTGAAGCATAATCTCAAACTCATCATAATTAAGTTTTCCTTCTCCTTCTTCTTCTTTTCCATAATTCAAAATTGAGTTTTCTTGATAGACTAATAATCAATTAGATCATAGGGCCTGATGAGAAGTAACCATTATGAACATGACATATATATCTACTTAATGCAAGAAAAGTAAAGAAATTTGTGCACATTGTTTCCTAATGATCATTTAATCTTTAATGATCCAATCTATTTCTTTTTATAGTATGATTCAATTAAATACATTCCAATTACGTTCACATCTAGACGTGGAAGCAATTTGAGAAAGAATCTTTATAGGCAACTTGTGCAAATTGGAAACATCATAACCAAATAAATTGACACGAAACGCATGATAAGAAGGATGCTTATATCTATGACCGATGCTAATTGCTTTATAAATAGCACATTGAAAATAAAGTGAATTGCTAATATTCGAAGGAATGGAAGCATCATAAAATCATAATGCAAATTCCAAATCTTCATCCTTTCGTTTTTCTTTACTTTGCATGTATGCTTTGAAACTGGGTTGAGAGGAATAACTTGCACTGATTCCATCTCAAAGGAAGCTCTTTTCTTTCCTATGGAGACTTCATTCTCTTCTTTTTTTCATCCAATGTCAAGTCTACATGTGGACCTTTTTTGTCCTTGCTTTTTGTGCAATTGAATCCAATGAACTTTTAATGTCTAATGAAACTTCTAAAGGAACCTTTTTCATGCTTCAATATTTCCTATAGTCCTTTCAAGATATTGCGAACTCAAAGGCAGTAGCGAGTGAACTCGAGGGCGACAATGGCGATGGATTTTGAGGGCGGCAGTGGCGAATGATTTCGAGGGAAGCGATAAGCGAGTTCGAGGGTGGCAGTGGTGAGCGAGCAGACAAGTTTGAAGTTGACAGTGAGCAGCGAGGTCATGGACGACATGCGGAAATGACGAGTGTTCGAGGGCAGCGACGGTGGAGGCAAGCGGGAACAATTTCAAGGGTGGTGTGATGAGGTTTAACATTGGATATTGGGCGTCTCCTATGAAGGCACAAAACGCAGTGAGCTTCGTTCAATTGAGCGTTTTGGAGTATGTCGATGGTGGACATCTCTTACAGAGGACATCTCAAATTGAATCTCCCTAATCAAAATCACTGAACCAAGTGCTAAATTGGGCACTGAACCGAGCCTAAAAAGAGAATCAATGCGAGGCGTCTATCCATCATCAGACAGCATAGGCAGGAGCATCCATCTCATTTCGAAAGGTGGATGCCCATAAAACACGTGAACAAATGTTAGATACTAGACTCTACAATAGCACCTTCTTGGATGTCTCATCTTTCCGTGCAAAAACTCAAATCAAGATATATAACTTGGTGATAAGAGTCCAAATTTTCAGCCGACCACTTACAATTTCTATCTTGGCAAAAATGTTTTCACATTCTTGTCATAATTGAAATAGGAATTAAAATTTAGATTAAAATTTCAATTTGAATCTAACTATAAGTTTAAAATATAATAAATTTCAGGGCTAAAATAAAAATTTTAAGTCCAAAAGATAAAATAACAGTATATTACTATTTTATTTTAAAAATTAAAAGATAATAATAATAATTTATTTAATTCCAAAAAATCAGGTATAGTTATGTTTAAGAGAGATAGAATAAGGAAAAGACAAGTAGAAAAGTATTAGGGAATGAAAATTATAATATTATAATAATTGGGATTCCTAATGATGTTGAAATTACAAGTTTTTAGTTTAAAAATATTTAGAAAATATAATAATAATTAATAAAATTTTAATAAATTTAATATCAAGAATGATTATTATTATTTAATTCAAAGTTTATTAAAAATTAGAAGATAAGAGGATGTTATGAAGAGATAAGTGTTTGATTAGAAGAAAGGAAAGAAAAAGAAAATAAGAAAAGAATTAAGTTAATTATAAGGATTAGAATTAAATTAATTAAATATATAAATAAATAAATATTTATTTTATAAACTCTTTTAAAATAAGGGATACTTGAATTTGAGAAAGGATTGAAAAAAGTTAAGAAAATATAAGAATTTGAATTGAAGAAAAGAAAGAAGAAAAAGGAGAAGATAAATTATTTAATTAAAGATAATTAAGAAAGGGTCGAGGAGATGGTTTAGAAGTTGGCTAAAGATGAATCATAACTTATTTTTGGATTATAATTATACTAATTCTAAAAATTAGTTTTTTTATAAATAAATTTCTCCTTCCAAAACATCCTCCCTGTATCCAAGAAGACACTTTTCATCTTTTTTAGAGCTTACACTTGTATATTTAACATGTATGTATGCATGTATGTATGTATATGGATGGATTACAATCACAACTTTGATAATCATCCTTTTTCTTTTAAAGAAAAGAAATAATTTTTCCGCCAGCTTTGAACCATAATATCTCTCACCTTGGTCCGCACGTGTGCCCGCAACTTCTGACATTCTTTCATGGTAGTAAACTCTGTCAAGAGACTTTTCATGGTAGTAAACTATGTAAAGAGACATTGGAGTAATGATTGATAGTCGAATAGGCTCATCAGAAAACACACTCAAACTTTCAATCTTAAGGTATTT
Source organism: Pontederia crassipes (assembly GCA_030549335.1). NCBI lineage: Eukaryota > Viridiplantae > Streptophyta > Magnoliopsida > Commelinales > Pontederiaceae > Pontederia > Pontederia crassipes. The sequence continues at coordinate 21,587,916 of CM060195.1, read as the reverse complement.
ATAATAGCAAAGATACATACATATTTTAGATCACTTTTGCATACAATTTTTTAGTAGTAGGATCCACTAAGCCAAAGAAAGGTAAAGTTGTTTTATGTTCTCCTATGATTTAAGAATAAGTTTAATAATTTATTCATCGAGATCACATCGTTTTAGTTTATGATTTAAGAATAAGTTGAAAAAGTCATCAAAATTCTATACCAAAACTCGGCCCAAGCTAACTAGAACCCGGCTCGAATTCAACTATGTTTTTCTTACACAAAGTTGGTGACGTTAAGTTTGTCCCAGATTTGGAGTCGACGCGGCTCAATTTTCATATAATCCGGCATGGGTTGTGTTTATAATGAAGTTTTGATTACTTAGTATTTAACCTAATGACCTGACCTACGTGTCATAAAACACGACCCGAGTTTCACATTGGAATATGAATAGGAAGCTTTGGATGTTTGAAATTTTATTCTGTCGGCCCGACCTGCGTTGGCCATGTACTTGACCCACATTCTGAGTTTGAATAGGAGAAGAAGTGTTCGGACGTTCAATGATCGACCATGATGATCCGATTCAAATTTTCGTGCCACTTGGCCTAAGTTTCGATAGCTATAGGTTAAAGAAGCAAATGAAATATGACCTGAGTTATGATTGCACCCAACCCGAGTTCTAATATTGTTGAACCTATTAAGAAGAGGTTCTATTGCACCCAATCCAATCCACTCAGATTGGGCCCGAGTTTTGATGTGAGGAGTTTAAGGAATTTGTCGCCGATGAACCCGACCCAAGACACCTATCCCGAGTTTTGTGCGAAAGCTATCCAAGAAATTGTTTCAAGAACCCAGCTCATGTCATATTGGACTCGCCCCACGTCATGACAAACTCGGCCCGAGTTTTTCCTATACTCGGCCTAGATTTTGTTTGAATTTCATAAATTGATACCAACTGAAATGTTACATCGTCAAATCAACTTTTTGCTTTTCTATTGATTGATGATGAATTGAAATATGTGAAGATGTATAATTAGGTCAAAATTTTGGAGATAGACCCTTCATGTACACTAATTGTTAAAGTATAGTTAAAAATTTGAGGATTCTTAAGGACCTAATAAAGTTAAAGAAGATTCTCAATCGTTATAATATCAAGATCTAATATTTTTCTAACTCCTAAATTATCCCTATTGATGCATGATGTGATTTATAACAAAAAAGTTGAGCTCCCAAGAATAACAAAGATAGAAGTTTGTAGGACATTGTTAATGTAAAAGATGTAGTACAAAAGGCAAGAACATTTTTTCGATATGTAACATTATATATGTGATCCATGATCAAATTCCATAGTCTTCATGACCTCAAGTTGTCAACCACAGAGAAGCTACAACACGCTTCAAGAGTAGGAACAAGCTCTCCTCTTCTAGGGTGACCACATCATGTAGATCTTCCGATCGTCGAGCTCAGTTGTCATATCGTGGACTTTGTTGCATAGGCCGACGCAGCAGTTGGCGTGCATCGTGCAAACCTTGCCCAAGTCCCTGCTCGGATTGAGAAGTCGTCGAAGTATTCGGTGCTCGATGCTCAGGAACATAATCCTGACACCTACGTCTGGATCGCGCTTGATCAGGTTGAGTACGCCCTGGTCGTGGCACTTTGGAAACCTCAACCTCGACGCGTACCAGTGCTTGTAGAACGCTATCGTCCTATTGTTTGACCTCAATTAGTTGAATTCGTCGTTCAACATGTTCCTCAAATCGGTGGCATTGTCGAAGAACATGTCACAGGCTATCGAAACTCCCCATTTGAGTAGAACCGTGGTAGTGGATTCCGAAACCACATTATATCGCTATCCTGTAAAGAGCATAATCAAATATTTGTGTTAAACAATAGAAAAAAAGATCGAGTTTTGATGACCAGAAGCGCTGCACCTTAGCCTTATTGTGAAAAATGAAGGTGTATCCTTTCTTGAAGTCGATCCTCCGCCACATAATGGCGAGGTACCCTTTGCTCATGAAGAACTTGTCACCGGAGAGGTCGACGCCGTTGGTGGCAAGAGCAAAGCGGTGGGCGTGTATGTATTCCCCTATGTGTTTTATTCAATTAAGGTCCATTTGTAGACCCTTAAGGATGCTATTGACCCTCTCACTTTCTTTTTAGGGAACATTGGGTGGTAGAGAATATCAAACTCATAGTCGTTTAGAAATTTCAGCCATCTTTTTTGTCTGAGTTTCTTTTGTGAGAACACATACTTTCGTGCTTAGTGAAAATTTCAAATTTCTCTCTATACATGTAGTGTCGCCATATTTTCAAGGCAAATACTATTACGGACAACTCCAAGTCATGAGTAGCATTGTTTCTCTCATAGGACTTGAGTTGTCTTGAAGCATAAGTTACAACTCTTCCATGATACATCATCATATAACCCAATTCAATCCCACTTGTATCATTATACACTATGTAACTTCAACTCCTATGAGAATTGTTTGCACCGGTGCGATACCAATCATAACAAAAGAAGTTCTTTCCTTACCAATCACCTACATTTGAGGTGGTCCAATACCTCACGAACCTTTATATCCAAAAAGCTCAATCCCAAACTTGTTATAAACTATCAACCAATTGCCTTTTGTAATGTTCTTTATAGACTTATTACAAAAATCCTAACTAATAGAATTAAACCTATTTTAGGAAATATGATCAATGCAACAGAATTTGCTTACATCTCTACCTCATATTGATTGCACAGGAGTTAGCTCACTCAATCCAAAAAGGTAGAGTAAAACACATGCTCATAAATATTGACATGGCCAAGGCTTTTGATAGAGTATCTTGGCAAGCCATCATCACCTTACTAATATTTAGGTGCACCAATCACTTACAAGTACTTAAATGTTAAACTAAAAAAAATATTGTTGGCAAATTCTCCTCCAAGTTGTCAGGATGGAAACAAAAGACAATCACACAAATAAATTAACTTTGATTAAAGGCAGTTTTAAATACCATCCCAAATTATACCACGAACTCCATGCACCTCTCACGAGGAGTGTTGGAATCCCTTGAACATACGTATAACTAGAACATTCTTCTAATGGAAGAAAAATATGTTGTCACTTGATAAACAAGGATACAATCCAAATGTCAAAATATAGTGGGGGTCTAGGTATAAAGAAATTATCTCATATCCAAACCTCCCTCTAACCAAAAAGGTACTTGAAGTCTTAATGAGATTTAGGATAAGTGGGTTTAGTTGGTGGCCAATAATTATGGAACTATTCACCCATGCTTGTGATCCGGTTAAAAAATTTTTGCTTCATGGGCATGGAAATCTTTTTTGAAAGTTATGGATGAGGTAAGGTTAGGACTAAAAAAATTGATTGGAAATGGAAGAGAAATTACAATCACGATGGACCTCTGGATTCTTCATGTGCCCTTGGCCATAAAGCCCACTTACATTAACATGTATGCATTTACTGATGGGAAAATTTGATAACAGGGAGAGAAGATCGCAGAGAGATTGCAAGAAAAAATAGAGGAGACACACGAATTTACCCAGATTCACCCTTGAGATTAGGGTTACGTCCTGCAAAGAAGTTCCACTATATCGTTTAGTTTTTCAGCCGTCGCACAGATTACATCTAAAAATAAGCTATAAATAGCCTCTCCAAACGGGTTCAAAACCCAAATAAAATAGAGAAAAAACCTAATCCGAACCACACGGGCCGGCTAAACAAAAGCTCAAAACCCGTCCAAGCGGGACCGCCGTCGGGGGGCGGGGCCCCCCGAAGCCTCCATTTCGTTCGTACGCCAGCAATACTGTTAATTGGGTAATACTCAGATTTCCTTAAGCTCACGTGGGCGAACCCGATGTGAGAAACAAGGGGCCCTGAAGTATTCACCAACTCTAACATTTTCCCACTTGGTGGATACTTCACACCAATAAGAGCCTTGCCAGCAACATTCTTCTTCAATCCGACAGCAGTAGAGCACCACTCAAACTTTACACCTGTAATTGCTTTAGTCAGAAAATCAGAACTATTCTCTGTTGTATCAATCTTTTCAAGCTGAACCTCTTTCTTTTCCACCTTTTCCCGAATAAAGTGGTATTGGATGTCAATATGCTTTGTACGTGAGTGAAATGCGGGATTCTTAGCTAACTGAATAGCACCTTGATTATCACATCTCACCTCAATAGCACCTTGCTCAAATCCGAGCTCCAAGCACAACCGCCGTAGCCATATGACCTCTTTTGCAGCATGAGTAAGAGCCATATATTCTGCTTCTGTAGAAGAAAGTGCTACCACGCTTTGTCTCTTGCTCATCCAACTTAGTGCAGCCCCAAATAATGTAAAAACATATCCGCTAGTGGACCATCTACTATAAATGTCTCAACCCCAATCAGCATCTACATGGCCCACAATATCAAGCATCTTTTCTTTCCTTGTACCTTCAAAACACAACGAAAAATCTGAAGTTCCACGAAAGTACCTGAAAACTCTCTTGATAGCATTCCAATGTTCCCTGCCTGGGTTAGACATATATCGACTCAAGACTCTCACTGCTTGGGCTATATCTGGACGCGTGCACACCATGACGTACATCAAGCTGCTCACTGCACTTGCATATGGCACACGGTCCATTTCTTCGGCTTCTTCATCCGTCTTCGGGCATTGCTCTGCAGAAAGTTTGGTTCCTAGAGACATAGGAGTACCCACTGGCTTGCAGTCTGCCATGTTAAATTTCTTCAACACTTCTTTTATGTACTTCTCCTGTCCTAGCCACAACTTTTGCTTCTGACGATCTCTTTTAATCTGCATACCCAAAATAAAATTCACCGGCCCTAAGTCTTTCATCTCAAACTTCTTGGTCAACAAATCCTTCACTGAATTTACCATCTTCATACTGTTTCCAATCAGTAACATGTCATCCACATACAGTGTAAGAATGACAAATTGGTCGCCAACTCTCTTCACGTAAACACAGTGATCTGAATCTGAACGTACAAACTTGAGTTCGAGCATGTACGTATCAAACTTCTGGTACCACATCCTTGGCGACTGCTTCAATCCATATAAAGACTTCTTCAATTTGCACACCAGCTTCTCTTTACCTTGAACTTCAAAGCCTTCTGGTTGCCTCATATATATCTCTTCCTCCAAGTCCCCATGAAGGAATGCCGTCTTCACATCCATCTGCTCTACCTCAAGATTATATGCTGCTGCCAGAGATAGAACAAATCTGATCGAAGTCATTTTCGCCACGGGAGAGAAAACTCATCATAGTCGACTCCCTCAACCTGAGAGTACCCTTTAGCTACCAGTCTTGCCTTGTACTTCTCCACAGTTCCATCCGGTTTCAGTTTTCGCTTGAATACATATTTGCAACTAATTGTCTTTCTATCCTTAGGCAATTGACACAAGCTCCATGTTTCATTCTTATCCAGTGATTGCATCTCATCTGCCATAGCAAGCTCCCACTGATTTGCATCATCTATAGACCTTGCATCTTTTACAAAACTAGGTTTTTCTCCGATGATGCTCAAAGCATGAAACGAACTCAGAGCACTAAGAGAGTATCTCAAAGGTGCTCTTCTTTCTCGTGTCGATCTCCTGAGAATTGGTATGATAGTACCAATATCTGGGTCTTCATCTGAATCTGCATCTTCAACTTCATTAACCGAGTTCTCTTGATCCGGTTCTGTAACGGACTCAACTGAAGTATCTTGTGCATCCACCTCTGAAGTTTCAAAATCAGAATCTTCTTCAAGCACTACCACTTTCTTAGGTTCATCACCTTTTTGAACTTCAACTTGGGAACGTGATTCACAGAAAACAACATCCCTGCTGTAAACAATAGTCCTTGACTTTGGATTCCACAGTTTGTAGCCCTTGATCCCTTCCTTGTATCCGACAAATATGTTCTTTTCAGATTTACTGTCAAGCTTACCCCGCTTTTCCTTGGGTATATGAACATATGCGTCACATCCGAACACCCGAACATGAGACAAATTTGGCTTCTTCCCAAACATTACCTCATAAAGTGTATGATCCTTCACTGATGAGGTCGGTGAGCGGTTCTTCAGGTAGTTTGCTGTGGCTACAGCTTCTGCCTAGAATTCTTGCCCTAATTCAGCCCAACTCAGCATACATCTGGCCTTCTCTATGAGTGACCGATTTAACCTTTCAGCTACTCCATTCTGCTCAGGTGTATATGGATTTGTCTTCTGCCTAGCAATACCATTGTCCACGCAGAACTGTTTAAACTTATCTGAACAAAATTCACCTCCATTATCTATACGAAAGACCTTGATCTTGCAGCTCAATTGATTTTCCACCAAAATTTTAAATTCTCGAAACTTATCGAATACATCTGATTTATTCTTGATAAAATAAATCCAACTGTATCTCAAAAAATCATCTATAAAAGAAACATAGTACCTGGACCCTCCAATAGATGGAGTCGGAGTTGGTCCAAAGACATCACTATGAATCAGTTCGAGAATCTTCGTTGCTCTTGAACCTGTGTGTTGAAAATTGACTCGGTTCTATTTTCCATGGAGGCAATGTTCACAGAACCCGAAGCCCACAGAACAATCCGGAACTCCTTCTACCATCTGACTTGATGCTATAGTGGAGAGTTCTTTTTCACTGATATGGCCTAATCTCCGATGCCACACCATAGATTTGTTGTCTTCATCTTCTTTGGCCTCTTCAGAAATAAATCCGCAGCCCACAAATATTGTCTCTCCGAGCAACTTGTACAACGTGCCATAGTGAACCCCTCGTGCAATTACAATCGACCCTCTGATCATCTTGCACGAATCCTTGTCGCAACTGAATATAACACCCGAGTCAGCCATTGTACCAACAGATAATAAACTCCTGCTCATAAGTGGTATATGCATCACATCTGGTAGAGTCTTCACCGTGCCATCATTCATCCTCAACTTCACCCTGCCACGTCCAACAATCTGAACCGCAGTGTCATCTCCGAGCATGACATCCCCATCATTATACTCCTCATATTCACAGAACCAATGTTTATGAGGCGTCATGTGGTACGAAGCACCAGTGTCGATAAGCTAGACATCTTTATCTGACTGTGCCGTACATGCAGAAGCCAAATACATATCCCCTACCTCAGCCTCCTTTTTGTCCGAGGTTGACTCAGTTTCTTTCTTATGAACCGGTTTGTTTTTGCAATCTCGTTTCAGATGGCCCCACTCTTGACATCTCCAGCATTGCACCTTCTTATCTTTACTCTTCGAACGCCCACGAGATTTGGATCTCCCTCTCTGATTTTGATTCCTTTCTGGTTACCTTCCTCTGGCCGCCAGCGCCTCTTTACCAGAACTTGCTGATCCTTTCTCCGTATTTCCTCTGATAACAAGGCAGCACATACACTTTCATACGAAAGTTCTTTATCCCTGCCACCAATCACAACAATCAGATTGTCCCATGAATCCGGCAGCGAACAGAGCAATGTTATTGCCTTATCATCATCTTAAAACTTAACACCGATTGATACAAGTTGACTGACCACCGTGTTAAAGTTATAAAGATGAGTAGAAAACGAGTCACCCTCCTGCATCCGAAGATTGTATAATTTCTTTCTCAGAAATAACTTGTTAACCAACGACTTACTTTGATATAGGGATTCCAACTTCCTCCACAGATCTCTGGCAGTAGGTTCGCCCATCACATTCGTAAGAATTGAATCCGCGAGACACAGCCGAATCAAACCCTTCGCCTTTCTATCAATCCGATCACACTCTTCGATCGCCTTTGGATCTGCCAGACTGGAGGAGGCCTCGTCCGCGACCTTCGCCGCCTCCATGCCTGGTCTCTCCTTCTCGATTGCCGTCCAAAGATCTCGATCACAAAGGAGATCCTCCATCTTCATCTTCCAGAGATCAAATCGTGTTCCATAAAATTTTTCTATCTCAATTCGCGACCCTCCTGACATCTCGAATAAACCCTAATTTCTTGAACAACCTGTGCTCTGATACCAATTGATGGGAAAATTCGAGAACAGGGAGAGAAGATCGCAGAGAGATTGCAAAAAAAATAGAGGAGACACACGAATTTACCCAGGTTCACCCTTGAGATTAGGGCTACGTCCTGCAAAGAAATTCCACTATATCGTTTAGGTTTTCAGCCACCGCATAGATTACATATGAAAATAAGCTATAAATAGCCTCTCCAAACGGGTTCAAAACCCGAACAAAACAGAGAAAAAACCTAATCCGAACCTCACGGGCCGGCTAAACAAAAGCCCAAAACCCGTCCAAGCGGGACCGCCGTCGGGAGGCGGGGCCCCCCGAACCCCCCCTTTCGTTCGTACGCCAGCAATACTGTTAATTGGGTAATACTCAGATTCCCCTAAGCTCATGTGGGCGAACCCGGTGTGAGAAACAAGGGGCCCTGAAGTATTCACCAACTCTAACATTTACAAGTTTCACATCTCATTATGAATAATGCTTGGAACATTTTTTATTACATCATTATTTTTGCAATGACTTGGTTGAACTTATTACTTTCATACATTTACCTACTTATCATTATGATGACAAGTGGATTTGGTGACCAGACCCTTCTGGAATGAACCATGCAAAATCAATGTACAAATTTATTGTTATGCTGGCTTTCACACTATGTTGCTCTAGTTAGTCAAGTAAAAAAAAAGCTTTACAACAAGATTCATATCTTTTTTTGGAAATCGATGCACCATAAACTAGCCACTATGACCAAGCTTCTATCATTTTATCATTTATTGTACCTTATGTGGTACAAAAATTGAGATGACAATTATTTACTTTTTGGTTGCTGAGTTACTACACAATGATGGCTTATTTTTCAAAATAATATGCACTCCTCTTTCTCCTTCCTAAACACATGGGAGCAAGGTGATTAGCTCATGGAAGGTCAAAATCTAAACCCATCTTCATGAGCCACCTTACTCGTAGTGTGCCTTTTGTTTAGGGGAGATTTAGAACATGTGTAATAACATCTACTTCAGCTCATAACAATAAACTATTGAAGGGGTGTGTGAGAGGGCTGATGCGAGATTTGCATGTGCAAAATACTAGTAAGTACACTAGGTCGAATCAAGTAATAAAGAGTAAGAGTTGTCGATCCCATGAGAACTAGTGACTTAATTACTTTCTAACCTTAGTTGATTAATTGGAAGAAAATATATTTGTGATTTAAAATAAAATAGAATTAAAGATGATGTCAATCTTAAATATTCGAACCCTTAAGTAATGAGAGAGAAAGTTAAAACATAGACCTTTAATTCCAACCTTATCTCTTAATTACTAATAAAATTTTCTTTAGAATTCAGATGGAAAGATCCCCAAAAATATAGGTTTCGATTAGGACAACCTAATTAGCCTAAATTAAGAATAGACAAAAATAGCTAAACAAGTCAACTTCGATCTAACTTAATTATGATGCTTTCAGATGCAAATCTATATTATTAATTACTAAATAATTTAATTAATAATCCATAATTAACGACCTCAAATAGATCACCAAAAACCGACTATAGCATAACCAAATCCGGCCCGGGCACAGGGTGACCCGGGCCGAGTTCTGCCTTGTTTTCTTCATGCAGGTGAACTCAGCTCGGGTCCACATGGCGCAACCCGAGTTGTTGGTGTGCCCGGCCCAGGTTGATCAAACTAGTCTCGAGTTCAATATAAAACGAACGTGACAATTTTTAATTAATTATTATGCACAAGCTTCACATGCAATTATTGCTAAACAGTTAATAATAAACATGCAAATCTATCCAGCCATGATAAAAGCATTAATAAAATGTTATACTTCAGTTCACATAATTCTAATCTATAAAATAAACTAAGAGAAAAGTCGGGTTCAAGATTGGTCTTCCCGAAACAACGAAATTATTCCCTAAACAATTGATTTAACACTAATTTTGAGAAGAAAAATATAATAAAATGATTGGAAATATTAAATCAAAGTCCTAGGTAGTAGACAATGCCTCTGGAATGAGTCTTGACCGAGACTACATCGAGAACGATCGCCGAAAACCTTAGATTCTTCAATTCTCGATTGATTTGCAATGGCGCACAGTAGAAATTCTTCTTTCATTTTTTGTGCAGCTAAGGTTTCAAACTCTGAGATTGCATCCTCTTGGGTTCCTAGTACATCCATATTTATAGGGGGGCGACTTTCTAGGGTTCCGAGTGAAATCGCGACTCAAATCCAAGTTAAAGTCAGCCGAAAAACCACACGATTTGCTAGTTTAGCTTATTGTACTAACCCATGCCGGGTTTATTCCAAATCGGGTCGGGGTTCTGTACATATTTTAGTTTCTCGAATTTGAGTTTTAACGTCAACCCGATCCGGATACGATGTTAGCTCGAAATGAGTTCTACTGAAACTTATCCATATGCCTTCTCTGTTTTTCATGTTTTTCCAATCTGATTGTTTTTCACCTTCAAAATAATGATTATGAAAATAAAATAAAACACAAGTGGGTAGCTTTGGACTCAAAAGAATTTACGAAAAATAAATAAAAAAATAAATACGTGCAACGATAAAAACTATGAAAAATAACATAAATAATGCATACAAAATATGTATAAAAATGCATGCATCAAGAGCCTTGGCCACAACAAATGGATAGGCCCCAATAAAAATATACAATTTTGAGAGAATCCCAACACCCTTATGGATCCTATCTTCTCATTCGCAGAAGCTTAGGGGCTCATATAGTGCAAGGAGTTGAGGTTTAACTAAATATACATTGAATCACGCTTCAATCTTGATCCAACTGATCCACACAACCATGGAGGAATAAGAAAATTCTTATGGATATTAATATTGTTATGAAGTTTTTTAAAATTTTATAACTCAGCATGTACCTAGAATAAATCAGGCAGCTGACTATTTTGCCAACATAGGGCATGCATCTTTTATTGAATATTTTGTATCAAGCCACCTCATGGCTTCTTACCATTTATGTATTTTATCTCTATCAGGACAATATTGGATCTTAATTTAATGCGTTACTGAAAAAAGGAGATATAGAAAGGTAAACCCCTCTCCTCCATAGCGTGGAGATAAATGAATGTGTATGTCCACGGCTCTACCTTCACTTTAATATTGATCATGATTGACATCATGATTGTGATACCATTATCATAAATATATAAATTATTTCTATAAAATTCATCCAAATTATAGTAATTTTTTCGCGTCTAACTCTGAATTGTATGAGGTCACTGAATTTTATCGTAAATTTTTAAATCATTTCATTTGATTTTATTAAGCATTTTACTATTTTTTATTTTTTTCTATTTATAAAAAGCTAAAGTATTCTTCCTACGCATTAACCTCTCTTTTAGTGATGACACTAAAAGAGAGGCAAATGGACAGAAGAGTATTTTAATCTTTTTATAAATAAAAAAATTAATAATAATAAATAATCTAATAAAATTAAATGAAAGAATTTAAGTGAAATTTAAAATTAATTTATGTTCGTCATACAAAACATTCGTAGTTACGACTGTTGGAGGGTTTAGGAAAATAATGCTAAATATTGTTGGCAGAGAAGGAAATTTTGCTTTCAAATTTCATCAATTTATTTTTATATTTAACTCAAACATTTGGATTTTTGTTCTTTAATTTGGAGGCCAAAGTTTCTCTTTGTTATTACTAGTTTTTTTTTCCAACGACCAAAAGCCAACGAGTTTTAATTCTAATGTTTTCACGATATATTTTAACAAAAACAAAAAATTCCCGTGGACCCACAGAATCCTGCCGACAGTATTCGCCTTGGATTCCTTGACATGTCCGACTTTCGATCCCCAATCAGCATCCGTCCATTTCCTCTCCACGGTGGGATCCACCTTATGGTCGCCACGTGCTACTTATCTACCCACCTATAAACTTTCTCGTGTTCGATCCTGAACAGCGACTTCCGTTAACCAAATCCAAGCGCTGCATATCCATTCTATGGGGCCATCGAATTGGCCGTATATAATTTATCTGCGGGCACTTTTTTTCTCCTTTTATGCAAATTTGAATTATTGTCGACTTCTAAAGAACAATAGTAAATAATAATAATAACAACAATAATAATAATAATAAAAAGAAAAAAAAAACCAACAGTCTCATAGGAATCTACATGCGGGCGTCTTCCAAAGTGTGCTCCGTTGTCCTTTATATATACGGTATCTACGTGGTGAAGCAGCGGCGGTGGGCAAATGGGGGCGGCTGCAGCGGTGACGGCGGCAGCGAGAATGACGACGAAGGACGTGGCGTCAGAGAACCCGGCGGCGCAGGCGATGTCGCCGGAGAAACAACCGGAGGAGGGGAGGAAGAAAACGATGCTGGTGGTGGGGATCGACGACAGCGAGCACAGCTACCACGCGCTCGAGTGGACACTGCGCCGCTTCTTCTGCAACGAGGCCGCCGCGGCGGCGGTGGCGCCGCCGTACGATCTCGTCGTGGTGTACGCGAAGCCCCACCCCAACGCCGTTGTCAACCCCTCCGTTCCCGGTGAGACGCTGGCACTCTGGTCCCTCCCTTCACTTGTTGCATGCATATCGATCTTTGTAGTTCGATTTTAAACTTCCGGTCTCGAGATGTCGATCAGATTAATTAATGGTCAGATGACATGAATAAGAACTTTGTCGCATGCCATTAGGAGCGTCGGAGGTCATCCGGAGCGTGGACGCGGACCTGAGGAAGGTGGCTGCTGCGGTCGTGGACAAGATTCGGGCCATCTGCCTCGCCAATTCGGTGATTAATGAATTAATTATCAATTATATTTTTTGCTTCAAGGTCAATGACCGTGTACGAATGAAAATGTTTTCCATGTCATTCTTGACGTAGGTTTCCAAACACAAAATGAAGCTATTAGTTATAATTATAGAGATGCAACTAAAAGTTATTAATATATGATCGATCAACTCATGCAGCTGATTGATTGTTAGTGGATGCCCAGGTAAATGCGTTGGCCAAGGTGGTGGAGGGGGACGCCAGGGAAACGCTCTGTGCAGCCGTGAAGGAGCACCGGGCTGATGTTTTGATTCTGGGCAGCCATGGCTATGGAGCCATTAAAAGGTACTAACTACTCTGTTCAACTATGATTGTGCAGGTTTATCTTTTAAATATCAATCGATCGATGAGTATTATACATATGCTCCGTCGCAGAGCACTCCTGGGGAGCGTGAGCGAGTACTGTGCCCGTCATGCTCAGTGCACCGTGATGATCGTCAAGAATCCCAGATCTAAACGATGAGTTATCATGTCAAATATGGGATGCATGCATAGTACTGCATGCAGTTGCTGGTTCAGAGTTCACAAGTCTATGCGACTACTATATAAATGCATATACTATACGTATATATACATATGTATGTGTCTTGTATATGAAATAGTTTCTAGTGTTTAATCTAAGTTTTTTTTTTGTCCCTGTGGTATGTATAAATGAAGATAAAACGCACTGATCAATCGTTATAGAGAAATTACAGTTCCCACCTAGAAACGGCGAAACAAATTTGAAAATTGAAATATTTGATCAATACAGAGCAATGCACCCATTGCTCGCCAGAGGAATCTTGCATCGGTTGTATCACGAAAACCCATGTGAATTGGGTTTGGCGAAGGTTGTCCATCGCTTCACTCATGTAAAGCAGACACGAGCGCATGCCGTGAAATCCTCCCCGAGTTCCATGTGCAAGGAATGGACATAACAATGAGTTCACTCTCAACATCGATTAGCTCAATTGCTTGGTATACGGAAAGATGAAAGGTTCAAGTTGGAGGTACTGTTTTTAGATGAGCGATCTTCATCTTCATGAATTGGAGTGGGTGAAGATGGTGAAGTGTAACATATAATTCATCTTCAATGATCTTTCATACGGAAAGATAAATTTGCACGCTGGCTGCAGAACGTTCAAACAACAGAGGTAATCAATCATACTTGGTATGATTCTTGACCAAGGGGATGGAGAACGTGAAGGAATCCGTTTCTGTTTATCAACTAGTTACTTTTCGCTTCTTCCTGAATTTACTACTTTCTCTTTCGGCATAAAGAAACTCCTTGGTTAGTAAACATTTCGAAAGCTTATGGGTTTTTGTGGTACACAGGAACCTCTGCGTTCTTGGTCTTATTTCAAACTTCGTAGGAAGATTGAGGCATGGCATGTCACGAATGAACCTGGATAAATTTAGATTCGAAGAGAAACAACTTGTATTCATCAGAAGCTGCATTTCGTCCTTCATCTGTCCCGTCAGATTCATTGATTGTTCAAAGATTTTTATTGGCATGCTAATAAATCAATGACTCATCTTGTTTGTTCTTGACAGAAATCTGATGGCTTGCGATTTCTCACAAAAAGGAGAAAAGCAAGCGAGGTGCACAGCCATGTTTGGTCTTAGACGGATCTTTCAAAGAGAAAAAGTCACTCCCGTTTGGCAATAGAAAATAGTTGGAACCAACTCCTTGGATAGCAGTGAAAAATGAGACGAAATTTAAAAAAAAAAAAATCTATCAAATTGCTTTTTTTTTCTTCTCATCAATTTTCATCATTATATTCAATTTTATTCAAATGGGCTCGAAATTAATTTATCAATTTAACTGTTCATCAAGAATTCAGAGAAACTATCATTTCACTTACCAAATGAGCGATTTTGGATACTTCTGAATTTGACACCAATCTTGGTCATTTGAGGTGATGATGTCATTTGAAAATCGTTTTTCTTTTCCCTTGAAATGCTGCTGTTTTTCTCCCAAATTCTTTTATGTGCTAATAAGGGCCAAGGAAAACCCATATTCCCATACATGCCTACTCTGGAACATTACCAATTAACTAGAGATAACTGAACGAATAAATCTCTGATAAGCATCTAGTCAGTTGAAAACTTAAAGTCGATTGATAAGGAAGGATGCAATTACTCAATGAAAGAAAAAAAGGCTGAAACACTTAAATTCTCGAGTACTTGACGGTTAAATGGTTAATCTTTCAAACGACAAACAGAACTAGATAATTAACTAGGCAATCAACAAAAGCCTTCATTTACATCAGAAACTATTGAGAAAAGAATATGTGAGCAATCATGAGCCTAAGAAATGACATGAAGCTGGAGAGAGTCATCTTGCTCAGGGACTGATCTAGTAAGCAAGTCCCTGCCCCCAAGTCCTGTGGGAAGTCATCTCTGTTAAACCTTGATTCATGAATTTGAGCTAAGCTTAATTCTTGAAAATCTGCTACAGGGATGAAAAATATAGCCAAGCTTCATCTTTTCAACAGTCTTTTTAATTTTTTCGTCTGAACTTAGCACTCCCCAAATTGATTAATTTAATTTCCTTCATGAATCGGAGTGATGCCAAGGGACAGACGTGAGGAACCCCTCGCCGCCTCAAAGCAAAAACAAATTAATGGTCGAATTATTATACCCTATTGGTTCGTTTGAATCATTGGTCTTGGCAAACAAGAATTTTATGACATTTCATTTTGAACATTATGAAAAGTTTTATCAATTGTTAGGCTCTATTCAAAAGACTTAATCAAATTGTGGCATAAGATTTTTCTGGCTTGCATAACTCTCACATAGTTCAATAACTGCCCATTGGATTCTCTTAACAAAACATTCATCTACTAAAAATTTCATAGAAAAGGAAACAGGAATGCATCAGCAACTCAAGTGACTTCAAGCTTGGCTAGATAGCTATAGTCGCATAAATTGAGCAAATGGAGCATGTCATCGCGCTTGGAGTCCATTAGGCATTCTTTTATTTGTCTGTCCGTAGGATAACTTGATCAGCGCTTTCAGAATAGTAGTTCACTGCTGAACATGGAATTTCTCATTCAGATTATTCTCCGCCTGTAAATTTATGTTCACCTTCTTCTTCTTGAGGAACTTGGCGTACCAAGTTGCTGAGAGCTTGGGGATCCTTGCACGGCGTTCATCCTGGAAATCCACGTAGTACAGACCGAATAGATTTTGGTACCCGAACAAGTACTCAAAAACATCCATTAGCGACCACACGTAATATCCTCTCACGTTTGCTCCCTTCCTGCAAGGACACAGGTTTCATTAGGACCTTGTTGCATGATCAAGTGGAGATTAATTACTGAGAACTTGATAGAATATGATGACATATCAGTTTATAATTACGTGTAGACATTTTACCTCAAAGCATCGCGTGTGACACTTATGAAGCCACTCAAGAAATTAATCCTCTGAGTGTCATTAAGTGCGTCCTTCTTTCCATGACCCGAACCTGGCAGGGACATTATGTTAGGACATGGTTGAGAAGTCTTTTCTTGTATACGATTTTATATAATTTTTGTGTACATATCTGTCTAATGTACATGGACATATACGCTTGTCTTTCTGAACTAAATTCATGATAGCTTCAGTTTGCCGTTCCCAATGACGAAAAGAATTAAAAAAAAAACCGAAACGGGAAAAGTTTGCTGACCATTCTCTTCAATGAAAACAGGTGGATTTCCATAGGATTCCTTGATGTAAATCAGCAAGTGTTGCAGGCCGGCAGGATCATTACTGGGATAAGGTGTAAACTTGAGCTTTATATGATCCAGAATCCGTTGTTTACAAGAACCCTGACCATCCAACTTAGGATGATAAGCTGCATAACAAATTTATGTGGGTTGTGTTAAGATCACTCCAACAGCCGTGCAGGCTGCCTGAATAATGAAATAACAAAAGCAATGTGTGACCTGAGAATGAAGCAAGCACATCTTCGTTGTAGTCGCGAGGTTCTGTGTCAGAAACATTGGAGAGATCCTTGACATAGAGGGAGATATAATGATTCAGGCTAATGAAATCAGAGGAGCTCTTAAGTTGCTCAGATTCTTCCTTGCTGAATGATGGCAGCCTCGTTCTGACTATTTTCTTCATGTTCTCGGGGTAGTCTCCATGTATCAAAGGGTGCAGGATCCTGAACATATTATTGATTAATATTACACTGAGAGGATAATACACATTCATTTTATCGACATTTTATGTCCAGAGCGTAGCAACACATTCTTACCAGCCAACGATGAAGTCAATCGTCCTTTGAGATGCTTCGATGTCCGCACTGGAGTTGGAGAGTGGATAGGGCCACATGCTGTACATGTTCATGCCTATCCATCCATTTTGCTTGGCCTGCGCATCCGTCATTAGTTCCTTTATCATAATGCAATGAAGTAATATGCTTGGCACTTTCGAATATACAGTAGAACCACGTGATGGAACCAGAATTGAATTCCGAAAAAGAACAACAGAAAAAGAAGACGAAAGACGAATGTGAGAAAAGAAAAAAAAAAGTGGCAGTTGCGTACTTGATATTTGGCCTTGTAAAGAGCGGCAGCTGAAGCATGCGAGAGCAGCAAGTTGTGGACCGCGATGTACGGCTCCGTGGTGGAATCGCCGGCTGTGCAGTTGCCATGTCCAAATGGCCGAGAGCACCTGTTGGGTGGGAAGTCCCCCCCGTCGTAGCTTGCTATGCCAATTATGTTGGGCTCGGCCATGGTGGTCCACTGCTTCACTCTGTCTCCGAACTCTCTGAAGCAGACGTCTGCGTAAGCTGTGAAGTCATCCCTGATCATGCCCACACATTTAAGAGTCAGGAAGGAGCACCTCACGACCCGTTCTCACTTTAAGTCTCAGATGCTTCACGGGGGTAAAATGTTCTTACACAATTCTTTTGCTCAGCCATCCTCCATACTCATCTTCGATCACTTGGGGGTAGTCGATGTGGTAAAGCGTAACATGCGGCTGGATTCCTGCACCGACCCGATCACAAGGGAAATAAAATAAACATTACGAGAACCAAAGTTAACTAGCTAGTCAGACTCGATTGATTACCATGTTTCACTAGTTCATCAATGAGATTGTTGTAGAAAGCCAGTCCTTTTGGATTGACAGTTCCTCTTCCTTCTGCCAGAAAGAGTTGACAACACCAGCGTTATAAGTTAAGCACTAGTGGAATTGTTATAATTTTCATTCTGAGAATTTTGATTTTTCGTACTTGGTAACAGCCTTGACCATGAGATGGAGAATTTGAAGGAGTTCATTCCTGTATCAGCAATTAGCTTCACGTCTTCCTGAAATATGTTCATTTGGTGTTATAACTGGTCAGATCTTTCATTTGGTGATAGGAAAGTCAATGATTATATATATATATATATATATATATATATATATATTATATGTTGATGGGATTACTTTGAAGAACACATTTAAGATTTAAAAAGGGTTTAATACCTTGTATTTGTGGTAACCATCCGCAGATACATCTCCTGTGGACTTGTCAAACATTCCCCCTGCCACATCCATCGTCCGTTCACAAACTTTAGTCATAAACCTCAAATATATATAGTGCGAAAAGTGCAAGTAGGAAAGACTTAAGAAAGATTTTACCAGCATGAGTAAAGGTGTCCCAGACACCCGGACTTCGGCCGTCCTCTGCTGCTGCACCTTCCCACTGTTAATTGCGTGCAGAAAACTTCCAATGGAGTCAGAGAGAGCGTAGTGAAGTTTTAAAAAGCAAAATTGAGAACTTAATCATGAAGGTGCATGCCATTCGAAGGGCTCCCAAGACATGCATCTTAGATGGTCGTGTAAAATCTTAAAGTGAACGTGAATGTATTTTGCTTCCTATATTTGAACCCGAAATGTGATCCTTCAGGAAACAAAATAATCAAGAAAATGATCAGTAGACTTGATTAACCTGGTAAGCCGAAGTTCCTGCACCAAAGATGAAGTCCTGTGGGAAGTCATCTCTGCGAAGTGTGCCATCGTGACCCAAGCATACTTCGAGCACGGCAAACAGCAAAACCAGAATCACGGAAGGGACCAGGAAGCACCCTCTGATCGCCAAGTTTGTCATCGTTAAGAACACTTGTTCTGATCCTTAGCTTAATCAGCTATATATAAGTATTCTGCAATTTTGATCGTTGCTTCTGATATAATTGTCATTCTATATATATAGAGGCAGATGCAGCTAGCATGCAAGCAAAAAGACAAGCGCCAAACATCGATCCACGTTGCTGTCGCGGTCGTTGCAAAGCTGTCAAGATGTGCACCTTGCAGTAAGTTGGTACATGCTGAATCTACGATGGACGGGGGAGTTAACTTGTCTGGTGGGTAACGCATGCAAAACAAGTACGATTGCAGCAACAGCTAGACATCTTTCGGTTCGGGAGATGGTACTGGGCGCTGCTTTGTTGACGATAGGGACACTGTAGCATGAAGAATTAAAAGAGTTAATTTAACGTCCCAAATCTGTCCCGTGTCAAAGCGAGTTCTGGGCAGCATCACGTGTTCACAATATAATAATCATAGAGAAACAAAAACATAACGTGGCATCAAGTAATTAAGATCCAGCACAAATATAAAAGATTCAGTATCTTTGGCCCAATATAATAATAGGAAACGACGTCTTAGGAATACATCTATAATTCAAAAGCAGCTAAATATAAGTTCATATCTAAAAGCCGTGGACTAATAAAATTCATTACGCGCTAGAACAAATGTTGTGTCATGAGCGAGCTCCGGATAGCATCACTTGAGGAACATTAATGAAAAGTTCATTCACAAAATATAATGAGCAATGGAAAACATAATATGACATCAAATAAGGTTCATCATGCTTATCGGGAAAAATAAGGTATTCAGCACCAAAAGCACAATACGAAAGATCTAATAAAATACAAAGTACTTAATCCAAAGATCCCCCATGAGGTCCTCACCGAAAATTAATGTCATCAAAACAAGATGAATATAATGAGCAATGGAAAACATAATATGACATCAAATAAGGTTCATCATGCTTATTGGGGAAAATAAGGTATTCAGCACAAAAAAACATAATACGAAAGATCTAATAAAATATAAAGTACTTAATCCAAAGATCCCGCATGAGGTTATCACCGAAAATGTAACACCCCAAAATTTCATCCCCAAATGTTAAGGACAATTAGGTTTAGGCCGTTCACCATCACATAATCATAATAAATATGATTCAATTAATTTCAGTGGAAACGTAAAACCATTAGATAAGATAAAAGAATATTTAATTTAATCGAAAAACTTTGTGAAAACATCAAAGTAGTCTTATAGAATTTAACGCATTCATTTAAAACATCTTAAAAGCATAATACATCTCTTTAAAACTCATAGTCCAACAAACTCAATAACATTTGACTCTGAGACTCCTACACCAGTGTGTAATTTATTTTGTCATGAGCTGAGCCACCATCTATTCAATCATTGGGTATCTACACGGATCCAAGTGTAGGGTTTCCCAGTTAGAGTATGTAAATGCCATACAATGTAATGTTATGATCCTAAACATCATCTTCAAATAATAAGAAGGAAACAATACGTATCCCATGTTCATCTATATGTCATTCATTCATACCATTAGATCATCATGCAATAAAATAAAAGCATGGCAAGACATGTAATCACTATCATCATACTTTTAGTATGGACATTCATAACAATCATCAATTCAATATATATGCACATAAGTGGGGTGCACTTACCATAATCATTTGACTCCATAACTTTTCTCAGGGTTGCGACTTCCACTTTCGTGGGACATCTTTTCATTCATTCGATCATTGGCCCCTTCATTAACATTATATCTTCCAATAGTTGGAATTTATGTCGTTGCCCTCTCAATAGGCTAGCTAGGCCTTGGAAACAATGCTCCCCTCTCGCTCTAAGGCGACATCAGAATGCACACACCATTATCAATGTGTGTAATGATCATTCTGAAGAACTCTCGCCCAACGGCGACATCAGAATGACACATCATCAGAATGAGTCATCACGACCATGACAGAAGCTTGGAAATTTGTCGCTCTGTCATGGTCGTGAAAGGGGGGCGTCACGGCCATGACAAGCTTTGTCACGGCCTTGACAATTTTTGTCATGGGCATGACAGAAACGGTTTTTGGCCAATTTTTTCTAGCCATTTTGTCACGGCGTGATGTGTTGTGTCAGCCGTGACAAAGTCTTGAAACTCCGTCGTTCAGCGCAATTTTACACGATTTTTTATCCAAAACTTTGGGAATTTTAATATCCATCATAAATAACAATACATACATGTTTTCTAAGAAATATAGGATCAAGAACATAAAAAAAATCATGAAAACACATTCAATTCCTAGATTTAGGGTCCAACCCCCAACTCATGAACAATATGAAGAACATATGAACCCTAACTGTTATATCTAATAAAAAAGCTTGCACATGGCATGGATCTATTCATGAAAACCTATACATGCATAGATCCAATGATTTAAATAAATTAAAAACCCTCAATCACAATCCAGTATGAGGACTAGGAGTCCTCATACTCTTAATCCAATCATAAAAAAATATTGAGAGAGGAGAGAAGAGTTTGGACCCCCTTTACATATATACCTTGATCTTAGATATTTCACCTCTTTCTTTCTCTTCTTCCTCCTCTTGTTCTTCTCTTTCTCCTTACCCAAGGCCTAGCCGCCAGGTGAGAAATTGGACAAAAGAGATCAACAAGGGGATTTGGGAAGGGGAGATTATGAGGGTTTGGGCAAAAAGTTTAAATTGCACTCACTTAAAAATCTGAGGTATTACAGAAGACCCAACATAATATACGATTCCAAACATCTAAATATAAGTTCATATCCAAAAAGTCCATGGATTAACAATATCAATGACACACTAGAACCAACATATATAAAAGGGCTCAAAAGCATAGCTCGACATCATGTGCAACCTCCACGTCATGATCATATCACCGATCAAAGTCATTTATGTGTACCTTTACAAACCTTGATACAGTGGAGGTTTACCCTGATAGTTGTATGTAAGGATCCATAAAGCGGTAACAATTATATATAACAATAAATATCAATCAACAATATCCAATTCAATAACAATTACATGTAATTGTTTTTTTTTCATTATTTCTTTTTAATGTCCAGTGTCAATATCAATAAATGACTTGTAACAATGATTTCTTTAAACATTAATCTCCAATATATGATGAGTCCAATATGTTCTTGCCACTTTTTAACATGGATTGAAATTATCCCTTGTCTTCTCCATTTAAGCATTATATTCATTAGACAATTAATAAACAATCAATCTTTAGTGAATCATTTGATAGATTGTGATGACAAATGATCGCGTTCGCACTCAATAGACATTTCAAAGGTTTGCCAATTCAATTACTTGAAGTTTGAGTCTGATAAAAAAATAAATAAATTTAATTCATTGAGGACCAACAATGTGCCAATTCAATAAAAATATTAGTTTTAAACCCATAACTTATCATGCAATTCGACATTTAGGTGTGTCAAACATTTGCATCATAGACATATCATAACAAGACAATAAAAGAAGTTACATAACTATATTCATCTTCTAATGAAAGGGCAATAATCATATAATTATGTGTGTGAAACATATAATGCATTGAAATGGGTTTTTCAAAATCGTGAACTATATATTCACGAATATGAAATTTTGGTTTCATAGTTGTGAATGAACTTTTCATGGTTGTGGAACTCTTATTGCGATAGTGAAACATGGTCATGACTTCCCATTTTGCTTGCAATTTGTCCTTTTGGTTTCACGATCCTAATTTGCGAACATGAAACTCATGCCATGACCATAACATGAGGTCCCATACTTCCTAGTGAATATGCATTTTTTCCCCTTGATTTCATGACCACAAACAACCCTTTCACCATCATGAAACTGATGTCACAGATGACAAAATTGGTCGAAAACTTCCTATTGTGTTCGCCGACTTTTCAGTTGTTTTTCGCAGGTCCCCCTTTACCTCACAGTCCCACTTAAACCTTCTCACTCCTACCATACTTTGGACCAAATTCAGGTGCCTATGGTAGGATTATGTGGAGTTCCGCATTTTAAGTCAATTCATACATCAAGCATTCAAAGCTTCAAATCATACTATCAATTTGGGAGTGCCTAATCCAATTTCATGAAAGTGAACATATGAACACTAGAAATGGCATCAATCACACCATAGGTTTTCTAACTTAGTCTCCAATTCAACAATGAAACATTCAATAAACCTTCAATCTCATGCATTTATCATAACAACCATAATAAGAGAAAATGGTGCTCCCATTCCAAGTTTGAATTGGAATGAAAATGGGTTCACCCAACTATATATAAGGATCTTAGAATTTCTACTTCTGTGTTTTTGCTCTTTGTCTTCCCTAAATGATATCCTCTCCAATGCCTTGCCTTGCTTGTCTTCTCATTCTTACTCCTCTCCTACACCTAGCTAGTTGTAGAAAAGGGGATTGGAGGTGGAAAAGTGAGTTTCATTTTGTATACTCTCATTCAATTCAAAAGACCAAAAATGCCTTCCACATTTAGGTAATTATTCCCAAGCTATTGTTAAAGCATTACATTCTATCCCTTTTAAAAAAGTTGTATTTCAATATGTTCATAATGTAATTACTTATCAAATAGTTTGGGAAGCTCCTTCTCTTGCTTTCAAGTTCCCATGTATCCTCCATTTATTCGTGGTACTTCCAAGTCACTTTAACCATAAATATGATTTTGTTTCTAAAACAATTCTTCTTGTATTTCAATATCTCGATGGATTGCTCTTCATAAGTCAAATGTGCTTTGAGGTTTGGTTCCTATCTCATCAACAATCATACTACAACATAATAAAAAAAATTAAATTAAATAAGATGAGTAAAATATAAATAAATATTTAAAATTATTGAAAAAACTCCTAGATAGTGAACAACCTCTATTGAACAAGCCTAAGCCAAGACTACACTATAAACAATCAAACTCTAATTCTTTAATTCTTTAATTGATATAGAATGGCACATTGTAAAACTTGCTAGAACTTCAAACTCTGAGACTGTGCATTCCTTAGAGTCATAGTACAATAGTACTTATAAGGATGATTGCCTCCTAAGATTTTGAGTTGATTTTTGCTGTTTTGTAAATTTACTCATTCACCTTATACTTTTACTTTTCAAAAAGGTTTACTAAGTTTTCTCCATTTCACTTGCAACTTGATAGTTTTCTACAATAAATAATATTAGTTTACTTTTCAATCAACAAGAACAATCAATGTATGTTCATGATGCATGAATGCATATGTAACTTAAAATGCATGTAATCTCTTCTAACTACTAATGTTCATATTCTATTCCACACCTAGGAACTATTCAATCTTCCAAAGCTCGGTTAGGTGTTGTCCTATAGACTATTTGTTAACAAATAATTCATGAGGTCTTAAACAAAAAAACTAAAATTTATGATTCTAGTTGGAATAGAAACTAGACTTACTAAGGTTTGCAACATGTAAATATAATTAACTAATTTCAAGTGAGTAATTCATAAAATCCTAGACAATTTTACCTATGGTTTGTGTTTTGACAGATTGTGTGTCACTACAAGGATAATTTATCTTCCTCTACACTTATCTGTTTGTGTAGATCCTAATTTTTCTAGAAACAAGATTTCAATAGTATCCTTGTATATCCTTCTAAAAAGTAGTTAATTTGCCTTATGTTCTATCAATGTTCTCAAACCTGATAGAATAAATCATACATAATAAAAAAATTATTTCTCCACATATATACTACAAATTAGATGATTCTAATTTTCACTGAACCCTTTTAAAGTCAAACTAAACATATATAAATTTCAAATCCTTAATCATGCCCATTTCACAAGATTAATACCCGTAACTGACTCAGGACAACTATTTATTAACAAATAATTCATAACTTTTTAACCAAAAAACCAAATTTTATGATTCTAGATGAAATAGAAACTAGACTTACTAAGGTTTGCAATATGTAAATATGATTAACTAAATTCAAGCGAGTAATTCATAAAATTCTAGACAATTTGACATAAGGTTTATGTTTTGATAGATTGTGTGTCAGAATAATTTATATCTTCCTCTACACCTATTTGAGAGGATCCTAATTTTTCTAGATACTAGATTTCAGTAGTATCCTTGTAAATCCTTCTAAAAAATAGTTAATTTACTTTATGTCTATCAATGTTATGAAACCTCACAAAATAAATCATACATAATAATAAATTTATTTCTCCACATATATAATCCAAATTAGATGATTATACTTTTCACTGAACACTTTTAAAGACAAACTAAGCATATCTAAATTTCAAATCCTTAATCAAACTATCTTAATCATGCCCATTTCACAAGATGAAGAACCTATAACTAACTCAGGACAAAATGAGTGACTATCAAAGATAGATGCTTTTAGGTGATTCAATGGTCGTAGAAAGCTACTTTCAAATAGTTATCCATATAAAATTTGAGAAGTTATGGATAAAGAACCATGAAGAAATGATCATTTCAATTAGAAGATCAATTTCAAATTTGGGAACTCACCTTGAACACTCAACCTTCCCAAATATCTACGACTGTTCTGCTAGGGTTTAAGCTATGATAAATTTTTTTGGCCATGAAATAATAAATACAACTATCTTATATATATTTTATGATTTTTTCTAAGGTCATATCATGTTCATAAAATTGACCGTAGCTGGCAAGCTCCTTGCTTTAGCTTCTTAAAATCCTCTTGACCAAAATGATTGTCCAATCATTTCTTTTTGCTAAGATTCAATGTTTAACCTATAATTAATCTTACTTAATCATAGTTAAACATATATATATTATGATATTTATAATTTTTCTGGAAACAAGATTTCAGTAGTATCCTTGTATATCCTTCTAAAAAATAGGCTCTTCACGTTCCCCCAAAAATCAAAGCTTTTATGTGGAAATTAAGTCACCTTCGTTTGCGCACCCTTGATATGATACTCGCTTTCAACAGTAACATAATTTCCTTATGTCCTTGTGTGGTCTCTCCACCGAAACAAATATTCATCTGTTCTTTAATTGCTCTTCCTCTGTGAACCTTTGGTCCTTGTCGAACACGAAATGGGTTGTACTTTAGTTAATAGATCCTCTTGGCATGCGAGTGATTGGACTTTGGAAGGAAACGACCTTGAGCCATCCTCCGCTGCCCGCTACCATTTCGACTGTGGAGGAAGGCTTTGGAAGGCTGGGTTGAGTTTATCGGACTCACCATTCATGAAGCTTCGACCCCCTACGACCCCCGTGGGTCCGGTGGGAGGCCCCGCCACCTACCTGGGTGAAGGTTAACTCTGATGGTTCCTTCACCCAGCCCGAAAATTCGGAGGGTGCATGGTTTATTATTCGACATTCTAATGGTTCTTGCATTGTTGTAGGAGTGCTTCGGCTTGAGGTAGATATTTGAAGCAATTTTTTTATAGAGTATACCGATCGCACAAGTAGTAAAAAGATATCGATCGCACGAGGACTTTTATCTCTAATTCTTAATAGATGAAATATTTTTCAAGAGAAATGAACTGTGAAGATAATCAGAGAAACAAGAAACAGATCCAAAAAGAAAATACCAATTAGAAGAAATGTTAGTTTTACTAAGCATTCCTCCACTGTTAATCGAATAAGAAAAATCACATTTGATAGAAATAATATAAATTAGGACTCTAACCAAATGTCCTATCTATTTTATCAATTAAATATTTGAAGAAAATTTAACCAAATCATTCTCCAAATATTTAAAGATTAAAACATAAGTGATTCAATTCATCTCAAAGACTTCTCAACGGAGTAAGTCTAAGTCTACACCCCTCTAAATTTCACAGAGTAGATAGGGGAGAGAAATGAGATGTTAAAAATAAATTTGATTCAAACAGAACATTCATATTTAGAAAATAATCTTTCATCAAAATAACAATGGAGTTCAACAACGTAAAACCAACAAAGAAAGATTACTCAATTGCTGAAGAATTAAACATTACAATGCCAAAAATTAGAGTACAAAAGATGAGTAAGAAAATAAAACTTTAAAATATGACTCTAGACAAAGTAGCCACAAGACTCTCTAAAATGGATGATTTCCTTCTCCACTCTCCTCCCACTCTCCTCCCCTTTTGTGTGGGAGGAGACCCCTTTTTATAATCTCCCGTGATAAAAAATCTGGGTGTCAACATAGACCGTGTCACCATGTTGACTGATGATATGATCGCGCAAATCGTAGCTCGACGCGGAAATCCTCAGATATGAATAACATGAACCGTGTCATTAATGACACGGGCCGTGTTGTGTTATGGAATCGCCGGAAAATCTTCTTGTCAATATCTAACGCGGTCTGTGTCATGGCAAAACGGGCCGTTTTAATCAGCACGTGACAGAAATTCTCCCGGCCGTATTAATGGTGATGCGATATGATGTAAAACGGCCCGTGTTATCTGAACGCGGGCAGATATTGTGAAAATCACATAATAAAAGGAAAATAATATTTCTATAAGAAAAATAAGACAATTGATGCATGATCACTCAATTTTTAACTTATTAAAATGCTATATAATATATAAAATTGAGCATGCATTAATATTGTGCTGATGACGGAGGCTTGACACTGTCGTGATATGGGACATACACGTGTTTGGCTCGAAGTTGTCTCCAAGAACTTGGTGGACATCATTACACGCTCCTCTCAATGCCCATGGAGACTCTGAATGATTATGTCTAAACTTTCGGGTATTATTAAATCTTTTGAATTTTATATATGTACTCATTACTTTAGGGAAGCTAACTGTGCTGCCAACCTTCTCACAAATTATATAGATCAACAAGCATCTTTTGATACCTTTTGGATGGGGATTTCACCTTAGGAGGTTCTCAGTATTTTGTACTCGGACATTTATGGCACTTACATGAATAGATAACTCCTTTTCAATAAAAAAGTGTAATAGCTAGAAATTTGTTAGCATTAATGTTAATCATTAGTATTATGTGATATCAAAGAATTTGTTAGTATAAAGCTCCATTGCTATTAATCACAAATAGAACATTATTTAATTCCAACTATTTGATTAAATTATAATAAAACTAATTTTTTATAGTGTTACAAGGCTAACTCATGATTTATAAATGTTAATTAATATCAATCATAGCTCAAGTATATTAAAGTAACATTCCAATGTATATACATATATATGCAACACATACACACACACACATATATATATATATATATATAGAAATAAGGAAAGAAAATAAGATATTAAGATGGTCTCAAACCATTTTAAACTGAATGATGAGCTGACACATCATTATGAGTTTTTGCTTCCCTCTTTGTGCCGGCCAGGAAAGGAAAGGAAAAAAGAAAAGAGAAAGAAGGCATGTCTTGGCTTGCCGAAAGAAGAGTGGAGTTATTCATTTCATTGCTGTCGGCCAGATGGAAAATAAGAGGAGGGAAGGAGGAAGAGGAAAAGCATAATAGGAAAGAAGAATGGAAAAGAGAAGTAGGAATAATAGGGAAAGAAATTTTCTTTCCTTTGAGGCTGGCCGAACCAAAGGAAGAAACAAAAGGATGAAGCAAAACAAGGGAAAAGCAAGAGAAACTAATAAGGTATGTGGGTTAGATCCTTTTTAATCTTCTCATAATTGAATTCATTGTAGTAATTCAATTAAATGATTGAAGAAGTATCAAATTAGGTATATGTGTATATTGATTTATCCGAAGAACACAAATAAGATATAGAACCTATGCTTGTTGTTTCCTACATGGCCGAACATTGCAACTAATAAATAAAAATATAAAAAAACCAATTGAAAAATTATGAAATTTGTATGACCTAATCTTCAAGAAGTATAGTTTACACGGGGTTTGGAATCATCACAAAATCATATCTTATAGCACATTATATTCAAAAGCATGTTGTTCCTGAAATTAATATATTTAGCTTGTAAATTATACCCTTATCAATACAGATGATATAAAAGTCTGAAATTTTTATGTGCCTTTACTCTATTTGTCCCAATTGGAAATACTAAAAAATGATTTGTTTACAAAAGTGTATAAATTTTACACTCTGTACATCTTAGTCTACATGTATTTAATTATCACACGTATTTCATGAATTCTTCTAGTATTAATATGTTTATTTTTTTTCTTTATTTCGATACTAATATGGATTTTTTAATTAGTGAAAGACGTGGAAAAATAATATATAGAATTCATTTCATATAGACACATCTTAAATAATTTTAATACATTTGTGAACTTTCATTATATTGTGCACTCACTTCAAATAACTTTTATCCATGACGTGTTATGAATACGTGAATCTCTTAGAAGAGAATATGTTACAAGCAAATAACTTTTTCATAAGTTAGATGGAAAAGAGTGTGTGCTACAAGCAAAAGTAAATTCTTTATTAGTGGTTGGTGGTAACATTATGAACAAAAATCTACAAAAAATGAATGAGAGATGCATGATCAGAATCTATATTTAGGGAATCATTAAAGTATATCAAATTTCGAGGATGAAATTTTTTTGAAGGATATAATTTAAGAGCTAGATATTTGTTAGCATCAATGTTAATAATTAATATTATGTGATATTAAAAATTTGTTAATATAAAGCTTCATTGCTATTAATCACAAATAAAACATTAGTTAATAATCCAACTATTTGATTAAATTATAATAAAAATAATTTTTATAGTGTTATAAGGCTAACTCATGATTTATAAATGTTAATTAATATTAATCATAGCAGAAATATATTAAAGTAACATTCCAATGCATATATACGTGTATATGCAACACAAATATACATACCTATTAAGATATTAAGATATAAATAAGGAAAGAAAATAAGATAATAAGATGGGTCACACCATTTTAAATTAAATGGTGAGCTGCCACATGTTGGCACCCATGCAACAAATAAATAACTGTATTTAGAGAGAGAGAGACTTACCGACTTTAATGGTGGAAGGAAGTTTTTTTCCCTCTTTGTGCCGGTCAGGAAAGGAAAGGGAAAATAAAAAAAAGAGAAAGAAGGCATATCTTGGCTTGCCGAAAGAAGAGTGGTGTTTTCACTTCATTGCTGTCGGTCACATGGAAAGTAAGAGGAGGAAAGAAGGAAGATGAAAAGAATAATAGGAAATAAGAATGAAAAAGAGAAGTAGACTAAAAAGAAAAGAAATTTTGTTTTTTTCGCCGGATAGTAGACAAGGACAGTGGGAATCTCGTTAATCCATTCATGCGCGTCACTAATTAGATGATGAGGCATTTGGCTACCTTAAGAGAGTCATAGTTACTCCCGCCGTTTATCCGCGCTTGGTTGAATTTCTTCACTTTGACATTCAGAGCACTAGGCAAAAATCACATCGCGTCAGCATCCGCGAGGACCATCGCGTCAACATCTGCGGGGACCATCATGATGCTTTGTTTTAATTAAACAGTCGGATTCCCCTTGTCCGTACCAGTTCTGAGCCGACCGTTCGACGCCCGGGGAGGGGCCCTCGCCCGGAGGGGCAGGGGGCCATTCCCGGTCCGTCCCCCGGCCGGCATGCGACGGCCCGGCTCGTGGGACGGAGGAAGGGCAGCTCCCGTCCCACGAGCCTAGAAAGGAAGAAATAGAAGGATGAAGCAAAACAAGGGAAAAGCAAGAGAAACTAATAAGATATGTGGGGTAGATCCATTTTAATCTTCTCATAATTGAATTCATTGTAGTAATTCAATTAAATGATTGAAGAAGTATCGAATTAGGTATAGGTGTATATTGATTTATCCAATGAAATCAAATAAGTTATAGAACATGTGCTTGTTGTTTCCTACATGGACGAACATTGCAACTACTAAATAAATATAAAAAACTAATTGTAAAATTATGAAATTTGTATTACTTAATCTTCAGGAAGTCTAGTTCCATAGGGTTTGGAGTCATAACAAAATCATATCTATATAGTATATATATTCAAAATAGTAACCGCATGTCATGTTGTTCCTGAAAATAATATAGTTAGATTGTAAATTACACCGTTATGAATACAAATCATATCAAATTCTGAAAGTTTTAGGTAAAGTACATCCCCTTCAACTTTGACATTTGCTCAGCGTTGCCCTCCAACTTTAATTTGTAATACGAATGTCATCCATCTTTAATTATGGTCACCTCCCTACGAGCTCCGCATTGTTAATTATGGTCTAAAAGTTTTATTTCTTGTAGTGGGAGGGGGGGGGGGGGGGGGGGGGGGGGAGAGACCTCGTGGAGGAGAGAAAAAATTACTGCATGGAAACCACATCAACAGATGATAATAATAGATGAAAAGGATATCGGGTAAAACAAGTTATAAGATGAAGGTCAATCTTGTTACAAAGTGAAATTGAAGGATAGCGCTGAAAATATGACCAAAGTTCGGTGTTTGGTGTAATTTATTAGAAAGTTTTATGTCGGCTTCTTACATCTTTACTCTGTCTGTCCTAATTGGAAATACTAAAAAATGAATTGTTTACATAAGTGTATAAATTTTACACTATCTACATCTCTGTTTGCCAGATTTTAAAATAAAATCTAAATATGTGTCACCTCAGGAATTTGTGAGACTTGTATAAGATAGTATAAATCTTGAAATAAATAGATAATATACTTTATGAAGTCTAGTTTCTAGAAGAATAAGAATCCCTAAGTTTGGATACCAATAGGTTTATGAATAAATGATTAGTGATCACTCAGTGAGAATAAATAGTGTACATGAACTAATCAAATGAAATTTTTAGGTTACAAACTAGCGGCCGCCTTGGAATAGTTGGAATGTGCTCTACATGTTAATAAAATTAGAAGTTATGATTTGTATACTACCTTAGATAGTCTATTAGAAAAATGAAAATAAAACATGTGAAGTACACATATATTTGATGATGACAAAGCTACTATATGGCCTGCAAGCAAGAGAGGACTCATCCTCTCTGCTCGTGAGTGCAAGAGAGCATTCATCCTCTCTTGTCAGCGATAGAGGGCAAGTCGCCGCTCTCACGTCGAGAGGACGACTCTTTGTTTGCAAGTGGTTCACAAGAAGGAAGGTTTGTTCCGGACTTCCCTCACTCATTGGATATCTTTTTTATATATTATTAACATTAGTTACTTGTTAGCCATTAATAGGTATATTATTATATGCTAATTATTATTAGAATTTATAAATGTTTTGTAATGATTATTATAGGTATTATTATATAATTTTGGTATAATCGATCGTGTTGTGTTACGATCTCACATTTTATCAGCTTTTTTGTGTCACCTCCGATTTACGAATTTGACAACACTGCCAAAGGCGACTAGAAATACACATATCGTTGCCATATGAGAACAATTATTCATAAAAAAATACATACATGCAACATGTAAGAACAAATATTTTTCAATAATCCATTGAGGAGCGACAAGAAATAATATTCTTAAACTTAGTGTGTTATCCTTTGCAATCAACAATCATTGTTGCGTTGCTCAGTCTTCAAATTTTAACTTAGTTACTGATGTACACGTATTGCGTATATCTAGTTGATACACACAATAAACATTCATCAATAAATAGCATATATACCGTGAAAAATAATTTTAATACATCATATAATTCTCTTTGCATTGCTTACATACATGACACATTTGTCACAACCGCGACATTGTCGGATCATGGCCGTGAATGTGAGAATGACCAAGACCCGATTTCAACGCCATTTTCAACTCTTGGTGGTAGTGACTGTGTTGTCACGGCCGTGCTAAGGTTTCATTAGGGTCATCATATCTAGTTTGGCCTCCTTTTTGCTCGCTCGGTCACATGCGTGACTAGCTAATCACGGTCGTGATAGACTTGTCACGGGCATGAGAGGGAGTCATATTTCGGCTCGTCTAACCATCCTCCGATCATTGTCGTTTCTGGGCTTGACAAGGATATGCCAACATCCAAAAACCTGATTTGTGGTCTAAATAATCTTAAGGTTTTGAGTAGAAAATTTTGAGAAAATATTTAAAACATTTATAACATTAAGGCTTGATCTCTAAACATTATGACATCATTTTAACATGCTAGAAACATATAAGATCAATCATCATGAGGATCTAAGGTTTTTTCCCAAATATATCCAAAAACATGAATTGAAAACATGGATCTATAAACATATAGATTTAGAAATAAACATCAAGTAAATCTAATGATCCTAAACACATGCAATCTCTCAATCACAATCCTTCATGAAAATGAGATGTTCTCATTCTCTCAATTGAGAATGGATAAAGGGTTCGAATTCTCTTTATATACATTAATCAATCTTGTGTCCTCCTTTTCCTTCCTCTCCTTTTTCTGTTCCTCTCGAGCCTTCTCTTTCTCCTTTCTCATGTCTTAGTCGTCACATGTTTATTTGGTGAAAAGAGATTAATAAGAAGAGGTTGTCTTTATATAGGGGAGGCACAAGGGTTTTGGCCAAAAGGCTTTAATACCCCTGATTAAAAAATAAAGAGATTTTGAGGATACCTCAACGTTCATCTTCCATAAGAGAATGAAAATTGTAACACCCCGAAAATCCATCCTAAAAGCCGAGGGAAATTAGGACATTCGATTGTTTTAGTCCTTTCATATAAATCATAATAAAATAATTTACCATTAATGTAGAGAAAACTTAAATCAATAAAATATGAGAAAATAATCCTTTTAAATTCGGCAAAAACTTCATGAAACATCTAAAAGTAGTGTTATAGAATGTGAAACATAGTTGACATCCATTATTCAATAACATCATGACTCTTAAGGCCTAGACATTGTGCAACCATTTCGTGATGAGCTGAGCTGCCACCCATCCGGACTTTAGTTACCTACAAGGATCTAGAGTGCAAGATTTTTCAGTTAGAGTATGTAAATGTTGATTCGTGCAGGATTTTCCAGTAAGATTGTGTAAAGGCCATGCAATGCGATGTTATGATCCTAAACATAATATTACATATGAGAAAAGAGACATATGCATGCCATGTACTTGACATATCAATCAATCAATCAATCAATCATAACAATCTGTCATTATGTGTTTAATATAATAGCATGGGAAAGACATGTAAATCAACCATCATCATACAAGAAGTATGCAAACATTCATTTACAATCATCAATCAATTCCATATTCATATAAGTGACTTACCTTAACAATTTCCTCATTAACATGCTCAGGGTTGTTTCATAATCCTTTCGGACTCCACTTACATGTGCATCAATCTATCAATTCCATCGTTGGCCCTTACAATCTTCTATCTTCCAAAAGTTGGAATATATATCGTTGCGCTCACAATAGACTAGCTAAGCATTGGAGACAATGCTCCCTTCACCCGAAGGCGACTAGGAAAACACACATCATTGTGCAAGAATGATTATTTCTAAAGAAAATACATACACTAAGGTGTAAGAACGATTATTTTCTAACAATCTGATAAGGGCCATTGAGGGGCAACATGTAACAATCATCCACAATTGAGTTCATTATGTTTTTCAAATAATAATCAATTATTACATTACTAAGTCTTCATATTTTAACCTAGTTATGATTGTGCATGTGTTTCGTATATCTAGGTTGATATACAATTATCAAGCATTAATACATAGTATAAATACCTTGAAAATAACTCTAAAATTTCTATAGGGGTCCTTATCACTCAGTCACAGCCGTGACAAGGTGATCATGCTTGTGTCTGGGAGCCCAAAATCCCCTTTTTCTTCTAAGTATTGCTCACGATCGTGACTAAGGTGTCGCAGTCGTGCCGACTCTTCTTCACGACCATGCTGGCTTGAAATACAATCGTGTGCGAGTCCTGGTTTTGGACTCGTCCAATAGTATCCCGCTCACGATTGTAACCAAGGAGGTCATGGCCGTGCCGAACGTGTAACGGTCGTGCTCATCCTCGTCACGATTATTCCAATGCCTTGACGAATGGCCGACTTCTCGCACACGGTTGTTCCGGAACTCGTCATAGCCGTGATGACTTGCTGAAATCTGCCGCCTAGCCCAATTTCCACCAGGTTTTGATCCAAACTTTAGGAAAAGTAATACAAATCATTAAGAATGATACATGCATGTTTTATTGGCATTTGAGCATCATAAGAACAAATGAAAACATGCAAATCTATTCAATTCTAAAATCTAGGGTTCATTCCAAACATGAACATAATCATAAACATATAAACCCTAGAAATTAGATTTAGACAATCTAGACATGAACATGGTAGATCGAATGATCCTAATGTAAAACATCCCTCAATTACAATCCAATCTGAGGACAAGAAAATCATTGAGAGAGGAGAGAGAGTTTGTATCCTCTTTACATACAACTCAATCCTAGTTTGCTCTTCTCATCTTCTTCCTCTTCCTCTTCTTCCTCCTTGTGCTCCCTCTTGATCCTCTTCCAAACCTAGCCATCATGTGCACATATAAAAAAAGAGTTTCTATAAAGAAATTTGAGCTTTAAATTGGAGAGATTATGAAGGTTTTGGTCCAAAGATCATATTGCCACTAATTTAAAATTTTGAGTTGTTACATTCGCCCCTCCTTAAAAGAAAATTGTCTTGGAAACTGCTCTTTCATTTCATCCTTGAATTTTAAACATACATAGAACACTCACCAAATAGTCTTGACAGCTGCTCTTTCATTTTGTCTTCTAGTTCCTATGTTGTTTCACTTTCATTATGATGATTCCATGCAATTTTCATCATATTCTAGTATCTCTGTAGGATACTCTTCATAGGTGAGGTCTTCCTTAATGGTTGGTTCTTCAATTACCACCACATGGGAGCTATCATATGTGTACTTGCGAAGCACTAACACAAAAAAATTATGAATTCTGGCATATGAAGAAGACAATGCCAATCTGTATGCTCTTTCTCCCACCTTTTTTAGAATCTCAATGGGCCGATATACCTAGGAGTCAGATTGGAACCTCATGACTCCTTTGGTATGAGATCCTTCAATAACACGTAATCTCCAACTTGGTATATTTTTCCTTCTCTTCTTATTTTCATAACTCTTCTGACGGCTCTGAGTGCCAACATTCTTTCCTTGATCAAATCTACCTTCTCATCATACCTTTCAACTAGTTTTGGTCCTAGTAATCTTCCTTCACCAACTGCACCCCAACATATGGGAGACCTACATGGTCTTTCATACAGCGCTTCAAATGGTGCCATTTTGATGGAGGAATGATTGTGATTATTATAAGCAACTGCGATTATCATCCCAATTGCCTTGCCAATTTATGGCACATGCTCTCAGTATGTCCTCCAATGTATGGATTATCCTTTCACTCTGCCCATGACTATACGGGTGGAAGGTAGTACTATTAGGGTTGAGCCTGGTCCGAGTCGACCGGGTCAATTCGACCGCACCAAACCGCACAACCAGGGAAATAACTTGGCTCAGTTTGGATCCGATCCAGGATTGGGTCCGGTAAGAAGACCCGCCGGGTTCTAGGCCAGGATCGAGTTCTCGAGCTAGACATGGCCTGGTTTATGTATAATATATAATTTATAAGTCCGACCAATTGGTGGTCCGTGACCCGCGACCCGTTAACCCATGTGATGATAAACGAAACAATTGAATGAACAATGAATGATGAATCCCTAGCCGCCGCTATGTTGTAGTGAGTTCGTTGCCGCTATGTTGCAATCACCAGTGCATTGTCGTCGCCACCACCGATGTGCTATCGACGTTAGAGGTTCTCTCTCCCTCTCCTTTTCTCTTTCTCTTTCTCATCTTCTCCTTCTTTTCCCCTCTCCCTACGCAAGGTCGCGAGCAATCTGCAGGGTTCTTTAATTCTGATTGCACATGAGTTTCCCTATTCCTCTTCCTCACCCCAATGTCTCATTCCATTGTGTTGTAGTCATTGGCACAGCTTCGTTGTGTTGATGTCATCATTGCCGCTGTGTTGCCATCGTCCCCACTGGTGTGTTTCCATCGGCCTTGACATGTTCTCTGAGTTCTCTCTCCATCTCCTTTTCTCTTTCTCTTTCTCATCTTCTCCCTCTCTTTGCGCAAGGTTGCCAACACTGAGCGTATAGCGCTTTACTTCTGATTTCTCATGACTGATGACTTTCCCTCTTCCTCAGTGGCTTAATCCATTGCGTTGTTGTTGCCACTGCCGCCCCTCTTCAATGGACAACAGTCATCGATGATATGAGGTACGCCCTCAGGACTGTCGCTGGATCTCCCCTCTCTAGTCTACCGTATGTATGCTCCATGTATGTTACATTCCAATTTTCATTCGTGAATCAATGTGCTGAATCTTGTTGATTGTTTTTTTTGTCTTGTTAATGCTAAAAGCATACATGCCAGCCAAACATAAAATATATAGATTATTGCTAATGTGCTGAATCAATGTGTTATATGTGTTAATAATCAATGTTGTCATCATGAATCAATGTGTTGCTGAATCTGGTGATTGCTAATGCTAATGGTGATTGGTTCCAAAATTAATGTTGTATGTTTTTATCTATGCAACATTAGTAGTCTTTTGATAGTTTGATGTCATTGACTAAGTAACAATGGTAATGATGTATAAAAGTAAAAGAAATGAATTGAGAAAATTCTAAATATCTCGTGTTAATAATCTTCTAGGCAGCCATTATATTTTTTAGTTTTATCATAAACGTAATGAGTTAGTGAGCTGATTATAAATCTAATGAGTTATGATAAAAAATAATGGCTGTCTGGATTAAAAGATCATTAACGCATGAGATATCTAGAATTTTATCAATTTATTTTTTTTTACTTTTATACATTACCATTTTAGTTATGTGTTTTTTTTTGTCAAAGTCATACAAAATTTTTGAATGGAGGATAGTGCAATGTTTAATATTGGGTCTAGTCCTACTTTGGGTGGTATCATCAATGAGCCTACACAATCTAATCATAACCTTGTAGAAAGAACTAATGATATTTCCAATCAAATAGAGATAGTTAAGAGGAGTCCTAGTAAAAACAAATTTGAAGTTTGGAATCATTTTGAAAAGTTTACTTCAGATCATGAAGCTAGAGCAAGGTGCAAATATTGGAAAAATGACTTTGTTGCAGACCCTAACAAGCATGGCACTGCTGGTTTATTTAAGCATTTGAAAAGATGCAAGAAGTTCCCGCATAAAAATGAAGTGAAGGGACAAAAGATGTTGGCACAAAGCTTACAAGAAGCAACAAAATTGGTCCCTCATTCATATAACTATGAAGATTGTAGAAGAGCCTTGGCTGAATTTGTCATATGTGATGAGCAAGCTTTAAGAGTTGTAGAAGGTGTTGATTTTCGTAAGTATTCAAAATGCTTGGAATGTAGATTCACGATTCCTTTAATATTTACTATTGCTAGAAACTGCTATCAATCATATCTTGATGAAATGGATAAATTCAAGGCACTTTTTAAGAAGCCTTCTTCACGTATTTGCCTAACCACACACACTTGTATATCTTGTCCGAAATTGTATATGTATCTCCAAGCACATTTTATTGATGAAGATTAGATTTTATACAAAAGAGTTCTTAATCTTTGTCCAATTGAAGGTCATAAGGGTGAGGGCATTGCTAAAGTTGTTGAAAAGTGTTTTATTAGCATGGGAGATTGAAAATGTATTCACCACCACTATTGATGCTTCGGCAAATGATAAAGCTATTGGTCATTTGAAAAAGATACTAAATAGTTGGAAAGATTTGATATGTAATGATGATTTTATTCACATCAGATGTTGTGCACATACACTAAATCTTGTGGTCAAAGATGGTTTGCATGATGTGAAATTAGTAATTGTATCAATTCGTAAGGCTATTCACTATGTGAGATCATCTCCGGCGCAATTTGGAAAATTCAAAAGATTTATATAAATGGAGAAAATCAGTATTCAATATAGTGTCATTATGGATGTGCCAACTCGATGGAATTCAACCTATTTAATGTTGGAATGGGCTGAAAATTTTCAAAAAATATTTCAGAGGTTGGATGAAGAAGATAGGGCATACCAATTACATTTCAAAGAGAATGATTGTGTACCACCAACAGTTGAAGATTGGAAAAATGCTCGAAATTTTGTGATGTTTTTAAATCTTTTTTATAATGCAAGAAATTGTATCTGTTCAATCTCAAATTGCAAAATGAAATAATGGTCATGATACGTACTTGAAAAAGATGGCTTGCGACATGATATCTAAATACAATAA
The DNA here is from genome assembly GCA_030549335.1 of Pontederia crassipes. Taxonomy (NCBI): domain Eukaryota; kingdom Viridiplantae; phylum Streptophyta; class Magnoliopsida; order Commelinales; family Pontederiaceae; genus Pontederia; species Pontederia crassipes. The sequence goes on along the minus strand of CM060195.1, from coordinate 21,548,836 downwards.
GTATTGGGGAAAATCTGAAAATATTTATCCATTGATACTTATTGCTGTTGTATTAGATGTTAGATATAAACTAGATATGTTGAATGGAACTATACAAATCTTTATGATTCAAATTAAAGATAGCATATTTCGTATGTATGACTATTACGCACATGGTCAATAATGGCTCAACTTCTTAAGTGAAGAATACAAGTTCTATAACTAGGACTAAAAATGTAAATGTTGATGAGAAGACATCAAATAGTAGATTGCAAAAGGAAAAAAAGAGTACTGATAAAAAATTTGAAATTGAGAGATATTTGATCGAACCTTGTGAGGGCAAAGAGAATTTTGATATCCTAAATGGGTGGAAAGTCAATTCCACAAAGTATAGAGTGCTCTCTCTAATGCCATGTGATGTTTTGGTCATTTTAGTCTCTACAGTTCCTTTAGAGTCTGTCTTTAGCAATGGAGGATGCATTCTTGATTTCTTTAGGAGTTTTTTATCGTCAAAAATGGCAGAAGCTCTCGTGTGCACACAAGGTTGGCTAGCATCACCATATTTTAAAGTTGAAGAAGATTTTGATTAATTCAAACTCACAAACAAAATAATTATAGGTTAAAGTTATATTATTTTATTTACATATTGTGTAACTCTTTAATTTATTTATATGTTAGTCATGTTATTAATTATGGCATTTTGGTGGACACTTATGTAGAAGCTATCGGGAGCACCCAAGTTGGGCCCTCAAGTTCATCATTGGATCAAATAATAATAGACAATTAACTCTCTCAATTGTGAGTATGTGGATCTTTTTTTCCTATCTCGCGCCTTCCTTTGATGAAACTACAAATATGTTCAATGAAATAATGTATAGATCAAAAGAATAGAATTTATGCTGGTAAATAGACACATGAATGGAGATTGCATTGGAGACAAATATTTATTGTTAACTCACAATGTTATAGTTTTCCAGCTTAAGATTTGTTCCAGATGCTCTCAGGAGTCAGGTGGCAAATGCTATTAAAGTAAATGCTCAGTTAGCTGTATTAGTAAAATCAATTGAGACATGAATCAATGAAATCATATGAATCTCCAACTTTCTAGCAGTTTGAGATTTGCATGCATGGTACATGACTCAAAGTTGTTGGTATGTTGTGGATGTCATTCTCACAGTGTCACAGTGATTCCATCCAGAAGATTACTCTCCTCTTTATCTATGATGTTCATCTTGTGCATCTTAATTATGAGTTTATGTTACTAGTCTTATGGAATTTTACTCTCCTCTTTATTTGTGATGTGTTCAGCTTTTGTTATTTATCTGTATGGATGCTGATATTCATGAAAGTGGAGGCCACATGAATGTATCTTAATACCCTTCGAGTGTGTGAATTAGATAAATCCTTGTTAGTTGAACATTTTGATCCTTTCATTGTCTTTATTTCATTCTGTCTGCTGCTATATTTTTTCCTTATTGCTATATGTGTTTACTTTTGTTCATTATTTTTTGTCTGCTTAATTTACTATTAAAATTGTATCTTAAAGTTACTAGGATTCTCCAGGACAAACTAAGCAATTACACATTGGTTTTATGTTTTAGAATGCTTGTTTTCCAAAATCATTGAAGAGCATATGTTGTTAATGCCCTTTAAATGCTAAATTTCTAAAACCTTCCCTGCATTGTCTAATCTTATTCTTCTATCTTATCTCCATGGAGACAAGTGATGTGGAGTGGGGGAGCTTTGATGGAAGTAGAGATTGTTTAGAATGCTGTGGTCTAAACTCTCAATTTCTAGGAATCACTTTATTTTTTCTATTTAGTTCTCTTTAGAAGCTGTGCTCAACTGTGCCACCATGGAAATGTGGTCTAAATTCACTTTATAAGCTCTTTGTTTATTTCTTGATGATTTTGATCAATTTAGAATATTGTCTTTATGTTTTAGTAGCTACTTGTTTAATTCTTAAAAAAATGATTTAGGTATCTTCAAAATGATGATTCCTGGTCCAAACCCAATCTCGTTCCTGGTTTGTTGGGTCAAACTGGTTCGGGATCGGTATCAGGTCAGAATGTTTATGACCTCGGTAGAGTCGGGCAAGAACGGGTCCATCCGGATTTGCTCAGCCCTAAGTACTATAATGTAACTTTGTACCAAATGTATGTTACAACCCTCTCCAGAATCTCGTTGTGAATTTGAGATCTCTATCTGATACTATAGAAATGGAAATCCCATGTAACTAGATAATCTCATCCACATACAACTTTACCATGCTTGTAGCTGACTGTCTCACATTGTAGGGTAAGAGTGGTCTGACTTGGTCAATCTGTCCACAATATCTCAAATGGCGTTGTGACCCTTCTATTTCTTAGAGAGACCCATGATGAAATTCATTATGATCTCCTCCCATTTTCATTGAGATATGGGTAACGAATACAGTCATTCTGGTGGCTTCTGATGCTCAATCTTGACCTATTGCTAGACCAAGCACTTAGACACAAATTCTATCACTTCTCTCCTCATAACCCTCCACCAAAATGTCCTTTACAGATCTATGAACTTAAATGACAAATTCTAACTTATGGCACTTAGTCAGAAATTCTTCCTTGAGCCCTTCATCCTCAGGTATCCACAATTTGCCTTGGAACATGATGGTTCCATCTTTATTAATCTTATAATCTAAGTGTTCTTTCTCACACATAGCCTTCATGTCCTTGTATTCTTGACTATTCCTTTGTGCTTGTGCAATTCTTACAACTAAATCTAGTTTGATGACACAGTGCACACAGTGCATCATCAGCTTTCCCAATGTACCGTCTTCAATTAGAATCCATTTGTAGACTCTCAGACATGCCACTGAGCACTTTCTACTTAGTGCATCTGCCACTGAGTTGGTCTTCCTTGGATGATAGAGAATATTAAACTCATAATCTTTCAGAAACTCCAACCATCTTTGTTTTCTTATGTTGAATTCCTTTTGTGAGAACACATATTTGAGACTCTTGTGGTCAGTGTCAAAATCTTCTCCATATAAGTAGTGTCGTCATATTTTCAAGACAAACACCACTACTATCAGCTCCAAGTCATGAGTAGGATAGCTCCTCTCATAGGACTTGAGTTGTCTTGAGTCATAAGCTACAACTCTTTCATGCTGCATCAATACATAGCCCCTAACTCTTGTGAGAATTGTTAGCATAGGTGGAGTTGTAAGCCCCTTTTTCAGAAACTCTCTTCACATTTCTGTGTCCAATTGAACTTTTCTCATTTTCTGGTCAACTTTGTCATAGGAGAAGCAATCTTGGAAAAGTCTTGAATAAACCTTATATAGTAGCTGACTAACCTAGGAAAACTTTTTTATCTCTATCACCTTCTTTGGCCTTTCCCAATTTATCAGAGCTTCTACTTTGGCTGGGTCCACTGAAATTCCTTCTTTCGACACTATTTGGCCCAAGAACAGGACTTGCTCTAAGTAGAATAAACACTTCAGAATTTTGCATATAACTGATGCTACCTTAAAGTCTTCAAAATAATATGTAGGTGCTTTTGGTCTTCTTCAGAACTTGATGAATAAATTATGATATCATCCACGAACATGATTACAAATCTATCCAGATGAGGCTTGAATATCTTGTTCATTAAATCCATAAATGTTGTAGTGGTAGTTCAAAAGACATAACCAAAAATTGATAATGATCATACATTGACATAAATGTCATCATAGCAATATCCTCATCAGTCACTCTGAGCTGATAGTATCCACTTTCAGGTCAATTTTGAGAAGATCGATGTTGTGGATAATTGATCAAATAGGTCATCAATTATAGGCAGAGGATACTTGTTCGTGATGGTCACTTTATTCAACATCTTGTAATTTATGCACAACCTTAGTGACACATCCTTCTTCTTCACAAATAGGATAGGTGCACCCCATGGGGACACACTTGGCCTAATGAATCATTTGTCCAATAATTCTTGTAGCTGTGTCTTCAATTCCTTCATTTCTGTTGGTGCCATTCTGTAGGGAGGTTTTGAGATGGGAGTCGTCCCTAGCATCAACTCAATGTGAAAGTCGATCTTCCTTTTCGGAGGTAATCCCGGGAGTTGTCGGGAAACAAATCAGGAAAGTCGTTAACCACTTCAAGTTCTTGCAGTGGCTTGGGTTGGAAATCACTCTTGATGACGCTCGCCAGGAATCCTTGGCAACTTTTGGCTAAGGAAATAATCTTCTTCTTCTCTTTTGATGTTATTCCACAAAAGATCACATAAGTGTCATCCTTCTGTCGTTCTTGACCTTCCTTTCCCACTACATCATATAGGTATCATGGTACGACAACCAATCCATGACCAATATTATAACATAGTCTATCATAGGTAACACTATGAGTACAATGGAGTAGTTCATTCCCTTTATTATCATCGATGTCTCTAGGAGGTATTGTCTAGTAGAGATTCTCCCTAATGGTATTGCAACATCAAGCTGACATACTTTCCATCTTTACACTTAGCAAATGCATATGATATGAAGAAATGGATGGCACTAGAATCAAACAATAAATTAGCATAATGATCAACTACAATGAGAAAATCTTGGATCACTTCATTGGATTTTTTAGCCTCATTCACCTGCATGGTGTAGACCCTTCTAAGTGGCCTCTGCTAGCTCAGCTTGTTTGTCTTTGCCTTTATCTTAGCACACGAGTTTCTTCTCTGAGCAGTCTCTCGCATAGTGGCTCATCTTGTTATAGTTTAGACATGCTCCTAATTTCATCCTGCATTCACCAGGATGGAACTTGTAGGAATAAGAACAAGCTTTGCAGCCCTGTCCATCTTCACCTCTAGAGTATAGCTTGGAATCCTTGTTCTTCTTGTTCTTATCTTTCCTATGATCTTTTCTGGACTCCTTGCTTTGTTCATACTTCTTCTGGATGTCCATTGCCCTGGCCAATTTAGAAGATAGAGATATTTATTTGGCCATGGTCTTTGGATCACCACTCACGACATTCATCTGAAGGCGAAGATTCGGTCCTTTGATGAAGTGCATACTCTTATACTTTAGTCCTCCTTTAGGGAACTATACCTCTCAAATTCTAGGGATTTGTTGAGATATTCTTCCATTATTGTAGATTCATAAATTTTGTAGATTCATAAATTCAGTATGTTTCTCTTTCCTAACTTGTGGATGGAGGTAGTGATTCCTAAAGGCTTTCTTGAAGTCCCCTAGATAATTTGTCTTCATTCTCGAACTAAGTTTTGATCACTAATTTCCATCGGTGAGAAGCTAAATTGACCCTGTCTTGAACTTCTCAAATGAACACCAGCCAGCCTTCTACCTTATTTGGATCTCTATGCCCATTGAAAGTAGGGGGTGCAACTTCAGGAACCTCTCAATTCTTGAACTCGAGCAGCTAGAGTGGCTCGAACCTGCATTCCTTTCCATAGCATGAGCCATGCAGGTCATGCTTTCGATCATATTCCTTTGTTCTCTTGAAGTATTTGAGGGACCCCAAATTCATCCTTCACATAACAATATCAACTAAATATTAATTGGCTAATTTAAAACATACAATCATATGGCACAAAATTTACATACTCTTTAACTTTGGATGACTGCTCATGAGGAATTCATATGGATTTAGACACAACAATTCTATAACTTACTCAGCATAAGTTCTAAGCATGCTCTAATACCAAAATATAACTCTTTGAAAACTCATCCTAAAAGTCAAAAGCGATTAGGGCATTGTTCACCATCACATAAATCATAATAAAATGATTTAACATTAATGTAAGTGGAAACTTAAATCAGTAAAATATGATAAAATAATCATTTTAAATTCAACAGAAACTTCATGAAACATCTAAAAGTAGTGTTATAGAATGTGAAACATAGTTAACATCGATTATTCGAAAATATTTGTAAAACTAATAATCTAATAGACTCAATAATATCATGACTCTTAAGGTCTAGACATTGTACAATCATTTCACCATGAGTTGAGCTGCCACCCATCCAAACTTTAGTTACGTGCAGGATTTTTCAATTAAAGTATGTAAAGACCATGCAATGTGATGTTATGATCCTAAATAAGACACTACATGTTTGCATATTTAATTTCATATATATATATATGAGAAAAGAGACATATACATATCATGTACGTAATACATGATTCTAAATGTCAATTGTTGAGATATGATTTGCATATCTCTTCATATCTTTCCATATCTTTGCATATCTTTATAATATTAGTTAGGATTAGTATCCCAGATTTCTTAGGATAGTATCTCAGATATTTTGGGATAATATCCATGATTTGCTGGAGTAATATTCTCCCTCTTGTATTGCCTACATTGATTATAAATAGGTGGCAGTAGTGTTTGGTCAAGTAATAAGAGAACATCTTTCTCAACATGGTATCAGAGCAGTAACGATCTGATCCTTATTCCTCTCCCTTCCCTCCTCAATCTAGATGGATGACAGGTCTACCTAGATCCATAGTTCAAAAGATCGGCGCTTGATCTTTTTTCTCCGTGGAATCCATCTCTCTCAATTATGGCTGATCAGAAAGCCTCATCTAGTAACTCTGGTGTTAAATCCACCCTCAGCACTCCACTCGGTATCAATATCAAACTTGATGGTACTAATTATCTCCTCTGGTCCACGGCATTTGAGCGTTACATAGGGTCCCACAAGAAGAAGCATATCCTCACCAAATCTGAAGAACGTACAGAAGATTGGGATGCTGACAATGATTGGGTCGCCTCTGCCATGCTCAATAGCATGATCGAATCTGTTGCCAAATAGGTCATGGTTTATAGGTCAGCCAAGACTATATGGGAGGTACTTCAAAAACTTCACTCTCATAAAAGCAATATATCTCGCCTTTACAACATTCTTAAAGAAATCCAATCATGTAAGAAAAATGATCAGCCATTAGCAAATTATTTTGGGACATTAACAAACCTCTGGAATGAGCAAGATATCTATCAGCCTCTCTCTGCAGATATCAAAGTGTTGGCTGAACAACGTGATCAAATTAGATCCGTTCAGCTTCTCTCTGGTCTTGGTCCTGAATATAAATCCGTCAAGGATCAGTTGATAACACAGAAAACTATTCCAACCCCTGAAGAAATCTATGCTCGACTCTCCCGTATCGATGATTTCTCACCTCATACGGATGCATCTGCACTTGCTACACGTGGAAGAGGAAAAGGATTTTTCCCTCACAAAGGCAAAAGCCGTGGACGTGGACGAGGAAACGACTCTGGAGGACGTGGTAAATTCTTTTATGACCACTGTCATCGATCCAATCACCCCTCTGACCGTTGCTGGGCAAAGTTTGGATATCCTGTTGATCATCCAAAGGTTTATTCTGCCACTATAAATGAGTCGGATATTCTAATATCAAAAGAAGAATATGAACGCCTTCGTTCTCTGTCTATTACTGAATCTGCATCTCCGTCAACTGGTGCTACTATAATGCATCATTCAGGTACTCTTGCTCTCTCTACTAGTTCTCAATTTGATTGGATTGCCGATTCGGGTGCCTCCTCACACATAACAGGTGATGCCTCTTTCTTCTCATCCCTCAAATTTCTATCTAATCCACTTAATGTCAAAGTTGCTGATGGTTCTCTCTCTCCGGTCACTGGCCTTGGCACAATTTTTGTTAATTGTGACCTCTCCCTTGATAATGTTATGTATGCTCCAAAGTTTGCTCTAAGCCTTCTTTCGATCAGCCAGCTAACAAATTGTCGAGCACTTTTTTATGACTCTTTTTTTTGTTCTACAGGATCTCCAAATGATGAGACAGATTGGTGGAGGATTTGAACGTGATGGACTCTATTATCTCCAGCCATCTACCAAAAATCCCACAGCCTACACTACCAGCATTTCCCTACAACTCCATCGTCGCCTAGGTCATCCTAGTTTGACTATTCTTCGTCGACAATTTTCTAACATTTCAAGTACTGAGGTTTTTGAGTGTGAGGCTTGTCAACTAGAAAAGTATCATCGTACTGTTTTTCCACCTCGCCTTGACAAACGATAAAAAAGTCCATTTTCACTAGTGCATGCTGATTTGTGGGGTCCTTGTCGAGTTTCCAACAATAGGCATTTCAAATATTTTTTGGTTTTAGTAGATGATTTTTTTAGAGTCACTTGGGTTTATATGTTGCAAAATAAGGCAGAAACTCCTCGAATTATTCGAGAATTTTTTGCAAAAATAAAAACCCAGTTCTCTACCTCTATTAAAGCCTTTCGCAGCGACAATGGACTTGAGTTTGCAAATTCTGATCTTTCATCGTTTTTTAAATCTATTGGTGTAATTCATCAAACTTCCTGTGTAAAAACATCTCAGCAAAATGGCGTTGCTGAACGAAAACTTCGCCACTTGCTGGATGTTGCTCGTACCCTCCTCTTCCATATGAAAGTACCCTCCACCTAACATGCCGTTCTCACCGCGGGGTATCTCTCGAGTTTCATGTTGGTTCTCAATGGACAAATTCCATTCCATCTCCTTTTCCCAGGAAAGTCTTTGTTTCCTGTCCCTCCTCGTGTTTTCGGATGTCAATGTTTTGTTCACCTCTTTCACACTGATAAGCTAGCTCCTCGAGCAATCAAGTGCATCTTTTTAGGGTACTCGCGAACTCAAAAAGGTTACAGGTGCTATGATCCTACTTCTCGCAGGTCCTACATTAGTGCTGATGTTACCTTTTTTGAAGACAAACCTTACTTTTCGGACCCTGCAGATAACCATGAGAATCATCTAATTCCAATTCCTGACCCATCACAGGATCTACCATCACAACAGCCACAGTCTCCTCCTCCATCGCCTGCACCACCCTAAGAGTTTATAGCCGCCGACATACTCAACCTCCACAACCTCCATCAGACCTTGATGATGAACCACTCTCCACGATTCCATCACGTGATCCTCCAAACAATCCTGACTTGTTGGAAGGAGATCCTCCTCAGGTAACTCATGACCTAGATGTTCCTATTGCACATCGGAAGGGCACTAGGTCTTGTGTGAAATATCCTCTATCTAATTTTATGACTTTTGATCATTTGTCTCCTGCTGCCAAAGTTTTTTCAGCTTCTCTTGATAGTCTTTTTATTCCCCGCAACCATTCTGAGGCATTCCACTATTCGTGTTGGAAAATTGCTATGGATGAGGAGATGTCCGCTCTACACTCTAGAGAGACTTGGGAACTTGTAAACCTCCCGACTGATGCAACAGTAGTTGGTTGTCGGTGGGTGTTCACCCTAAAGTATCTCCCTGATGGAACAGTTGATCATTATAAGGCTCGTTTAGTAGCCAAAGGTTACACCCAAACTTATGGAGTAGATTATTTTGAGACTTTCTCTCCAGTTGCTCGCCTTAATTCTGTTCGAATCTTACTTTCTATTGCTGTCAACTCTGGGTGGCAAGTTCACCAACTTGATGTTAAAAATACTTTCTTATATGGTGATCTTACTGAAGAGGTTTACATGGAACAACCGCCTGGGTATATTACTCAGGGGGAGTGTTCAAAGGTTTGCAAGTTGAAGAAAGCAATTTATGGACTCAAACAAAGTCCAAGAGCATGGTTTGAAAAATTCAGCAAAGCTATTGAAGAATATGGCTTTAGTCGATCCTCTTCAGACCATTCAGCATTCTCTTTACATACTTCTAAAGGTTCAGTCATCCTCATAGTTTATGTAGATGACATTTTAATATTTGGTAGTGACACTGATGGTATTTTGGCAGCAAAGAAGTTTCTACAATCTCAATTTGTGACCAAAGATTTTGGTCTAATAAAATACTTCTTAGGCATTGAAGTAAATCAGTTTGATGGTGGATTCATTCTCTCTCAAAGAAAGTATGTCTTGGACCTATGAAAGGAAGCTGATATGATGAGCTGTAAAATAGCCACCATTCCTATGGATCCACAACTACCTCTAGCAGATTTGAGCAGTCATATTCTAGAAGATGTCACCAGATATAGAGCTATGGTTGGTAAACTTTTGTATCTCACTGTAACTCGTCCTGATATTTCTTATGCCGTTGGTCGTCTAAGCCAATTTATGCAAGAACCACGTGAAGTACATTGGGCAAGTGTATGTCAGGTTTTACGATATCTAAAAACCTCTCCAGGGAAAGGTCTTTACTTAAAAAATCATAGACATTTAGAAGTGTGGGGTTATTCTGATGCAGATTATGTCGGGGCTCATGAAGATAGAAGATCAACCACTGGTTATTATACTTATGTTGGTCGAAATCTTATGACATGGCGCAGCAAGAAATAAGATGTGGTCTCACGCTCTAGCGCCGAGTCAGAATATAGGGCAATGGCTCATACTACATGTGAACTCTTATGGGTCATCTCTCTTCTACGTGATTTTGGAATTTCTGTTACTTCTCCAGTACCTATGTATTGTGATAACAAGGCTGCAATATTTATTGCAAACAATCATGTGTTTCATGAGAGGACTAAACACATAAAAGTGAACTATCACTTCATTCGTGATGCTATTACAACTAAGAAGATATCCACTCCACACTTGGCCACTGAAGATCAACTAGCTGACATCTTTACTAAGCACTTCCTAAGAAGAAGCTCCTGGATATATGTTCCAAGCTGAGCCTAAATGATATTTACGCTCCAGCTTGAGGGAGAGTGTTGAGATATGATTTGCATATCTCTTCATATCTTTTCATATCTATTCATATCTTCGCATATCTTTGTAATATTAGTTAGGATTAGTATCCCAGATTTCTTGGGATAGTATCTCAGATATTTTGGGATAATATCCCTAATTTTCTGGAGTAATATTCTCCCTCTTGTATTGCCTACATTGATTATAAATAGATGGCACTAGTGTTTAGTCAATTAATAAGAGAACATCTTTCTCAACATCAATCAATCATAACAATCTATCATCATACGTTTAATATAATAGCATGGTAAGACATGTAAATCAACCATCATCATATAAAAAGTATGGGAACATTCATTTACAATAATTCGATCAATTCCATAGGCATATAAGTGACTTGCACTTACCTTAACAATTGTCTCATTAACTTTCTCAAGGTTGCTTCATAACCTTTCGGACTCCATTTAAGTGGACATCGATCTATGAATTAGACCTTTGGCCCTTACAATCTTATATTTTTCGATAGTTGGGATTTATGTTGTTGCCCTCACAATAGCCTAGCTAAGCCTTGGCGACAATGTTCCCTTCGCTCGAAGAAGACTAGAAATACATACACCATTGTCAATGTGAGAACGATTATTCCTGATGGAAATCCATACACCGAGGTGTAAGACAATTATTTCCTAACAATATGCAGGAGTGACATGTAACGGTCATCCACAATTGGATTCATTGTGTTTTTCAAACAACAATCAATTATTATGTTGTTAAGTCTTCAAATTTTAACCTAGTTTCGATTGTGCATGTGTTTCATATATCTATATTCATATACAATCATCAAGCATTAATACATAGTATAAATACCTTGAAAATAACTCTAAAAATGATCACGCCCATGACCATGACCCCGAAACCCTTCTTTTCTTCTAAGTATTAGTCACGGTCGTGACTAAGGTGTCACGACCGTGCTAGTGATGCATGCAAAATACAACATATTTTAAATTATTATTTTAGTTATTTTCTGTAATTTGATTATGTCATGCATCCATTTAGACCATTTTTAGTCTTAATTCTGGATTTATCAATTTTAATTATTAATTCTCTGAATATTTTAATTGTGGATGAATTTACTTAATTTTTATAATTATTTTGCAAGCAAGTCGAATTAACGAATGGTCGGCCGTAAATCACATTATTTGGCCGAGATGATCACAGCCAGCCAGGGCATAAAAATAATATGTCTGACTTCTTTTGGGGTAAAAGAAATGACATAAAGATAAAATAAGTCATCGTTTTGGCCGAGATTTGCAGAAATGATTCATCGTTTTGGCTGAGATTCGAAGAAAGGAGTAAAGATAAGAAGATGTTATCATTTTGGTCGTAATGGCAAGAAAAACCTATTGTTTTGGCCGAGATTAGAAGAGAGAATTTATATTTTGGTCGAGACTTGAAGAAGAGAGTAAAGATAAAAAAGAGTTTATCTTTTTTAGCGTAATAGAACTAATCCGAGACCGTATCAAGTTTTATCCTATGAATTTAAATCAGTCGTACGATGTTACGGCCGGGATCAACTTGAAGTCTGTCTGCACCTATAAATACGTGAAGAAGCCGTCGTCCCAATTCGTACTTTGAAGTTTGGTTTTCGTCCATAGCAAGTCGTGAGCTTCACGGGCTTCGACCAAAGAGAGAGATTTGATCGGACGGCTGTTCCAGGCGCTCCGACGATATCCGAGGATCCGAATTATTTTTTGGTGTAATTCTTCCAATTATTATTGTTATTTTATTATCTCTCTACAATTCTAAGATGAACTCCATGTTTTTAGTTATTTTATTTTAGGAGAATATTATTGAAGGAAAATTCTGTGAACCCTTACTTTATTATTATTGAATTTCTTTTGATCAATTTTTAATTGTGTTTAGTGCTTTTGATTTAATTATTTAAATTTTTGAGTTAAGTAATTATTAGTTTGTGGACTACTTAATTTTAGATTTTATTTAGTTAAATTAAATGATTTATTGCGAAATTAAAAATTGACATTGGTTTAATAATTAGTGTGTGGAGAATTAGATCTGAGTGGTCTATTAATTTATACCAGTTTATGGAGTGATTAATAGTTTGTCATTTTCATATTAATGCATCTTAATTTTAATCTCACCTGACGAATACGAGTTTGTAGGACTTCAGGTTTGATTGAATTTAAGATAGTTTGATTTGCCGAATTAAATAGCAGAATTACCAGTTTGTGGACTCTGTGATTTTAATTTTGTAAATTAATAACTTGGAAAAATTCCTAATTCATCTTAAGAATTTTAATTTATCTTTTCTGGTTCACATTTTTATCCTTAATTTATTATCATCCTAAGACCAATTTCAACACCATTATCTTGTCTTATTTTCTTTAATTTAGTTCATAAAACCTATTTTTCCAAAAATCCATGTTTTTCCTATCTTGTTAATTTATAAAATTAGATATTTTATTAACAATACTCCTCGTGGGTTCGACACTCTTACTCCTATTCTATATTAGTTGAGCGATTAGTGCACTTGCTAGCGATTTTATTTTGCTACATCATTTTACGCATCAGCTAGCCTGAAATACGACTGAGTGTGAGTGCTGGTGTTGGACTTGTCCAACAATCACGGTCATAACTAGGGAGGTCACAGCCATGGTCCGGTCATGCTCGTCCTCATCACAATCATTTTCCATGCCTTGATAAATGGTCGTCTTCTAGCCGCTCGCACACTACCATTTCGGAACTCGGCACGGTCGTGTCGATGCGTTGTAATCCACCGTACAATCCGATTTTCACTAGTTTTTTATTCAAACTTTAGGGAAAAAATACAAATCATTAAAATGATACATTCATATTTTCTAAGCATTTGAGCATCATAAGAACGTATGAAAACATGCAAAGCTATTCAATTCTAAAATCTAGGGTTCATCCATAAATCATGAATTATATAAACTCTAGCAATTACATCTAGACAATCTAGGCATGACTCATGAAATATCCCTCAATCACAATCCAATATGAGGATAATGTGTCATCATGCTCTCAATCCAACAGAAGAAAACTATTGAGAGAGGAGACCCCTTTACATACATTTTGCTCTTCTCCTCTTTCTTCGTCTTCTTCCTCTCCCTCTTGATCCTCTTTCAAACTTAGTTATCAAGTGCACATACGAGGAAAAAAGTAATTAGAAAGAGATTTGGACTTTAAATAGAGGAGATCTTAGGGGGGTTTTGACCCAAAGACCATATAATATATATGGGTTGTTACAAAAATGTCCGCTTATAGGGTCTTATTAAACATAGGGATTTGTTAGTAGATCTAACAATGTAGTTTGCTCCACTTGTCAATCGGATCTAATGAAGGATACGCTCGAGTTCAATTTGAACCGGGGGATGGAGAGAGGGGACCCAGGTTGGATCCGTTGAGGTGTGCCCTCGATTCAACATAGTGGATTGTAAATCTTGCCATTGCTAGTCATAATTGAATCTTTGCTTGTGTTTCTCTTCTAAGATTTGAACGTGCATGTCATAGACCCCAAATAACTTTCTTTCTTTTGTTCTCGTTGTATCACATTGTTGAGCTGGATGTTATTTATTGCAATAGAAATCCATTTTCACATATCACTGTGTTGACAGCACAAGTAGTACATCAGAATCAGAGAAGGATGCGTGCCTGAATTGGGTCTCTTGCAATGATCATGAATTTGGCACGCGAAAGGTGGTACGTCTTCCCTTACGGTCTCAAGGGTTGCTGCAGCTCCTGTTCTTCACTGCAGAAGTCCCTTTTGGAAGATGGCATGCTGTTATGGACCTATGGTCATTTCAATTTTCAATAGCTTAATTTGTTCTTATGTTGCAGCATCCATTCATCTATATTATATTGATGCTCACATATCGATTTCCTTGACATTTCAAGAAATATTCTAAAATCAGAACTGGTGCATCATATGGTTAATCGCTTCCAGAATGTTTACATCACATAACAATAAGTCTAAGTAATCGGCCATTTGGAAGCATATAGCTGCATGTAAAATTCATTATTCTATGCAGCAGAAAACATGAAATAACAATCACTGCAGAGAATCGGAATTCTCAGTCGGACTGTTACAGTAATTGTGTAGAGCCTTCTTTCGAAGGAACCTCGAGTACCAGTTGGCCGATAGCTTCGGTTGTCTCGTGCGGTTGGGGTCACTGAAATCCACATAGTAGAGACCATATCCAGATTGATAACCGGCTAAAAACTCAAATAGATCCATGAATGACCAAACGTAATATCCTTTCACATTTGCTCCACCCTACACAATAAGCAATGTAAACTAGTTAATTATATGCATAATATAGTTGCCTTGATTAACAACTTTGGTTAATCATTATTTTCTTCTTCAATATTTCTATATATTTGCCATCAAGTGTTACCTACATGCTTAAGTGCTAAATCAAATAGGCATATCCTTTATTATCATGATAGTTGGCAGAATATAAAGCTCTTTCACCTCAGAGCATCAAGTGTGCTACTCATGAAGCCACTCAAGTAATTAATCCTCTCAGTGTCATTCAGTGTGTCCTTTATTCCGAGTCCATAACCTGGTACAGGAAATATAGTCATGAACAACAAGAAGAAAACGCATGGCTAAAAAAAATACAGCTTAAGTTAATTTAATCGATCACCTATGCACACATAGAATCTCTTATACATGTATACCTTTGTGTTTGGGCTTTTGAGTGTGTTAAAAGCTTATAATTAATTGGATGTTTAATTGTAATTGCACATATCAACAGCTCTTGTAGACATTAATGATTGTTGTTCTACAAAGGATCTGAAGTTCACTAGCTGGTGCTTCATCTCTACATCATTCTCCAACTGTATATAGTCTCCTTGCATATTTGTTCCATGTTTCTCTTTCCAATGGCATGTTAATTTGTTCCTTTTCTAATAAGTGGTAACTTTTATGTGACAAATATATGTGTATGTATATATATCTTCACTAACAAGAACAGAGTGAAAAAATAAAGGCAAGATTGATGTTGATCATTCTCTTCAATGAAAATTGCAGGATTTCCATAGACTCCTTGAATGTACTTCAACATGTGTTGGAGGCCAGCACGATCACTGGTCATGTGAGTAGGAAAAAACTGATGCAGGCAGAGTACAAACGTCAGCCAATTCAAGCATAATTAAAATATTAATCATAGTGACCGAATTGGATCTGACTTTACCTGAGCGGTTGGTGTTTCGTTCTTTGAAACTGCAATTGAAGTTTTCCATTTGTTAGACTCCAATTCAAGCAAAAGGGAATGCCGCATATGCGACAATTTCTCAATTTAAGCTCTCTGTTTCTTTCTTGTTAAATGAGGCCTTTTTAATCGATGTGAAAACACTTGGCAGTATCAATATGGATCCTAAGCAACAAAATCTGAGCAGCAAAAAACATCTGACCTGTGAACAAAGCGAACATATCTTCATGGAAATCTCGAGGTCGGTTCTTGGGGGCATCAGAATTATCCTTGACGTAGACGGAGAAATAGTGATTTAGACCAATGAAATCAAATGAACCCTCGACCTGCCCAGCTTGGTCCTTGGTGAAGGAAGGTAGCCTCGTGCTTACAATCTTCTTCATGATCTCAGGGTAGTCCCCAAACACTAAAGGGTGCAGAACCCTGAAGCATCAGACGTTTCGGATCAGCATAACTTCAAGTTTATTAATTGAGCGACAATTCTCATCATTCATGTGGAGTGGACTAACAGTACTTACCAACCCATCCTGAAGTCGATCGTTCTTTGTGCTGCTTTAATATCTAAACTAGTGAACTTCCTCGGGCTTCGCGTAATTATAAATTTTTTATCAATACTAATTAAAATTTTTCAAAAAACTTAAACAAATTTTCAATAATAAGTTAGTTTATATAGTTTTTTTTATGAAATATATTTTTTATTATGAGAAAAAGATATAATAGAATTAAAGAGTTAAATACAATTTATGAAATTTAATACATATTAATTACGTATGTATTTATATATGATTCTTTTATATTATAAAAATATAATAAACTATAAAGTGTCAAGATGTAATTTCTAAATGATTGATTATGATGCTAAAATTTTAACACACAAATTAATAGTGAGAATAATAAATATTTGTGCTAAAAATTAAATGATGATATTTATGAATAAAAAAATGAGAATAACAAAAAATATAGAAAAATGAAAAAAAAAAGATAAGAACAAATGGTGTCTTGAGATTCACTTATACATAACATAAATAAGAAGATCTAATGTTCATTGGTTTACAGATTTTTTATTAATTTTTTAGAAAAAATATTATGAAAAAAAATTATTATGAGAAAATATATTAAAATTGAATTATAATTTGTGAAAATTATTTATAGGTTAATTAAGAATGCATTGATATATATATTATATTATATTATATTATAATGTAAAGAGTCAACATCTAATTGTTCGGTTAATTAATGATGTATTTTATATAGTTTTTATGAATAAATATAATGAGATACAAAGAGTCTAAATGTAATTTATAAACAATTAATTATAATGTTAAACTTTTAATACATAAACAAATGAATAATGAGAATACCTGGTGTTTATGTTAAGAATTAAATGATGATATTTATGACAATAAATCATGAGGATATTAAAAATAAACACAATTAATAAAAAGAAAAATATGGTTGAATGGTGGTTGGAGATTCATTCTGAATTCTCATAATTATATATAAGATAAATAAGAAGGTATTAATTACGTTTCACATTTTTTAATTAAGAGTATAATATATTTTATTGTGAGAAAAAATATAATATAATTGAAGAATTAACATATGTTTGTAAATTTTAATATTCATTAATTAAAAATTTATATAATATATCAACAAATAATGATGCATTTATATGAAATTATTCTTTTTGTTATGAATAGAAAGGTAACGGGATACAAAAAGTCCACATGTAATTTATAAATAATCAATTATGATGTTAAAATTTTAATTGAAAAAATTATAATGAAAATAACAAACATTTGTGCACAACTTCTTTAAATGATAATATTTATAATATTAATGGATGATAATATTACAAAATATAAAAATTAATGTTCTAATTTTCGTATTACGATTAAAAATATAATCGAAGTGAAGAGTTAATACATAATTTGTGAAATTTAATACACATTAATTAAGGATGCATTTATATATGATGATGATTATTAAAAATATTATAAAATTTAAAGAGTCAACATATAATTTATAAACAATTAATTTTGATGTTAATTTTTAATACATAACTTAATAATGAATGCCATATGTTTGTGTTAAGCATTAAATATTCATTATTTAAAGATGATAATTTTAAAAATATCAAAAATAAGAAAACATAGAAATGAATGATGGCTTTAGGCCTTCATTTTTCAAATTATTTATAAAACTGATGTGTATATATAATATGTGTGATCTGGAGTATTTAATGTTTATAAGTTTGCCTGCTTAAAAATATGGCATCAAATATTCAGAATCATTAGTCATATTAACATGGTTTCTTATTCAGCTGTGCCAAAAGAATTAATATATAAAAAAGAGTGAACGTAAAATAACATGCATGCCAAAAATGTGAAAGTCGTTGATTTCATCTCCTAGAATTATAGCAGCACGACAGTTTCATTGGACTAAACAAATATTATAACGACTACATAAATCAAACTATCAAGTCGGTAAAATTTGATGAATGGTTTAACTGGTCATAAATTAAGCTAAAAGATCTGTGGAGTCCACATAATTTAGAGGAGAATAATATTTAACAATTTTAGGCCTTAAAAATGAGTACTAAACAACTTCTCAATGTCATGATAAATTTATCAATTCAGTGGGTAAGCTCCTTTAATCAAAGAGACAAAAGTTTAGTTCTAGAAGTACGAGTTAATTTTTAATAGTCGGATTTAGCAAAGAGCTGGTAATCTATGATACATATGAAAAGAAAGTGTTAATATGAACATATTTAGTGGTTGTTTTTTTTATGAAAATAAGTTTATAAACTTAAATATATATTTAGTGCCATGTGTATATATTATATAGAACTCTTTTTTAGTACATTAGATATTATATATAACTTGATTGTGCACGCCTGAACATTTACTTAAAGAAAACATTACGTGTACTGTGGATGCGGCCAGTGATGCCACAATGTTCTTCTTTAAATAATTGATCAAGTAGAACATTTCCAGTTGCTTGACGAAAGTTTGTTTCCTCGCTTCCTACCATATTTCTCTTTGCACAGCGCGCAGACGTTGACATTTCTGCGTAAACCAAGGCGGCATTGATGGTTATCAAGATCAGTGTATGTTGAAAACTTGTTGCTCGACTGGAACCTCGCTAGCACCGGAGATGACCACCGTGCATGGCGGGAAGTGATAATCCACGACAACCTCACAACTTCCCTTGGCACGGTATGCATCTCCCTCTTTCTCACTATCAGCGTATGTGTGGCTCTCTCATCGTTGTCACATCCTGCTACACCAACATCCATTCCGTCAATCCCTGCGCCCGCTACAGGCAGAGGCGAGCGTGCGTCACATCACTGGGAACGGCGAAGCTGGTTGTCACGCTGAATGGTCGGGTGGAACGGGTGATGACGGCGAGGTCACCTGAAAACTTAAAAAATAGATTATTATGTATAAGAAGATAATGAGGAATCAAACCTCTACTGGAGCATATGAAGCCTTTCCGTTCTTCTACTCATCTTGTCCAAGGTGACTGTTGGTAGGTCTCCTTGTAAAGCTCAGATGTAATTTTCGTCTTCCCAAGAAAGAAACGAGTTTTTCCATTATGAATTATCCACTATTGTCCTCAATAATTCATTAATGTAAACAATTTTCAGTTACAAAGATGAGTCACCAGAAATGAAAAAAAAGGAGAAAGAAGAAAAAAAGTTTAGAGAAAGGAAAAGAGGGTTGAGACTTGAGAGCACAACTATTATATAGAAGATGTCAAAGAAAGTTTTTTAATTTCGGATATCTTGCGATGGCCATCAATATTTTTTTTATCATGGAAAATGAACACTGATATAATTTCGAAAAATGAACACTGGAGCGGAATGGCGTCGTATGATCCATGTAGCCGACCCCACCTAGTGGGATAAGGTTTTGTTGTTGTTGTTGGAAAATGAACACTGATATATTTTTTTCATGTTAAAAATCTGCGAGCATGAAATAGACCAGATCTAGAATTAATATTTATACCTTATACAAGTGCCACATAAAATCACTTCTTTTCTATTGGCCTTCTCTTTTTTTTTGCCTTTTGTTTGGAACCTATAGCGCCATACCTCTCAAACAATTCATCAATGCACCAATTCAAGAGCCGGAACATAGGAGTCAAAACATAAAAAATATCATGCAAAAGAAATTGAAGAAAATGGTACATATCTCTCTACGCAATCCTGGATCTTGGGTCCTGCCATCTTCTCCTTCATGTCGTACAAACCGTCGTAGTAGAAGACGGATGGGTCCTCCTCCATGGCCATGTCATCCTCATCATCGTCGCCTTCAAAGGCGAAGACCGAAGGAGGTCGGAGAGGGGCCTCGATGCCGCCTGCTTCTATTGCGTCGGGTGGGATGCAGAGAGGTCGTACTTTTTTGTCATCTTCGCTCTTCGGTTTCACAAAAGAAAGAAACGATCACCTATTCAATCAGCACATCTCTCTTTAATTGAACGTAAGAAATATGAAAAGTTACAGTTTACGTTAATTATTATGCATAACTTAAATAAAGTAAGGTTAAACATATCTATAAATAGAGTAAAATTAAGCATATCTAAACTGATGCAGTAAATGGAGTAAGGGTAAACACTAATGTGAGAGTTAAAAAGAGTTTAAATAATGTATTCATAATAAAAAGATAGAAGAGTTTACGGCCTCTGCATCTTCAATGCGTATCCCGATAGTATCCCCCTCAACTCAGCATCATTTCCAGTGGTGCATGCGATAAAATTTGCATAAATGATCAGATAGCAAGAACAGATGCAGTGAAAGAAAGGAGAACAAAATTAAATCTAGTCTCCACTGTTTACATGTCGCAAGGAGGCCTGTGAAACTTTATAACTCACTGTTTAGAGATGAAAAAAAGGGAACACACTCATCCTCCGCCAATCATCCTCTTCTCCCTCTTCAACCCGTCGAGCAACACGGCGAGCGTCCGCCGGTGCAGGCGCCGGCTCGTCCTAGCAGCCGCGCCCAGTGGCCACGCTCCTTCCTCTCTTGGTCCGGTGGCTGCACGGTGGAGGGCGCGGCTCGAGTGCCGGCCATGCGAGGATCGGGCGAGGCCCATCTTGGTTGCCATCTTGATCCGCTCATCTCTCTCGACGAAGCCGGCGGCCACCACTTCCCTGGCGGAGGCAAGGCGAGATCGTGGGGGCATCGGGGAGGACGCGAAGGAGAGCTTCGACGTGGCAACGGGAGCGGGACACAGAGGAAGCAAGAGATGCGGTGGAGGATGGATCCGTCGCATCGTGGTCGAATGCTAACCATCCTCCTTTAATTAAGGCTAATAAATTCTCTTCATCTTCCAAGTTCCAACATAAAGATACCATTAAATTTTCAATCTGCGAATTAGAAAATTGGGCTAAAAAATTAATTGCTCTATTAAGAATAATTGCTTTGCCTTTTCATATTCCAGAATAGTCTAAAAAAATTAGATAAAAATGTAAATAACGAAAAATGAGAGAAAAAAGATAAACATCAATCCTGAATTGAGAAAACGTTGTGACTGCCATTTTTGTTTGGCTTTATATAAATATACAATACAAAGATAGTCAACAAAATGCAAAAAAAGAAGGAAAAAAAAGAATAAAGGGGAGAATGATTTGGAGCTCAGCGTTATATTTATAAATGAAGATAACACACATCATTACATACATGTGTTAGTTGCCTATTTATTAACATTATGAAAATTAACTTCTATATCATCGGTTTCTAAATTTAGTTAGTGGATCATAAAGAGATAATGGCACATTACTTGGATGGATGAGATGGAGTTACACGAAAAATAAAATTGATGAGTGGAAGTTACATTAAGAGAAAGCTTGATAGAGGATGGAAGTTAAAGAGCAATATGATAGAGATAAAAGGTAAGCATTGAGAAAAAAGATAAAGTCAAATGGTGCAATGAGAGCCTCTCCAATGCATCAGCTTTATTTATATATATATATTTATATATATATATATATATATATATATATATATATATATATTACGGAAACAAGAATCAGTAGAATGTAATGAATGTAGTAAGTTTTTACTTTAAAAAAAGGAAAATATATTAATGCTTTACGTACTATTATGAATGGACAAAAACAAATATTACAAACTCATATGGCAAGAGAAAATTATTAGAGTGGACTGAAAGGAACAAATTATTGCGTAAAAATGGGAAAAGAACATTTTTTACATATAAACATTCTAGAATATATAAACATGTCTTTTTTAAAATATTGCATATATCATGTCATGAATGTGTACTATAAAAATAGAGAATAAATCATTACTTACAATAAAAAAGTAGCAAATCATGACAACCTTGTTCAATAATTAAACAACTTTAAATATATATAAATGATAACATAATATTATTCACATTCTAGAAAGTCTTGTGATTCATATTAAGAAATTATAAGAATTATCAGAATGGATGATAGGAGCAAATAATGATGTATGTCATTTGTACTTTGAGTAGCCCGAGTGAGTTCTCCACCTTCTCTCCATCCTCGCTAATGGCGTCGAGATCTAGCACCCTGGTCTCCCTTCGGCCTCCCTCCACAGCATCCTCGAGTTCAGCACGAACCCGGTCCACTCCAGCTTCAATGGTAGAAGAGTGGCCGCGTTGCCAACGAACTTTGCGCTCTTCCCGGCGCCGTAGGGCAGCGAGTCGAACGTGTGCCACCCGGCCAGGCCATTGGACGAGTTGCAGACCGGACCTTGGATTGTCCCTCTCATAATCGTGAAGCTGATATTGACGTCTCCTCCTCCCACGTGCCTTTTTTACCTTCCATCCATTTCACCTAGTGGACCTTGTCAAAGAGCTCTATGCTGTGCATGTTGCTGTCATCGTCAAATAGCACGATCCTGTCCAGATTTCTATCCCGAATCACCCTATTCGTCTCGAAGTTCCGATGATCCGATTAACAGAGAAGAAAAACAAAACATCACAGATGAGCAGAGTGCGTTACCAGCGTGTGCAGGCACATCCAAGCTTCAAGCAGGTGACATTCCCACCACTCCTCGGGCATTCTCTCCGGGAAGGGGATGTGGAGGAACTGCAGTTGGGACCTGACCAGAATGGTCACAGTCTCGTTGGAGACGCTGTCCCGATGATGATCCAACTGAGCGGGTAGGAGATGAGCCGTAGGGTGTGGATGAGATCCGTGAGGTGAAGTGCCTAGAAGGTCCGGACGTACATGGGGTGACGACGATTTTGCTGCCTCAGGAGCCGCTCCATTATCACTTGCGTGCGCATGGCATATGCTGGGTTCGTGTGCGGCCATGGCCAGACCCATATCCCTTGGCGGCCGATGATGACATGACTTCGGGAGTCGTTGACGCCCGGCGAGGTGCCTGACGGCAGGGAGATGGTCAGCGTCTCGGTGCACGTGGTAGTTGTGGTCATGGTGTGGAGGACAGGGGAGGTGGTGGTGGTGAAGATAGTGGAGGTGGAGAAGAGAAAGACCATTCATACGTAGTTGAAGCCGCACATCGCTTTAATGTAGGGAATTGGAATGTCGAGAAAAAAATGAAACGTCCTGCATTTACTGACACTTAAAAAAAAATAGGCATTCAAATAAGAACGTAGGGCGTCACACGTTTGCTAACCAATAAATTGAAATTTAAGAAAAAAAATGTTAAAATATAAGACTATTTAGAATACAAAAGGTTTTTCTTGTATTGTGAGTATATGTAACTCCTCCCAAATTATTTAATGATAATAATGAAGTAATTAAATTGGTAGGGAGTGCATGGTCACATTAACTTTGAAGAGATAGAAGTTTAAAATGAATAAAAAATGGAAAAAAATGGAAAAAAAAGATAAATGACAATAGAGAGTTGAGGATGGTTTGAAAGCATCAGCTTTATATATATACTAAAGTTTGAGAAAGGATAAGTCCACATGCTGTAAACGCTCAAGCCTACCCATCCATTTTGAAAGGCCTGCAGAAAGAGTTTACCATGAAAATACTCTCTCATTAGTTCTTTGTAGAAACGTTTCCGATTTAATGTAATATTATCAAAAGTTAAATAAAAATAAAATAAGATAAAAAGAAAAAAAAATAGATATAAGAAATCTAAAGTCATTTAAAGTTCAATTAGAAAGCCTACTAATTTAATAAGCTCCAAAACTTAAACTATAAGTATCCTAATATGCATTGAACCCTCACACTCTCACTCTCTTTTCTTTTCTCTCCTAGTCGACAGCTCCCACCTAATCCCCCTCTCACTCACTCTCTCTCACGCTCTAAGCTACAGCAGCACTCTCTTCCCACACCCTCTTACTCTCACCCACTCTCCACTCATTCTCTCTCTCATGGCTGCACAACACCTCAACTCAAGGAAGCTCTCCACCTCTCCCTCTACTCTTCCTCTCTCGCTCTCAGCCAATAGGAGCAAGAAGACAGCATCTCCATCTCTTCTCTTTTCTCCCTCCCACTTTCACGTGCAGCAGCAAAGAAGGGAGAAGAACCACCACCAGTCGTGAAGAAGAAAAAAGAAGAGAGAAGAAGAAAGAAAGAAAGAAAAGAATTAGACATAGAGTTTTAATTTAAACTCTAAACATATATTTTTTAAAGGTATGTTTGAGAAGATCCTAAGTTCTAGTCACCCCTTAATGATATAATGATGCTTGGATTAAGGAATTTTAAGATCAAATTAAGTCTTATTAATGCATGATTAGGAAAAGTCCATGTTTGCATTAAGATGCTTCTTGCTTCGTTAATATTGCTATTTCATTGCTAATCACATTTAGAATTAGGATGTTTATGATTATCCATGCTTAATTCAATATGATGTCTCTTATTTGTTAGTATGAATGTGATTAGTAACTCTTAATGTTCTTTATGCAAATATCTTCATATGGTCAAGATTATGATGGTGTAAATGTTCATGTATAACTTATGTGATGATTAGTGTAAAATGTGTGTTCAAATGTATGTGTAAATGTATGCTCCAAAGGTGTTTGTATGAATGTGTAAAAGAGAAAAAAATGGGGATAAACAGGGGAGATGTTGTTTAGAGCTTGGGCACGGCCGTGACGATTTGGGGCACGATCGTGTCGTCCATAGAGATCCCCCGCCTTAGCCTTGAAATGCGCTAGAAGAAAATGGACGTTCTGTCACGGCCATGACCTTGAGGTCGCACAGCCATGACACCTCCATACGTCCATGTCTTAGAATTTTAGAAAAATAGGTGAAAAAAAGTTGCTCTGTCGCGGGCGTGCAGATACAATTGTCCACCCATGAACGAACAATGAGATTGGCACGGTCGTGCCATCATTGGGAACGGTCGTGACCAAGTGATGTCGAGTAAATCGACTAAGTATCCAGTCGCGCGTGTAGGCACGGGCGTGATCAGTCCCAGATATAGGTAATGATTGCTTTGTCTACACTTAGCATGATTTGAAGTATGTATAACCTTAAATAGGATTAAACATGCAACATATATTGAATGATTTATATGTATTGATGAACGTAGTTAAAAGACAGATTGATAAAAGTGTCTTATTGATGTCATCGGATGTAAGTGGGAGACCAAGACCCCCATTGAGAGAATAAGGTGTGGCTCTCGGGGAAGACCAAGACCCCAAATAAGAGTGGAAAAGGTGTGACTTCTCATGGGACAAAAAGATCCCGGTAAAGGAACTAAGGGAAGACCACGACCCCCCTTTGAAGGAAACAAGATCGCCTTTGAAGGAAACAAGGTGTGGCTTCTCATGGGACAAAAAGATTTAGATAAAGGAACTAGGGGATGACCATGACCCCACCCTAAAGTGGACAAGGTATGGCATTCCGGAGACCAAGACCCCACATAAGAGTGGACAAGGTGTGGACTCCAACGGGACAAAAAGATCTCGGCCTAGTTAAGTTAAGTCAAGTAAAGATCGACGAGCCAACATGGACTTCTCAATCAACAAGATAAGAGGTTATGTAAATAAATATAGAAGATGAAAAGATAAAAGATACTTATAGTGACTAAGATGAAGGACTTGGAACATAAAGATGAAGATGATGATTAAGTATTGATGCGTTGTAATTGTAACAATAAAATTTGCTAGCAAGTGCACTAGTCGCTCAAGTAATATAGTAAAAAGGAGTAAGAGTGTCGAACCCACGAGGAATATTATTAATTCAATATCTGGATTTATAAATTAATAAGAGAGGAAAAACATGGATTTTTTGAAAGAGGTTTTATGAAAATAAAATAAATAAAATAAGATAAAGATAAGATAGTGGTGTTGAAGTTAGGCCTTAGGATGAAAATAGATCAAGATAAATATTTGAACCATAAAAGATAAATTTAATCCTTAAAGATGGATTAGAGTCTCCCTAAAGTAATCTAACATGATTAACTTGTGGTCTCCACGACTGGCATCCCTCAATCTAATCATATAGACCTATCTTAATTTAATAAGAATTGAAGTCTCCACGACTGGTACCCCCAAAATCATATTAAAATTAAGATGCATTAAATTAAATTCTCTAAACTATTAATCACTCCACAAACTGGTATAGATTAATAGATCACACAAACTTGATTCTCCACACACTAGTTATCAAATTTATGTCAATTATTAATTCTAAATAAAATCAATTATAATTAGTATAATAAATTCTGAAATTAAACACTCCACAAACTGGTATAGCCTAATTCGGAAATTTAATTAACTAATATAAAAGCATTAAGCACAATTAATAATTGATCAGAAAAGATTAAAACAAATAAAGTAGGATCCAAACATTTTCCTTCAATTAATAATCTCCTAAAATAATAATCTTAAAACATGGAGTTCATCCTAGAAATTCTGGAGAGATAATAACAAAATAACAATAATAATTGAAAGAATTACACCCAAAATAGAAGTAGAGCTCTCGAATTGGGCAGACAGTCGGGCAGCCTTTCGGACTTGATCAGGATCGCGATCAACTTCCAGCCGTCACACCTCTCTCCTCTTGGTCGTAGCCTGCAGAGCTCACGACTCGCCGTGGAAGAAACCTGAACTTCAGAGCATCAATTGAAACAATGGATTCTTCACGTATTTATAGGGTGCGGACGGACTTCAATTTTATCTCGGCCGTAACATCGTACGGTTAGCTTTAAATTTATAAGATAAACTCGGCCAAAGATAAATTCTTTTATCATTACGCCCAAAGATAAATCTTTCTTATCTTTACTCCCTTAGAGTCTCGGCCGTAAGGAAAATATTTTATCTTTACTCCTTTCCATTACTCCCAAAAGATAAAAATCCTTTTATCTTTACGCCTTCATATATCTTGTTACGCCCAAAGATAAACTCATTTTTATCTTGTTACGCCCTTCATCTTCATGCCATTACGCCCTCCAAATTTCGGCCGTAAGGAAAGACTTCTCCTGTTACGCCCAAAAGATAAAAACATTTATCTTTACTCCTTCAAATGTTAGCCGTAACAAAGAATTAAATCTTGTTACTCCTTTTGAATCTCGACCGTAAGAATTTGGGTGTAAAGCCAAATCTCGGCCGTAAGAAATAATTTTTTTGAATTTCGGCCGAGATTCGAATTTTCCTGTAAAATAATTATCAAAATATAATTAATCCATCCACATTTAAACTATTCAGAGAATTTAATAATTAAAATTGATAAATCCGGAATTACGATTAAAAGTGACTAAAAATTATGCATGCCATGATCAAATTATAGAAAATTTAATTAAAATAATTAACTAAAATATGTTGTATTTTGCATGCATCAAGTATGCACCAAAAAGGATGCAAAGGATGTTCCATAGTTATATGATGTTAAAGATGAAGTCACTTAAAGTAACTAAGATGAATGATTTGGAACATAAAGATAAAGATGATGATAATGAAAGTATTTTAAAGGATACTAATGTATGTTCCATAGTCATATGATGTTAATGATAAAGATGATATATGCTAAGTAAGATAAATGAATAATATGACTTGATATAAAGATGATTATGATAATGCAAGCGCCTAAAAGGATGCTAATTTATGTCCCTTTGTTATTTGATGTTATAAAAGAGAATGGTAAGTTATAATATGTCTTAGCATAATGATGAATAATGATATGTCTTAGCATAATGTTGATGATGTTATATGCTTAGCTTATCTATGATGATGATTGTTCACTGTCATATAGTGTGCATATGTAGTCAAGTCCATAGCATGCACATGTTCTATGTTTCCATTATGATAAAATGCATATCCAATGACATGTAGAGATCATGTTATAGGATCATAGCATGCATAGGCCTCAACATACTCTAACGAGAGAAATCTCATGCACCCCATAGATTCGTGCAGATATGGACGAGGCTTAGGTTCGACAGCGAGAACCTCATGACGAAGACTTTGCACATGTGACGGTCGGACTAGGGCCCAAGTTATTTAATATTGCCTTATGCTATGATGATGAACTCTTTAAAGAGTCGAGTATGTATGGTCTATGGGCCTTTTGAGTCATGTACTTTGTATGAACTCATTTATGTATCATGAACCTTATGTTGGGTATTATGTTAGAGCCTACGTGGCCCATGGGTTAGAATTGTATTTTTGGATTTATTTAGCTTATGAAATCTTCTATTGTTTTATGTTAGTATTATATTTATTATTATCATGTTTTCCGCTGTAATATTTTTATGAAATTAGTCCATGAAGGTAACGTCGCCTAGGGTTCGACAACTAAATTGGGGCCGGGTTTTGAGGATGTTATAGTTGGTATTAGAGCCGTAGTTTTGGCTAAAATGTTTAAATGTAAAGTCCATGTACAATCGTCATGAGGTATCACCGAGCCTAAAGGTACATGCTTTATTTTAATTGGGTAATGCTAGCCATTGACGCATGATTATTGTATGATGATAGATGGATATGAGTTGCCCAACGAACGAAGGCATGACCCAAGCTATGGAATGGAATGAAGGCTCGTGCCAAGAACCTTTGATGGGGTTTTTAAGCCTCAACCCTCCTATGTTCAATGGCATGATCCGGAGGAGGCCGAAGCATAGTTGGATAGCATCATGGATATCTTCAAAATGATGAAATGTCCATAGGAAAGCAAAGTGGCGTGTGTCGCTCAAAGCTTAATGGGAAAAATGAGACAATGGTGGAATTCTACCCTTACGTCCAAGTACGACAAAGAAGAAAATCCATCATGGTGGAAATTTGTGAAGGATTTTAAGGAGCAATACTTTTCACAAGGTATGGGAGAGCAAAAGCGAGAGGAGTTCCTTAACCTCCAACAAGGTGACATGTCCATGGATGATTACTCAATCAAGTTCTTTCAACTAGAAAAGTATTGTACTCTTGTAAGGACGGAAGGAATGAGAGTGAATCGCTTTGTGAAGGGACTTAAGCCCGAATTGAAGGCTAGGATAATGTGTGAAGCTCCTAAGACAATGAGCGAAGCTATTGAGCTAGTTGTCGAATTATAAAAGAAATTCAAGTATAGAGTTGTAGGCTCTAATGATGACACATCAACAAGGATGACCAAGCAAAGAAAAGGGAAGGACCCAAGAAAATCACCTTACTATTCTCCAAAGAAGGTGAAATGAACTAGGGGTATATGCCATCAATGTGGGAAGAATCATCCCGGTGAATGCCTTCTCAAGGTCGGGACTTGCTTGCAATGTGACAAGTCTAGCCACTATATAAGGAATTGCCCGAAGAAACGAAATGTCAACTACTCAAGATTGTTGGAACAAGTTCACATCTTGCAAGTTGAAGAAGCTCACCAAGCCACGGACACGATTCAAGGTAACCATTGCTCAACGTTTAATTAATCCTACAAATTATAATGTGTGTGCATGGTAGACATAGAGATCCCTTGGAATATTAAAAGGAATATTCTAAGGATAAGACATGTAGTCATAGTTTTTAAAACTAAAGAAAGTTAAGGAAAACTATAAAGATCATAAGAAGTGCAGTTAAAGTGTGAAGGAAATTGGAAATTATTTTATTTAGGTTATATGACCTAAGCAATGACATGAAAAGATCAAGGGTCAAGTTGAGTAACTTATCACTTGAGTAGATTATGTTGAGGATTGGAGTGGCATAGAAAAAACGTGGCTCAAGAACGATCTCAATTTCTTGAGATTGATTAAAGATATGAGATTCCATATCAAGTTATGGTGATCGACTAGTGAAGACGAAATGCAAAGATCGTTAAAGTGAAACCACCGAGGGATGCGCATTGGATGTCACAAAGGAAGAAATCATATTGGTGGTGTATACGAGGAGCGAACGACAAATGGAGCAACATGGATGAAGAGATCTATTGTATAAGATTCTATAAAATTCGAGGACGAATTTTATTTTAAGGGGGTTATATTGTAATATTCTCAAAAGTTAAATAAAAATAAAATAAGATAAAAAGAAAAGAAAATAGATAAAAGAAATCCAAAGTCATTTAAAGCCCACTAGTTTAATAAGCCCCAAAACTTAAACTATAAGTACCCTAATATCCTTAAACCCTCACACTCTCACTCTCTTTTCTTTTCTCTCCCAGCCGGCTCCCACCTACTCCCTCTCTCACTCACTCTCTCTCACACTCTAAGCTACAGCAACACTCTCTCCCCACACCCTCTTACTCTCACTCAATCTCTCACACTCAACTCAAGGAAGCTCTCCACCTCTCCATCTACTCTCTCTTCCTCTCTCACTCTCGGCCAGGAGCAAGAAGACAGTGTTGGAGAAAAGATTTAATATCATATAAAATTATATTTTGATGATACAAATCTCGAAAGATTAAAGTTAAATACTGAAAAAGTTTAAATAAAAAGGGACAACTTTATGCACTACACTTTGATTAAATATTTGACATTGATCTTATTATATTCTAGATAAACCATGAATATCATTGTAGAGAATCTTGTTAGATATCTATAAAATTCAAGATTATCTAATTTGGATAACTGTGCAAAAAGTTATGCTCAAAATAGTGCAGGACAGTCAACCTGGCGATCGATACAATGAAAGTCGGTCGATATACCGATCGACCGATCTGAAAATACCGTCAATCGAACAATACATGATCTGTCCCGGTCAATGTCAAGATGATACTTGTCGACTTACCGGTCGACCAAATGCAGAAGCTGAAAAAATCACACAACGGTAATATAGGTCGGTCGACTGGTTCATTAATGCGGTCGATCGGTCCACGGCTCAAATGAATAGACGGTTAATTTTGAAGGAGAAATTTATGGAACAATTTCTGAACAAATTTTTCACATACTAGAGCCTATAAAATGAGTGTCAAAGCTAGAAGCAAAGGCATACATCCAAGTCTTGAAGAAAAACTTCAAATTATCAAAAGAATATTTTTTCCTTAAAGTTTTCATTTTAAGTTTTTTTTTCTTTCTTTATTCTCCTCTTGTGAGTTTAGCATTGTAAAAAAGAGAATCACTTTATTTAAAAAAATACTAAGAGATCTCTTGTGTAAAAGAGGTTCCAAATCTTACCTCTTGAGCGAGAGAAAAGATTAGTTTCATACCTTACTTCTCGAAGCGGAGAAAAGGAGGTAGTGTAGTCTTTCTTCCTTGCTCCATTTGAAACAAAGGAAGATTTCTAGTGGAATCTCCGACGGTCTCAAGGTCGTAAAGTCGAAGCGGGGATGTAGGACAAGGTGTGGTCGAACCTCGTCAACAACCATCACCTTCATTGTGTTTGAAATTCTCTCTCTCTCCCTTATATTGTGTTTGATGTGATCTCATTTGTATTGTTTTTAAAAGGATTACTGAATCAATTTTAAGATTTTGTGATGATTTTCGTGAAATCGATAATTTTGGTGCCCTTTGGAATCCTACAAATGGTGTTAGAGCAGGTTGCTCTTGTTTTATGATCTAATAATTTTTATATTTAATCATTTTAAGATTTAATTGTTTTGGTTTAACATGGGTTTAATATTTAACCATCTTAAGAGCTATGGCATCAAGTGAATTTATTTTTTTCGAAGGACAATCAATTAGTCGTCCTCCCTTTTAAATGCATCAAATTTTATATATTGGAAAATTAGAATTCAAGCATATATTTGTTTGATATTGACATGTGGGGCATCGTTGAAAAAGGTTATTATCTACATGAAAAATTACCTATAGATTCTATCGAAAGAGAAAAATTTTTGAAAAACTCGATTGGAAAGCCAAAAACATTTTTTATTATGCTTTGGATTCAATGGAGTTTAATCGAATTTCTAATTGTGAAAGTGCAATGAGATTTGGAATAAACTCATCACTACTTATGAAGGAACCGATAAAGTTAAAGAATCTAGATTGAATATTTTAAATCATCAATATGATTCTTTCAAAATGCATGATAGTGAATCCATAAATGATATGGTTGCTCGGTTTAATGATATTGTGAATGGCTTAGCCTCCTTAGGTGAGTCAAGAATTAATCATCAAAAAGTGAAAAAGATTCTTAAGTCTCTCTCCTCCAAATGGCATACGAAGAGGACCGTGATCGAAGAAAAAGATCTGAACAAATTGAATTTTGATGATCTTATTGGTTCACTTCTAACCTATGAGATCTCAATCCAAAAAGATCAAGAAGAAAAGTCCCCAAGAAGAAAACATTGGCATTAAAATCAAATGCAAATGAAAACTCAAGTGAAGAAGAATGGTTGAAAAAAGACTCGCTCTCTACACAATAAAACTTGACAAATACCTCAAGTTCGTGAAAAAGAAAGAGAAGAATGAGAAGTCAACTAGAAGAGCATACAAACAACACAAAGAAGAGACATCTTAGAAGGTGAAAAAGAAAAGATATGAAGAGTCAAGTGAAATAAGTGAATCATCAAGCTCTTCTAATAATGAAGCATACCTATGCTTAATGGTTCACAACGATGAGGTAACTTCTAACCCTTCAAATTCATATTATGACTCATCAAACTCTTTTGAAGAAAACATTTCTTTAGATGTAAATAAAGAACTCTCATCTCTTATAAAAGGATATTTTTCAATTAAAGAGGAAAATGAAAAATTAATATATGAGATTGAAAAGTTAAAAGAAAAGAATACATATTTTGTGGAAAATGAAAACCTGAAAAATGAAATTGATTCTTTGGAAGTTATACATGTGTGTGAAATCATAAAATACTCATTAGAAAAAGTAAAGAAGAAAAATACTCTTTTGAAAAATTCACAAAATAAGACTATTTTCTATGTAACGAAAAATAATCTTAGAAAATACTTTGGAAATAAACAATCTTATTGGAAATCAAGTCATCCCTTTAATAGAAAATCACATTTCAAATATTTTACATGTGAATTTTATGATCATTACGCATATCCATGCAAAATAAGAAAATCAACACATGGTATGATTTGGGTTCCGAAAGGAACATTTTCTAACAAAATAGCACCAAAAGAAATTTAGGTACCAAAGGTTACATAATCATTTTTCAGGTGTACCTCACATGTAAAGCAAAGGAAGAATAGAAATGTGATGGCACAAAGGTATGGTAAAAGTATCTTTAGGTATACTCTTGCAATTTTTTATGGTTCTTAAGTGATTAAAGCCTATTTTTTTATCTTTCAAAATTTCAATTCATCATTTCTTTGAAAAACAAAAATTGATCATAGTGATAGGGGGAGCATGTTAAAATCTTTCAACATTATTTTGACATATCATTTGATATCATTGTTGTATCAAAGTTTTATGTGATATTTTGATTCTTAACGTAATTTCTTTTTGAAACATGTGGCTTTCATAACCTATAGATCAATTTGATTTCATTTTTAAAATAGCCATAAATTTAGGGGGCAATTTTTTTTACTCTTTATGATGTAATACTTTTATGGCAAAATGGAAAATATTTTTTTCTAAAAGAGAGGGAGAATTACGTGTGGTTTCTTATGACCTTCATTTGCCAACCACTTTTTTATGAAACAAAAAGGGGGAGAAATATAGGAGAAATATGATATGAATAGAAATATAAGAGTGTCTTATAATTAGTACTTATGTAAATATCTATCATTATAAGGAAAACTAAGTTTTAGGGGGAGTAAAATTGATTTTACAAGATTTTACAACTTTTTCGCAACTAACATATTTTTTTATATTTCTCATTTTGTCTTCATAAAAAAGGGAGAGATTGTTGGAGCAAAGTTTTAATGCCATATAAGATTATATTTTTATGATACAAACCTTGAAAGATTGAAGTTAAATATTGAAAAAGTTTAAATAAAAAGAAACAACTTTATGCACTACACTTTGATTAAATATTTGACACTAGTCTTATTAGATTCTGGATGAATCATGAATATCATAGTTGTATAGAATCATGCTAGCTATCCATAGAATTCAAGATTATCTAATTTAAATTACTGTGCAAAAAGTTATGCTCAAAATAGTGCAGGACGGTCAACCTGGCGATCGACACAATGAAAGCCGGTCAAAACTACACCGGTCGACCGATCTAAAGATACCGGTCGACTGAACAATACATGAGTTATCCCGATCGACGTCGATACGATATCGATCGACTTACAGATCGATAGTCCGGTCGACCAACCAAATGCAAAAGCTGAAGAAATCGCATAATGGTCATATAGATCGATCGACCTATCCATTAATGTGGTCTATCAGACCACGGCTCAAATGAACAGTAATGGTCAATTTTAACAAATGTTCCACATACTAGAGTCTATAAAAGGAGTGTCAAAGCCAGAAGCAAAGGCATCCATCCAAGCCTTGCAGAAAAACTTCAAGTCATCAAAAGAAGATTTTTTTCCTTGAATTTTTCATTTTAGGTTTTCTCTTCTTTCTCTTTTCTCCTCTTGTGAGCTTAGCATTGTAAAATGAGAAATACTTTATTTACAAAAATACTGAGAGAGCTCCTGGGTAAAAGAGGTTCAAATCTTACCTCTTAAGCGAGAGAAAAGATTAACTTCATTGAAGGAGAGGTGAGCCTTACCTCTCGAAGAGAAGAAAAAGCGGTGGTGTAAGGGGCTTTTCTTCTTTACCCCATTTGGAACAAAGGAAGAGTTCTAGTGGAATCTCCTGCGGTCTCGAGGTCGAGAAGTCAGAGTGGGGACGTAGGTCAAGATGTGGCCGAACCTCGTCAACAACCACCGCGTTCATTGTGTTTGAATTCTCTCTCTCATATTGTGTTTGATGTGATCTGAGTTGTATTATTTTTAAAAGAATTAACGAATCGATTTTAAGCTTAAGCGACGATTTTCGTGAAATCGATACTTTTATTTCAACCTCCCCCCTCCCCCTTGGTGCCCTTTGGGATCCTACAAACGGCACCTCCATCCCCTCTCCTCTCTCCCTCCCACATTCACGTGCAGCAAAGAAGGGGGGAGAACCACCACCACTCCAGCCGTGAAGAAGAACAAAGAAGAAGAAGAGAGAAGGAAGAAAAAAGAAAGAAAGAAAAGAATTAGGCGTAGGGTTTTAACTTAAACTCTAAAGATATGATTGAGGGGATCATAAGTCTTAATCACCTCTTAATGATGTAATGATGCTTGGATTAAGGGATTTTAAGACCAAATTAGGTCTTATTAATGCATGATTAGAAAAAGTCCATGTTTGCATTAAGATGCTTCTTGCTTCATTAAGATTACTATTTCATTGCTAATCACATTTAGAATTAGGATATTTGTGGGTATCCATGTTTAATTCATTATGATGTCGCTTATTTGTTGGTATGAATGTGATTAGTAACTCTTAATGTTCTTTATGCAAATCTCTTCATATGTTCAAGAATGATGGTATAAATGTTCATAATAACTTATGTGATGATTGGTGTAAAATGTGTGTTCAAATGTATATGTAAATGTATGTCCCAAATGTGTTTGTATGAATGTGTAAAAGAGGGGAAAATGGGGATAAAATGGGGGAGATGTTGTCTGGAGCTCGGGCACGGCCATGACAATTTGGGGCACCGTCGTGACGTCCATAGAAATCCCCTACCTTAGCCTTGAAATGCATCCAGAAGAAAATAGACGTTCTATCACGACCGTGACCTTGAGGTCGCACGGCCATGACACCTCCATACGCCCATGCCTTAGAATTTTTTTAAAAAATAGGTAGAAAAAGGCCGCTCTGTCATGGACGTGCAGGTATAGTTATCCACCCATCAACAACCAATGAGATTGACACGGCCGTGCCATCACTGGGAACGGTCGTGACCATGCGATGTCGAGGAAATCGACTAAGTATCCAGCCGTGTCGAACAGTGGCATGCCTATACCCATGTGTGGACACGGCTATGACCAATAGTGGCACGGTCATGACTAGTTCCAAAGATAGGTAATGATTGCTTTGTCTACACTTAGCATGATTTGAAGTATGTGTGACCTTAAATATGATTAAAACATATAACATATACTGAATGATTGTATGTATTGATGAACGTAATTAAAAGACGGATTGATGAAAGTGTCTTGTTGTTGTCGTCGGATGTAAGTGGGAGAGCAAGATCCCCTTTGAGGGAATAAGGGGTGGATCTCAGGGAAGACCAAGACCCCACATAAAAGTGGACAAGGTGTAACTTCTCATGGGACAAAAAGATGCTAGTAAAGGAACTAAGGGAAGATCAAGGCCACCCCCCCCCCCCCCCCTCCCCTTCTCATGGGATAAAAAGATCTCGATAAAAGAATTAGGGGATGACCAAAACCCACCTTAGAGTGGACAAGGTTGGCATTCTGGAGACCAAGACCTCACATAAGAGTGGACAAGGTGTGGACCCCAACGGGACAAAAAGATCTCGGCCTAGTTAAGTTAAGTCAAGTAAAGATCGACGAGCCAACATCGACTTTTCAATCAACAAGATAAGAAGTTATCTAAATAAATATAGAAGATGAAGGACTTGGAACATAGATGATTAAGTATGCATAAAAAAGGATGCAAATGATGTTCCATAGTTATATGATATTAAAGATGAAGTCATTTAAAGTAACCAAGATGAATGATTTGGAACATAAAGATAAAGATGATGATAATAAAAGTATCTTAAAGGATGCTAATGTATGTTCCATAATTATATGATGTTAATGATAAAGATGATACATGCTAAGTAAGATAAATGAATAATATGACTTGACATAAAGATGATTATGATAATACAAGCACCTAAAAGGATGATAATTTATGTCCTTTGTTATATGATGTTATAAAAGAGAATGTTAAAGTAAAGTAAGGTAAGTTATGATATGTCTTAGGATAATGATGAATAATGATATGTATGTTGATGATGTTATATGCTTAGTTATTCTATGATGATGTTCACATGCCATATAGCGTGCATATGTAGTCCATAGCATGCACATGTTCTATCTTTCCATTATAATGAAATTGGAGATCATGTTATATGATCATAGCATGCATAGACCTTAACATACTCTAACGGGAGAAATCTCCTGCACCTCATGAATCCATGCAGGTATGAACGAGGCTTAGGTTCGGCAACGATAGCCTCTTGACGGAGACGTTGCACATGTGATAGTCGAGCTACACTCCAAGTTATTTTATATTGTCTTATGTTATGATGATAAATTCTTTAAAAAGTCGAATATGTACGTCCTATGGACCTTTTGAGTCGTGTACTTTGTATGAACTCATTTATGTATGATGAATACTATGTTAGATATTATGTTAGAACCTATGTGGCCCATGGGCTAGAGTTGTAACTTGAGATTTATTTAGCTTATGAAGTCTTTGGTTGTTCTATGTTAGTATTATGTTTATTATTATCATATTTTTTGTTGTAATATTTTTTATGAAATTAGGATATGAAGATAACGTCGCTTAGGGTTCAACAACTAAATTGAGACTAAATTTTGAGGACGTTACAATTCATCGAGTGCTCAGAAACATTTCTCTTTGACACTTCAACCGTAACAGGAACATGAAAATGAGGAGGGGGAAATGGCACAATTTACTTGATACTTGGTCCTGTAAAGTGTGGCAGCTGAAGCATGAGCTAATAACATGTTGTGGAGTGCGACGTATGGCTCAGTGGTGGAGTTACCAGCTGTGCAATTGAGGCCGAACGGAGAAGAACATCTCTGGGGCGGATACCTTCCATCATCATATCCTGATATCGCAACTACATTCATTTGAGACATGGTGATCCATTGCTTCACTCTGTCCCCAAATTCTCTGAAGCAGATGTCCGCATAAGCCTCGAAATCATTCCTGCATTGAGCATTTAATTAAGAGTTGAAAAAAAATATTATAACCCATAGTTGCATATTCCACGTAATTTGTACATGCAGATCAAACATACACAATATTTTTGCTCAGCCATCCTCCATATTCATCTACAAGTACTTGAGGAAGGTCAATATGGTGAAGCGTAACGTGCGGTTTGATTCCTGTATCATTCACGAGAAAAGGAAAATAAAATCATGAGATGTACAACTAGCCTGCAAAATCACTGTGAATTATCTTGTAGCAGAAAAAAATATTACAGAAAGAATGAGAGACGAGTCAAATTTGGTTACCGTATTTGACAAGTTCATTAATGAGATTGTTATAGAAATCCAGGCCTTTTGGATTAACAGATCCTCGTCCTTCTACAAGAAATCAAAGCCACGCCACAAATAATTTTGGAATTGTTATTTCTGCCTGATGAGCATTTGATTAAATATCATAATTGTTGATACTTGGTATAAACCTTGACCAAGAGATGGAGAATCTGAAAGAGTCCATCCCCGTATCAGCAATTAGCTTCACATCTTCCTGGAATTTTTTAGCCCAAAGAATGCCAGAAATATCAGAAATATGATCAGTGTTTCCAATGGTACTTGATCCTAGTAAAAAGTTAGTCCAACAGTCTAACTTTTAACTTTCCATCAAAAAAGGCGAATACAAACAACTAGCATTTGTTGCTGGTCCTTCTGGCATTTGTCGATATTTTATGATGAGTTGAAGAAACTCCAATCAATTTTTGATACCTTGTATTTGTGGTATCCATCAGAGGCTACATCTCCTGTGCTCTTGTCAGACATGCCCCCTGTTGCATTATTCGCCCACTCAAAGCTTCAGTACTTGTTAAATGCAAATGAAAGCGCATAGCATACACTTTTATCTGAATCCGTTCTTTCTTTGCTCCACAGAATGTTTTTAAATGTGTGCTTATGGATCCATTATGCTTTCTGTCAACTTTGTACTAGATGTTCATCATGTTCAACTTGTCTGAAGCAGGAGCAATATCTTCTGTTGTATTCATGTTCGATATTTATTCCCTTTTTAATTAATTGTCATCATGTCGTAGAGGCACAGTTATTAATTGTATTCTCTTTCTCGTCCAAAAACGAGAACAAAACAAGGAAATTAAAATTTACCAGCATGTGTAAAGATGTCCCAGACGCTCGGACTCCTGCCATCCTCAGCTGCTGCACCTTCCCACTGCACAAACGATAAACAGAGATATAACTCACCTCAGAATACATGCGTGATCTTAAACATGAATCTGGAGAAACATGTCATGATCAGATGTCAATTTTACAGCATTCTCTCTTTTATTTTTTTTATTTTTCTTGTTCCATGAATAAAGCATGCAGGAATTAACTTCTGAATAAGAATATATTTTAAGGACCCAAACTTGACATGGCCTTGGAGATCTGAATCAAGAATCTTCTAAGCAAACAAACAATATATTAGTTCGTTGTTTAGTTATCCTAATGGCAGGAAATACAAACTCAACAAAAGAAAAGGAGTAATCTGCAACCTGGTAAGCCGAGGTTCCTGCACCAAAAATGAAGTCCTCGGGGAAGTCATCTCTAGTAAATTTGGACTCATCATCATGGCCCAAGCAGACCACTCGCTCAGCTAACAACAACACCACGATCATTGAAGTGGCCAAAAAGCCCCGTCTCCTCGTCATATTGACCATGAGGATGAGCAATTTGTGATACTATTTCTGTAAGTCAATCACATATGTTGAGGCTTCTTTTACTCTGCCAGTGAAGCTTGATATATATATATATATATATATATATATATATATATATATATATATATATATATATATATATATACAGAATGCAACTTGTTGCAGCCACCTGCAGGTAAAATAAAATGCATTAAGAAAGGACCAGGGAACAGCCTTGTGGACGAAGTATCAGCTAGCTCTTAAATGCGTTTCTGCAACGCAGCCCAAATAAGAATTTTATTCCCACTTTTCTCATGTAGTTCCACAAGTTATTTTTTTTCAAAATTAAACTGATTGCTTCTGTCTATACGTTCTGAAATGAGCCATCGCTTTCTTCTTCCTTCCGTAGGAGTTCTTGTCGGAGTCGAATTATTTCGCGGATTTGTTTCCCTTTACTCTGTTGATATGCAAACTTTGGATAGAAGAACGCAAAGCATTTTAGAAGCTAAACAATGACATTTTTCTTCCCCCATCAGAACAGTGACAAATAAATGATATCAGCTACTAGGAGGAATATGAGCATTGGACATGATCACAGTCAGATTTAATCTGCCACTAGGCGCGTAAATAGAGTCAGGGTCCATCTACCGAAATCATATTGAAATATTTTTCTTAAGACAGAGAAAAGGTGGCTACAAATTAAACAACTCTTCTTTCCCTTCTCTCTAAGCTTCCTACCTGGCCAACATTAAATTCACATAGTAATTATATACCTCTAAATGTTTAATTATCAAGCAATATTAGGCCTTTAGCCTTCTTGTATTATTTCTTTTATAAAAGATATTACAATTGAATGACGTACTTCAGTTGGATAATAAATAAAGACCGAGCTCTGAGCTTTGGTTGTTGTTTTTTTTACAATATTTTAGAATTAATTAATATTTTTTTCCAAACTTCACAATGGAAATTCATTTCAAATAGTATCTTGCCCACTACCAAAAAATAATGCAATCACTGTGTTGGTATAGCACAAGTAGTTTTGGATTCTTTATGACAAGGAAAATAGACAGCCTCGGTTGATCTCCTCCTGACTCCTATCCACCTTTGTGCATAGAAAACAAAGACACATGAAGATGAAGAAGAAGTTGTGCATAAGTTTGACATACGAACTCAGCTCAAAAGCAATGTTTTAATAATCGAAAACACAT
The DNA here is from genome assembly GCA_030549335.1 of Pontederia crassipes. Classification (NCBI taxonomy): domain Eukaryota; kingdom Viridiplantae; phylum Streptophyta; class Magnoliopsida; order Commelinales; family Pontederiaceae; genus Pontederia; species Pontederia crassipes. The sequence continues at coordinate 21,507,911 of CM060195.1, read as the reverse complement.
CATCAACTGGATTGTGTTTTATTTATAATATATATAAATCATAGAGGTTGCGAAATATCTCTTGCAGGGAAGCGGATCGTCGGAACTTTTCTACGAACACTGGATGCGCGCACTTGTACTTCAAAATTGGGAACTGAACCTTGAAGAAATGGAATACTTTGCCATAGCACAAGTACCTCTAAATAAACCTAAACAAAAACGTACCTTTGGCATTGGTCCACATTTATAGGCGAGGGAGACTTGAGCGAGGAGGCATATCACTCGCGTCATTAAGCGCATCACCCGATATGTGTGATTGCGCATATCACGCGCCATTAATGCTTATTACACATCATTCGATATGCAGATTGCGCATATCACATGTGCACAATCGTGCGTCTTGCGGGAGGGTTAGCAGGTACCTACTACCTCAGGTGGGCAACGCACATGGCCCACCAACGCTCAACGTGGGCATTTTCCAACAATCTCCCACTTGTCCGCATTGGTTGCTATAGTGCCCTTGTCCGAAATTGGTTAATTTGTCGTGCGACCTATAAGTACAAGTACGCTTCTTTATAGGAGCTAGGAAAATATCTGTTAAGATTCACAATGGCTCAACTATCTCTAAAACAAATGTTATGCTCGTTAGGAATTCATGAGAGCTCACATATAAGCCAACAAATGCTCAAATCATGTAACTCATTATGCGCTAGATCTGCCTCGCAACATAGCGAAGATAACATACATCTTGCTCCGCAGTAACTATCTTTTATATACACTGTATTTTTCAACATAAGAAAAATAGTTGGACAATTTTATGTAAAAGATTAATGCGGCTCATAACAATTCTTTATCTCGCTCTCATGACTTTTGGTAATGAATACCTCACTCAAGTAGCAAATACTAATTCTTTTCCTTAAGACATAGTCAAGAGTCTAAGGTCATGTGTAAATGAATCATCTGACTCACACCATGGTTAATATTGAACTAATCAATTCATCATGTCTCTAGGTCGACTTAGCATACTTGGTACTAAACATAAGCATTGTGGTGGAGACTTCCACTGAAGGAGCATATGTCAAGCTCTGTTAAAATTATACACCGCCCAAACTTAAGTCCAAATGCTATCTTAAAAAAACTCGCTATTCTATAGCGCCAAGTTTGAATCTCGTATCTAACATCATTCTCTCTTAATCAGTCGGCATTGAGTTACTAAAACCCATATTTTAACATATTTTAAGAATCATATTATTATTCGCATATTTTATTTCCGCTCGCTATCTTCATAAGCAACGGAATTGTTTGCTCGTGTGAAAGAACAAACTCAAACCTTATGAACATACTTTTCACATGCGTAACAAGACTCCTTCTGTGATAGAAAGTAATATCCGGAAATAGATTTTCGATCATCAACATCATAGGCCAATCAGCACCGATGAATCCAGCGAGTCATAGACTCCCTCTATGATAGCATAATGCAAGATTTTATTTCCGCTCGCTATCTTCATAAGCAACGGAATTGTTTGCTCGTGTGAAAGAACAAACTCAAACCTTATCAACATACTTTTCACATGCGTAACAAGACTCCTTCTGTGATAGAAAGTAATATCCGAAAATAGATTTTCGTTCATCAACATCATAGACCAATCGGCATCAATGAATCCAGCGAGTCATAGACTCCCTCTATGATAGCATAATGTAAGATTTATAGTACCCTTAGAATTTTAGGATACATGTCCAAACTTAAAACATCGTTTTTCATAATAGGGGTGTCAATGGATTTGCAGTCATCCATACGAAATCGTTCCAAAATTTTCTTTATGTATGATTTTTGCGACAAAGCAATGAGTTGTTTGGAACGATCAATTTGTATTTTCACACCCAATATGTAAGCTACTTCACACGTCCTTCATCGAAAACATAGAGGACAACCATTGCATAATGATAATGAAAAAATCCCTATTATTTCCAACAATCAGAATGTTAGGATAGCAAAATTATTCTCGAACTTATGAACATACACATAGTGATCTTCATCAATCATGTTAAAATCATACAAAATGATTAATTGATAGAATTTAATACCACTATCTAGATGATTGTTTGAGTTCATAAATGAACCGGCGCAGTCTGCATACTTTGCGCTCTTCTTCTTTTACAACAAAGCCTTGAAGTTGCTGTAAATTTTCTCATCTAGTTCTTCATTGATAAATGTGGTCTTTACATCCATTTAATGTAATTCTAAGTCCATATATGCGACTATAGATAATATTAGACGAATTTAAGCAAACCTTACAATAGGTACAAAGCTTTCTTCATAGTCAATACCCGTTGTTTGGGTGAAATCTTTCGTCAGTAGACGAGCTTTATATCTTTCAACTAATCCATCCATGCATTCCCGAAGGCATCCCTCTCTTAAAAGAGGATTCACAGTACGTTTAATTTTGAGAACCTATTTGTTCTAAATTATCTTACGATCTAACGGGAGATCAACCAAGTCTCAAACTTAATTTTTCTGCATGGACCTTAACTCTTTCTTCATTGCCTTAATCCATTCTTCCTTAGCAAGGGACGATAAAGCCTCTTTAACATATTTGAGCTCAAGTTCAACTTCCAAACTTTTTATGTGGGCTTCATGTGGCCCATGTTCATACAGTCCTTCGATTTCAAATCGTCAATACAGAACATATTTTATAGTAGTCCATCGAAGGAAACTTTTGGGTTCATTAATTAGCGGTTGCAAATCTTTCCCATTCGGATTAAGTCGTGGGATGGAGAAGACTAACTTCTCAATAGGTTGATCCACCTGTGCCGCCAACTCAGGATTTTCTTTTTCATTTAAAAAAAGACCCTTGTCTATCTCGCCCTTCCTAAGGAAGTCATTTTTTTATGAATGTCACATCTCTACTTTCAATTTCTGTTACCGTGGATTGAAACATATCAAAATGATTCCATCTTTCTACAACATCATTTTGTTGCGGAGTTCTTGGTACTATTAGTTATCTAACTACACCATTTTCATCACGTAACTTTTTTAATAAGTCAGAGAGGTATTCACGTCCAAGTTCTATTCGGAAAGCTTTAATCTTGCGATCAACTTGATTTTCTGACATGTTTATGAACCGTACAAAATAATCCAAAGCTTTAGATCTTATGAGAAATCAAGTATACAACACTGTAGCATGAATAATTATCTATAAATATGATGAAGTAAGAAAAATTGTGCCTCGCATGAATATTCATCGGACCACGTATGTCCAAATGGATTAATTATAATGGGTACTCAACGCATTTTCCCTTTCCAAATGGTGCACTTATTTTCTTGTCAACTAGACATTCCTCACAGGTTGAAAGATCAAATTTTGCGAGGGACCCAAGTGGTTTTATCTAGCAAGTCTATTCATTCGATCTTTATCAATATATCCAAGTCTAGCATGTCAAATATTAGCACTTTTATTTACATCAACAGATGACATAAAAGAATAATTATCAGCAACAAAAGCTATATTTAAAACATAGAAACAATTCCTGAGAAAATTATTACATAGAAAAACAATGTCAAAACTATTGGATCTAAGTTTTAATGCCTTATATAATTATATTTTGATGATATAAACCTTGAAAGATTAAAATGAAATGGTGAAAAAGTTTAAAGAAAAAGGGATAACTTTATGCACTAAAATTTTAATAAATAATTGACTATGATCTTAACATATTCTGAATGAATGATGAATATAAAATTATAGAGAATCATGTTAACTATCCATAGAATCTAAGATCAATTAATTTGGATAACTGTGCAAAACGTTATGCTCAAAATAGTACAGGTCGGTTAACCTACCGATCGAAGGAAAGAAGGCTGGTCGAGACAATACCGGTCGACCGAATAAGAGATGCCGGTCAACCGATATGTACTGAGCCTGCCCCGGTTGACGTCAGAATGATACTGATCAATGTACCGATCGATAGTCTGGTCGACCGATCAAGCGCAGAAGCTAAAGAAATCGCGCAACGGTCATATAGACCAGTCAATCGGTCCAAATGTGCGATCGACCGGCCTCTGAGATAAATGAACAGTAACGGTCAAATTTGAAGGAGAAATTTGTGAAATAAATTCTAAATAAATTTTCTCCACATTGATGCCTATAAAAGGAGTGCCAAAGCTAGAAGCAAAGGCACTCATCCAAGTCTTGAAGAAAAACTTCAAATTATCAAAAGAAGACATTCTCCTTGAAGTTTTCATTTTAAGTTTTCTCTTCTTTCTCTCTTCTCTTGTGAGCTTAGCATTGTAAAACAGAGAAACGTTTTATTTAGAAAAATACTGAGAGAGCTCCTATGTAAAAGAGGTTCAAAATATTACTTCTTGAGCGAGAAAAAAGATTAGCTTCATTCGAGGAGAGGTGAGCCTTACCTCTCGAAGCGGAGAAAGGGCGATGGGGTAAAGGATTTTTCTTCTTTACCCCATTTGGAACAAAGGAAGAGTTCTAGTGAAATCTACGGCGGTCTCAAAGTCGAGAAGTCATAGTAGGAACGTAGGTCAATGTGTGGCCGAATCTCATCAACAACCACCGCGTGCTTTGTGATTGAATTCTCTCTCTCTCCCTCTCATATTATGCTTATGATCTGATTTGATTTGTTTTGAGTTACATATTTGTGAATCGATTTTAAGCCTTCCACGATGATTTTCATAAAATTGATACTTTTATTTTTAACACCAATTCACCCCCCCCCCCCCCCCTTCCCCTCGTGGTGCCCTTTGGGATCCTATAAAAACATATTGTCATTTGTTTCCTTTGAAAACTTATTACATAACTAAACTTGTCTAACACAAAAAGTAAATTTTGTCTAAAAGTGGGAGCATATAGAACATCGTGAAGATAAAGAATTTGGTTGTTGTGAAGTTCTAACTTGCACGTTCTAGCGCCTTTTATTTTAACTCTTTCATTGTTGCCAACATAAATCAACTTGCTCCCCGCACTTATTCGACGAAATTCCACAAAGACCCTATGATCCCTTGCTACATGGTCAGTGGCTTCCGAATCTGCAATCGACAAAAGATGTGTTTCATCATTTAGGCACAACTATAGACATAAGCAAATGAATCATAGTTAGGACAAACCTTCTTAGGCTCAGTGCAATCACGAGCGAAATAGCCACATTTGTTACAATTGTACCGCAACATTTTCCACGTTTGCACTTGTGACCTTAGGGTTTCTTTTGTCCAGCATCTCCACTCCTTTTATTTCGTTGCAACTTATGAGACATTTTTTCTTAAATTGGGAACTAGTTCTTTGTCCACATTTTTCAGCAACTAATGCTTTAGAGGATTGATCATCGCTTGAAGGGCATCATCCTCCATTTCAATGTGGCGATCAGCTTAGTCAAAAGTTTTGACACTTTTGTTTGGAAATACTCTTCTATTTTGGCTTCCTTGTTGTGCATCAAGTTACAACACATGTGTTCCCAACTTCTAGGAAGAGAACGGATCAGAGCATGCACCTGTTGCTCGTCATCTAGCACTTGTTCCGCATTCTTAAGTGCATGCATCAATTTAGACATCTCCTGTACATGCTCCCTCATCGTATGATTTGGTCGCTTACGATAAGAGTCCAATTTGCCCGTGAGCATCTTAGTCATGGTGACCTCATACTTATTGCGGAGCATCGTCCACATTTTGAATGTTGTCTTATAGACTTCGAATTCGCACAAGAGAAAATTGTTCATCATGCTTAATAACGTAATGTGAGCAATATGATTCTTTTCGGATCAGGCATGCCTCCATGTCCCTCTAGCGTTGGGCATTATTTTCAGGTGTAAGTTCTTTGACAACATGGTTAATGGTCTCTAAGATCTCTTTTTCTTCTAATAGATATTGGACCTTGCAGTGCCCAATATCATATTATCATTAGCTTTTCATTCTTGTTTAGGTCAGCAATAATTATTTTGGAAGTCATGGTCTAGTTTGATCACAAAAAATAGGAGAAATCAGTGTTATGCATGTTATAATTTCTTCGCAAAAACATAAATAATGTGTTGATATGCCTTGATTTATGTACCATGTACCCAAAATTATAAAAGAAAAAATGAGAAAAAGAAAAAAATAAGGATCTGTGGCGGAAGCGGAGGGCTAGGTCATTAGGGTTTTATCATGTCATAGTGGATTTATTTTGACGGTAACCTCCTTTGCCCGTGGATATTTCTCTCCTGTTTCACATTGATTAAGAGGGTTTTACCACGTTAAATCTCTATGTTCATCTTTTTTTATTTCGTTGTTTTGATTGTTCATCGATCCTCGGTATTTTACCCCCAACAAATTGGTATCAGAGTCGAATTTCTTTCCACAAGATCACTACAATGAAGTTCGACGTCGAGAAGTTTGATAGGAACACAAATTTCAATCTGTGGAAACTTTAGATGCTTGCCATCTTAGTTCAGAATAGATTGAAGAAGGCGTTGTCGGGTCAAAGCCTAATGCCATGAAGATGTCCGTCTGGGAGGAACTCAACGAGAAGGCCATGTTTGTGATTCAGTTATTCCTGACGAACGATGTTCTTCAGTAATCCTCATAGAGAAAACGACGGCTGATCTCTGGACTAAATTGAAAACTCTGTATTTGACGAAAACCCTAGCGAATCGATTTGTATTAAAGCAGGTGCTATACACCTTTCGTATGATCGAAGTTACGTCGATCAAATCGCATAAGTGAGTTTGTTGCCCTTATCAATGATATGAAAAACATATATGCAAAGGTTGATGATGAAGATTAGGCTTTATTACTTATTTGTTCTCTACCATTTCATATAAAACCTTTAAAGAGAGTATAATATACGGTAGGGACAAACTCACATTTGAGGATGTTAAGTGCAGACTGCTGAGTAAAGAAAAGTTGGGTAATGAATTAAGATCAAGCAGTAAATCTAATGATCAAACCTCGAGTTTGATAATCAAAATCAAGACAGATCCATATCCAAGTTGAAGAATAGAGATGAAGTCTGCAATTACTGTAAGAAGAATGGTCATATCAAAGTATAGTGTTACAAATTGCATAATAAGAATAAAAGGATCAATAAGAGCAATGAGAAGGAAAATCAGAAGGCTGATGTTGCAAATGCCAGTGTAGCAGAAAGTGAGAATGAAGATGTTCTGTTGATAACGACATCAAACATCATATCATCAAGTGAATGAATTCTCGATTATGGATGCTCATACCATATGTGTTCCAATCGAGATTGGTTCTCCATGTACAAATCCGTTGAAGGTGGAGTTTTTCCTATGGGTAACAATGCTGCTTGTAAAACTATTGGTATTGGTCCATTCAAATTAAGATGCATGATGAAATTATTAGAATATTATCTTAGACATGTTCCTGATACGAAAAAAAATCTCATTTCACTTGGTGTATTAGACTTAAATTATTGCAAAGTTATTATTGAGTCTAATGGAATGAAGATTTCTCGTGGTGCTCTTGTGTTGATGAAAGGCCTCAAAATCAATAGTTTATATGTTCTTCAATGTTCGACTATGACAAGTTCAGTAGCAGTGTCCTCTACTTCGAAACACATGCATTTGGATCATATGAGTGAGAAGGGTATGCAAGTTCTCGGCAATAGAGATCTTCTTCCTGGTGCAAAAGATGAAAAATTAGAGCTGTGTGAGTATTGTATCTTCAGAAAGAGAAGAGAGTTAGTTTCGGCTTAACCATTCATAAGATGAAGGCAACCCTTTATTACATCCATTCAGATTTATGGGGTCCTTCTCAGATTCCTTCGAAAGGAGGAAATATGTATTTGCTGACATTTATTGATGACTTCTTTAGAAAAGCCTGAGTCTATTTTCTGAAGCATAAAGATGATGTTTTTTTAAACATTCAAGTTATGGATGTAGGATCACAAGGCACCAAAAGGGGGGATGAATTGATATTAAAATCGAAAATATCGATTTCACGAAATACGTCACGAAAACTTAAAATCCATTCGTTAATATTTAAACCAACACAATAGTAACCATATCACGTGCATATTAAAGTAGGATGGAGAGAGAGAAAAGATAAACACAAGATGCACGATGTTTTGTTGACGAGGCTCGGCCACACCTTAACCTACGTCCCAGCTCCGACTTCTCCATCTCGAGAGCGCCAGAGATTCCACTAACTCCCTTTCTTCATTACAAATGGGACAAGGAAGAAATCATTTACAACTCTTGTCTTTTCTCCTTTTCAAGAGGTAAGGCACATCTCTTTCACTCGTAAGCTTTCACTCGTCTGTCCTTTTCGAGAGGTAAGGCACACTTCTTTCACTCGTAAGCTCTCACTCGTCTTTTCTCCTTTTCAAGAGGTAATGCACACCTCTTTCACTCGTAAGCTTTCACTCGTCTTTTCTTCGCTTAAGAGGTAAGACACAACCACTTTTCACTCAGGAGCCAAACAACCATTAAAATCTCTTTTTGAATTTGGAACCTCACACAAGAGTAAGAGAAAGAAATGAAAAATTTGCAACTTGGAGCTCAAATGGACTTCTCAAATATTCTTCCCACTTTTTTAAAAGTCTTGATTATTCATATACCTTTGGGTACTCTTTTATAACATTCTTAACTACATTTAGATGTTGGGACTTGTTTCCTAATTTTGATGCCAAAATATAACCATTATAGTGCATTCTACGCGTTGACTGATCGACTGTCCTGCACTATTTTAAGCATAACTTTTTGCACAGTTATCCAAATGAAATGAGTTTTTATTCTATGGAAAGTTAATAGAATTCTCTATAACTTTGATATTCATCATTTATCCAAATCTAATTAGAACATAGTTAAATATTTATTCAAAATTTAGTATATACAATTGTCCATTTCAAATAGAATATTTTAGACTTTTACATTTTTTTATACATAACTTTTCATACCAGCATCAAAATGAGATGATATTTGATTCTCTAAAAAGATAAGAGAATTATCTATAACTTTCATATTCACCCATTAATGTAAATCTCGTGGGAACATAAACAAATATTGTTCAAAAGTTTAATTCATGAAGCAACTAATTTCTATTTAAACGTTTTCGACATTTTAAATATAACTCTAATTTTTCGAGATTTGTATCATTAAAACATAATTATATAGGGTATAAAAATTTTGCTCCATCAATCTCACCCTTTTTTATGAATACAAACCAAGAAATATAAAAAGTATATGAGTTTGGAAGTAAAAAATATTAAAATCAATTTTACTCTCCCCAAAACTAAACTTTCCTTACAATTATGAATATGCACATAAGTATTAATTGTAGGGCACTGTTCATATAGAGTTATATTCATGAGATCCATATAATAAATCAGGGGTTATATATATTTCTCCTGTATAAATTTATTTTATGTTCTTATCATATTTCTCCTATATTTCTTCCCCTTTTATTTCATCAAAAAATAGTTTGCACATGAAGCATATAAGAAACAATATTAGATATAATATGCAACTCCCCCTTAATCATGTCATCTTCTTAAATTTGTTTATTCTCCCCTCTTTTGTCATATAAGATACAATATGTAAAGTGTCATAAGAGAGATGAAGATAATTTTTATTCTTTTATCATATCTATAAGAATTGTTTTATGTATAATATATGTGATAGGCAAAAATAACTTCCCCAAATAACTTCCCCTAAGGTCTTGACTAATTTATAAAAGCAACACATAAAATCAAATGAATAACACGTCTCAAAAAAATATAAGGAATCAAAACATTGCATAAAACTTTGAGACAACAATGATATATCAAATTTAAATTGAATAATATCAAGTAATCAAATATTTGACAATAAGGGTAACAAGTGAATGGAGGAAATGATATTTAGAACTTTTGATCAAGCTCCCCTTATCATTATGACCAATTATTGTCCTCTTTCTATCTTTCTTTAGTTCTTCATATTTTCTTTTTTCTTTCAAAGAACCAATAACACTATAATATTATGAATGAGAAGTCAAAGCTTGATTTTCATAACATGAAGAATTTAAGCCTAAAACATAAGGGTCATGCCAAGATATGATAAAATAGTTTTGTAAATTTTGATAATGTAGATTCATGTACATGTAAGTCAAATAATTAATATATTTCATGGTATGCATAAACATCGCAAATGTAAATATATATATATATATATATATTTTCATTTGTGCAAGAGAGATATCATTTAAGCATCATTCCAAGTTTGATGGTCAAATGTCATACGATATAGGAATACTCAAATAATAACAAGTTATGACCACATAAATTTATGCACATTAATATTATAGCACAAGATTCCATATGGAAAGACAACTACAAATGAAACATATGAAAAAAATGTTTTTCAAATTTTGATTAAAATTTCAAAACTTTGTCTTCTTTCAGTTGCAAACTCACAAAACATCGAATTTGATAAGTATTAAAGTCCAAATAAATACGCATACTCGCAATTTTTAAGAAGTAAGCATGATAGGTAGCATTTCCAAAGTTAAACATATTAAAATATGTCCAAAAAATGAACTTTTGAACAAGTTTATACACAAATTATGAGAACTAGTAGACAAGTATAAAACACAAATAATTGTGAATCACAAGTATATCCAATTTTTCATTTTTATGTTCAAAATAATAATTTTACCGTAAAATTTGTGATTGCATGCCCTCAAATTCATCTTTCCTTTTTTTTCTTTGTCACGAGATAATAATCAAAATTGGTGATAAGAAATGAAACTAAAAAGGTATTCAAAGTTTAGCCATTTACATTTTCTTAAAATGTTAATAGCAATTTCAAGTTATGGATAAGGGAAATAACTTTCATTAAATGCCATGATAATTAGAAATATGAAAGAATAAGATTCATGTTAAAATATTTCACAAAGATGAGCATAGAAATCAATTTTGATAAAAATGTATATAGCAAGTTAAAAATGATCTCTTTAGTGATATGCTTTATTTCAAACATGTGCATAATCATAGAGTTTAGCAATCAGATGTATTATGCAATAATTTTCAAATGGGACATCAATATGATCAATCATATTATTTCAAATCATAATGTGCATGTATGTCCAAATGATATAGTGTAATAAGTCAAAATTCATAATAAGTTCATACACTAAGGCTCATAACACAAGAGTGATATAAATTTTGTGTCAAACATATTTATTATTAATATGAAGTCTTCTTTATAAATAAACAAGAATTATTCAAATTTAGATGACTTAGCATTCATATTTTCATGTGTCTTCTTCTTTTACCAAATTCAAAGAATAGTCATGATAATAAGCATGTCAAAGGTAAAAATAAATATATATTTCTCTTTCTTTGGCGTGTGAACAAGATAGATTTTGCAAGTATATTATCACAAGTCAAAAGAAAATATTATGTATTAATTTCAAAATTCTCCACAAATTTGTATTTTAAAATATTCGAAATATATTCAATTCTTATATCAAGATCTTAGAAGATCAAGTGCCATTAACAAAAAGTATGTGAGAATTAAATTTCAATCAAACAAAGCCATTTACTATTCTTAACTCATAAAAATATGATTCTTTTATACTTTAGAAACATAGGTATCATATAATCACATTGAATTAGTAAGATAGTTCAAAAATGTCAATTTATCAACCATAATTCATGTGACATATTCCGATATTTAGGCAACATGAGTGATATAAACACTTTCAAAATTAAATGAGCAACATAATTCCAGTATGCACAAGAATCATAATCAAATAATCTTTATGCATATATCATGATAATAAATTGACAAATTCAAAACATAAATATGCATCATATCAAAATGAATTCAAATTTTAATTTCCATATATCAAAATATTTTTACCGCAAACTTTTATGCTTCCAACTCATTTCAATTTCACTATTGTTTTCTTTTTATGTCACACAACCACAAAGTGTGTGCATTAACTTTACTTGAAGCATTCTTCTTCATTATTTGTAAAGTGCACCTACAAATAAAAATCATTTGTATTTTGGTACCCAAACTTGTTTGAGTCCAACATGATTAATTTTGGTTCCTTTAGGAACTCACATCAATTTCATGCTCATATTGATATATTTTTTAATTTGACATTCAAATGAATAATGAACATGAGAATTGCAATAATGACAAATAGTAGATGGTCTAATAGAGCGATTATGTTGATATCTAAACTTCAACATATCATTATGGGAGACATGAAAATTTTTAGCATCAAAAGAACTATCATAGGAGATATTATTTTTCAAATGATAATCATGAGAATGTTTAGGTTTCAAAAAAATAAGAATATTTCAAATAATATCCATTTGTCTTTCTAAAATTTTTGTTTCAATAATTTTTCTTTTGTGGTGCATGAGAAATATTCTTTATAGGACTTTTGACAACATGAATAGACTTCTTAACATTCTTAATGTTTTTCCAAGAACTAGTAATTTTTTATCAAAGAATTTTTGTAAGGAAATATTTTTCTTTTGTAACTCATCATGCAATACAATCAATTTCGAATTCTCAATTCTTAAATATTCATAAGATGCACAAAATAATGAAATGGAATCATTTTTCCTTTTTAATGTATCTATTTGAATTAAAAATGCATCATTTTCCTTTTTGAGATAATCATGCAATACAGTTAATTTTGAATTGTCAACTCTTAAATATTCATAAGATGCACAAGATAATGAAAGAGATTCATTTTTTTCCTTTTTAAGATATCTATTTGAATTAAGAATGCATCACTTTCCTTTTGGAGAGAATCATATAGTTATCTTTCATGATATGAAGATCATTTATTAAAGTTTCATTTTTTCCTTTTGAGAGAAATATGCTTTTTGCATAAGAGAAGCAAATTCTTTATGAACATCAAAAGCAATATCAACATCATCATCACTATCATTAGTAGATGAATAAGATGAAGTTGAGATTACCTCATCATCCTCACTTTTTTCCATTAAGCATAACACTTCATTCTTGGATGTCGTGAATATAGAACTATTGTTTTCTTCATTATCCACATTCGACGTGTCATTTTTGTCAAAGTTGCTACCTTCGTACATTTCTAACAAAACTTGCCAAATTTCATGGGAGGTAGAGCATTTGAAAATAAGATTCAAGGCATAAAAATCTAAAGAGGAATAAAAGATATTTTTGACATTGTAGACAAGTTTTTCAATCAACATTAGGGGTGTTCACCGGGTCGGTGAACTCGATAATCCGAACCGACCCATTAGTGTTTGGGTCGGTTCGAATTCAAGGTTGGGTCAAACCTGACCCGAACCGAGCTGAATCTGACTTGATTCGGGTCGGGTTCGGGTTCAACTTTTTCGATCCGGATGGATGCGACCCGAACCGATAGACCCGGGCCGGATCTACTTGGGACTCGGGAGTCGCCGAGTCGGGTTGAAGTTGAACCAAGATCGAGTTTCAACTGCTGAAATATGTCTTTATTTTTTCCCTAGCCTGGTAGCCCCTCTCCCCGAGCCATCTCCCAACTCCTGATCGGTTGAGCGCGGAGCGCCTGCACACGACAGCACGGCACAATAGCACTCTCCCGCCGGCATCGCTTCATCTTGGATCTGTCTCTCGCAGAGTCACAAGCGTAGTCTCAGCCTCGCCGACGTCGTTGCCTCACAGTCATAGAAACCCAAAGTCCCGAAATCCGAAGCCTCTCGCCGGCTAGTACTAGCCATCGACGGCCCTTACCTTCTCGCAGAAATGCCATTATGCTAGGGCCCACGATCGGTGATCTTCGTGCCTCAGCGCCTCGCAAAAATAGGCTGAATTATGGAACAGAAGCCCCTCTGGTCCTCTCACTACTCACGCCCGCCGCTTCACAAAAATGCGCAGCCCCTAAATCCTGATTCATGAATCCACGTTTTCTTCCTTCCCCATGTCATGTACCTCCGAGGTTTGGAACCCTGGTTTCAAAGTTAATTCATTGCATCCAAATCATAGTAAATGCATGAACACAATAGTCACAATAGTCAATGCATGAATAGAAGTCACAATCTAGAAGACAACGTATTATTTGTTTCATATGCTTTACAGAGCCCGCCTAGGTATATATCAGTATATGCACTAGTGAAAGTAGAAGTCTTTGAACTCTTGGTCATAAGTTTTTAGCAATTGCTTGTGCTAGGATTAGGGCCCACCTTGCTAAGGATTGAATATTCTATCAGTGGACCTAAGTTAGAACAGAAATTGCTAATGTGTTCAATAATTGCTAAGGATTGTTTTTTTACCACCTTGTTAAGGATTGTTTTGACTAGCTTAACTCTTTGCAGTTTGCAAATCAATTCTGTTGAACAAAATGTATTTTTTTATCCATTTTTATGCATTTGTTGACTGTTGTCCACTTGTCATTTTCTCCTGCTTACTTTTTCATGAAGGTTTTTTTTATGTTGTTACAGGCCGATGTCTCTTACAAATGTTCTTCAGTTCCTTGAAATTGAAATATAAAGCATTCTCAATTCGACAATTCCTCTCCTCGCTCATCAAAGATCAAACTAAGGTAAGCTATGTATATGTAAAATGTAGATTATTAACTTATTAGGACAAAATGTTTATAGTTTTCTAATTTCTTCTCTTTTATAGGATAATAAGAATGACAATCCAAAATACAAGTGGAACCCAAATTGGAAGTGCACCTACTCCGACAACTTTACGTGGAGCTTCTTCTAATGATTTACAACAAGTACATGGTCAGGAATCATCACTTGAAGTTCAACCACCAGAGGAGGTTACTTCAGAAAAAGAATAAGAGGTACTTAAAAGAAAACCATTGAGACCTCCTTCTAATGCTTGGGCGAATTTAAAAGAAAAAAAGATAAAGTCATTTGTAATTATTGTCATAAGTCTTATGCTTGCAATACTTCTAATCACGGAACATCAAATCTATTAAAGCATGTAAGACTTTGTGACAAAAATCCAAAAAGGGATCTTGATAAGAAGCAAAAAACAATTGCTATTGGCAAATAAAGTGAGGATGATCCTAACACTTGCATTAGTATGAAATTAGTTAATTTTAATCAAGAAAGGTGTAGATTAGCACTTGCCAAAATGCTTGTTGTTGATGAACTTGCATTCAAGTTTGTTGAAAATCAAGGTTTTAGAGAGTTCATGGCTGAATGTCAACCAAGGCTTCAACTTCCTTCTCGTATCACTGCTGCCAGAGATATTATGCAATTATTTATGCTTGAGAAATAAAAATTGAAAAATATCTTTTTTGAGAACCATCAAATAATTTCTTTAACAACCGATACTTGGACTTCAATTCAGAATATGAATTATATGTGTATTACTGCCCATTACATAGATGACAGGTGGGAATTGCATAAGAAGATACTAAGTTTTGACTTGATTGCCAATCACAAAGGTGATACCATCGGGAAACATTTGGAAACGTGCATGAAGGATTGGGGGATCTTGAAAATAGGTTGTGTCACAGTGGATAAAGCAAATTCCAATAAGTCGGCTATTGTTTATTTGGTTGATAGCATGAGCGATTGGGGTGGTTCTATATTTCTAGATGGAGAGATGACACATATGAGATGTGCTGCCCATATATTAAATTGTTCGTGAAGGAATGAATATAATTGATGCATCTATTAAAAGAGCTAGAATTGCATGCAAGTATGTTAAATCTTCTCCTAGTAGATTTGCGGCTTTTAATAGATGCGTTGAAATGGCAAATATAAATTGCAAGAGGAAGGTGCTCATGGATGTAGCTACAAGGTGGAACTCCACTTATTTAATGTTAGAAGTTACTGAAAAGTTTGAAAAAGCATTTAAAAGACTTGAGCATGATGGGTCTTACATATTATATTTTAAGGATGCTAAAGAAGCAATTCTCACAAGTGAATATTGGATTCGTATTCGAGTATTTGTGCACTTTTTAAAGGTGTTTTATGATGTCACTCTCTCATTTTCAGGATCATTGCATGTTACATCAAATATTATTTCTTTCATAACTTCATTGATATTCAAAAGCAATTGAAAAGATGAGGGCAAATTGATGACACAATGCTACAAGCAATGACGGCGGCAATGCAATTAAAGTTTGAGGAATATTGGGATGATGATAAGATGCTAAATTATTTATTATTTATTACAATTTTCCTTGAACCACGCTACAAATTGGAATATATTGAGTTTTGTTTTACTCAAATGCATAATGGAGGTAGAAGCAAGGAAATACTTACATCCACCTATTGTTTGAGCAATACAAAATTTTAATACATCTCGATAGGAGTGATTCTAGTTGCTTAACCTCCATGACAGACTCAACATCTAATGCTCGTAAAAATGATGTTGATTGGGATGATGAATTCAGATTGAGAGTCAGGAGGAAACAAGGTGAAGTAAAAAAGAGAGAATTAGATAGGTACATCGAGGACGATGTTGAGGAAAATATCGACGGATTTGATATCTTGAAGTGGTGGAAAGAAAAATCTTCAAAATATTATGTTCTTTCTCATATGGCTAGAGATATATTGGCTATTCTTGTGTCTTCAATGTCATCTAAGAGTGCGTTTAGCATGGGGGGTCGAGTTCTTGACCCATTTCGGAGTAGCTTACTTCCGTCTATCGTAGAGGCTTTGATTTGTACTCAGAATTGGTTAAGAAATCCTACAAAGTTAACTGATCTTCGTGTAGAGCTTGATGAACTAGAGAAGATTGAAGAAGGTAACGAAATCTTAAAAAAAAGGTTTATAGTGTTTTTTATACTTTCATTTCACTATATTTTTTGTTATGCCCATTTCTATTTTCTAATGTAGGGTTGCTTGGACTCGGAGAGGATCATGCGTAATCTAGTTAACTACATTTTGGAATGTGACATTTTGTTAACTACATTTTGGAAGGTGACAAAAAGTTATACCATTCTTTGCTTCATTGTTTATTATTCATTAAATGTATACTTAGATTGGAAATGTTAATCATATTTTTTTATATTTTGTTGCAGGGTACACTGAAGTGATTCAAGTGAAGTTGGTTGCTTATGTCTACTTATTGTATTCCTATGCCAAACTTATTATGGAAGTTGGAAATGTGAATCATGTGTCATGTCACATGGAAAATATATTTTAATATATATTTTGTTCAACTTGTTAATTGTTATGTTCTTAGAGGAGCAGGGAAACTATCCAGTCCTTTTGAGTGCCTAGCAATATTATTCAGGGAAGTTGTTAAATTTCTCATTTAGTCCCTAGCAGTATATTCCTTATGAATGTAAAGCCCCTTGTCATTTCTGATATGTGATTCCAACACCACTACTTGTAGCATTTGAACTACTTTGACTCCATCCATCTTTGGATAGTTCTTGTAGCTTTGTTTCTCATTCAGTCATTCTTGTTTTTTTCATCTATTCTAGGAATCATATGCATTGGCGGGGATGGCATTAATTCAAAATTATTGTCCATAATTTCTTTAAAATGAAGTCTCTTTGATGCTTCATGTACTTAATGGTCTTTTAGGTAGAGAGAATCAAAAGGAATTGTATGATGAGAATATTGTATATGTAAGTTTCATGTTTTCCCTCATAGAGTCATAGTTTCTCTAGGTCTATCATTTTTAACATGGCCTAAACTGCAGAATTTTCTAGGTTTGAACCACATTGCTTGTACTCATGTACTAAATTCCTTTTTCTCCTGCAGGCTGCAGTACTTCTTTGGCATGCGAATATTGCCCACACTTCTATTAACACCATAGTTAGAAAGAAAGCAGTGGAATTTGGTATATGTAAGAACAAACAACTATGTCTATTAGACAATAGGACATTATTCATTTTCTTTCTACGTGTGAGCCTGTGAGGTAACACTAATTCTAGATATTGTTTGTCTTTTATGCACTCTAATTAGTTTCCTGCTTTGTCACTGAGTTATATATCTCCCCAACAATTGTTGGTAGTAGACCTGGAGGGCTAATTGTTGTAGCTTGGGCGGCTATGATGTCACTGGGGCTAAATGGTAAAGATATTAATTAACCATATGAGTCATTCAACTGTTGACGAAGTTAAGTTTATTTCACTTATGAGTATTAAAACATTTTTCAAGATATTTGAAAAATACAAGACAAATCATGGAAGCATGAAGCATCTTTGAAGATACAAAAAGGGTGAAAAGAATGTTCTTTGAGAATTGAGATTCTTATATATTTGCAACATTTACAACTGTTTGGGTCATTTTCAAAGAAAACTTAGAAAAATGAACCTCAAGAATCAAGACTCAAGACTCAAGAGGGCTCTGGACTACCATTCTATATTATTTGATATTTTTGCTATTGATTACATCTTTGATTACTTGATTAGGTTTTTTAGTAATAAATAGGGACAAAGCCATATTTTTTGTTCGTAATACTTTTGTTTCATGAGTTTACATTGTATTGTGCTTCTGCATTTTGTATAGGATATGTCGGACGTTAGACGTTAGTGATGCAAAAAAAATCACGGGTAACCCGCGAACCCGACCCATTTAGTGTCGGGTCGGTTCTGGTTTGATGATCCGAATGCTTTTAACCTAACTCGACCCAACCCGAATGTAATTGGACGGGTCGGGTCGGGTCAAATCCGACCCATGAACACCACTAATCAACATTGAAAATCGTCATATTCAAAGAAAGAAATATCAATGGAAACACCATTCAAAATTCTCTTTGGCTTTTCAAAACCTTTTTCTATAACTTCCCACATATCAAAATCAATGGAACATAAATATGCTTTCATTCTAATTTTTCAAGAAGCAAAAGAATAGTCTTTAAAACTAGTTGGGTCAAAAATGGAAGATCCTTTTTCAAAAAATGGTGTCATGCTCTAAAAGATGGTTAAATCTTAAAAAAAAGGAAATGAGAGCAACCTTGTTCTGTTACCAATTGTAGGATCACAAGGCACCAAGAGGGGGGGTGAATTGATGTTAAAGTCGAAAACATCGATTTCACGAAATACGTCATGGAGGCTTAAAATCGGTTCGTTAAGTTTAAACCAACACAATAGTAATCATATCACATGCATATTAAAGTAGGATGAAGAGGGAGAGAAAAGATAAACACGGTGGTTTGTTGACGAAGTTCGGCCACACCTTGGCTTACGTCCCCGCTCCGACTTCTCTTGAGACCGTTGAAGATTCTACTAATTCCATTCCTTCTTTAAAAATAGGGAAAGGAATAAATCCTATACAACTCTTGCGTTTTCTCTTTTTCAAGAGGTAAGGTACACATCTTTCACTCGTAAGCTTTCACTCGTCTTTTCTTCGCTTAAGAGGTAAGACACAACCTCTTTTCACTCAGGAGCTAAACAACCATCAAAATATCATAAGAACACTCCACAATCTCTCTTTTACAATTTGAAACCTCACACAAGAGTAAGAGATAAAGAAATGAAAGATTTACAACTTGAAGCTCAAATGGACTTCTCAAATATTCTTCCCACTTTTTCTTAAAATTCTTTATCATTCCTATACCTTTATATCCTCTTTTATAGTCTTCTTAACTTTATTTAGCCGTTGGGGCTTGTTTCTTAATTTTGAGGCCAAAATATAACCGTTATAGTGCATTATGCGTGTTGACTGATCAACTCTGCTGCACTGTTTTAAGCATAACTTTTTGCACAGTTATCCAAATGAGATAATTTTTTATTCTATAGAAAAATAACAGAATTTTATACAACTTTGATATTCATCATTTATCAAAATCTAATTAGATCATATTCAAATATTGATTTAAAGTTCAATATATAAAATTGTCCATTTCAAATAAAATATTTTAGACCTTTACTTTTTTGTACATACCTTTTCATACCAGCGTCCAAATAAGATGATATTTGATTCTCTAGAAATATAAGAGAATTATTTATAACTTTCATATTCACTCATTAATGTAAATCTCGTGGGAACATAAACAAATATTGTTCGATAGTTTAATGCATGAAGCAACTCAATTCTATTTAAACATTTTCGGCATTTTAAATATAACTCTAATCTTTCGATGTTTGTATCATTAAAATATAATTATATAGGGCATAAAGACTTTGCTCCAACAATGGAAGACTTTCCTAGAGAAGCAATCTGAAAATATTGTGAAGAGGTTGAGGATTGATAATGTACTGGAATTTTATAATTTTAAGTTCAATGACTTTTGTGACAAAGAAGACATCGCGAGGCATCACACTATTGTGAGGACTCCACAGCAGATTAGAATCACAGAAAGAATGAACAAAACTCTATCAGAAAGAGCTCGATGTATGCTGTCAAATGCAAGACTTGGTAAGAAATTTTGGGCAAAAGCTGTCAACCTGGTATGTCACTTTGTGAATGGGTCTCCTCACCAATTCTTAGACCTGAAAATTTTTGAAGAAGTGTGGTCAGGTAATCCTCCTTATTATTCACATTTAAGAATTATTTTTATTGTCTTGCATATGCACATGTTATTGATGGAAGCTTGAATCTAGAGGTAGGAAGTGCATATTTCTTGGATATATATCTGGTGTTAAAGGTTATAGATTATGGTGTCCTGAAATCAAGAAATTTATTATTAATAGAGATGTTACTTTTGATAAATCTATAATGCTTCACTCGAGAAATGATTTGTCTGTCATTGATGATACAAAAAAATAAAAGGCTTTGGAGAAGGTAGAGTTGGAACTTTCAAGTTCTCCTGATGAAAAGAATGATGATCGTGATACTCTTGAAGTTCATACATCACCTCAAGCTCAGTAGCAACACATGCTAGCTCGTGATAGACTGATGAGGGAAATAAAAGTATTTCAAAGGCTCGGTTATGAAGAACTGGTGGCCACTGCATTAAATGTTATTGAAAATAATAAGTTTCCTGATCCTTCATCTTATTTTGAAACTATTAGAAGTCCTGATTGCAATAAGTGGTTAATAGCAATGCATGAGGAGATGAAATCTCAACAGAAGAATGTCACTTGAGAACTTGTAAAATAATCAGTGAATAAGAAGATTGTTAGCTGCAAATGGGTGTTCAAGAATAAAGAAGGAATCAATAATGAAGATACAAAATACAAAGCAAAATTGGTGGCAAAATGCTACAGTCAAGTGGAGGGCATTGATTTTCATGATGTGTCTCTCCTATTGTGAAACATAATTCTATTCGCACTTTACTTGCTATTGTTGCTTAGCAGAATTTTGAACTTGAACAGCTAGATGTCAAGATCGCATTCTTACATGGAGATATTGAAGAAGATATATATATATATATATATATATATATATATATATGGAACAGCCAGAAGTTTTTTATATTGAAGATAGAGAATGTCAAGTTTGTCATTTGAAGAAGACCTTATATGGACTTAAACAATCTCCTCGAGATGATATGTTAATTGCAGCAAAAGTCATGTCTAAAATTAACATTTTGAAAAGTAACTTAAGTTCTGAATTTGAGATGAAGGATCTTGGAGAAGTAAAGAAAATTTTAGGAATGAAAATTTTTAGAGTAGAAGTGCAGAAAGATTATTTCTATCTCAATAGAAGTATATTAAGAAAGTTTTGGAGCGTTTTGAAATATAGAATGCAAAGGCTGTTAGTACATCAATTGCTGCATATTTTAAAATCTCAGCTTCATGTTCACCACAATCTGAAAATAAAAGGTATATGTCAAAAGTTTTTTATTGTAGTGCAGTTGATAACATTATGTATGCAATGATTTGCACTCGTCCTGATATATCTCATGCTATCAGTGTTATTAGTAGATATATGTTTAATCCAGGAAAAAAGCACTGGGAAGCTATTAAGTGGATATTGAGATATTTAAAAGTTACTTCTAATGTATGCTTGGAATTTAGTAGAAATTCAGCTGGATTGATTGGCTATGTCAATTTAGATTTTGTAGAAGGTCTTGATAGAAGAAGGTCCCTAATGAGTTATGTCTTTACTATTACTTATCGTGCTATGAGATGGAAAGTTATTTTGTAGTATTATCCAGCATTGAAGTTGAATATATAGCTATCATTGAAGTTGAATGCATAGCTATCACTGAAGTTGTAAAGAAATCTATCTAGTTGAGAGGATTAATTGGGGAGCTCATTATGAAAGAGAAAGTTACTGTCATATATAGTGATAGTCAGAGTGTAATACATCTTACAAAATATCAAATGTATCATTAAAGGACAAAGCATATTGATGTGAGATATCATTTTGTTTGTGATATCATTTTGAAGATTAGCACTTATGACTATTCAGCAAATATGATGACAAAAAATTTATCTGTTGCCAAGTTTGAATATTGTTTAGACTTGGTAGACATTCTGCAAATATCAAGCTAAGACCACGTGGGTCATTCGGTAAAGAAGAGCATGTTGAGCATTTTTTTAGAGTTTTGTAAAATTCAATTCAAGGTGGAGATTTTATCGATCTGCCTTATATTATGTACTTTATACCCAAAATTATGAAAAAAATGAGAAAAAAGAAAGAATGAGGCTATGTGGCAAAAGCGGAGGGCTTGGACCGTTATTCTCGAGGGGGTGTGGGGGGCGAAGCCCCTTGCAGTATGAACCTTTATATATAAGGGTTAAGGTTTTATCGTGATATACTCTCTTTTGCTTATAGTGAATTTATTCTGACGGCAGTCTCCTTTGCCCGTGTATGTTTCTCTCTTGTTTAGATTGATCAAAAGAATTTTTACCAAGTTAAATCTCTGTGTTTATCTTCTCTTTCTTTCATTATTTTGATTGTTCGTCGATCCTCGGTGTTTTACCCCCAACATAATGAAATAACAATATTGAAGTAGTGACATCGATAAGTTGTTATATTCCCACTCATCTTCCACCATCTCCAAGAAATATTATCATTTAGGTTGTTATACAAAAGAACTTGGGTCGGGCAAGCATCATACTCGGATTGAGTTACCATTAAAAATTGATTCCAAATTGAATTCTCCGTGAAAGCAAAATTTGAACTGAACCCGGCCCGAGTATAACCAAACGTTGCTCGAGTTCAATAGAATTAGCCAAACTGATGGGCAGTTGTAATTTTTTAGTCGACTTTCACTCGGATTTGAACCACGAATTCAACTCAGAACTACCACCACCTCTATAACTATGGATGTGCCACGAGCCTAAGAAGCATGAAATCTCATAGTTTGAAGGCCTAGTCACACGGGTAATAAGAGGATAATTTCTACTACGTGCCTGCAAATCAATTGATAATTGAAGAATCCATGGTTTTCGGTGTTCATTTTCAACAGTCTCGGCCCCATTCAAGATGCATCGTCTATTACTTGGGAGTTTGATTCAATATTTCCAATCAATTTATTATGTTTTTCTCTTCAAATTTTAGTGTCAAATCAATTGTTTATGGAACAGTTTCATTATTTCAGGAAGACCGATCTTGAACCCATTTTTTCTTAGTTTATTTTATGAATTTAGACTTCTGTGAATGGAAGTATGGTCTTTTTTTTTAATGCTTTGATCATAATTAGATAGATTTGTGTCTATTATTAATTGTTTACAATAATTGCATGTGAATCTTGCGCATAATAATTGAATTTAAATTCGCTAGAATTTTTTTATTTGAACCGAGGTCCGGTGTGATCAACTTAGGGCGGGCGTACCATCAACTCGGGTTGTACCTTATGGACTCGAGTCGAGTTCATTTGCGTGAAGAATTTAAGTCAAAACAAGGGCCGGGTCACCCTGAACCCGAGCCAGGTTTGGCTCTATTGAGGTCGATTTTCAGTCATCTGATTTGAGGTCGTTAATTATGGATTACTAATTAATTAATTGGTTTTAGTAATTAAGGCAAAACAAGGGTGGGGTCACCTGAACCCGAGCTAGGTTTGGCTCTACTGAAGTCGATTTTAGGTCATATGATTTGAGGTTGTTAATTGTGGATTATTAATTAATTAGTTGTAGTAATTAATCACATAATTGGCACATGAAAGCATCCTAATTAAAGTAGACCAAAGTTGACTTGTTTAGTTATTTTTATCTATTCTTAATTTAGGATAGTTTAGGTTGTCCTAACTAAACCTATACTTTTTGTGATCTTTCTATCACTTGAATTCTAAAGAAGATTTTATTATTAATTAAGAGATAAAGTGGGATTAAAAGTCTATTTTTAAAATTATCTCTCTTTACTTAAGGGTTTGAATATTTGAAATTGATGTCATCTTTAATTTTATTTTAATTTAAATCACAAATTTATTTTCTTCCACTTAATTAACTAAGGTTAGAAGGTAAATAAGTCACTAGTCCTTGTAACATCGACAACTCTTACTTATTCTTTAGTACTTGAATTGACCTAATACACTTGCTAGTATTTTGTGCATGCTTCGCATCAAATACCATACCATGTTTTGCCTTATCATGTCCATGAATAGTTGCACTCTTATTTTCAAGTTTGTTGCAGTCCATGTATTAAGGAGTTTGAAATTTTTCCTTTGAATAGCCTTCCAATGGCCTTATCATGTCCATGAATTCCACATTTACCATGTCTTCTCCCCATTTGAGTTATGCAACATCCTCACACGTTACTTAGAAAGCATTAGGAAAAGTCTAGCCCAAAATAGGATGACCTCTGTGCATGACTTGTTTCAAATATTCCTAAATTTGAAATCTTTAATTGATAAATGCCTTGGATTGGATCAAAGTGGTCATTACTATCCATAATATACTCTTCATCTTTTAGTTTTAAGCATTCACAGTTATTGTGGCCATGAGCTCTCTGAAGTAATAAAAGTTGAATAAGCCAACCTCTTCTTAAATAAGATAGTCATGTGGAATAAAAAAATTCTAAAAGTGAAGAGAGCTTACTGCGTGAAATATGTGCTGCCACTACCTATAAGTATGCATGGAAAGAGTGTTTTTTCTAAAAAAAAACATTACAAATGACAAGAGCCTTCTTATGAAATATGCACGGCCATTATGTATATTTATTGAACTATTAAGCATATTTTTATCTAATTGGCTATTCTTGCTCTAAGTTTGGGGGAGACTTGGCAAACAAAATTAAAAGAAAAGAGAGAAAATAAGATGGACAAAGCGACAATACTATATAAAATTCTTGAACAGAATGATTAAATCTAGAGGAATGCACTGTAAGGCTAGTATGGACTTGGTTGGCGGAGTAAGAACCTCCCTTAGAACTGCGTCTTCAGTGATCCAATCTTAAGTGCGATCAATTGACATAAAACTCGCTAAATGATGATTGACCAATTATGCATAGAGAATTATTCTTACTGTGACATGCTATTTCCTTTTGTGACTGTTGTAATTGTTGTGTTTTACTTTAAATTTTTAACTTTTGCTTGAGGACAAGGACTTAAGTTTGGAAGAGTTTAATTATTTAGATTTCTTGTTTTTTTTCTCCACCAAGGTGAAGGCATGATTTATTTGATATAGGTTGCCAAAGTGCATAAATTTTAAAGGGTGTACATAGATGCCAAAAGGTATATATGTATTCATATGAGGATGAAGGGTATATACAAAAAGATCAAAAGATGCAATAATCTTAAAAGACATATAGAGATCAAAGGTTGCATTCAAAAACTTCAATCATGGGTGAATCTTCAAACCCTTGTATCTATTATAAATAGATGGATATGGTCCTCAAAACATATAACGACTTAGATTAAATCTATTTGGTGAAAAAAATTTCTTTCGCATTCCCCATCTCTACAAAGAAAAATAAATGTTTGTGGTGTCATTTTGAAAGTTAATTCCATGCAGTGGACAACTTGTTCATGATCGAAAGAAAACAATAGACAACTACAAATTTTTGCATTAAATTTATTAAGTTTTGACATGATTCTATTATGCTATTTTAGTTCTTTCATTTAAACCTATAGTCCTTGAATAGAACGGGCCATCCTTTTCACCCTAAAAAAGAAATTGACCTCTTGTGGCTTTTATGATTGTTAGTGGTATTTCTTACCATATGTTGGGAGGTAAACCAGCAAAATCTCGATTGAAGGGTAGAAGTCATTTAACCATACAAGTAAAAAAAAGATAAGGTGATACAAAGAATGGCATGCATGATAAGTAATTTCAACCAAATACAGATTGAAGAATCATCATTAGATGGATACCAAGGGAAAGCTGAATAAAGTATCACAATTATAAAA
Source organism: Pontederia crassipes (assembly GCA_030549335.1). Taxonomy (NCBI): domain Eukaryota; kingdom Viridiplantae; phylum Streptophyta; class Magnoliopsida; order Commelinales; family Pontederiaceae; genus Pontederia; species Pontederia crassipes. The sequence continues at coordinate 21,481,859 of CM060195.1, read as the reverse complement.
TGTTTTTGAGGCTCGATCCTTTTGCCTATGTACTTAAAAACTCAATCGCATATAACAAAAGATCAACCCAACTATCTTAATGTAGAATGTTAATCAAATCCACGTATGTAAGAGTTTTCAAATCAGAAAACCTAAAGCTAAAATTAATCAATGTGCAGCAAATGAATCACCGCTCAAAAAGGAATTTGATGCCTAAAATTAATCCAAAGTCATAGAAGCTTGTGGAACATAAAGAAATTGCAAATGCATATTCTTGAGATTGTCCATTTAAGTACCCTTTTAGCTACTACAGAATGGTACAGTCTGCAAATATAATCAAGAGCAAATACTAATTGAGATACATCTTCGTAGATACATTTGGGCAGGAACTTCTGAAGCATGAGGCATACCGGTCTCTCACTCCAGATGTAGCTAGGCACAACAAGAGAATAGTTTTCCTGCAAATTGTTTCTGATTTGATCCTACGGTAACTTCGATACAACGCATACAAGTGAACGACTTCATTAGTAAATTGAAAGTTAGAGACCCTGATCAGAAAAGCAGACATTGGCAGACGTTTCAAGCTTGATGCAATCTACTGAACGAATCAGAAATTAAAAGCACCAAGGAAATGGAATGCAGGTGAAAAGGCAACATAAGAAATCATTATGTGCCGATCATGCATCATGAAACCTCTCTTTACTGAAAGAAAGAAAGAAATAAAAAAAAAAGGAAAGATAAATTGAATGACGAACCAGATATCAAAATATGTTATGAGAAAGGAAAAACAAAAGATGTGCTGCTGCCATAAAGAAATTACAAACAAATAGAGGAGGGAAGTCATCCGCCAAGTAGTTGCTCAGAAAGAACATAAACATATAATATAATAATATAGTCGTACCAGCAAATTCCAAGCAGCAACTAGAAAAAGAAAAAAAAAAAAAAAAAGCGCTAAGGTCCCCAAGATCCAAGCTTTCTTAACCATACAACGGCCTCTCCGTCCATGCTCCCGAGACGTGCCCATTCTCACACACATAAGCCCTGACGACCGGTTCGCCGTCGTCGTGAAACCCGAACACCCGCCGCAAGCAGAACGCCGAGTGGAGGTCCCAGGTCTCCTTGCAGGCGCAGAAGGCGCAGTCCAGAGCGATCTTGCCCCGGTTCGAGTCGCTTATCGTCCGCCACACCCGCGACCGCCTGAAGTCCTTGAACACGCCTCTGAACAGCATGTACTTGCGCTTCTCCTCCGCGTGCACGCACCCGGGCCAATCGCAGATGTAGAGGCAATCGTCGCGGAATCGACTGGCGAGCAGCTTGCTGCCTTGCTCCCGGCTAAGCGTCCACGGACCAGTTGCCAAGTGCGAGCCTACGGGCTCGACCCATTTCTTCCTCTTATTGGAGGATGCAGAGCAAATCTCCATGGGCGTTTGATCGGAGGCCTGCTGAATCACCGGAAAGGTGGGATTTTGTGGGGCAACGGAGGGTTCCTGGGGAGTAAAGGAGGAAAGCTGGGACTCGGAATGATCGTAGACGGTGTCGAAGTACAGATCGTCGAAGAGAGACCAGCAAGAATCAGCGCAATCAGTGGGAACCGTCGTTTGAGTACCCGGCGGTGATTGGAAAGAGGAGGAGGTGGCGGCGGAGCTGGTGGTTGTAGTGGAGGCTGGGAGGGAGAGGTTTGGGCCTATGTCACGCTCCAGGCCGAAGTCGGAGTTCTCGAGGAGGACGCCAGCATGGCGGAGGCCGGGGCAGCAGACGCAGAGCTTGTGCAGCGCGGTCCAGGCGGCCGCGGCGGCGGGGACGTTACCAGCAGCAGCCGACGGGAGGAGGTCAGGAGGGAGGGAGCGGGTGCAGTGGGAACGGAAGCAGACGATGCGGATGAGGTAGGAGAGGCGAGCGGAGACGCAGGCGAGGCGGGCCCAGTCGCGGGGGTCGGCTTCGAGCTTGGCGAGGATGTTGAGGACTATGTCGTCCGATAGGAGCGCGAAGGAGCACGAGGAGGCGGAGGCCGGCGGAGCGGAGCCATAGCCGGAGGAGACGCCGAACCTGGTGACGACGGAGGAGGCGGCGGAAGAGTTGGAGTTGGCCATTGATGACGATTTCTTTGATAAAAATCGAATCCTTCAAGGGAGAGAGGGCGTGCGGAGATCCGATGGGAGGGATTGCAGAGAGAAAGGGAAGAGAAAGAACAGACGGATTTTTTTTTTCATTTTATCGGGGAAAAATGGAAAAAGAACAAATTGGAAATAGTGCCACATAAGTAATGATAGAGATTATTATTATTATTATTATTATTATTATTATTATTATTATTATTATTATTTAAATAAGAAATATCTCGTATTTCAAATGTTTGTTCTATTGCATAAAAAATCATTATCGCAACTTAAATTTAGCCAGTAAACCGACGTGGTCAAAAAGATAACACCACAACAGGTTTTCATTGGTGAAAAAAGATCTAAATATCTAAAAGCTAATAATTATATATACACTAAGATTTTAGATATAATTCATAATTATTTTTAATTTTCCATCTGATTGATGGAGTTGATTGATGCAGTGTTCTTAAATCTCTTTATTATTAATAATAAATAATGATAACATACGTAGATAATGATATAGATATAGGTACATGTGTCGGGGAGCTAAAGCGTCCACGTTACAGCATCATCAGCATTTTGTGATGATGCTGATGAATGATGATGGGCGGCGGTAAAGGGCAGAAGAGAGAAGAGAGGGAGTGACCGAGTGATGATGATATTTTTTAAGAGAGGATATTAAAATATTCGGTTGATCTAAAATATACTCATTCTATTATTATTTAGTTTAATGTGTAGAGGAGGAGAAAAGGCCACGAAGAGCCACTAATTAAAGTAATGAATAAAATAAATGAATGATACATCCATCCTTCACTCTTGGAGGGAGGGAGGGAGGGAGGCTGGGCTGGGCCTTGCCCCTTGCCCCTTGCCCCTTGCCCCTTACCCCTTGCCCCTTGCCTTGGGAGTTGTGCGCTGTGGTAGTTGACATTATTTAATGATATCTCATTTCTGCATTATTTAGCATTTTGTCCGCCGTATTCCATCATTTTTTTTTTGAGTAATTTTGGATGTCTCAGAAACGGTGTTAAATAATTCACTCAAGTTACAGGTCTATCCACCATTAAGCTCAATTAACTTAATTAAATTTATCTCTTAGATGAAATTTTTAATAAAAATATTTATATTCATAATAATTCAAACTTAAAATTTTACTTAAACAATAAGAAGTAGCTCTACCCTTTAATATATTCCACCACTTTGTCACCAAACAGTGAGTGAAGAAGTTAGCATCACAAATCCCACGCCTTCTTCCTTCGACTCATGCAACTAATAAGTGATTATTCAATAAGAAACACAATAATATAATTATAAATTAATTGGTATAGCCGGTAACAGGAATTATATTAATATAGTAATAATTAATTTAATTTAATTTCGCTAACATTTTATCATTTTTGTTTTTCTTTTCCTTTTCAAGATAAAATTAGCTAGTCCTAAATATAAACGGATTTAAGTAGATCGAAAGTATTCCTTTTTGCAAAGGGAAAGTATTCCTTTTTGCAAAGGGAATCTGGTTTTATTATGATTTGTTAGCCAATATGCTTTTTTAAAATCAATACTATCGAATTATTGAACCATCAAAAATCATGTCTTACCTAACAAATTAATTTTATTATGAATATTTATCTAGATGTATCATTTTCGGTAAGTGTGATGATAGTACAATACATATAAATTTATAGTCACACAAGGAATAAACAATAATTCGCAAATGTCTATTAAAAACTATTTTAGTTATCAACCCAAGCCAGGTGTAAGTTTGTTTATTTTCGTTTAAGAACGTTCTAAATTTGAAATATGTTATATACAGTAATACATTAGATAATAATAAATTTAAGTTTTATTTTGTTACTCCGGATACCCTGATAGAGCAAGAAATGATTGTAGGTAATAAAGTTTGTTACAGTTTTCGTAATCACCGAATCATATATATATATATATATATATATATATATATATATATATATATATATAAACCAAAGTGTAACACTTTTTAGGTATTGTGTAACACTTAAATCTGATCCGTTCGATTTAATGAACCGTCTAGATGTACCCTCCCATGCGATCGCACCCCCTCTCCTCTTCCTTCTCCTTTGCGACCGCCGTCCCTCTCTCCCACCTCATCCTCTTTCCCCTGCGTCGGTTGGCAGCCCCATCTTTCTCGTCCCAACGAGTGTCGATCGATAGGCCCATTTTTCCCGTCCCGACGAGTGCTGGTCGGCAGGCCCATCTTCCTCGCCCTCGTGAGCATCGGCTGGCGGCCCCCCAAGGTCCTCGACCTACGCGCGAGCTCGGATCAATGATGGCAAGCTCTAATAGATCGATGATTATGATGTGGATCGAGGAGTAAGGGCGGCAATTGGAGGAGAGAAGAGAGAGCAAAGGGAGAAGAGAGGCAAGGGGATCTAGGTGACGTCACTTGCAAGGCTCGACAATGATGCTCACAAGGGTTGGACGAAGACGCTCGACTCGTGGGCAGTGGAATCTGGCGTTCGACGATGGCGATCGGAGAAGAGAAGAGAGAGCGCGTGAGGGAGAAGAGAGGGTCGAGAGGTGTCGTGTTGTCGCCAGATGGGGAGGTCATAACTCAAGGACGTTGCCGATGGTGAGGTCGCAAGGGATCGGCTATATGTAGTGGGATCAGTAGAGGAGGGCGAGGGAGGAGGGCTCACAACCGTTCAATTAGATCCAAATGATTTCATCTAAATCGAGATGTTACACAAATATTACACTTAAAGGATATTACACTCTCATTAATCTCTCTCTCTCTCTCTCTCTCTCTCTCTCTCTCTCTCTCTCTCTCTCTCTCTCTCTCTCTCTCTCTCTCTCTCTCTCTCTCTCTCTCTCTCTCTCTCTCTCTCTCTCTCTCTCTCTCTCTCTCTCTCTCTCTCTCTCTCTCTCTCCTCTCTCTCTCTCTCTCTCTCTCTCTCTCTCTCTCACACACATATATATATATATATATTTACACTCTCATTAATCTCATATATATATATATATATTTCGCTTAAAGGAGTATACAGCTCATTTTTAAGCTGCAAGCTTCATCAATTTATTGTAAAAATAAAATTTTGCTATACAATAAATTGATCGACCTATTGTGTAATACAACTCCGCCTATATTTTATAGCCGATCTCAAGCTCGGATAAAGAAGGAGGGTTGTGTTAGGCCCCGGCAGCAAGCATAAAATCATGTAGAATCTTATGAATATGGATCAACGAATCGGAATGACGTCGTATGATCCATGTAGCCGACCTCACCTAGTGGGATAAAATTTTGTTGTTGTTGTTGTATTGTGTAATACATTGTACGCTCAGCCCCCTATATATACAATGTGCATTCACAAAGTGCCGTGTAACTTATTATTGCTAGACTATCATATTATTACCATTTTAATTTAACAATCTAGAAAATAAGTAATCTAAATTGTTAGATCAAAATTATATTAATTTGATTACTCGAACTATGAAATTGTACCTTACAATAGTTTCTTATTGTTTATATATATAGAGAGAGAGAGGAAAAGAAAGAAAAAGAAGAAAGTGCAGCATAGGAATAATGGAGAGAGAAATGGGATCTCCTCTGGCTAGCTGTCGAGGTGAACGTGTCGCCCTTTGAACGACATGAGTTTTCTCAAGGGTAAAAGGGGGAGAGCAACACAAATAAGATAAAAAGAAGTTTAAAAAAATGTATTATCCATGAGGTAAAAATCATTTCATTATCAAACTCAATTAATTTAATTAAATTCATCACACATCGATATAATAATAAATAAGACTTCAATAAAAATATTCTATATTCATAACAATTCCAACTCTAAAGCTTTAAAGCTTTAAGCAAACCGGTTGGATTTCTTTTTTGTGTATACTCGATATACAAAGAGATTTCGAACGCCAAGTGGAGGAAGGCTACTAATGATGGCGGTGGCGATAGGCGGTGACGGTGGGGACTCCAGCGAGTGTGTGAGTGAGAGGATGGGGACCCCGGCCAACTGAGGACCATCGTATGTTCGCGCCTCTGTCACTCTTTCTCTCTCTTGCTGTGGTGTGCAGGCAGAGCAAAAAAGAAAAATCCAACGTTACCCTGTCTGACATCCACAAACCCAAGAACAATGATGGCCCCGCTGTACGACCCTCGACGCCCATTCTCTCACTGACTCTCTCTCCCCTTCCATTCCGTCTCTCTCTCTCACACACTCACATCAAAGTTGAATTGATTATATTTCGAATTCTTCTTCAATTTAATAAATTAATTTATATTATATTTAAATAAAGTAAAACATGATTGAAGTTGAAAAATTAATATTTAATAAATATTTGAATAAAATATATGAATTGAAAATATAAAATATAATTTTATTAATTAATAAATATTGAGTACAAGTTATATTTAAAAAAAAGATTACATTTTTTACTCGAACTCATAAATACTAAATAATATTAAATTAATAAATTGATAATAAATATACTATATATAATATATAAATAATTTGTGTGAAAAATATTAGAGAGAAAATAAGAGAAGAAAAAATAGATTTTAAAAAAAAAAAGATACGTCACAAAAAATTGAGTAAAAAACTAAGAAGGTGGAAGCATAAGGCTAAAATGGACGTCACACAATATTTGGTTCTCACATTAAATTCTATTGTCAAATCATTTTGACGAAATTGATTGAAACCGAGCCTAGTTCCACCTTATTTCTTTTTCTCGACACTGAATTTTAGGAGAAGTTAATTATTCAATGTATAAGAATATTTTTAAATTGTTTAATATTCTTAATACACTTTAAAAAACTAAAGTGTATGAATGTGTAATTCGAAAATTCACCTTAAAAATAAAAGAGAATTAGGATACTCCATTGTTCGTCATTACATGATCACATAATATAATGTGACTTATATTACAGCGAAACATAAATAAATAAATAATATTAATTGACTTAATTTTCAGCAAAAGACTTATTCAATTTATATTAGTAACGATAAAAAAATAAAATGACTAATTATTAATTAACTCAAGGGTTAAAGTTATCATGAGATGTAATAATTCTAGTGATATAAGTTTATAAACATTCTTTTTCACAATAGTATAGTAGACTTAACTACTAGATATTTATCACGACTTTATTAAGCCCTATGTTATATGCAACTTCTCCTCATGAGTTGAGCTATCATTCATTCTTAGTTACTTGCATGATAGATGAATGATTGTTAGTTATATTATATAAAGATCCGGGGCGGACCCAAACAAAAAAGTGAGGGAGGCCAAATTTCTGACTTAACATGTAAGCATAGCTACCCCTAAATCAAGGGTTCTTTTTTTGTCAAAGTAGCATATAAATTTTATTTAATGGAGGTCAAACATATCTTTTATCATAAAATTTATATTTTTAATATATATAATAAAATTTTAAAATTTTGAGGAGACTAGGCCCTCTCACCCTATATGTGAATCATATCCTAAACAAATACTACATGACTTACTTATCCATCTTCATGTATTGAAAAGAACATGCATATATGACATAGCTAATCATAAGCTTCTATATGTCAAACGTAACTTTGCATATCATACTTTATCATGGACATAATATTTATATCGTGTATATTACATGAGTATAAATATGAATACATGATACCTCATACATGTATTATGAAGCATACCACATTTCATCATTCATAAATATATAAAAGTAACTTTGCACTGACCGTATATATATATATATATATATATATATATATATATATAGTATGGGGTGTTTCGACACCAATCACACCCTCAAACTAATGACCAAGTTGAAACATCAAATAGAAAAATTAAGACCATTTTGAAAAAAAATTGACTCATTATCTATAAAGGATCGGAGCACTAAATTAAATGATGCACCTTGCGCTTACAAAGCAACTTAGAAATATCTAATATGTGTTTCCCCTTATAAGCTAATTTATGGAAAAACTTGTCATGTGTCAACTGAGTTCCAACACAAAGCCTATTGGATAGTTAAAGTTCTAAACTATGATATTTTCAAATATAATTAAACTAAACCTAAGTAACTACTCCAAAGGAGCCCTAGTACAAAAAATTGGACGAGACCCGAAGGTGGATCATCCACCCAAAAATTGTTGCTGCAACTTGTGCGACCAAGATGAGCAAGAAAATCTGTCGCTCTGTTCATACGACGAGGGCAATGGGTTATAATAATAGGGTGAAGCTGATTGATAGTCTTCAAGATGTCCAAAATAATTTCTTTTTATTTTCCAAGGATAATGTCACTCCTTCCTGATGTTTTTTAACAGAATCTAGGAGTTGAAGTAAATTTGAATATGCATAGGTGCTATCGTAATGCAATGCATCAGTCCAGCAAGCATAACGTGCGCCTCGATCTCTAGTACCGATTCCACATAATGCCCGTAGATCTTGCAAAGATGAGCGAGCCATCATGTGATCGAGTAAGAAAACCACTACCGCCCACACCAACAACTCCAGTGAAGGAGCCATCTAAGTTGAAAATAACTCAATTTTGGGGTGGATGTTCCCACTAGATCTCTAGTGTATCATGGGGGTGATGTGCCTGTGTGTGGGCATCAGAAAAATCTTGAAAGCCAACCAAAGCTCCTTCCAAGGTTGCATGCCATGTTCAAAAATGAATATCATTTCTAAGATTCTAGATTTCCCACGGGCTATAAGCAAAAATGGATAAAAATGAGTTCTTTGACTATTGATCCATATCAACTCCCTTGTGAATTCAGGAGCCGAAGTGCCAAGATGCACAATGCTGGAAGGTAAGGGACCACAATTGGTATGCCATAGGGCACTGGAAAAATAGGTGTAAATTGGTTTCCAAAGTTAAACCACAGAGGGAGTAGGAAGGCTCAATAGTATTATCAAAGAGTAAGATAGTGTCAAGTGTTGGTAGGAGGTTATGAAAAAATTTCCAAAGAAATATATGAATTTTGGAGGGTGCTAGAATCTTCCAAAGCTTGGCCCACGATGACCCTCCACTGGGACATGACAATAGAGAGTGGCAACTAACAAAATTATATATTGACTTAGCGTTGCGAGCACATAGGTATCCATCACCCAAATTCATGTGTCATCATAGGCCAAATAGGAAATATAAATTCGTTTAATTAAAATGCATAGATTAGGTATAAACATTGATGATAGAAGGGTATCATTCCACTTGTCGTTGGTGATTAGGTGGCTGATGGTGAGGTTGTCGATCGGGATGTCCATGTTAATGAATGTGGGGCTCCATATGAGCAGGTTGTTAAAAAGACAGGATCATTGAGGATTGATGTATATTGGTTCCATAGCAATTTGCCTCCTAAAGCCAACGCGGAGAGTGTCAAGGGAGTCGATGATGATTCTCTACAGACCATAGACTAAGACGCTCATACTTAGAGTTGGCAAGGGAGATCCAAGGTGAGTTTGTGTTGTTTAAAAGATCAAGGACACAATGGATGATGAGCAAGTGTCAGATGTGTTGAGGTTTCAGATCCCAACCCCAAAGTTATGAGGGAGTTGGGTGATAGACCATATGATAGGGTGGTCACAGCAGCGCCCGACTCTAGGATCCCAAAGGAAGAAGCGAGATAGTTTCTTTGAGGGGTTCAAGAGTTCTATTGGCAAGGTAGGTTGCTCCAAGAGAGTAGATGAGTATAGGGTTAGGGTCGACCAAATGAAGGTGGCATGATCGAGTTAGTTAAGCACCTGCATGCGCCACCCAAATAATCTAGAGGAAACTTTATCAATGTCGAATTGTTGATCTTTAATTGGCATGTATTTTGGGGAGATTGGCAATGCGAGTAGAGGAAAGGAAACTTGCATATATGAAAGTTAAGAATTGATTTAAGTTGGAGTCATCACCTAGCTCATAGGGATGGGAGATAATAATTCTAATTTATACATGACAACCCTTTGATCAGTAAGGAATTTGTATATGTCAAAAATCTTCTTAAGACTTTTACAATTTTTTGGGTGACTTTTAAGCAAATAAGTAGATCATTCACATAAAGGAGGTGGGTGAGAGAGAAGGATCCTATCCGAAATGGTGAGATCTATCTGAAAGCTACTTGATGCGACATTACGGATGAAAATGTTTGGGAGATGTTGGACTTGCGCCCCTAATGAGTCATCGTGATGCATGGTGTCATTCAGTTACGTGAACTACTACAGTGCAATTCTCATTTGCACTATAAATATGAAGTCGAATAATGTGTGTGTAGTTCTCTTGACGACTGATGTAGGCACTTAATTGTCCAACAAATATCTAGAGGATGTGACACTCTCGACTTGTGATTTCATGACTGTTCCGAAGTATTTGGATTATGGTTTCGTGTTCTCCTTCCTTCCGATCGAGTTTCCAACAACAAGTTCGAAATAATGTAGAAAAATCTTCGACTATTTATTCTTTCGCTGCAAGGTATTTCGTAATACCTTTATATATTTGTATCAATTCCTTCTATTAGTATCAAAGTCAAATAAACTTTTCTCGTTATGATTTTGTATTGTACAAATTAAATTGTCCAAAAGTTTTTGCTTGTTGCGAGTCAAAGTGGGTTGCACGCATGTTTTTATTCTTTAGTTAATGCATATACAGAGTTAACAATATCTGAAAGTTAAAGTATGCAAATGTCTACAACTATCGGCTTGAAGTGGCATGCGTGGAGGCGCGTCCTTTGCGTGATGATAACTATGCAGCAAATCTTCCATGCAAAAGGAAGTGCATGGCTGGACGACATGTGTTGGAGTGTTTAAAACATTTTTTTTTTTTGTTTTGACGTGTGTAAAGCCATGTAATTTTTTCCTCCCTCATGTTTTGTTGAGTTGCTGCAGAACAGAGGAAATAAAAATGGGAATAAGGAGTCTGTGGACTCAAAATTGGATCCACAGATGTGGCCTGCCGTCGATCGCGTGATCGATGACAAGATTTAAATCGTGCAAAAATGACTCTTCTTCACGGTCCACAAGCGGTCTAAGTTGGTTCAAAGATTCACGCCATCTGGTCTACATTTTGGGTCGAACAAACTTTTTTCCCAGATCCCGCCTTTGCCGGAACCCCCATTGCTAGCCCGGACACCTCTAGCCAGCGCCTTCACCCGCTGTGCCTCAAATACCTCTTCGCCTTCGCTGCTGCCCGGGGCACCGGACGCCTCTTTGCAATGTAAACTAGGGATGCTCATATTGTATTTTCGAATAATTTGATGTTCATAGTTTTCGTAAGAACCCTTCTTTTTTTGATCGGAAGAATTAATCTTTATGATCAGATACAGCTCTTTTTGTTGATGAATTTCTGTAAAATCGGCTCTTTTTATTGCAATTGATCCACATCATTTTCTTAGTTCAATGCATTCAAAAGCGGATCTTCTTACTTTCATAATTTGAACTTGCGGTAATTTGCAATGAGTCGGTGACATGTTTTAGGTGACGCTTTGCAATAAAAATCGATCTTGATGGACATGTTATCTCTGGCTTTTTGGACTTGTTGTATTAGACCAGTTGTATTAGACCTTTCAGTCATCTCTGGAGTTTTATTTGGACATGTTTCCTATTGCACGAATAAGTGAATGCAAAAAATTGCTAAATTGTTCATGTGTTGTTTGCATTTGTACCAAAGAAGATGATTATGATAAAACAGTAGATTCAGAAAACATGTTGCCATTTTTTGCAGTCGTTTTATCATCAATAAAATACCTTTTAGTTATTAACGTTTATTGTAATAACCGACACAACCAAGAGATAAAAAAAAAAAAAAGAAGAAGAAGGAGGAAAAAAAAAATGAAATACGCGAAGGACTTGGGCGCTGGGAAAAGATAAATCCCAGTCCAACTCAAAGTTAGGAATCAAGGGGATTAAAATTGATTTGATTAGATCAAATTAATTAGTTTTAGGAGTCCTATAAGATGAAAGAAAATCCTACAATAATTCTTTTGCCTAGCACTGCTCATGATCTATTCTTCCTACATCTGACGTTTTACTCCTACGCACGTGGAAACAGAAGTGTACATCGGCCAAGACGCAAGCTGAGAGGATCCGGCGGCCTCTTCTTTCTTCCCCTCACGCACACTTTCTGTGTGGCAAATCCATAGCAAGATTTCGTGACTGCTCTCCGCTGAATCGTGCAGGGCAGGAACCAGGGGAAGAATAGGAGAGAAATACGGGGAATTGATCGTTAGGAAACAGGGGCGGAATTCAAACGAATTTTTAACGAATCAAGGCTAGGATTCGTCGTAATCAGGTGGGTGAATCGAAATCACCTTGTATGACCTCTGAATTATCTCAATTCATGCCCTAATCGTTATGAAAAGAATATGAATATGATTCAAGTTATTATTTTTAATTGTTTAGTTTCTTGAATTCTTTGATTGGTTGATTGTTGCATGCATAGTTATTTCTGTTTGTTCTATTTCTGTATTATTAATTGCTAAGATGTAGGATTTAGAGTAGGGCGAAAGTACGTAGGAGGGATCCGTAGGTTCTTTGATTCATGATGTAGAACTTATTTTATTTCTTAGTAATGACATAGTCACTTTTAAATTTCCGCAATTAAAGTTATCATTTATCTTTATTTCTTTTTCTTCCGCTGACGTGTCTCGGTTCTTGACTGAGATATGGTCAATATTATGGTCAAGTTATAGCATGTCGTAGCGTCTTCAGATTAATCTTCGCCACATGGCGGGGGTCGATTTGAGGGCGTTACATTTATGGCCATGTTTTCCTTATTCCTCTTCTCTCATTGTGAATGTTCAAACACATGGATTGTGGGGAGGTGTATAGACGTAACTAGGTACGGACGGTACAATGAAATTCGGAAAGATAATGCTTGTATGTTCGGAATTGAAGGCCAACTGGATGATCCATGCAGGATTATCTGGAAGCTAGTCTATGTTGATCACGAAAATTACAAGCACTACAATCATATCTTAAGAAAACAAGGAGAGCAACTACTTACTACAAATGCAAACAGGAAGCTTGTAATCAAGTAGCAAAATTATAATATTTTTGGTACAATAAGGGAACATTGTTATCCCTTGTCACATAAGACAATAAGAATCTAACTAACAGAAGCTGGGGGCGGCAGGGGGCGACGACGGGGGCGATGCATCCTCAAATTCGACGAAGACCAAATGCAGGGACAGGGGCTTCTTCCAAGCTTCAAGTACGAATGATATATAATCATCCTCATGAGCTTTCAGAGCTGTTGGAAAGAATGAAATAAGCATTAGCAAGACTAAAAGGTAAAAAGCATAGGCAATACATAAGTAAAACCTTGTACCTTGCGCAGTGAATCTAGTTACCTTGGATGCAGCTCGTATCACGACCAACAGAAGTGGTGAGCCAATTGATTTGAGAATCTTTTCTTGCCTCAAAGATGGACATAAAATCTATTCCGCTTGTAGGATTCCAAGGGGGGTGAATTGGTGTTCAATAAAAAATATTAATTTTACAAAAATTGTCATAGAAGTTTAAAATTGATTCTTAAAATCTTTGCGATTCAAATCATAAACATAATGTGAGAGGGGGGGAGAGAGAGAAAATCAAACACAAATAAACACGATGGTTGTTGACGAGATTCGACCACACCTTGGCCTACGTCTCCGCTCCGACTTCTCGATCTCGAGATCGTCGGAGATTTCATTAGAATCTCTTCTTTTGTTCCAAATGGGTAAAGAAGAAAAGTCTTTTACACCACCGCTTTTTCTCCGCTTCGAGAGGTAAGGCACACATCTTCTCTAACGAAACTTAATCTTTTCTTTCGCTCAATAGGTAAGATTTTGAATATCTTTTACACATGAGCTCTCTCAGTATTTTTCTAAATAAAATGTTTCTCTCTTTTACAAAGCTAAGCTCACAAGAGAATAAGAGAGAAAAAGAGAAAATTAAAAATGAAAACTTAAAAAATGTCATTTTTTGATAACTTGAAGTTTTTCTTCAAAGCTTGGATGGGTGCACATCCTTCTGGTTTTGGCACTCCTTTTATAAGCTTCTGCAAGTGAGAAAGTCGTCCAAAAATAATTCCACAATTTTCTCCTTTAATTTTGACCGTCTGGTTGATCTGTGTTTTGGACCGATCGACCGGTACCTCGATCGGTCTCATTATTCTGTTTGTTGAAATTGGCCATTTTCTGCACTAACCGATCAATTTGTGTTCTGAATCGGTCGACATATGTTCCAGACTGATCGACCTGTGTTATAGTCGGCAGGTCAATCGCCCTGCACTATTTTAAGCATAACATTTTGCATAGTTATCCAAATGAGATGATTTTTTATTCTATGGAAAGTTAAGAAAATTCTCTACAATTTTGATATTTATGATTAATCCAAAATCTAATAGAATCATAATTAATTATCTAATCAAAGTGTAGTGCATAAAATTGTCCCTTTTTCTTTAAACTTTTTTAACATTTTAACTTTAATCTTTCAAAGTTTGTATCATCAAAATATAATTTTATATATCATTAAAACTTCGATACAACAATCTTCTCCTTTTTATGAAAACAAATCAAGAAATATGAAAATATACAAGTTGCGAAAAGTTATAAAATAAGTTGTAAAATCAATTTTACTCCCCCTAACACTTAACTTTCTTTACAATGATAGATATTCACATAAGTATAAATTGTAAGGAACTCTTCATGTAAAGTGATATTCAGATCATATTACTCCCCCTTTTATTTCATAAAAAAATAATTTATATATGAAGCATATAGGAAATCATATGTAACTCCCCCTTAATCATGCCATCTTTGAAATGAAAGTTATTTTCACCTTTTTTTCATATTAGAAACATGTAAAATATTGCATCATAAAGAGTTAGTATGTAAGAAATAACTCCCCCTAAATATATAACTATTTTATAATGGCGAAATAAAAATAATTTGATGAAAGCCAAAAATATATATATTAATAATTAAAATATGGCATAAAACTTTGATACAACAATGATATTCATGATATGTCAAAATAAATGTTTAGTATGCTCCCCCTATCACTATTATCAATTCTAGATGTTCTTTCTTTTCAAAAAAATAGTAATTTTGAATTTTTGAGTGAAATCAAAGATATACTTTTACTATAACTTTTGTACCTTCGCATTTCCAATTCCTCCTTTGCTTTACATGTGAGGAACACCTGAAAAATAATTATTTAAACTTTGGTACCCAAAGTTCTTTTGGTTCAATTTTGTTAGTCAAAGTTCTTTTTGGAACCCAAATCATGTTATGTTATGTTGATTTTCTTATTTTGCATTGATATGCATAATGACCATAAAAATCACATGTAAAACATTTCAATTGTGATTTTTTATTAAAGGGATGATTGGATTTCCAACAAAAATTTTCATTTTTAAAGCATTTCCTAAGATTATTTTTCCTCACATGAGTAGTTTTATTTTGTGAATTTTTCAAAAAATTGTTTTTCTTCTTTACTTTTTCTGAAGAACATGCTAGTTTTATAATTTCATAAGCATGTGTTATTTCCAAAGTATCAATTTCATTTATTAGTTTTTCATTTTCCACAAGATACGTATTCTTTTCTTCTTGTAATTTTTCAATCTCATGTATTAATTTTTCATTTTCCTCTTTAATTGAGAAATATCTTTTTATAAGGGAGGAGAGTTCTTTATTCACATCTAAAGAAATATTTTTTTCGGAAGAGTTCGATGAGTCATAATTTGAATTTGAAGGATTAGAAATTACCTCATCGTCGTGTGCCATTAAGCGTAAATATGCTTCGTCATTAGAAGAGCTTGATGAATCACTTGTTTCACTATACTCTTGACATTTTTTTCTTTTTACCTTTTTGAGAAGTCTTTTCTTTTGTGATTTTTGTATGATTTTCGGGTAGGCTTCTCATTTTTCTCTTTCTTTTTCACCAGTTTGAGATACTTATCTAATTTTCTTGTGTAGCAGACGAGTCTCCTTTCGTCCACCTTATATTCACTTGAGTCTTCTTCTTTTGAATTTGCTTTTAGTGCCAATATTTTTTTCTTGGGAGTTTTTTTTTCTTGATCTTCTTGGATTGATATCTCATAGGTTAGAAGTGAACCAATTAGATCATCAAAATCTAATTGTTTAGATTTTTTTTTCTTCGATCACGATTCTTTTCGTATGCCATTTAGAGAAGAGAAATCTCAGAATCTTTTTCACTTTTTAAGGAATTAATTCTTGGCTCACCCAATGAGGCTAAGCCATTCAAAATATCATTAAATCGAGCTACCATATCATTTATGGATTCATTATCATACATCTTGAAAATATTCAATCTAAATTCTTTAACTTTGTCGGTTCCTTCATAAGTAGTGACGAGCTTTTCCCAAATCTCAATTGCAGTTTCACAATTTGAATCCGATTAAACTTTGTTGAATCCAAAGCACAATAAAGAATATTTTTGACTTTCCAATCAATTTTTGAAAAAATCTTTTCTTTTTCTTTAGAATTAGTAGATAACTTTTCATAAACAAAATGACATTTTTCAATTATGTCCCACATGTCGATATCAATAGAACAAATATATGCTTGAATTCTAATTTTTCAATATGCAAAATTTGATGCATTTAAAAGAGGAGGACGACTAATTGATTCGACAAAACCAATTTCACTTGATGTCATGGCTCTTATAGATTGTTAAATTTTAAAACAAGACGATCAAATCTTAAAATGATTAAATCTAAAAATAATTAGATCTTAAAAAAAGAACAACCCGATCTTATACCAATTGTAGGATCCCAAAGGGTACTAAGAGGGGGGTGAATTGGTGTTCAACCGAAAATATCGATTTTACAAAAATCGTTGCGGAAGCTTAAAATTAATTCTTAAAACCTTTGCAATTCAAATCATAAACATAATGTGTGTGAGAGAGAGAAAATCAAACACAAATAAATACGGTGGTTGTTGACGAGATTCGGCCACACCTTGGCCTACGTCCCCGCTTCGACTTCTCGACCTCGAGACCGCCGGAGATTCCACTAGAATCTCTTTCTTTGTTCCAAATGGGGAAAGAAAGAAAAGCTCTTTACACTACCGCTTTTTCTCCACTTCGAGAGGTAAGGCACACCTCTCCTCTAATGAAGCTTATTTTTTTCTCTCGCTCAAGATGTAAGATTTTAAACCTCTTTTACACAGGAGCTCTCTCAGTATTTTTTTAAATAAAATGTTTCTCTCTTTTACAAAGCTAAGCACACAAGAGAAGAAGAGAAAACTAAAAATGAAAACTTCAAGAAGAATGTCTTCTTTTGATAATTTGAAGTTTTTCTTCAAGGTTTGAATGTGTGCACTTCCTTCTGGCTTTAGCACTCCTTTTATAAAAAGTCGTCCAAGTGAGAAAGTCGTCCAAAAATCATTCCACAATTTTCTCTTTCAAATTTGACCATTACTGTTCATTTGACTCGGAGGTCGGTCGATCGCACATATAGACCGATCGATCGGTACACTTTTTTTTATGAAAAATATGACCGTTGACGAATTCTGCACTGTCTGATCGACCAGTATTTTAAATCGGTCGAACGGTACCTCGACCGGTCTCGTCATTCTATTTGTTGAAATTGATCATTTTTTGCATCGATCGGTCGACCTATGTTCTGGACCGGTCGACTTGTGTTACAGACCGGTCGACCTGTATTCCAGTCGGCAGGTCAACCGCCCTGCACTATTTTAAGCATAACTTTTTGTACAATTACCCAAATAAGATTATTTTTTATTCTATGGAAAACTAACAAAATTCTCTATAATTTTGATATTATAATTTATCCAAAATCTAATAGAATCATAGTTAATTAACTAATTAAAGTGTAGTGCATGAAGTTATCTCTTTTTCTTTAAATTTTTTCAGCATTTTAATTTTAATTTTTTAAAATTTGTATCATCAAAATATAATTTTATATATCATTAAAACTTTGATTCAACACCGCCAACTTATGACACAAGTCGGATAAGGAGATCAACAGACGTGTTAGATATTTCCCTTGCCTTTCTGGCATAACCTCCACCATATTAAGAGGACTGCTAAAGTGATAAATATACAGTACACATTTGTTTACTATTTTTTAAGACATTTGATTACAAGACCTTGGCTTCTCTAGTGAGAAACAAATATGTGCTTTTATATGAATCTAGTTACAAGTAAATTCAGTGAGCATATCATAAAAATTGGCTCTCAAGAGTGATTCCCTTAATCGTGATCATAACAAGCAACCTTGTGGTCAAGACATTAAATTTAAACATTTAACAAACTAGTAGAATAAGAATGAACAGTGCCTCTTACCTGGGCTAGTGCAGGAAGCGTAGGTTTGCTTATGCTTTCAAGAAATCCACTACAATCACCTATAGAAAATACATCACGTAACCACTCATCAACTCCAATCCTGTAAAACATGTCTTAAATTAGATAACTCTTATAGGTGAACTGAAAGCTTAACGTGTGGATAGAAATAAGATACATCAAGAGACTTTGTGGGACATTAACATGCATGAGTCTGACTTTGATGAATGGTGAAGGACCAGACGAGAAATATATCATCGGAAGGAAGAAAAGTAGAATGGGAAGAGAGGCGCACCTCTCTCGTCTAGGGCTCCTACGACCAAGGCGGGTCCGGGGCAGCGTGAGGCAGGCGACGTCGGCGTACAAGGCGAACGGAAGGGGCTGATGGGAAAGGAAGAAGGAAAAAGGAAGAGTTCAAAATCTCTCATCTAGAGGTAGAGAAAATGAAGAAAAGGAGAATGGGAGGGGAAATGGAGATTGGTGGGTGAAAAGAGGATTGGGTGGGATCCGAAAAAATTTATCTAAAAGAAATGAATCAAACTGGAAGACGTGAACCGAATATCCATAGACTGCGCCTTATCCCTTTAAAATGTGTGATTTGCATCCTGCCGTCGATCGCGTGATCGATGGCGGGCCACACCTGTGGACCCAACACAGGCTCCTTAAGTTGCACGGGCCCAAAGCATGCTGAACTGCATGGCGCTCTACGCGCGAGCTGGTGGCCCGCTGCACAGCACGCTGCACGTGATGCGGGAGCGTGCACAGGCGAAGGCCCGCTGCCGCTGCACGCGATGCGCCAGCCTGCGCTGGCAGCCTACTGCATTTTTGGGCCATCAGCAACCCAGTTTGAACAATATTTTTTTTGAAATATTAGTTGTAGAAAATCTGGGAAAATATAAAAAATGAGAAAAAATGTGTTTTTTGAGCTAAAACAAATTTCTGAAAAATGTGTGATATATTTTTTGACATAATTGTATGCATTTTTTATGATGCATTTTGTATTTTTTATGTCATGATAAATATATATAAAAAATTAGATTATTTCTAATTTATGCACATTATTATGTTAGAAAATTATGAATAATTTTTCGAAAATCTCAGAATGTTTAATATGCATATTTTGTACTAGTGCATACGGAATTTTGCATATTATGTCATGTTATTATGTGTAATTAATAGTAATTGATATTCTTATAAATTATCATGTCACGTTTAATTCTAAGTACGAGTGGTATGTGCTTAGTTAGTTTTAATACAAAGTAATCAGATTATCTTTGATTATGATTTTTTGTATTTTTTATTGATTATGTGTTGAATTAATATGAAATGGAAATTGTTTTATATAAGAACTGATCATGTAATGTTAATAAGGAAATTTTTAGAATAAATTTTCTAAAAATTGAATGACATTTATTTTATGCATATTAGTTATATTATGCATATTATTAGTACATGAAATAGGCATGTTATTTTGTCATGCATTATATATGATTATGAATTTAAGTAATAATTTATTCATATATGTTATTACATGATATGTTCTAAGTGTAGTACAGTCTCACTTAAATTAAATTTTCATATGAATTAGATATTCATGCACATAATTATGTTATATTTACTTAAAATGTATTTAAGTGTGACACTTATGTAAATTAACATGATAATTGACTTATGCACATTATTAGTTTAATATGTGATTTGGACTATGTAATATGAATTTATTTTCTTTACGAAAGAATATGTGTAATGAAATTTGGTTACGTATTAGGCATAATATATGTTATGTGAATATGTGAGTCATTAATTCACATAGTTAATATTAAGTTATGCACGAACTACTTTTGACACATTTTCATGTGAAATATGCAAATTAATTATGACACAAATATTTCTTTATGAATAGAAATATGTGCATATATATATATATATATGAAATGAATTGCATGATTTTATGTGATGAAAGTTTATGCAATATTTTTTTTAATTAACAAGACATGCATGATATAAATTTATGTACATGATTGAGACTTATGTGACATAAATATAGAGTTAGACATGTGATAATAATTACGTGATTATTTGTATGTCTATTATCATGCTTATGTTAATTATATGAGTGTGACAAATAGTATTCATTTATCTCTAAATGGATTGTATGATTATTTGTGTGCATAATATACATTCATATATGTGATTTATGCAATGTTTGGTTTGAATGCATAAAATTTGTGAATTATGAATGTGACATGTTTCATAAAACTTAGAATATAAGTTTTGACATTATGAAATATAGGTAGTCTAAATAAGACTAAAGGCATCTAATTTATATGATGGTCATGGTAATATTTTTTGGTTGAATGGTGAGTGACATGTGCATGTCTAGGCAAGTACTAAAAAGAGATTGTTAGTAAAAAATATAGTACCCTCTTTCTCTATGGACTTACCTAGTGTACTGTTAACGTAGTCTCCAAGAATTATTATGTTTACATGACATGATGGTATTTTTTTTCAATTATTATGGCGACAAGGCGAAGGAGTGATGATTTTCTAATTGGCATCATGCAAATGCAAGGAAGAGCTCCCATCATAGAACCCCTAACCAATTTTTTTGAAAATGATATGGTAATCTTGGATGTTCATTTTCCAAAATGAATAGATAGTATTTTGGTGTAATATATTATTTTTAATGAATGATAATTATTTTTTTCGAATAGTGGGAGATGAGTGGGAGCATAGCGATTATCTCGATGTTATTGTCTTAAAAATATTATTATGTCATTATTTATGAATATATGCGACAAGAAGATATGCAAGAACTAACTCATTTCCCTTACGTAAGTTTGACCATTCATAAGTGACACAAAAAAAGAAGTCTTTGCAATATAACAAAGTCAAAAGAAATATGTCAAAAGTGACACATGACAAAAGATTACCTCTCTCGAGCATGATCACTGTCACAATTCTCACGATCTTAATTCATCAAGCAAATAA
This sequence comes from Pontederia crassipes, assembly GCA_030549335.1. Lineage (NCBI taxonomy): Eukaryota > Viridiplantae > Streptophyta > Magnoliopsida > Commelinales > Pontederiaceae > Pontederia > Pontederia crassipes. The sequence goes on along the minus strand of CM060195.1, from coordinate 21,460,533 downwards.
TAACTCTTACATGAATTTTCTTCAAAAGAAATGTTATATATATGTATGTGATGATAAACTCGACGATTGAATTAGAAAATCTTGGTCATACCTTTTAGAATGACCAAATGATAGTTATTTATTTCTAATAAGTGTAATAAGATTGCGCACATATTTGATGTTTAGTGAAAATATCAAATATTTTGACATTTATTTGAAGAATGTGTGTCATCTTCAACTATGACATAAGTTGTCCATGTCAAAATAAGAAAATTACTGCGAGTTTTCAAAAGAAATTATGGTTCGGTGAATAATGTATAGATACCAAGAAGTGCTAATGCTACTCTCATCAATGTGGCAAGCCTGATGGCAAAGTTAATATAAGAAAAACAAAGTGTTACCTTGTGACAAATACGATAATTTTCACTCGTGATTGCATTGAGACAAAAAATGTTGATATAATCGTATGATAGTTTTGTTTAATGATAATGTTGTTTCGTTGATGAAACTCATCCTTTTTGTGAACTAAAATTATTGGAACAACTTATCATGCAATTAAAGAATAATAAATTCTTTATATGACTTAGCATGCAAGCCAAAGAACATAGTTAGAAACAATATAAACTGGGAGTTAAAAGATTATGACTTGCAAACTTTTCTTTTACTTATCTCCATTGTCCAATTGTACCATTATTTTAAAGTGGATATGGGTATAGTGTCTAAATTTGATATTTTGGAAAAATGTAGCTATGTATTCACTTTATCATTAAATTTTGTATTTAATGAAGTTCCTTTATGAAAATTTTCTGAAAAATATTTTTCTATGACTTGATTACTTTAAGTATTCAAGTTGAATATTTATGTTATATGCGACGTAAATAAGTGCCACAAGTGTGCCAAAAGATTTGGCTAGTCAATTTGTGACATTTTTTAGGCAACATAAATATAGACTAACTTGAAAATGTATTTTTTCGCTAAAGTTATTTAGCCTCCTTTTGTGGCAACGTCTGATTGACAGGAAAATACGAAGATCATTTATGAACAGAAAATTATAGTAATCCATTTATATTGAATGTCTAAGATTCTATATGATTTCTTTCATCATATTTTCGCATCATACATATGTTTTATCTAAGTTGGTAACATGAATTATTTTATACAAATTCATGAACTTAGATGGAGATTCAAATATGATCACAAGATTAATGTCTTACTGACTAAATTGATAATGCGAAATAGTTGAGACTTATTCAGATAGTCAAATGATGAAACTGATATAATTATACGACTAATTATATTTCACAATTATAAGTGTTGCAGATACGATGAAACCATAATCTACTTGAATGTGTGGCGCAAATAAAATTCCAATTTTGTATTTTGAATGTTGTTATTAATGCTGCCTAAATGTTACTGAAATATCAAGTAGAGATGTGACATTCATCTATGTATTTTCTTATCTGAACGAGATTAAGTAATATCTTCACTTTAGAAGTTGAAGATTCAGAGTTGACGATGCATGCATATTTATTTGTGGTTTGTGGTTTGTCCACATTCTCTTCTCATATCTCAATCTGAGTGGGAGCAATTCATAGTCAACTCATGATTAATGTTCGTTTATTTAAACATATAAGTTGTGTTTCACGTTGTCAATGTCGAATGACTATATGAAATGAACATGAACCTAAAAAAAGTGATGAAGCCTCTCTCAACCTAGATAAAAAAAATGAATTAATGCAAAGAGTTAGAGTCTAAAGAAGAAAATCAAGTCAATGACTTGTTAAATCATCTGGCTTGCCGTAAAGCAAGCGTTCGAAATAAGTCGATATAGATGATAAAAGATTTAAAAGTCACGAAAAGCAATAATCATAAAAGGATTGCTGACTACAAATAAATTATTATACTTTTCTCTCGTTCGCCAAAAGTCTAGCTATTTTTTACATATGTATTATATGAAAATTACATAAAGCTATTTGAATGCTTAAATGCAAAAGTGTTGAGCACACTATGTAGTTTGCGATGATTCATTCATGAATTTAGTATTCATCTAAATAATAATATAAGTATCATTATGTGTATATCCGTTTTTTATAGATAAATATGTCATCATAACATTATATGTGAAACAATATTATGTATAGCTAAAAATAATAAGAAATTTCTTCTATTAATAAATAATTTAATGTCTTTCTATAGAAATGATATGGGTGAGACAATTATTCACATTGGCTATGAAATTTTAATAAGAATTGTTCAAGTAAATTTATTGCTTTGTAGCAAGAGTCGTCTGTCATATAGACGAATTGAACATTCTACGAGAAACTCTATACTCACCCATACCCTTATTACAAGAGATAAATTTAAATCTCATAAATATTTTCTAAGACTTTATGAGTAACAAAATGAAATGTCCTTTTGTAAGCATGATTAATGATCATATATATTTGTGTTATTAGTCAAATGAAAAATTTTACATACTAATGTAGGACATCTATGTTGGATGACGATTAAGAGAATAATTAGATGCATTATGGGCATGTTGACTCTCGTTTTGCAATATTATGGTGATCGAGTTATAGACTTGCGTAATAAATATATGCCCATTAATATGGTGATATTAATAAGCAAAAGTCTATCTCCAATTATGTCTTCATGTTATATAATGATATCGTTGTAAAGTTTTGCTAAAGCAAAACTATATAAAGTAGTCAAATATAAAAGTTGAGTTTGTGTTAATACTTAATGATGGTATGAAGCCCTCTGGTCAAATATGTCTTTTGTTGCAATAAGTATGTCACTATTGCTTGATAAAAAGGATGTATTATTAAGGTAAAACACATTGATATCTAGTATGTCTTGACAATGTGAAGAAGATAAGATTAATGAATACATGTATATGAGATACTTATTAAACCACGTTTGAATGACACATTTATATGTGCGAGGCTTATGTGATAATGTATTCTAAATCTTTTTATGATGAATAAAATTATGTTAATTTTATTCTGAAGTTAGTTAATGTTTTTTTGTAGAGTATGTCAAATCAAGCATGAGATTATCAATCACACGGATAATCGTCTTGGAGCTAGTGTATAGCGAGCGGAGGTGAAATGATTTAGCTCCAGATATATAATCTAAGATCGCCCTAATATGTTCGGGAGGAAGACACTAGTTTGTATATAACTCGGTGTAGCCTGATAAAAAAAGTCATATATGAGACCTCATGGCGTCAATTCTTGGGCAATCAGTGGGAGGACTCAGGTCAAACGTCATGGGTAAACATCTGAACTTCAGTCTGTGCGGTGTTATGAGTTTATGACATACGCTCCTTCAGTAGGAGTTTCCAACGCAATACTTGATTATGTACCTTGTATGCTAAGTCGACCCTAAGACTTGATGAATACTTTATAGTTTTTCCATCATAGTGTGGGTCTTTACGGACTAAACAAGTCCGGAAATTGTCCTTAAATTCTTGACTATATTTCAAGATAATGGTTAGTGTTGCTACTTTAGGTACTCAAAGGCTAAAATTATATGCGACCCGTCGAGCCACGACTAGAAAATCAACTAACTTAGAATTGAGAAATATGAGGACGAGAGGAAGATTCACTAGTGATGCATGATATTTGTGATGTAATTGATCAAATACGTAAGCATACAAATACAAATCAATCGAAATAATGCATGATAAGACATGTGACGTCTAGAGTGTGCAAATAAGGTGTTTTTAAGGCAAAGTGAGTAACATGGATGTTTGAACGACTATGTATTATTAATAAATCATGGTATTTATTCACGTGATAATTGAGTAGGTATACAATGATAACACGTTATAGCATGAGCACACACTTTGATTGAGCAATTAAGTTATGATTCTCAAATTGATCGAACAACTATGTATCCCTAATAGGTCATAATATATGCTCTCAAGTGGTGGTTGAGTGATTATGTATCTTTAATAGATCATAATTATTCCTTAGTTGTGGATGTACTCGTATGTCGCACGATTCATTTACCATAACGGACATTTATTGAAATAAAAATATGAATAAGAGCTCATTACGTGTGAGTGAAAGATTATTGGACTTGCGCCCCTAATGGGTCATCGCGATGCATGGTGTCATGCAGTTATGTGAATTGCTACAGTGCATTTCTCATTTTCACTATAAACATGAAGTCGAATGACATCATGTGTATGTAGTTCTCTTGACGATTGATGTAGGCACTTTATTGTCCAACAAATATCTAGAGGATGTGATACTCTTGACATGTGATTTCGTGATGGTTTCGAAGTATTTGGATTGTGGTTTCATGTTCTTTTTCTTTATGATCGAGCTTTCGATAATGAGTTCGAAACAACGTAGAAAAATTTTCAACGATTCATCCTTCCGTTGTGAAATATTTCGTAATACCTTTATATATTTGTACCAATTTTTTCAAAAGATTAAAATGAACATGTAGGAGACCGGATGAATGCTCCGGCCACGGAAAGGGAGACAATTTCCAGGGATGAAGGTTCATTTGTTGTGGTCAATGAGTAGATGGTTGGATATCCAACCTTTTTATTTATTTATTCCATTTAAAAGAAGTACGTATTTGGTCCCTTCGGTCCATGACTTCGAGCACACCGTCGGATTACAATGCACGGATGCGATCTTCTGATGCACGTCCACTCCGTCGTCTTCCCCAGTCCCCGACTTGCCCAATTCCCTCTCCTCTCCACGGACAACGACGAGGTCTTCAGTTCGCTTCTTCGGATCGTACTCCCAGTTCGATCGATGCATTTGTCTTTTTCTTCTTCTGGATTCGATTGCCTCCTAGTTTTCAATCTCCTCTAATTACTACGGCCTTAGGTTTCCTGAGCAGTTCCCCCAATTCAAACGGCTCTCTGGGGTTTCAGATCTGCTCATGAAAGAAACGAATTAGATTAGGAGGCTTTACTTTGAATCTCTTTAATACTTGTGGTGATATCGGATTTCGCACCTGTTTTTCGGCCAGTTTGTTTCGATTATTCTGAGAAAAACGCGATTGGGAGGCTATTTTTTTGTTTGTCAAAATTCTTCGATGTGTAGGTTGTGATTGCTTTTTATCTACAATTCTTCGTTTGGAGTAAAATAAGTCGGATTTTTTACGAAATTGGAGTTCAAGTGGACATGGAGAGCAACAAAGAAGAGGCCTTGCGATGCGTCAAGATCGCCGAGACTGCGATGGCTTCAGGAGACAAGCAGCGGGCCCTCAAGTTCATTCGTATCGCGAGGCGACTGGACCACAGCCTCTCCCTCAAGGACCTCGTCGAGGCATGCGAGAAACTTGAGAGTGCTGACTCATCTGATCGCAGAGAAGAAGCAGACATTGATCGGGTCCGCGAAGACACTTCTTCGTCCTCGGGTGCGGCCGTTGGAGACCGCGGCTACACGGACGAGCACATCCAGGTTATCAGGGAGATCAGGAAGACCAAGGATTACTATGCAATCCTTGGGGTTGAAAAGGGCTGCTCCGTGGACGAAATCAGGAAAGCCTATCGGAAGTTGTCACTGAAGGTGCACCCGGATAAGAACAAAGCCCCAGGAGCTGAGGAGGCATTCAAGTCCGTCTGCAAAGCCTTCAAGTGCCTGAGCGATGACCAGTCACGGCAAAATTATGATCAGACGGGCGCCGTCGAAGACTATGAGTTCAACGAGCAACATGGGAATGTGAGGCGGAGGCGGACTACCACCGGGAACGATTTCTTTGATGAGGACTTCGACCCTGATGAAATCTTCAGGTCATTCTTCTTTGGCACACCGAATGATGTGTTCCGTGCACAGCGGACTTACAGGGCAAGAGCAACGGGCAGGCGGTATAGGGAAAATGATGGTCATGTTCATGGACGAGCTGACGGAGGTGGAGCCTTTAATATCATAACCTTGCTTCAGATATTGCCATTTTTCCTCTTCCTCCTGTTTGCGTACCTGCCCTTCAACGAGCCAGAATACTCTTTGCAGCAGACTTTTGCATTTCAGATCCCAAAGGTCACCGTGGAACACGGAGTGCAGTACTTTGTCAAGTCAGAAGATTTTGAGCAACAGTTCCCACAAGGTAGCGCTGCTAGAGAGAACTTTGAGGAAAATGTTTTAAGAGATTATAAGGGTAATCTTCGTAGATACTGTCGCATTGAACTGCAAAGGCGCCAGTGGTCTAGAAACTATCCCACACCTCATTGTGATAAGCTTAGGAGTCTTGAAGATGTATGGTAATGCTGATGGGTGAGTCTCGTTCTTCGTTTTTGCACTTTTGTGCACTATACCTTTTCCTTGCTCTGCATTATGAAGTCTTGTTAAGTCATATAAAGTTTCTCCTCAATAAATTTTGTTTGCTTGTTTATTCCTATAGCACACCTATTAACTTTCATTTCTTATAATGGGGGCTTTGGCGGATTGTTCCTGTGCTTATATAAGTTTTAAGTTTTAACTATCTCCTGATCCTGTTATTCTAGCAATATAAAGTATCATTAGATGGCTATGTTGACATGAAGCCGTTTGTTCATATGTGTGCCTACATGTATGCAATATTATTTGATAGTTGTTTGTTCATCTTTGCATGATTTGACTAGCAAAAATGCCTAGGAAGCAGTTTACTTATTTTAAATAGACAATTAACAATCTTCTCATCTCTTACATCCTTCTGATCTTTTGAAAGTCCATTCATTTGTGACTTAACTGTTTTTCTCTCCCTTTTGTGAAAATTCTCGAACTCTTATTCTTTTCCACGTTTTTCTTCTTATTGGTTAAAAATATTTATAGTTGTGCTAAAGACATGTGAACCCTCCTTTAAAAAAGCAAGGCACGTGAAGCCATCTTGTTTAATCCTCTTAAATTGGAATATTAGTGTGTTTCCTTCACCTTTTTTACTGTGGAAAAGTAAATGCTTTTATAGTATTTATTACATATTTATTACATGAATCAACGAAGCGTCATAACGAAGCGTCGTATGATCCATGTAGCCGACCCCACCTAGTGGGATAAGGCTTTGTTATTATTGTATTACATATTCTCACATAAGTGTTTCAGTCATTTTCCCTTTGATTTGGGGTGTAAATTCTGGTAGGTGTTTGTTGTCATCCTTACACCCTTACATTATCATATATCATTGTGGCATAACTATGAGTTCATCCCTTTGATTGGGGTCTAAAGGAAAGGAGGATCATCTTTTGTTTGTATTGTGAAGGTTATATTTTTACTTCATTATCATATAATCATAAAGGAGGAGGGTTGTGTTAGGCTCCGACAGCCAGCGTAAAATCCTGTCGAATCTTAAGAACATGGATCAACGAATATATTATGGAAATGACGTCGTATGATCCATGTAGCCGACCCCACCTAGTGGGATAAGGCTTTGTTGTTGTTGTTGTATCATATAATCATAAAGGTTATGGAATATATTTTTGTTCTTTGTACTGGTGATTAAAGATATCTCTCTCATGCTTCTTTTATCTCTCATGACGGGGCTATCATCCTTTAATACTGATAAGTTTTTTTGTACTTTGGAGTGCCAAGAAGTCATTTCTTTGATGTAGGAACAGCTGACAATTGTATTTATATGAAAACCTTCTTTTCTAAAGAATTTAGACAAAAGCCTTGAAGGTATGCTCGTGAAATGGTTTTATATTTTTTTAATAAAAAATAGTTTTATATTAATAAGCATTATTTCCTATATTTGAGTGAAAATCTTATATGCTTGTGGTAGATCTAATCAACTTATCTGTATATAGAACATCGAGAGTGGGTACATTCATTTAAATTCATATACATTTTTTTCATTTCAAGTTTTCAAATAATGGAATATGCTTGCAGCACGGCACTGTTGCTTTGTCAGTTTAATTGCATTATTTTTCAGATATCCTTTTTTTCACGAAGATTGATGTTTTTTTATAAATATGACAAATGTCAAATGTAAGGGTTTTCTTCAATATAACTTTAATCATTGTGAAACTTTTTCAAACAGTGTGTGTGGCAAGATTGTAGTCCTTTTCTAGTTGGACTATTTGCACTACAAGTTTTCTTTTGGGAAATGTGTATTCTCTTCCTTTTTTCTGGCTCACCAGCCTGATTCTGTTTGCTTCAAAACTTTTTTACTACTTTGAGTGAAAAAAGGTTATTCATATTATTTTTTATGATTTGAAGGAAAACAAATATGAAATTCTAGTAACGTTCGTTGTTGAAGATCTAATTTCCACTATGCACCTGTTTGCTTCAAAACTTTTTTACCACTTTGAGTGAAAAAAGTTATTCACATTATTTTTTATGATTGAAGGAAAACAAATATGAAATTCTAGTAACGTTCGTTGTTCAAGATCTAATTTCCACTATGCATCATGCAATCCATTACATGCTTATATGTAGATGTAGATATGCACTGAAATAAGATCGGTACAGACACCCTGCAGTTTTTATCATGGTGCACTGCAGTATTTGTGAAAAGATAATACCCCCCAAATCTTTTACTTGGGAGCTTTATCTGTTGCTTTATTTTCCCCAGGAATCAATGTGACTTGGACACTATGTTTTTTACTTTTTCTCAAATTTCTTTTTGTTCGTTGATGCCTTTTGATGATATGGATTCACAAACAACAAAACCATGAGCTATATCTTGACAACTTTCAGTTAGAAAATGGCATTTCAATCCTTTGTCCAAGCATATTACATTTTCCTACCTTTTTTATATTCGGATCTGATTGCTGAAGCTACATTGATTATTTTCTTAGAGGCAAAAAGGAGGTTATTAATCATCCAAAACACTACAATAATCATTGTTGATGCTTACAGTTAAAATGCGAGTCTCTGAGAGGGAGCATATTGTTGCTTCAGATACTCTTGAGGATCCTTATGCTTTAGCTTTATGTTTCTCTTTTGTTGCAATGATGGTAAGTCAACCTTTGATGCTTTAATTCTTGTGAAATTCATCGATTTCTTTGATAACATTTTATACTGCAGATATTTTCTAAATCTAGCAACTGTTTGCTATATAGTTTGTAATTCAATCAGCATGGTTAAAGTGCAGTTCCTCAATTATTCGAGAAACAAGTTTCTTTTCTGGATAGAAAACGCTTACAAACTTCCTCGATAATTTTACAGGGTGAAGAAAAGATCAAATTCCGGCAACATTTTAAGAAACAAGATCCCTATGCAATCGATATTACAGACTACTACTTGTTGGTTAACAAAACTGCGGAAAGATATAGATACATCAATATAGCCGAGGAGTTATGTTTTGATACATAGAAATTTTGTATGTTAGATTATCAAAGAAGAAATAACATGTTCCATATGAGGAAAGAATTGGCCCCAGAATTTTTGTGACATCAAATTGCAATCATAGACAGAAACAATAATCTGGATATTTCCCATTTGTCTGAGCAGGCAGTGAAACCTTCTGATCATTTCGTCACTGATGATAGTTTCATCGTCAATTAAGTCGGTTTTCTTCCAAGAAAAAACTCTTGGTGTAAGAGTTGGCATGATTGCGCGCTGATCCGTTTGTAATGCTTTTAAGAATGCCACGTTTACCTGTTTGTTGTGATTTCCCCTGCAATTTCTCTCGTCAGGAGTTATAAAAATGACAATTTGAAAGGAATGTGGTTGGCAATTTATTATTATTATTTTTATTCCATTTTATGTTAAAATTAACTTTAAGTTAGTGAACAAACTCGGAGAATTATTGACATGGATCCATGCAATATTCCGGTTTAATTTATTATTTTCCCAAATAACTCGACGAAGTTTTTGTTTTATCTGCGTTATTATTAAAGCAATTCAAATATTATATTCTGATATACCAAATTATTCTATTATTAAATGCGAAAAGGACGATGAACGATAATTAACAAATAGAATTAGTGTGGAAGGAGAGCGCTGACGATAAATGAGAGAGAGAGAGAGAGAATTAAAGAGGAAAACATAGTATCAATTTTTGGGACCACATGACGCACTCGTCATCAGAATAAAAACGCCTAGAAACATGACGTAGCCTAAATGACGAGAATGCCCCCCAGAGCGGGAGATCCGCTTCGTCAGACGTCAGGTGGTTTCCGCCGTCGCCGAAGGTGGGGCGACGACTAGTAGTCGCCGGAGTCGTCCTCTCCGCCGAAGATGGAGGAGCGTTTGTAGAGGAGGACGAGCAGGAGGAGGAGGAAGAGCGCGACGCCCACCGGGGAGCCGCCGACGCGGTGGATGGAGTCCGGGGAGGCGGAGGAGAAGATCTCTCCGAGGAGGGCGCCCCGGTCGGAGGAAAGGAACTTGATGAGGAGGACAAGGGCAATGGGGAGGAGGAGGAGTCCCGCTGGGCTCAGCGCCTCGGCGAAGGCCGTGGACAGCGCCTCCCCGTCGTCGCCGACGAGGAAGGGCCCCGCCACCACCAGACCCACCACAACCGCCAGCAGCATTCCGTGCGGCGGACCCCGGACGCCTTCTTCCACCGCCATCGATCGTTGCCACTTCTCTGCTGCTGCTGCTTCTCCCTGTTAGGAGTAGAAGTAACTGCTCCGATCTTGTAGTAAGAGAGAAATTAAAAGAGCAGAAGGATGCGAGAGTTGAGCTCGAGTGCGTCTGTTTTCGCTTTATCTTTATGGGCGTGCATGGTAAAGAAAGGCCGTGTGACATGTGCGTCGCATGTGCATGGAGCCCGTTTGATTGCCACGTACTGCTGCTGCAGTGCATAGTGCATGCATGGTAATAATCCATTATTGCCATTTTTTTTACTACTCGATTCAAATATCATAATTAAGGTAAAATTTGCCCATTCTCCCCCTCTGCAATCTGCACCGTCCATAATTTTTTATTTATTTCTTTTTTCGCAATTATTTTATAGCTAGAAGACTTTACCCGATAAAATGATGTCTCACACGAGGAAATTTAACTGAGGGTTCAGGAGCACGTGCGGAGACATGGTAGATCTGCGGATCTACCACGCTCCATTGAACCCTTATTTTAAATAAAATCGATTTAGTAATTGGCAAAATATTCGATAAATTGAAATAAAAATTGGCGAAATATTTATCGATTTTTTTTAAAAAAAATAGAGGTACAGTGGAGCGTCATAGATCTGGAGATATACCGTATATATCTCCACATCAATAAATATCTAATGGTATAAATAGAATTTTTAAACATAATCTTAAATGTAATAAGTTAAACATTTTGGAAAATAAATTATTTCTTTTTTATAGTGTTCCATCTAATTCATTTAAATTATTATTTTTGAGATTAAAAGTTATTATATTTAATTCAGTGTACTATGATTTTATATCCTTAAAATATATTTTTTGACATATTAAAATACGTTTTTGCGCATGATGTGTGCAAAGTGACTCTTTTTTCACCTTTCCGATATTTTAAATATGAATTTAACAGAATTGTAAATCTACTCACGTAATCCAATACTCAGATTAAAATTTGTTTTTTTTTTTCTTTCTAGAAATAACCGGTTGCTCTTTTCAAAATCGATTTGACTATTGGAAGCTTGATTCACACTTGTAAGTCCAAAAGTGATTTACATATTCAAGATGCATACTGTAGACCATATCTAAATAATATAAATTACCGTTTCAAAAATCATTAAAATAAATAGTGTTTTACCTCTTATTAATATTTTATTCATTATTCAATTTTAGAATATGTTAATATTTAGTTTTCATAATCAACATTTTATAATGAACTAACATTATTAATGTTATAATATTTACAGTAATATAAACAAAAGAAATTAACGTTGTAAATAATAAAATAATCAAAGTACAATTTATATGGTAATTTTTTAAAATTTTATTAGTACAAAAAGTAAACCCGGTTATAATAGGTCATATGTATCTCAGAAGTTGCAGGTTCCATTCTAACTACAAACACTCAATTTATTTTGAAAGTCATGGTTTAAGAAAACCTACAGCAGCCCATAACTATTGCCTAATCAATTTATTATCCTAGTCAAATTTGCTATTATACCCTTTGTAAAACTATTGCCCTAGTTTTACTCTTTAATATTTCCCTTCATCTCTAATCATTCATTTTTCAGGTATCGTATTGATAAATTATTATATTTTTCCTATTTTTAATTTGTTGATTTCAATTATAATTTTTTTAAAAAAATATAATTGATTTTTTTATTTTTTTCTACTATCATGACTCAATGACACCATTTCTTAAGATGTACCAATCAAATATAATATTTTTTAAATCAGTAACCTAATTATTTTATTTCTAATCATATTTAACATTGTATCCTAATTTTAATCAAATTTAATATTTTTTAAGATTGCAGAGACTTAATTATTTATTTCTAATAATATTTAACATTGTATCCCAATTTTAATCAAATTTAATATTTTTTTAAAAAAATCAGTAACCTAGTTATTTTATTTCTAATTATACTTTACATTGCACTTTAATTCTAATCAATTTATTATCCCAACTATAATTTATTATCCCAAATAGGATATATATGTGTGTATATATATATATATATATATATATATATAGTTGGGATGAATAAGTTCAATGCTCTGGATTACTTGATATTTCGATGTCATATACTATCATTGTACACATTGCAATGCTATGTACTATACTCTAAGTATGTTTTCAATGTTCTAACTGGAAGTTGTGTTCAACTTTTATATCATCTCAATGCAATGTCACTAGTTAGCGTGTTTGTTGCTGTGATGACCTCGATTTTTATTAATTAAATAAATGAATTTCATTCATTTATAATATCTGGAAAATTATTATCTAATATTCTGAAATTGTTTAATTCCAAAATTGATGGAAATTATGGGATTAGTTGGAAAGATAAGATAGAATTTGAATAGAGATAGAATTGTTATGGAGATAAATATGGATTAATAAGTAAATTATGATTTGATTAAATTTGAATAATTATGGAATGATTAATCAATGATGGATGGTCATGATTGAATCTAAAAGAGTCCATGGCCCAATAGAAGTGAAAATCCTAAGTCTGCACTATAAATAGGCATTAAGAGGTGGTTGAAAATCCCTTTTTCCGTCAAACAGAATTATACCCACGAGCCCCTCTTTTTCTCTCGTTTTCATGTGAACTGAGGCATTCTAGAGGGCATCTGACGGCTGATTTCGAAGCTCCGACATCAGAGAAGAGGCTTGAGGTGATGGATGCGAGTTTTCAGGATACATCGTGGAGATATCGCCGGCCAAAATCGGCATCCGAACAACCCACGCAAGGCAGAGAGGATCCAGTTGGTTTTTTAATCAACTTTAGGTTCGTAGGGGGAATCCCTATGTCTTTTTCGCGACATTGAATCATATTCTCTTCTCCTTTGTACCGAAAATTCATTGATATATCCATAGTTTGGACATCGTATGTCATAGGTATGGTGGTCGAAAAGTTACATCGGAACGCGTTTCTTCGTCGGCCTGGGTTCTGTTGTGCCCGGTCCGGAATTCATTGAATTCGGACCGAGTTTGACTCAGAATCGAATCGGGTTGTCAAACCCGACCCGGGTTCTAGCTTCGGCTCAACTCGGGATGCAGCGCGATTGTGATCGAAGGTGAACCGGCCGACTCGACTTGGGTTTGCCCTGGCCGAGATGACATTGAGAGTTTCCGAACACAGCTTGGGTTTCACCCGATGCGGGCCGGGTTCTGGGGACAGAAAATGTAATTTAAGTAATTTGTTATAGATAATTGAATTGTTATTATGATTAATTGTTCATAACCATCTATAACCATAATTGTTAATAAATCTCACCTCATCATACCCTTCAAATTTGACTTGAAATTATTAATCTTATTGCTCTACTTGATTATGTGATTAATCATAATATTGATCCAGTGGTTTTCCCTTGATTGGATCCTTATTTAACTAAATTAAATTATTAAATATAGGTCTTTAGAATAAATAAGTTAAAAAATGAAAATTATTGAGTCTCCATATTCTCCGATTGCCTCTAAGCTCTCTAGGCCACATTGTTATTGATATGGATATTGTATGGGGCAGATAGTGTACTTAGAGGCTTGAGATGTCATTCTTTAGGGAAGCTATGGCTGTCTTGTGATGGCCATGGTCTCCCGCCATTACGAAGCTATTGTTAGCGCTTTTATTGGAGAGCGACTTGCCATAGTTTGATCCATCATTGACCTATATAAAAGAGATATGGAGTTTTCTTTAATTATCTAAGCGTTGCCTATCGTATTGGATAACTCCAAAGATTGAATTAAAATTAAAATTGAAATTAAATTGAATTTAATCATGGTCATTGAGATTTTGGCATTGACCGACTTTGCCTCCGTCCATTGAATCAAATGGAATATTGTTATTGGACGATGACCATTGATATTGATATGGAATTGAAATTGTTAAATTGGATAGTGCCATAGTGATCAGGCATAATTGGTTATTGTTAATTGTCATTGATATCTATTGGTCCTTTGTCCTCTTTCCTGATCCATTTTATTCATTTATGGCTTTATCGAATTATTGATCTGTTGATTATTGTGTTATATCCTATCATATTGATCTCTCCAGTACTCTATTGTTTATCGTTTCATATCATTATTGATTTATTGAGTACTTTTGATTTATTTTATACTCATGAGTTTTTTCCTTCGTCTGGATTCATGCAAGTGAGGTGATGATAGAGTATGATGATGCAGATGGTCAGGCTTAGAGATAGAGTTGTTGCACATGGTGTAGGATTGTGTTCTACTAGTTTGGTTGATTAGCTTTTATTTTTCTGCATATTTAGTATGGTGGAGTCATGGGCATTCCCAGCTCCTTTGATATTATGAATTTTTTAGATATTATTATTAATTTCATATTTTCTAATTTATATTTCTGCAAAAATTATTTCATATAGAATAATGTAGTGCCTTCGGGATGACTCTGTGGACGTGAAAGTCACGTGAGTCTCGAGGCGTTATAGTTGCATTGAGGTGTTATGTACTTCATGAACAGTAGTGATTGTGCACATGACAAAGACATTCTCTTTAAATGGGAGATTATCCTCTTTGGTGTAATCATGAGCTCCGATCAATTCGTAACATGAGCACCTAAGCATTTATCTTTAATTAATTAGGTTGTCATCTTCGTCCAAATTATGACTTAGTCATAACGCAATAACAATAATCAAGATCAAAATATCATGTGATAATGTGGAATCAAAGAGGATTAAACCTCGAATTTTATCTATGCAATAACAATGCTCTAGATGGGCGATATAATTAGAGGAGCGGTTAACCCTTGAATGAATCATGAATAATGATGTACGGATCCAATAACAATGTAGGGTAGCAACAAGTTTCATATTATAATCCATAAATCAGTAATATAATAATCAAAATAAAATGAACATTTTCAACAATGGATAATCCATAAATCAGTTATATAATAATCAAATATAAAATGATTATTTTCTACAATGGCAATGATCTAGATCATGATATCGGTAGAATCATATAGATGACGATTCATGGATAATTAGCAATATGATAATCAAATAAAAGTATTAAAATAAACTATATTCCGATGAAATAAAATGGCTAACAGGTCATGTTATGCAATACAATACTGTGGATAGTCAGATTGATAGCAAATGATTGATCATGAGCAAGATAATAATAAATTAAAATAATAACACAACATTCGATCTAGCAAAACTAGGGTCGAGTTTTGTGGTATGGACATTTTGGTCGTAGAACGAACCGAGTGGCTAATCTCTGAGTAATGGGTGTCAGAACTCAGGCTGAGTTCAAGGGAGCCCTGTCCAAATTTCGACATTTGCACGCATGTCGGTGACGGTCATGAGTCGGGCGGCGTAGGACTCGGGTTGGGTTTGGAGCCATTTTGCCCGACAATCTACACACCTGACTCGAGTTTGGAGATTTCGGCAAAAATAGTGACGTTTGTGCTCGGGTTTTGATGAAATTTCGTCAGAATAAATCTCTTAAGATCGAAATAATCATATTGGGTGAATCATGGATAATAGGAGTTATGATTCTAATTGTACCCTAATAATAAGAAAATCTATTGTTAAAATTAATCCAAAGGTTAATTCAACGATGTACCTACCCTATGTGAGCTCTATACTTTTCAGCCCTCTTCTCTTTTTTTGTTTTTCGCACCGACAATCCCCGAAGGTTCCCAGACTTCAGTCCCTACTTGTCCTTAGTACCTTGTACCTGTTGGTCATGCTAGTTGAATAAAATGAGATGAGAGTTTAAAGAAAAACAACTCTGAAACTAACACAAAAGTCACACTATGACTATTACCTCACCTTAGTTGATTCCTGTTCTCTAACAAATTTCGACTCATTTTCAACTGTAGTGTTGAGGGTTGCGTGGGTTGTGCAGGTGGAGGGGAAAGGAGGAGAGACACTACGGCTAGGATTAAAGGAGATTTTGGTTTGAAAGAAAGTTTATATAGATAGGAGTCAAGAGATGTTTGTTACAACTTTCCAATTAGACTCTCTTCTTATTTGTTTTTTTCCTCTAATCGAATCTAACTTATTTATTCATTATTTTTTTTCTATTATTGGGTTGGTGTTACATCAAATCTTATTTTTCAACAAATGTGTATACGTACACTTATTAGTCTATATTTTGATATTTAAGATTTATTTAACTTTCATGATATTTCAAGAGTGCAAAAAATCATAATTTTTTAATCTAAATAAATGAATCATACAACACTATGGTTAACATTTTATCTTCACCATTTTTTTCTTTATTGGTGGCATAAGAATTGAAAAACTTATTTTAAAAATTTGAAAACAAGACTTAAAGTGAGTTTTTGATATTTGATGTCACATCTATACTAGCTTCTTTTGATTTGTGATAATATATTTACAAAACATCCTTTCACACATGTCAAATAAAGTAAACTATAAACATATTTTTATCTTTTGTTATATTTATTATAATTATCATTTTAATTTGAAAAAAAGAAAATGATATGAAACTATCTTGGGTAAATCATTTTATTTATTAATGATTGACAATCATTTATGCATTGTTAAGTTGGATACATAAAAGAGAAGAATAATTTTAAGAACCATTTTGGACAACATTATACTTACTTTGGTAAATTTAGATATATACATGATAATGTTTTGAAATATCATTCTACTTATTATTCATATGGATTTAATTATCGTTAAGCTTTTGAATACAAAGTTGAAAAACTAAACATAGTGAAATAAAATGGATTCCAAAAGAAAACATGACTAATAACCTTGACCCAAGCTATTTTAGGTACCAAAATTCAAATGATATTTTGCTTCTAAGTGTGCATCACATAAAAAGAAATAGCAAAATGAAGTTGAAATGAGGTCGAGACAAAAAGCTTTCCGTAAAAGTATTTTGACATGTGAAAATGAAGATTTGAACTTATTTTAATATCATGCATACTTATGTATTGGATTTGTCCATTTATTATTATAATGTATGCATAAGTTAATACTTGATGAAAGAGTATTATCCTTGTGCATACTAAAATTATCTTGCTCATCTAATATTGAGTGCCTATATAACTCATTTTGTTTAAATATGCTTAATGAGAATGTGTCGATTGAATTAAGTTACTAAGTTGTCATTTTTTGGACTACCTTATTTATTTCATATGAAAATTCTATTTAACTAAATAATGACACTTGCACCAATACTGAAGTTTGGATGCTTGTATGCCTCTTCACACTCAAAATATGTCGATTTGACATCGAGTTATTGTATATGAAATTGTACTAGTTGCCATCTTAATATTTATGATTCAATATACTTATATGATGCTTATGATATTAAAGTATAAAGAATTATAGCTTTTAAATATTAGGGAAGAATAATGAGTGACTTTGCTTGGTTAAAGTTTCATTATCACATACTTTTGTTTGATGACATTTGATTTATTTAGATTTTAAAATTAAAAGAAGTCAAAATATTGATATAAAAATTGAAGATCTTTTGAATGTTTAGAAATGAAAACATATGGAGAATTTTGAAATTAATAATAATAGATTATTTTTTACTAGTGATAATATATTTGCAAAATTTATGTTGTTGACATATCTGACTCACATAAAGTCGTTAAATACATAATTTGTCGAATGAAATTTTAAATTATAAATCCTCTACATTATTACTACGGGAAGCAAAAGTATACGACATATCATTGTAGTGCTTGAGGGTCGATCTACAGAGATAAAGTTGAAATATTCACACTAATTAAACTGATTGAAGGAAAATCATAAGTCTATAGGTGTCGTTCAAAATAAGAAAGTGAAATGTTATAAACTAGAAATCACAACAAATAAAATTACGCTACTTTTTATTGATTTTTAATGCCAAAGTAGATAGAGAAGAGTTCACTAGAGTTGGGAGAATGTTTTCACTTGGAACTTACGTCTTCTGAACTTCATTTGGGATAAAAAACGACTAAATACTCCTTCATGTGTGTATATAATCAATCATGATGGGGAAGACACTCGACTTACCTGCGATACTCTCGTGGTCGTAGGAAGTTTATATTGCACACATGAAGGAGTTTATAAAATGGGTGTAATCATCGCTCTCGCGTACGATGTCCCAAGATATATAATGAGCTTCCTTTGAGTTATGGTCACGTGTCCACTGAGTATCAAGCATTCAAGAGAAATACATTCAAGACGAGACGGCTACTGTTGGTCATGCTCGCATTAGTGGAATACAGACAATTCTCCCGGGTAGAATGCAAGAAACTAGTGTATCACCAAGACTATTTAGATGATTTGAAGAGGGAAAAAATATCGATTCAGAAAACACGGATAAGGATTACTAGAAGTTCTTCAGAAGTAACTCATTTTTCATCCGCACTACTCGGATCACTGATTACAAATGAGGATCATATATTCCCTCTCGGGTAGAATTTTCCAGAATAAAAAAGAAATAAAAAATAGCAGTGACGAAGAAAGAACACACGAAGACTCTTCGACTCCGTCTAGGATGATCCAAGTCCCCAACTCAATGCGGTCGTTTATTGTCAGAAATTCGAAATAAGCATAACCTTCTCAGGCCGTGGATCAGAAAATGAACGACGTCTAAATCAAACCATGAAGAACTATCATTGCCAACTTTGTAAAAATCGGAGCTACGAACCATTGCATGTCAAACCTTGATTTCTCTATGTTCGGTCGCATAGAGCTTCTAATGTCCCCACTATCGGGGGTGCAAGGCAGCAATGATTCAAGAACTTCCCCTGACTTACAACTGTGAGGAAAACTAGAAAACCGCACAGGGAATCATTTTCACCAAAGCTCGATTTTTCTATGTTTCATCGCGTAGATCCTTTAACATTCCTATGGTCGGGGGTGCAAGGTGAAGATGATTCACGAGCTCAAATCCAAATACAAATCAGAAAAGTAAGGAATTATACGATGAAACAAGGATCGAACAAATATCCTTAAAATCATAAGCAAGCTTGACATTCAGTTAGTCATCAAAGTATCAAAGAAGAATAAGAATAGAGTACGAAAGTCATGATCAACATCCCCCAACCACTAGTTGGCTAGTTAGTTATACATTACGAAAACTAAAAAAAAGGAAAAGAAGAAAGGAAAATACAAGAGAGAAGGGAGAAGGGAGGTTGCTGGTGCAGCCTCTCCAACCTCCTTTAGTAGGGATCCAAAACTCAGTCAAAATTCAGACCAAATTCGAACCTCATTCAAGGTTGTCTTCAGCCTCCTTTTATAGTCTCACTCCTACCACTGCTAATTCTTAGTGGCATTTTTTGACATTTAGGGGCCGTTTGGTTTTAGGATATAGGCCAGAATATTTCAATAATCTCGAGAATATGGCCAAACGCTAGTAGAATAAGAATAACTTGGTCAAACTTCATTTTTTGTGAAATCATATTGGAAATCGTGAAACCGCCATTATATTCCACAAAGTTACACTACTAAAATGATGGAATATCTCTATTCTCAACGTTTTCATCTTTGATTAATTTTTTTAAATTTAACCATATATTATTATATTATTATTTATATAATAATAGTATTAATAAATGTCAAGTATTTATAATAAAATATTTTAATTATAAAAATATAATATATTTAAAAGTTATTCTTTTGAACACCAAACATAAGGTAGAATAAGAATACAACAAAAATATTATATACTTCTGAATAAAATTTATTATTCTCCAAAAGTTATTCTTCATCCAAACAGCCCCTTAGTGCCTCTAGATGCTTTATAGGAAGCTTTCTTTCTGCTGCGGATGAAATAGTTGTTAGCTAGTCCCTGCTTATGTTGTTTGCTAGTTTGGAACAATGCAATCAGCTGGACTAAATCCTTATGCCTACTTTTTGGACTACCTCTATCATTTTTCAGCCAAGGAAATCTGATGTGGTCCCTCCTGCCATCACCTATCTAGAATTTGCCAGCAAAAAGAAATTTTTGTTGTGGTCCTGCATGACTGCCTCTCATCAGTTAGTCACCTGTCCACTGTCCTATAGCTTTTTTTTTGTCCACGTCTGTCTATAAAAGTGTAGAGGAAGCTTCATTCCTCTAATGCAAGGGATATAGTAGGTTGACGTGGAAAAGTATCATTTTCTTTGATGTTTGCTGCTTTGGACAACTGGGCTAGTGAACTATGTCGTTTGCATTTAAATTTATCTAAATGTCTGGGTTAGGGGAACACACCCATGTTCCTCATATGCGTGCATGTGGGGGCATATACTTGAATATCCTTATGAATTATTAATTGGAATTTCTGCATGGAAAGCAATCAACACAAGTAATAATATCCCAGAAATACAGTATTTAAAAGATGTATGTGGAGAAATAATAAAAGTTGCATTTCAATAATAGTAAAGCATGTGTTCAAGAATGAGAATATAGTAAAACATGGAATAGATGCATATTGAACATGGATGAAAAGTATACATAATTGCTCCACATTAGTGTCAAAAGAAAATTATATGTCTACTTTTACTCTTGTCATGATCATTATCATAATTATACTTTTATTTGAAAAGAAAAAATAGATAAAAATATTCCACAACTTTAATTATGTTTATTTATCTATGAAAGAAACTTCATATTTATAACAATTGTTTTGGCATGACTTTTAAGAATACACTTGTGTTTTATATGCATGAACCTTTATTGTCAAGACTTGTTACTTTATAAATTACTTGGGTAGAAATGTATCTTGTGATTCTTAATAAGTTATTTTGATATATAAGGATGTTCTTTGGAAATTATTGTATAAGTAATTTAATTTTTAAATTTCTATACTTATGCATATGTTTGAAAAGAAACATATTATTAAAACGATCATTTTCATCTTGCTATATACATTTCACATCAAAATTGATTTATGCACTCGTATCAAAATTCTATAAGACGATGGTGGGCGTAAGAAACAATTTTTTAATCATGTAAATTTATATATTTTTGTGTGTTTTTTTATTTTAATCATTTTTCAAAAAATGCTATTAATATAGATTACCAAATGCTGAATTTTCTCGAGGAATATTTCTTTTGGATGCATAAATTTCATCCAATCCAAACTTACTATACAATAGCAATTCTCAGTAAGTTTAAAATGATTGGAAAAATGAAGTCAGTGTTAATGCTAATGATGGACGAGGGGAAATTCATATATATTTTGACTACATTGAACATGTAGTTTAGCCTAATTTTCATACCTTTCGTTGCATGTTATGAACTCTATTATTGAATTTCATATTTTTTTAATTCCACTATTTCATTTTTATAAGTTCTGAAATTTGCAATATTTGATGACAATGACTACCCTTTCTGTATATCTTATAATGTTTTATAGGAGTTTGGAACATTACTGAAGTCTCATGGTGGAATGTTTTGTGTATATCTTATAATGACTACCCTTTGTTGAAGCATTTTGATGCGATGACGTCATTTCTCCTCTATGATAGGAATTGTCATTAGGAAGAGAAAAATGCACGTCTTTGACTACAAAATCTTTTTTCAGTCCATCTAGAAGGATACCACATGGGAGCATTTGGAACCATAATGTCATTTCTCCTCTTTAATAGGAATTGTGATTATAGGACAAAATGCATGTCTTGCTACAAATTTCATTTTTTAGTTGCATGAAGGCTTTAAAAGACAGAGGAGAAACATAAAATGATAATGGGAAAGGTGAAAAGGTGATATGAAACCCTAAAGAATAAAAGGAAAAGAGGTGGTCACTTTTAAAGAGTTCGGTCATTTTTGTGCAGCAACAAGGATCTAAGAAATTGATCGAGATACATTGCCTTTGTTATTATTTTTTCATTCTTATCTTTTTTGTTTTATGAGACGATTTTCATGTAATTTGTAATGGACATGATACTAAAAAATACTAACTCATATATTCAAAGCATTTTGCTAACTATAATGTTGAACTCCATTTCTTTCAGAAGGCAAAATGAACATCCAAGAAGAATAGCATAGAATCAAAATCTGTAGAAAACAAATGATAAGATGGAGAGTTTGCCTTAAATATATTCAAATTATATACGATCATTAGGAAAACAAGTTTTATAGCCTAAAAGATGTTTAAACAAATGTCATGGAAAATACCGAATTAGTCATGAATATTGGAGTCCCATATTATAGCCTAAAAGATGCTTAAGCAAGGATCATGGAAATATCAAAAATATTGTAGTCATGAATATTAGGGTTCGTGGGTATAAAAAAAATTATAGACGTTATATTGGAGAAGATGTCGGGACTAAAATAGAGATTGATATATCAAATCTCATGCCAGCCAAAAACAACATCGACACTCTATTTTATGGCACCCATGAAAATGTTGATATCGAAGATCATTAACTAGCATAATGATGAACTAACATTTTTTATTTTAGTATATCATTAATTTATGGCTATAATGTTTGTCTTACCAAGTTGTGGTGTTAGGACTATCTTTCCAATCATATCATCCATCGGATATAGAATCGACGACGATGGAAAAACACGATTCGTGACACTAGTTTATTGGATTGCGAGCGGTTCAGCTCGGTTCATATCCGCGCATCGCTCTGTGAAGCAATCTCCTCCCGATGATGAACTCATCTCCTTGTAGTCGTTGAACTCGCCTCGTCATCCAATGCCAATGCCAACGCCAACGCCGCTGCACGGGACCGCTCGACCGATGTCCCACACCACCCACTCAACCCCCTCACCTTCGCCGCTAGAGCTCACACTATATTTTCTTGTCTGTGTTTGGATGGCATTGGGGTGGGGCTCACACTCTTCTACAATGTTGCTCGTTCTTCTACTTCAATGCCCGTGAACGATATGCATTTTTTATTTGTCACTGTTGTGTTTGTTGTTTTGTCCATAGGGCTTAACTTCGTAGTGTTGTTCGAGCTTATAATATGCCCGACATCTGTGGCGGTGGTTGCTGTGATCTATCGATGGAGCCCAGTGTCACTAGAGGAAACGAAGGAGTACTGGGCGCCATGGACAGAGAAGGCGAGGACGGTGGTGTAAACAAGGATGATGAGGATGGTGGCGAACTGCCCATCCACAAATCGTCGTGAATCGTTATGAATCGTGCTTCCCCCCATCCGTGAATTGCGATTTCCTCATAACCGCGCTTTCCCTATCACCTAACAAATGATACAATTGGGAGGATGGTCCTACAACCACAATTTTGGTATGACAAACATTATATCTTATTAGTCCTACTAAGTGAATGAGGACTGCCCTCCCATTTTTTCCACCATCCGATGGACAATCTACGATGCACACAATGAAAAGGCACGAGCAGTGAACTACACAAAATCCTCTTTGGTCCTCCCCTCCATCCTCGCCCTCCGCCTCAGCCCCCTCAGTAGAATCCCCAATCGGACGGTTCGAATAGCCTCCTCCAACGATCGCCCGTCCTCGTCCTCCTCCGTCGCCGCTGTCGTTGCAATCTCCCCCTCGTCCACCATCGACTTCCTCACACTCTGCGGCCATCTCAAGGTGAGCGCTTTTGAGCTCGAGTGACCACCCGTCAAGGTGAGCGCTTTTCTCTCGCTTTTGAGCTCGAGTGACCACCCATCCCCATTCTCCTCCGCCGCAGCAGTCTCCCCCTCATCCACCATTGACTTCCTACGCTCTACGCCCGTCTCAAGGTGAGTGCTTTCTCTCGCTTTTGAGCTTGAGTTGGGCTACTGCTCTTCCTCGACTAAGAGGGCCGGGTGGGTGCGGTGCCGCATCCGGGACCCGAGTTCGTGGGCGACCATATGTACAGGATGGGCATCATGGCACTCGTCTTTGGCGATGTGCCCGGCGGACCGGTAACACAAGAAAGGAAAAATGTCTTTCCTCATGCGCGTTGAGATCGTCCATTGGACGATGAAAAAAATGGGAGGACGATCCTACCACATTACTCACGTTAAATCCTAATAATATGTGTTCAAAAAATCACAAATAGTAACAACTGTTAATATAAAATTCAGAATATTTGGAAATAAAATACATCTAGTGCTCTCCTCTCCGCTCAAAACCCTTTTTTGATTTGGTGCCCCAAAATCTCCCATTCGCATACATATCCATTGGCGACCGCGAGGAAGAGCAAGACAACCGGGGACCACGCCGGAGCTGTCCATCGTTGACGACCCTGTTCCGAGGACTCGCCGCCTGACATATAATTTTCTTCCTTCATATGCCGGGGGTCCCCGTCGCCACCGGTTGCACGGATCCCATGGAGCTCGCGGTGGAGCCGCAATCGTTGAAGAAGCTCAGCTTTAAGTCCCTCAAGCGGGCGCTGGACCTCTTCGCTCCCGTGCACGGCCACCCGCCACATCCGGATCCTGTGAGCAAGCAGGTCCGGATCGGGTACAAAATCCGGGCGGAGTACGGTGCTGTGGCTGGCAGCTCCACAGGCGATCAACGGGTTGATCAGACCGCCAATGCCGCGCAGGGAAAAGGTGACCAGCCGGCATCGACTTCCATGGCGTTGGCTCTACCGAGTACGTATGCATTCTTACTATGGTTTATACCTGACTAACTTGTCTTTTATGTTGATTTGTTAGGAGGCTTGTTAACTGGACTCAGGGGCTTTCGGTAGAGATCAAGATATGTAAAGTATCAGATTTTTCCTGCATGGACTTAAAAAATTAAGTTGTGTGTTCATATGATGAACGGACCATAAAGTTAAATTATCTATAAGTTATGTGATTTGGATAGGGAACATGGAACAACTCTTAGTGGATATACTGATGGTTGATTTGCCAGTCTAGGTTAACCTTAACTGATCACCAAAAGTGTTATCAAAAGCTATAGAAAGTTGATATCTTTTTGGCATGTTAAATGAGAATTAATGGTTGAACGTGAAAATTGTATGAATGCTTCCTGCACACGACAGAGGAAGTGTCATAAAAAAAGAAAGGTTTTTTTTGAAGGAGAGAAAAAATTATGTTGCCTGCATACAATAGGATGAGTCCCATCAAAAAAGAAAGTTTTTTTTTGAAGAAGAGAAAAATTCATGTTGCTCGGTAGCAAGTATTTCTTAGCGCGTGTTCAATTGTTTTAAATCATTATTGTCAACCATTTTCACTTGAAGCACAATAATAGGGGGTTCCTTTTATTATTAGATTTTGAATTATTTGTTCTCTCCATTTCTTAACCATTTCACTGGCCTCCTCAAAGAAAACCATTTCACTGGCATTTTTGTTATAAATAAGCTTCGTTCCATATTCTTGTGACTATAGTTTTATGGATCTTGTCCATCCTAGGAATATCCATCTGAACCCACGTGGGTGGGCATTTTACAACAAATTGCTAATTTTCTTGCAGGTAGCCTTGATTCCAGAGGTTCTGGGGCTACTTTGGAGAGAAACGCCATTGTTCCTGCACCTGCCATGCTTCCTAAAGGACCGTATGTATTATGCATTGCAACATGTTCCCTATGCTAATTCATTCCTATTTATGAATTACTCTTGTTGAAACATTGTTTCGTACAGTGAAATCGATATAAGCAGAAATGCAGGATCAATAACTTCCATCTCAGAAAGGTGATAACAATATATTTTCCTTTATTAGGAATGTCTGAATTATACCTCAAACTTGTAAAATAATTTAACTTTTTGGCGAGTGTTTGTTTCATAGACTTTTGCTATTGCCATATTGCATGGTTGCTAAGAACTTCTCTAAGTTGTAATTTTTTGCAGGCCTCAGTCTACCTCAGCACTTGCGGAAAGAATTGCTAGTAGATGGCCTCGTCCAGAATGGCATGCTCCATGGAAAAACTACAGGGTGTGTTTATTCTCGTACTTCTCGCTAGTCTTTTTAATAAAATGTACTCTTCACTAGTTACAAGCCCATGAATTTTTTTTTGAACGAAGGATGACTAGCATCAGATTCTTTGGATAATGCTGCCAAGGCCGAGATATTGGTTGACAGTACGAAACGTCGATTGGAAGGACTGATTTCATCCAAAGGGATGCAGGCGGGGTCTTACCCACCCTTCACGGTTGCTGCCAAGGGACAAAAGGTTCATTCTAATTGGCATGTGTTTCAGTAGCAATTTAGAAGCTTCATGTGATGCAACATGGTTTGTTGGTTATTGTATGTCAATGCTTGACCCGAGTGTTAATTTCCTTTCCTTTTGTGGAAGTTCAGGAAACACCTTCTACAAGGCTATCAAGTGTTAATTTCCTTTCCTTTTGTGGAAGCACATAAAACCATTAATAGAAAAGTATTTTGGATGGTTATAAGGAATGCAAAAACATTTTAAGGTTTTCACAATTAGTTGTAACTTTCGTTCGAGATGTGCAACAAGATCACTTATAAAAGCTCAAAGACGAAAATCCTTAAAAATCTTAATCAGTCAATCCTGAACCAGTGACGGGTTTGCATGCGTAATCCCTTTATGTATGTTAACTTTGCTGCAAAATGTCTCACTTTTTATAAAACTTAATCTGAATAAACTTATAGGTTTTTTGCCCTCAAGTTTCTGGAAACGAAATTATACATAAGCTGGAAGATCTTTTCAGTTCTACACATTTGCAGCTGCAGCTCTGTTTTCATTGATGACTCTGGTGGTATATTTTATGTATGCATGTATGTATGCATGTGTCTTTTTGATGACTCTGGTGGTATATTCTCCATCAGTTCTCAGTGTCTTTTTGATGGTCAAAAGACTGCCACTGTGTTATCTGCTTGTCCACTGTTAATCGATGATTATGGTGGATTTGGCTACTCATCTGCTCAACTCCGCCTATGTTTTATAGCCGGTCCCAAGCCCGGATAAAGGAGGAGGGTTGTGTTAGGCCCCGACAGCCAGCGTAAAATCCTGTCGAATCTCATGAACATGGATCAACGAATGCGTCGTATGATCCATGTAGCCGACCCCACCTAGTGGGATAAGGCTTTGTTGTTGTTGTTGTTGAAGGATGACTAGCATGGTAGTCATCCACGTATCTTCACTGATGTAATAACTTTTTAATACAACATAATCAGAGCTTCATCCAATCATGCTAGAAGCAAAACATAAAAAGGTGGTATTGAAGAAAATAAAAGAAGTGATCATATACGATTATCCAAACTCCCATCCCATGCATACGTCGCAGGAAAACAGTCTGGTGTCTGCCCCGACATCAACAGACAGTGTTGAATTATATTAGACATAGCAGCTCTGAAGACTGTCCTGTTGCGTTGTAGCCATATCGCCCAGAGAACAAACAATGACTTAGCATGATGCTGATTTGATCTGTATTGGTGCATTTGTGCCATCCTGTTGCCACTTCTGAAGGAGGACCAGAAGGCCTGCTTGCTATTTGTGTTAACCCAAGATATGTGAACTCCATTCCAAATCACATGGGCGACATCGCATTCAAAGAACAAGTGCAGAGAGTCCTCCTTTACATTCTCATTGTTGCTGAGACCACAACTCAGATCAGCAAGCCCAGAGACCATTTTGCACTGTATGTCCTTGTCACAGTTTTTCGTTTCTTAGCAGCCATGCAAAAAATTTGATCTTCAGGGACCGTGTGTTTTCCATATTAATCTGCAATCAAGGTTAAAGTCTTCATTTCCAGTAGAAATGGATTGGGCCAGCGCAAGGTTCACCTTATGAACAAAAAATTTCCATTCTTTCATCTCCAGCAGTCTCCTTTGTCCAGAACTGGTTGGAAGTGCGAGAGCAGTTCCATCAGTTGAAGTTCTTCCAATAGTTGTTCTGACATCCCTCAGAAACAGTCCAGCAATAAGCAACCTGCAAGTTTCTGTTAGAGCTCATGGAATAAAAGATTTGAAAATAATCTCGCGAGTGGACCCGAATTTGTCCAATCATCATGCCTAAAGGAGAATGTAGTTCCATTCTCAAGCTCCGCATGAAACAAAGGTCTGGCAGTCGATATGATCTGCATGATTTTGCGCCAAAAGGAAGAAGTACTATGCAGTGCCTCAGTTCTAAAATTCAATCTGTTATCTGTCAGTGACACACAAAAGTTACAACTGTCCGCAGATCGCTATCCATACTCATAAGCGGGATGATCCACTTCAGCAGGAGCGTTGTGTTCATGATTCTGAGATTGATAATTCCCAGTCTACCTTCCCTCAAAAAAAATAATTCCAGTCTACCCACAGAAGTTGGTTGATAAACCTCCACTTTTGAGACCAGGTGTGTACATCTACCATTGATTGCACTAAGACTTCCAAAGGAAATGCATCCACAGCGAATCGATGTGGCTTTGAACCTCACGAGGTATTTTTAGGACCGACATGAAGTAAATGGGTAAGGTCGATAGAACTGATTTCAGTAAAATAAGTTGGCCTCCATGAGACAAAAGTTTGGAACTCTACCCTTGGAGTCCCCAATCAATTCTGTCGGGCACTGGAGTCCAGTCCCACGGGGTTATCAGACTGTCTGTCAGAGGTAAACCCAAGTATCGAAGAGGGAGGTTTCTAATCGGGGTCATCAGTGCCATTGAGCAGTTCATCACAGTCTCCGTGCTCACCCTGAAGGGAATAAAACAGGATTTTTCATTATTAATAGAAAGACCTGAGACATCCTAAAAGATTTCAGCAACAATGACCATTCTCCCCACCGCAATCAGTGTCCCCTCCACAAAAAAGAGGGTGTCATCGATGTACTGGGGATCGGCACCAATAAACGTGCGTTGAAAGGGGAGCTGAAGCCAGAGATGTAACCATTGCGACATGCAGCGAAAGTCATTCAAGCAAGAGCATCAGCCGCAATGGTGAAGAGCATGGGTGCCAACGGGCTGCTCTGCTGTACACTATGCTGTCGTTGAATTTTTCCTCCAGAAGCTCTGCCATTGATTAGAACATGAAATGAAGCAGTAGTGGAACATCTTTGCATATAAGATATCCATTGCTAGTGGAACATCTTTGAAAAGTCGACCTTCAATAAGAACCCCGAAGGATTGGGGTTCACTATCTAGAAGTAGCTCCAGGTTCGATTTTGGAGAGACACCTTTGCAAAGTCCCTCGGTCGCCGGCATCCCCTGCCGGCGGCGCCACCTCACGTCTCCGGCATCCCCTGCCGGCGGCGCCACCTCACGTCTCTGGCATCCCCTGCCGGCGGTGCCACTCCCGTCTCCGGTAGTCCCTATTGGCGGCGCCACCACCGCACGGCCATGCGCCCCAAGGTTTGACATCTGGCGGATGGCTGGGAAACATTCAGTCGCACTCAACCACGCTCCAATGGCCGGCAGACGACCCGCTGCTACCGGTGTTTGGAGGATGGACTTTTCGCCCGCGAATGCTCGGCTCCCGTACGCTGCTTCCAGTGCAAGGGGGAGGGCCACCGTCGAGCCGAATGTGTCTCGAAACACCACGATGCCCCACAGGTCGACACCGCGAACGCCGCTGCTGTAGAGAGGAAAACGCCGACCATCTCCATGGCGGTGCCATGGTCACCGGCAATCCAACAGGACGTAGAGTTTCTAAGCGACTGTCTTCTCAGGGCAACCAGCGGCCCTGCTCTGGATCCTGCTGTTCTACACTCTGCCATCATCGCCGGAGTGGGTGCTTCGCCACCGTTTCACATCAGCCGCGTCTCGCCTACGTCCTGGCTGCTCATCCCCGGGTCGCCACAGCAGCGCGATACCCTCCTGGCGTCCCCCTCCCTTCTGCCCTCAGGTGCGCGTATCCGTTGGCACCGATGGACAGAGGCCGGGGCGGTTGCAGAGGAACCGGTGTGGCGTCGTCGCTCGATCGACATCCTCGGGATGCCGCTCCACCTCCCCCGACCGGAGATTGCCTTGGCGGTGGCGAACCAACTTGGGAAACCCATCTCTGTTCATCTCCCGGTGCTCGGCGCGCTGGACGTCTCCGTGGTCACTGTTGAGGTCGAGATGCAAGCTGGAGCTCCGTGGTCACTGTTCATCTCTTGCTGCACGCTGGCGCCGGATCATTCACCCTCCGGCTGCGGGCCTCGGGGGGACCACTTCGTGGGCGGAGGTCGTCGCGGCTCGGCCGCCACAGGTGGAGGCCGCCGGCCACTCTCCCCGGTCGTTAGAGGTGTCCGCCACCGGAATGACAGGACGTGGACGGCGCACACGCGTCAGATTGGCGCGTGAGAATCGTACGGCTGCACATGATCGTACGTGCTCCAGCTGTCCTCTGTTTCAAAATCCCCACCTACCCACCAACCCAATCCCCACCCTTTCGTAACCTGACCCGCGAGCTATACAACCCGACCCACCTCACTTAACCCCCCTCTTCTTTAATTCGGACCCGCATTCCACACCAGACCCGCCTCCACCTCCACAACCCGACCCGACTACCCCTGCTGCACCCGAGTCACACCAGAACCCTCTCGTCGGACCAGACCCTGCAACCCCCCCTACAACCAAGTCCCAACAGCTCACTGGACCAGACATGAACCCAAACCCAGCTAGCAACACTCAACTCCAAGACAGGGTGCCACCTGACCACCTCAGCCCTCCCCCCTCCCCCGCACCCCAGCTGAGGCAACTCACTCCGGCGGCGGACTCCCCCCCTCTCCGGCGAGCCGCGATCCTAACCACCTGACCCCCGACCCATCCCGTGCGCGCTATTACAGGCGTCGCCGAGCCACTTCGACGCCAACAGGGACCGATGGGACGCCGCCTGGTCCTACTGGCGACGAGGCGCCACCGCTTGCAACAGACCTGCTTGCCAGCACACCATCCCCGCTCCACACGCCGCCTGCTGATCCTGGGCGAGGTCAGGGACTCGACCTCCTTGCCGGCCGAGCGGAAGATGAGATCAACCTGGTGGCGGGGGCGGCAGGTTTTCGCCACACTGGCCGGCGGCCTCGGACACGTTCCGAGACAGCACGGCGGGGAAGGGAAGACGATTCCCCATGCGGGTCTTGACTTGGAATGTGGGGGGCCTAGGAGATCCGGGGTGGCGCCAGACTCTAGGCCGATACCTCAGGGAATGGGCGATGGATGTGGTCTTTCTACAGGAGACCAAACTCCTTGATTGCAGTTCAGAGATGTGGACACATGTTGCCGGTCAGCGGCTCTCAGAGTTCCTCGCACTACCGGCGGTGGGGCACTCTGGAGGCTGTATCATCGGATGGAGGTCAGATCTTTTTTCACTGGAGGGCTCTTGGATGGCCAGGTTTTCGTTATCAGTTCACTTGCGATGTCTGGCTGACGGTGACACATATCTCCTCTCTTGTGTCTACAGCCCGTGTTCAGCATCTCTCCGACCGACCCTATGGGAGGAGCTTCGCGAGGCCCGGGGCCACCTTCCTGAGGCCCGGTGGTTGATTGGGGGAGACTTCAATGTCACGCTTGACATGGAGGATCGTCCCACTAGACGGAATGGGAGGGATGCTGGTGTGGACGAGTTCAGAGACTTCATTGATTCTTAGTCCTTGGTCGACTTCCCGGCCACGAACTGTAGATTCACATGGAGGAGTACGACGGTCTCTCAGCTAGATCGAGGATTGATAGATTTTTGGGATCCTTGGAGTTGGCAGAGGCTCACCATCTAGCAGAGGTTCAGGCGCTTGACCGACCATTTTCGGACCACACACTCCTCATGTGGCAGTCCAATGACGGTTCACCCCAGCGATCCCTTTTCCGCTTTGAGTGATCATGGCTGTTGGAGGATGGCTTCCGACAGTTGGTGGCCACCCACTGGCAGAGCGTGGTGCCAGAGGACACCGCGGCCAGGACTTTGGCCGCCCGCCTTGCCAGTCTCTGATCAGTTGCCTGATTCGGGAGGACCGGGTGCGCCGGCGACCGGAGGCTCTGGGTGTGATTGCTCAGATGGATCGTGCGGAGGACTCCTGCCATCTCTCAGAGGAGGAGCGCAGACGGGCGCAGGTGACGATTCAGATGGAGGACCAGAAGGCGGAAATTGAGTGGAGGCAGCACTCCCAGCAGACCTGGCTTCAGGAGGGAGATGCCAATAGTCGATTTTTCCACCTGTACGCAAGCTCTCGTAGGAGGGCGAACCGGATTGATCGGATTGAGGTGCATGGCCAGCAGGTCACCGGTCAGCACTGCATCGGGACTGCACTTGCCTCCTACTACCGCGAGGCGTCCTAGAGGCAGCCCTCTGGTCCTTGGAGGTGGTATCCGGGGGAAGTTCCCTGACTTACTGATGCGCAGTCGTCTTTGTTAGTGCAGGCCATCTCCGAGGACGAGGTCTTCCAGGCGCTTCGAGACCTCAACAGTGAGGCCTCCCCGGGCCCTGACGGCTTCCCTGTATTCTTCTACCACGAGTTTTGGCCAGTGGTACGGGAGGACGTGATGGCCGTCATGCAGGAGTTCACTAGTGGGAATCGAGGTTTTGACCGCCTCAACCGGTTCCTACTTTTTATGCTGCCAAAGTGCTCCCCGGCGGAGCGGGTGGACTATCGGCCGATTGCCTTATCCAACGCCATCTACCTCCTAGTGGCTAAGGTATTGGCTAATCGGCTCCGCGACGTGCTTCCAGACCTCGTCCACCCAGCACAGTCGACCTTCATCTATGGCCGGGCTATAACCGATAGCTACACCGTGGCCATCGAGATCATTGCGCAGTGGAGGACGGATCGTCGTGCCTTCCTATGGAAGGTAGATTTCTCTAAAGCCTACGATTCTATCTCATGGTCTTTCCTATGGCATTCACTGTAGGTCCGTGGCTTTCCGGAGTCCTGGATTGATTGGATGAAGCGGTGTATCACTATTGCTTCTTTCTCAGTCCTGGTCAATGGGGCTAGGTTCGGAGGTTGGGTGCAGCCGCAGAGGAGAGTTCGCCAGGGCTGCCCTCTAGCTCCCATGCTCTTCGTCTTGGCGGCAGACGGCCTCGCCAGGTGTGCCCAATCATCTTGCGCAGATGGACTGTTCAGGGGTTTTGATGGGGACCTCGTCCCCCTTCTTCAGTACGCCGATGACACAATATATTTCGTGGAGGGCTTTGACCAGGAGGCTAGGCGGGTGGCCATCATGGTGGAGCTGTTTGGCATGGTATCCGGCCTCCGGATCAACCATGTCAAATCCTCCTTCATCCCCTTCGGCATGGCGACAGAGGACGTTACTCGATGTGCAGCCGAGCTTCATACCCCGACTGGCACCTTACCGATCACCTACTTGGGGCTGCCACTCTCTGACTGCCACATTGGTTCTCGTGGGTGGACACCGGTAATTGAGCGTGTGGAGCACAGGCTGCAGGGATGGAGCTCCCGTCTCCTCTCACGGGGAGGCCGCCTCATCCTACTCAGATCGGTTCTCTCGGCACTCACGACTTACTACATGTCAGTCCTTCGGATGCCCAGTCAGGTTTACAGGCGCATTGATTCCTTGAGGAGCAAATTCTTTTGGCAGGTTTACATCGCGTGGGACAGTGTTTGCCGGCCTACGTCACTGGGCGGACTAGGGGTTCGGGATCTCTGCTACACCAACTGGGCACTCCTAGCTCGTTGGCTGGGGCGGATCATGGGACCCGAAGACAGTTTATGGCATTCGGTGTTCACTACCTGCTACGGATATGATTTGTCCTGAGAGACTCGCTTCATTCTTCCGCGGAGGGCCTCCTCTTTTTGGCGTGGGGTGGCAGCGTTGGCACCTCAAATCCGCCCGCTCATGGCCCCCTCGCTCGGTTTCAGGGAGACCTCATTCTGGCACCAAGATTGGGTTCCCGGGGGCACGTTGATGGAGGCTTTCCCGAGATTGTGGGCCCTCGCCACCCATCCAGGGGCCACGATGGCCGAGTACTGGTCCGAGGTCGGCGACCCTGGCTCCAGATCGTGGACCCCCCTTTTTGCATCGCCACTCTCAGATCAGCATTTTTCGGAGCTCATGTCACTCCACCAGAGGATCGCCCCTTTTCGTCCGGACTCCTCACGACAGGACGCATGGGTTTGGATCTTGGAGCCCTTTACAGCCCGCAGCATCTACCTTCACCTCCTCCCAGCCACTCCGGTCCCCACTGAGCTCAGGTTCGATTGCAGGCTCATCTGGCGCTCTCGGGTGCCGCTGAAAGTCAGGATTTTTGCTTGGCTTATGCGGCATGGCAGACTTCTCACCAGGGTTTACAGGTCAAGATGGGCACCTCATGCAGCGTTATCTTGTGTCCTATGTGATGACGCAGAGGAGGACATCACCCATCTTTTCTTCACATGCCTTGTGTCCAGAGAGGTGTGGAGACAGTCAGGCATGATGGGCAGCCTTCCATCCACTCCGGAGACTTTTTGGCAGCATCTTCGTCTTTTGGGCAGACGGCAACAGGGCGAGCGCGTGGCCCTGGCGACCTTTCTGGCCGGTTCCCGGGTTTTATGGCTCAAGCGTAACCGGATCATTTTTTGTGGGGAGCGATGTCAGGTTGAGAGCATTGTACACCATATCTCGTTTCTTCTTCGAGAGTGGGGTTTTGGGTAGGCATTGTACATCTCTCTTTTTTTGCCGCTCTTTTCTTGAGAACTTCTTTTTGTACATGACATCCACTTCATATATATATATATATATATATATATATATATATATATATATATATATATACCTGGATGACAACCACAACTTTGGTGTGTCATCCTTTTTCTCCTCAAAAAAAAAAAAAGAACCCCGAATCAACTTGGCGGCGCCATTTTCCTCTTGGGTTAGATTGTAGGTTGACGACTGTTTTTTTCAACATTATATCCTTTTGTCTGCAAAAAAAAAAAGTTGGCGGCGCCATTTTGGCCAGTGGCCATTGGGAATCTGTCCCCAACTGATCTACCAGTCACAAAGCTGCTCTGGACAGGATGAATCACATTTGGTAGCATGTGGCTCAGGCGATTTCACAACACCCTCATGACAATGAGGTTTATTCTGTTGGAGAGCACAATTGGCTGGAAATCATCAATGCAGTCGGCCCCGGTCTACTTGGGGATGAGGAATAAATAGAAACTATTGAGTTTCTCAAGATCCCTGTTGTCATCTGCAAATTCCTTGATCACAATGACAATGTCAGCCTTCACCGTCTGCCAAAAATTCTCTGTAGAACAGAATTGGAAAGCTGTCAGGCTCTGGAGCCTCTTCCGCATTAAGGTTCAGGACAGCCTCGAAGATCTACACCTCCATGAAGTCAGCAATAAGAGAGGTTCTGTATTTCACTAATGCACGAAAGCTCAGTATCAACCCACTCCCAGACTCCTGGTTGTCTAAAGGTAGTTGTTGTTTCCCCATTAGCTCCTGACCAGTATAATTGATTCCCCCAATCATCCTACTCTCAATTTTGGTTATTCGCCTCCTTCTGCTGGACCAAAGGTGGAAGAAGCGGGTGTTGGAATCTGTTAAGAATATAAAATCAACGATGTTGATCTTCCTAACGGCTTAAGCTTTTAGGAAAATTGGTCAGCACATCAAATTTAATATGGTATCAGAGCCAGAAGTCAAGAGTTCGAACCTCGTTAAGCTCTTATTAAAAAGTAATTTTCTCCCTTAATTGTTCACGTGTTGGGCTTGGACTAGACCAAAAGTTGTCAGCAGCCCACACGTGCTAACGGCTTAAGCTTTTAGGAAAATTGGTCAGCACATCAAATTTAACAGAATCACCTTCAGTGAGCCAAGTGTGTCTTGAACTTGCCTCCAAAAGATTTCTGTTTTTTTATCCTCCTGAACAATGCGCTGTTGAGCCTCCCTCGATTCCTTTTCCTCCTGACTTAGCACATGTTCCTCAATTTTGTCAAGTTCCGTGATTTTCCCTAGAGCTTCCAACCACCTCTGTTCTCTCACAGCTTCTAATTGATGGCGAAATTCTCGCAAGCAGATGAGGCCATTCCAACCGATTAGCCAGAGTTCTAGCAGCAGAATTGCATCTAGGATGGCTGGTCCATTGCTCCTGTATGATCTGTTGAAAGCCAGTTCAAGCAGCCGACAAGTTTCAAACTTGAAATTGCCTGGATTTTCCTCTATTGATCTCTACATGATTGGCGTGTCACGTGTGGTCAGAGAAAGGAGCACCATGCACAGACCTCAGCCAGCTGGAATCTCTCAGCCACGTTGTTTGAGGATAGAAATCTGTGGAGCCTGGAGTTAGCCCCAGAAATACTCGTTCCCCTCCAAGTGTACTTACAGTTTGCAATTGGATAGTCAATCAGTCCATGGATCTCCACAAATCCATGAAAACCCCGGTAGCTGGTGTCTATGCGATTGTTGTCTTCCGGCTTTCCTCGTGTAGCATTAAAATCACAAGTTTACCTCCCTGAGTCCACCAATTCATTCCACATATCAGTTCTGTGTGTTTCAGTCTGCAGTCCGAAGATACAGGATAGCAGGAACTGGAAACCATCTCTCCTTTGGGACACGAGGAAATTGCTTGAGTAATTCCCAGCGTTTGAATCAATGAATTCAAAAGTGTATCTCTCTAGCCAAACAAACATCCGCCAGATCTTCCCACGGAATTAAGAGCCACATACTGTGTAAAACATCCTCCACCAATCTGCGCCCAGATACCTTGATCACAGGAGGACAATTTTGTTTTGTGAATGATGCTTATCTTGGCATTCCATTGAGCATCTCTGAGCCCACCAACATTCCATGACATAATATTCAGTTTGAAACCGATTTGGTCCTCCTGGTGCGCCGTTCTTAATTCTGTTTGGCGGCTGAGCACCATCACAGTTTGGAATTATGACATGAAGTAATGATATGATGCCATGTAAAGTAGCAATATTTACCCAATTTAGTTTTGCGAAGTCTGGTTAACAATGAATAACTCAACTCAGTGTTTGTCCATTGGTTTGATGTTTTGCAGTGTATGTACCTAAACAAACAATTCATACTCTTTATCCATGTTTATAGAGTATGACAAATTTACTTTTCTGTCTTAAAAAAGCTTTTCAATAACAATACAGATCTTTTTAAGAGTTTGCCAATGCATTTAGCAGTTTTTTTAAGAAAGTACATTTAGCATATTGCAATTTAAGTTTCAGTTGTTCAGGGTTTCGCTTACCATAGTTCCGCCAAACTAATACAGGTAATCAGCGGCCATCTTGGATGGGTGAGGTCCATTGCTTTTGATCCAGGCAATGAGTGGTTCTGTACTGGTTCAGCAGACCGTACAATTAAGGTTCTTCGTCAATATTTACCCTGAGAACTTATGTGTGCTTACATGCTCATTACATGTAATTGCCTTGCATTACTTGTTATTTATTAGGGCTGACTCTAGTTATGCAGTTCAATTAATTTGTGCTGCCCATTTAAGTTGATCTTTTTGGTCTTTCACATTATGCAGTTGTTGCTATCAATTTAACATGGACATAATAGTATTCTGCAGATTGTGATGCTATATAATAGTATATCACATCTTTTGTCTTCTTCAGGAGTGGGGTTTTGATTAGTACTTGTTCTCTTCCTTTTTTTGCCGCTCTCTTCCGGAGAGTGTACCACATGTACAGATGTTTCTTTTCAGTGATATAGATATACCTGGATGACAACCAAATCCGGTAGTCATCCTTTTTGTTAAAAAAAAAGATTGTCATGATATCTTATCGTACTCATCTTCAATCTAGTTTTCATATTATATAGGTCACATAATTTCCTTGTATATGACCTTCCTTGTCTTTCAAATGCGACACGACATCATATAATATTTATTCAATATCTTATTGAGATAGATATGGGTTCCGAACTTTCTCTCACATGCAGGTTTGACCATACTCTTGTTATTTCATTTCCTAAACCAGTTTTACTTTTTGAAATAAAAGCCTACATTATCACATCTTGCATGCTTAACTTGTGTATACTTTTTTTTGAACAGAACTTGTATATAATTGTTTGAAAAGATTGCCCCAAAACATGTTTTTTTATATTTTATTTGATATTTTTCTCACCTTGCATGCTTATTTTGTGTGTAAATGTTAAGTTTGCTCTGAAATATGAGTTCTTGATCTTTTTTGGTTTGTTTTCTTATCTAGACTTTGGCTCTTTGGTCCCAACATACTTTTGCATATTTGAAAAGGTTCATGATTGTACATTGTATTTACATGATGCTCTATCACTTCCAGCCAA
Source organism: Pontederia crassipes (assembly GCA_030549335.1). Lineage (NCBI taxonomy): Eukaryota > Viridiplantae > Streptophyta > Magnoliopsida > Commelinales > Pontederiaceae > Pontederia > Pontederia crassipes. The sequence goes on along the minus strand of CM060195.1, from coordinate 21,422,117 downwards.
AGTTTGTCATGCATTCATATGTTATTTTCGAAAGGTATACATGCAATCGTAAAATTCTTGGTATTTAACTGTTCTCTTTTCAAGATCTGGGATACTGCGACTGGAAAACTGAAGCTAACTCTTACAGGACATATTGAGCAAATACGTGGTTAGTTTCTTTGCACAGTTGTTCTCGTGGCTATGTTTCTTTTTACTGCTTCAATTGTTGGATTCTCGATATTCTACTCCAAGTCACGGGACAATATATTGAAACATGTATGATTAGGGCTTGCTGTCAGTAAAGAACATACATACTTGTTTTCTGCTGGAGATGATAAACAAGTGAAATGTTGGGATCTGGAGCAAAATAAGGTATCGTAGGCTATTTCAAAGAATTACAGTTTTCTTGCAAATGCTAGTGTTAAGCTTTCCTTTTCATTTAAAATTAATTGAAGGTCATCAGATCTTACCATGGGCATTTGAGTGGAGTATATTGCTTGGCTCTTCATCCAACGATTGATGCCCTCTTTACGGGAGGTCGAGATTCGGTTTGTCGGGTATGTCTTCCATATACCTGTCAGTTGTAACATAATCCATTTACTTTTCCTTTAAATTCCTTCAAGACAAACATCTCTATGTTTTTGTGTGATGTATAACATAACCTGCTAAATGGTACTGCCATACTGTTTCTAGGTGTGGGATATTCGTACTAAGGCAATGGTTATGGCGTTATCTGGACATGACAACACTGTTTGTTCAGTTTTTGCTCGGCCCACGGTATGCATTTTGTCATAAGTATATTTACTGTTTTTCTTTTTCCAAGTCATGTTGTCATTACTTTTTTTTGAGGAATATCATGTAATTATGCCCCTAAAAAAATGCCCCTAAAAAATATCATGTACTTATATAAATTATCTATCATACAAAGAAAAAAAAAAACATTCATCATTAACTTTTTTTAGAGTGCATTCATCATTAACTTAAGTTGAATGGATATGACATGATTATGTATCGAAGGTTACCGCTATTAAAATTGCAAAATGATTAGGCTTATGCTTATCCATTATGGAACGTGAAATCATTCAACATGCAAGAAATTTAAAATAACTCCCAAAAACTATTCAAATTTACTTTCTTTGTTGGATTAGTTTGCAAGTTAAGACAGATGTTTTCACTTCTCTCTTTTTATGATTGAGTGATGGAATCTTCCCTTACAAAACTTGAAGTGGGGTGACAAATGAAATTATGTTTTCACAATTTTCTTTGGGGAGGTGACAGTATGCCTATTTATGTTCAGTGGTTCTCTAATTTTTTCTCTAAAAACTGGTCATTCAATTTTATTTGATACGATCACAAGGTAATATGTTTTTTGAGAGGGATAAAAAAGGAAATACAAAACAGTGTTATCATGTCATAAGAAAATCATGATTTTTTACTCATATGTATGGTTTTACGATCCCGACTCATGATTTCAGTATTGTAATGACTTCAAAATCATTTTGAGCCAACATGCAATTCTATTGTGTGCTGGTTCATAAGACAACTGGATAGTATGTATCTCTTGATCCAACAAAAGAAAAGAAAAATTTTATATGCTGCAATACCTAGCTTTATAATATCCAAAGGACCAAATCCAAATTCTGCCCTAATCATCGAGTTCTTTGATTCCTTTTGCCTCTGCCATAGAGGAAATCTTTCTGGTTCCTCCCCTCCATTTTCCCTCCCCCCTCTCTCCTTTCCCCTCCATTTTCCTCCATTTTCCCCTTTCACAAGAAGGGGAGCCCACTCCTGACTGTTTTCTTAAATTTTGGACATTTTTAGTTGATAACCTGAGTTTTGAATGTATAATTTAGTGTAGATTTATGAAAATTGTTAATGGTTATTTATGTTGACTTTTGAATGATAAGGCAAGTATTCTTTATAGGTATTAAATATAATTATAAGTTGATTTTCAATTAAAAAAATTATGATTTTTAGTTTTTTTTACTTTTGTACAAGTTAATATAAGAATATACAAAATTCTAAACAATGTAGAATCACAAACAATATTTTACCCCGACTGGTCAGTTGAACCGGTCTGACTACGACTCGGTTCACAACAGTTTATGAGTCACACTAGAACCAGGCATACTCATTGAACTGATGATAGAAACTAAAAATATAATTGACTATAACTAGGAAACTGAAAATAAGATGGATATTATTAATAGAAAAAATGCAAGAATCTTAGATACAATCAATAGCAATAGCTTTGTCTATTCAAGATGACAAACTTCCATAATAAATAGTTTGTATGGAGTGGATCAAACTCCAATTGCATAGTTGAAGGTTGCCCCTAAACCTAGAAACCATCAATGTTTTATAAAGGATTAGTTACTATAACTAATAACGAACATGAAAATGTAAAGTCTAACTACCTACACTACTTAGCACACTATCTTTTACACTAATACAAAGTGTTACCTTATCAACCAGTTTGGACCGATTAAACCCAGGTTCAACTCCCAAATCAGCTGTTTCCATTGAACCGGTGCAAATATTTTTACACAAAAAATAGGAAGAAATGTTGCCACGGGTAGGATTTGAACCTTGGTCTTAAGAAAGCTCTTTCACACGCCAACCGCAAAGCCTCACACAAATATGTGACACTGTTGACTATTTTTTATTATTATTATTGTTTTGGAGAGCAGAAAGGATGACTACCAGTTTGGTAGACATCTAGATTTATTAATGGTCAAAAGATGTTACATCATAATTACATCAAAAGTCTTGTATGTTCTCCAAAAAAGTCTTGTATGTTGTATTTATCCCTTCTCCGTTAATCGCATGACCACACGATACATAACTCTACTGCCTGTATGTCAATTATTTGTGTAACATTGCCTATTCCTGAAGGTAACCACATTACTTTGTGACCAGATTGTGCATGGAGTAGATATAGTGAGCACTCAGCTTCGCCACTAGACATACATCAGCTGATTCCCCAAGACATTACCACACTGAAAGGTCCAAAATGCTTCTACTGATGATGCATTAAGCCACTGACTCGTGGTAGTTGCCCATCCTTCTCGTGCCACCCTCACACTAACACAAATGCTTAATATCCTCGACAGTACTATTGCACAAGACACATGTGACACTGCCCACAAGTTGTCAACAGGATCTATATGATTTGGTGAGGAGTTGACCACTTGGAAGGAGCCACGTGAAAGTTTGTTTCTTAGCGGTATTGCAGTCGTCCATATAACTGTGCAGTCTGACCCCAAGTCACCATCATCAATTACCTCAACTGCACTTAGCATTTCCTATACCTTCCGGGCTGATAAAGCATCAGCTGACCATATCTGCTGTCCCTTATATTATAACCAGGAGCATATCCATTAGTTTACCAAGTAAGTCGGGAAAATCATCTATTTGATTGTTCCAACAGTATTTGTGAAAGATGGCAGCCATGCCCCATTGAGACCTCTTGAGCTGGACCAGAATTCCACCACCTTAATGTCGTTGTCTGTTGTCATGGCATATAACCTAGGAAATAAATGTGCTAGTGAATCCTGGCCACCCTAGGGATCTGTCCAGATATGAATCTCTCTTCCACTACCTAACCACAAGGAGATGCAATGTCTGATCTTAGGTAATGTAATCATCACCTGTTCCAAAATGATGAGCACCCAATAGGCATCACCATTTGTTGGTCCCAAAAAAGAACTCTCTCATGACATTGGAAGATAATGGACGACCAGATACCTGTTCATGATTTTGTATGCCCATTTTGATAACAATGCTATAAATACATTGACATCCAAACCTCCTTCAAAACGCTTGTAGATGTCCTTCAATTACACCAAATGAACACTGTGATAGTTACTTCCAGTGTGTTTCCAAAAGAACTTGCTCCTAATCGTGTCAAGGGGAACTTCAGCTGATCTCGGTATTGGTGATATGGATAAGAAATACATTGGTATATTACTGACAAATCTGTCCGCACAAGAGGAAGTCACCCTTCGTTGGACAGTAGCCTTGCATTCTAGCCCTTGAGTTGCTGCTCCACCCTCTCTATGACCGGTGTGCACTCTTTGACTTGGGTCTTCTTATCTGTCTGAGGCAAGCCCAAATATGTTAATGGGAGGTTGCCTATAGCTGTTTGTAGCATCATAAAGCAGCCAGTTGCCTCCTGGTTTTCCATCCAAAATGTATAAAAAAGAAATTGTAAATGGTTAATGTTTAAACTTGAAAAATCTTCAAAAACATTCATAAGAATAGAAGTCATCCTTTCTGCCTCCCTAGAGCCTTCGATAAAGAAGATAGCATTGTCTGCATATTGTAGTAGTGGAATGAGTGTGCCCTGGTTTAGATTTCCTGTGAACCCAGATATGACACCAACATGACACAAGGAAAATGTGCAGGGTGCTAGCGCATCAACTGCAAGCACAAATAACATCCGGGCAAGGGGGTAAACTTTTCACGGTTTTCTTATTTTCTCAATTCAAGGCAAGATCGCCCTCAAAAAAAAACCAAGGGATCTCTTTCAATTTCTTTTCTTTTAGAAGAAGGATGATCAGTTGTGGTTCTCATATGTGTGTATATTAATATCAATGGCCACATGTACAAGTGTAGGCTCTCGGGGAAAAGTGCCTCAAAAGAGAAGGAAAGAAGTACCACTCATAACCAAAACCTTACTCCCCGAGAAGAAAAGAGATATGGTGTACATATCAACAATGAACCTCTCCCCACAAAAAATGTTTCGGTTCCAATGGAGCCATATGGCTTAGGAACTGGCCAAGAAAACTGCCAATGGGGCTCCCCAGGATTGACTCCGACCATCGATAGCCCTGAGTGACTGCCAAAATGTCTCTGCCTTTGGGCTGATGCTCATGGCGTCCATCCATGCCTGGCCACTGAGCAGCCAAAGAACAAATGAGCCACATCCTCCACGGCTAAACTGCACAACACACTCATGATATATTGGTGTTGGGCGCCCATCTCGTCCTATAAGCGCTGTTAAGGATTCTATCATGTTGCATAAGTCATGCAAAGATCTTGATTTTAAGCAGCACCCGGGAGTGTCAAATGAGTTTGAAGTCTGCCCTGAGGATATCTGGAATCGTGATATATCAATGAATGAAAATAACGTTTTATAATATATTCAATTGCATCTAGGTTTTTGCACTGTCATGAGTTGATATTTCATAATGAATTTATAAATTGTAATTTACATGTTTAAGACCAAAATAACAAAAAATAACATTGCATTTATCTTGCTATTCTTATTGAAACTTGTTAATCACATCATTATACTTTGATATATAAGTATATTAACTGTTGACACATGTATTCACGATTATTTTAATTTGATATATCTTTATGTTATTTTATTTTTGAGAAAATCATTATGTTATTTTATTATTATCCAGTGTTGTACTGGTTGGAGCAGCCTGACTGTGGTCCCATGTTTATCTTTCTGTTCAGCCTTTTTTTTCGATCGAGACCCACCAGTGTGGCCACTAGCACCCGACTAATCTGGTGTACGTGCGGGAGCTGATAAACCCTAGCCAAAGTGATGACTCTAGGAATCGAACTTGGGGCTACTAGCACCCAGTGACCCCAGGACACAACCCCGTTATCCTGTTGTGCCAACCATCCTTGGTTCTGCTCAGTCTTTTCGTATTGAGTTTGATAACATTGGTGCATGCCACAGAATTTGCTAGAACCCAAGTTTTTCTCATACTCAAAGCAAGGATTTTTCATGATTTAAAATGTTCACTAATAAAGGATAAGGCCTACCAAAATGGTTTCCATTTCGTTGGATCCAGATAAGTTAGAGAGGTGCTACTGCACCCTCGTTTACGCTCATATTTGCATCAAGTACCTGAGTCCTGGGACACTCCTACCATCTTGAAACTCCAAAAACTCAATTCGTCCTCGCATCAGTTCTTGCCAACTGACCATATATCTAAAGCTATGGCTATAGCTAAAAGATGGGCTGCGCTGTCATAATGACATAACTTTCCAATGGATTAACATGTTTATAAAACATATATTGTTGATTTTTGGCTTGCATAGGTAACTGATAGCAGAAGGAATGCTTTTTCCTTGTAATTAGGAGTTAGAAACTGATGTGATTCATTTATGACACATTTTTGTGAGCTCCAGAATTCAGGAAAATTGTGTGAGGATAATATCTGCATGGCACATTCATGACATATTTGCATGATTCCAGATTTCAGGAAAATGTATGAGGATAACATGCGAGCTCCAAAATATTTCACTGGACACATTTTTGTGTTGATATTTCTGTCTTGTGTTCACTATCAGATGAAATGAGCAACTTAATCTAAGCATTTCTGCAAAAGAAAAGTGTGATCTATCTGTCTTCCTGTCCATTAGCTCATTATCATAATTTTTTTGAGAAGGAAATGGATGACCACCAAACATTGTGGTTGTCATCCAGGTATAGTTCCTGATCATAAAATTGAACAATTCATCTCTTATTTTCAGGATCCACAAGTGGTGACCGGATCCCATGACAGTACTATTAAATTTTGGGATCTTGCAGCTGGTAAATATTCTTTTTCATGTCCGAAGTTGTAGTTGTGCTATTTCTTTTTATATTGAAGGATAAAGATCTTCGCAGGAAAAACTATGCTGACTCTTACCCACCATAAGAAATCTGTTCGCGCTATGGCTTTGCACCCAACAGAGTATGTCCTTGGAACTCATGCTTATCAGTTTACATTGCAGTCTTGTTTATTGACTGGTTCTTAACAATCCATATTTCCCTTACCCAGGCGAAGTTTTGCCTCTGCATCTGCAGACAATATAAAGAAGTTTAAACTTCCGAAAGGCGAATTTCTGCACAATATGGATCAACGAAAGCGGAATGGTGTCGTATGATCCATGTAGCCGACCCCACCTAGTGGGATAAGGCTTTGTTGTTGTTGTTGTTGCTGAATGCTATTCACATGCTTTTTCCATGAAACAGCCACACTGAAGTGGAGTAATACTTGCCACAAGGAAAAAAGAAAGAAAAAGAAGTGGAACATTACACTATGGGATGAGTATTGCTTTCCTATTCATTCAACCTTAAGGCATGGAAGAGTCATACACTTTTTCAAAGGCTAATTGCTTTTTTTTCTTGATAGAAAAGGCTAATTGTTTCATTACACTTTTATGTCAAACAACAACAACAAAGCCTTATCCCACTAGGTGGGATCGGCTACATGGATCATACGACGCCTCGTTGATCCATGTTCATAAGATTCGACAGGATTTTATGCTGGCTGTCGGGGCTTAACACAACCCTCTTCCTTTATCCGGGCTTGGGACCGGCTATAAAATATAGGCGGAGTTAATTAGAAAGAGCAACATCAATGATTTTATATTCTTAACATAATATAAATGACTACATAAAAATGGAGTTGATTTGAAGTTCAAAAACCAGTTGTCGTAGCCTGTGATGGGTGTATCGCAGGCTCGAGAATATAGCCAGCAAGATGTTGGAGCCAACTTCACCCATGACCATGGTTGTCAAAAACGCGTGTTAACTCGTAAAAGCGTACGATTTTACGTCTTCACCTTTGCATTTCGTGCTCGATCTCACCTGGAAACATTTTTGGCCAGCACGCGGTAGAATCGCGTGCTGGACCGTAGAATCGGTGGAGACGCACGACTCCACCAATCCCACAATATTTTTTTTAATGTTTTATAAGCGTGATAGGCACTCATCTCTTCCTTTTTGTTTGCTGTCTGCCGCTGTGCCCTGTCGCTGCCACCACTGCTGTCCTGCTGCCACCGCTCACTGTTGCTGTCGCCACAGTTGCTCGTCTGCTGCTCGCGCTGCTTCCGCCGCTCACTGCTGCTGTCGCCTCTGTTGCTCGTCTGCTGCTCGCGCTGCTTCCGCCGCCGCGCTGCTGTCCTGATGCTGCTGCCACTGATCTAACAGGTTCCTCCCCCGTCCCTCTCTCGTGTTCTCTTTCTCTCCCTCTCCCTTTCTCTTCCCGCACTCTCTCCCTTTCTCTTTCTCCCCTCGTCTTCTCTCGCCCTTTCTCTTTTCCTCCCCTCTCCCTCTCTCGCTTTCTCTTTCTCTCCCTCACCCTCTCCCTTTCTCTTCCCGTACCCTCCCCCTTTCTCTTTCTCCCCTCTTCCTCTCTCGCCCTTTCTCTTTTCCTCCCTTTTCCTCTCCCTTTCTCTTCCCACACGAGAATATGTTTTTTTTTCTCCTTTTCTCTTTCTCTCTCTCTCCCTTTCTCTCTACAAATCGAAATAGGTTTCTTTTTTTTTCCACGAACCCAATAGTTCTCCCCATTGGTGAACAAGGGCCATGACGACCTTTTTACTTTCTATTATGTTATAAAATTAAAACATTTTTATATTTCAACTATGGTTAATATTTGCTTAATAAAGTGGAAATCATCAATTGCTTTTAATATTCTGAATTTATTATTGTGTTAATTTTTTATATATTAATAATGAAAGTTATTTATTGATGTGTTAATTTTTCATGAATTAATTATATTGATGTGTCTGTTGTTATTCGGTTATTATTACAATTTGTTAAGGTTGTGAATTAAACTCCGCCTATATTTTATAGTCGGTCCCAAGCCCGGATAAAGAAGGAGAGTTGTGTTAGGCCCCGACAGCCAGCATAAAATCCTGTCGAATCTTATGAACATGGATCAACGAATATGACGTCGTATGATCCATTTAGCCGACCCCAGTGGGATAAGGCTTTGTTGTTGTTGTTGTTGTTAAGGTTGTGAATTAATATATATATAATTAAATAGGTATTAATATCATGAAGTGTGATGTTAAAATTATAAATTTGGACATGTATTATTGCATTTTGTACTTATAAGTTCAAAGAGAATTTGCATTTCACTACTAATATCATGAATTTATATATATTATTATATATTAATATATACCTTTAATATTAAAAAATTATCTGGTAAAATCGGCCGTGTCGTGTTACGTGTTCACGATTTACGAGTTTTTCCGGCCCTCCGTGTCGAGTCCGTTTTACGTGTTTGACAACATTGCCCATGACTATATTGAGATAGTGCAGGTAGAGAAATCATCACGTGGGTCACTATATCAATGTTTCATCCCTGACTCAAGATTGCAATAGCCTTGAAACAATCATGATACAATGACCTACAAGTGAAGAATTGGTTTTGGGGTGCAACAAATCTCACATGAGCCCTGATGTCACTTTTTCCGGACAAATCTGAGTCACGAAGCCGAGATTCAGCCATGTCACAGCCAATGTACAGTTATTCATGAACCTGAGCTACAACGAGGTTGATGTAGCCACAACAAAATGCTTCATATATGGCAATTGCCTTTCCTAGGTGGCAACGAGGTGGTTTCAGAACATTAGATGTGTTGATTTAAGGCACTTTGGATACTTTCAGCTGATTCCAATTAATAATGAACCTCAAAAAGCCTATTTTAAACAGGTTTGAAGGGAAAAAAAATTTTGCATAGTGAACCTTATCAGGTCATAAAACAAGCTTAAAATCTCATCCTAACTCTCCAAAACTCTGGCAGCCTGGGACGAGCCAACAATGCACTTGAGGGCATCATAATGGTTATGTGCTTGAAGCCTAGGACAAGCCACCAATACAAAAGGATGCGAGTTGAAGACTTGAACCTAGGTTATGCAGATTATTCATGACATTCTAAAAAATTAGAATTATGTTTCTTCTACACTTAGGATGTACCTTTTTTTATAACATCAAAGTATTTATAAGACGACTTAAAATTTTGTTTGTTTAGGAAGTAATTAATTATTAATTTAATGATGCTTCTTGAATGTCTTTTTACTTTTTAACTCGAGGCATTAGTAGTTAAGGAAAAATAATTTAATGCATTCTAAATTTAAGTTGAAGGAGATCTTGGTGCCATAATCAATTAAGATAATTCGTCTTGCTGGTTTCGAGAGGCCAATATTATAAGGGATCTCTAATCGATCATTAAACAGAATTTGATACTCATGGTTAAACTTATCGTTTATCCCTAATTTTTTAGTATCCTAAATTTGACTTATCATTTTAAAAACTTATCCAAAAATAAATATTTTCCTCTAACATCTACAAAGATTAAATTAGATTAGACAGATATTAGAGCTTCTTGTGAGATTGATGACATATACTTTAATTTTATTACTTGATCAACAAATGCAATTGGCAGCAACATCACTTACCAATTTAGCTATCAATTTATAAAGACGAACGACATTAACTTTACACCCTACAATTGCGTTAGTTTCACTTTTGGAGGATTATGCACTAAATGAATTTGAAATCTCCAATATATTACCACAGACAATTTATGCTAAGGAAGAAATTGGTATTGACTAGACTATTTTTTGAACTTTGCAGTTGGCTTTGCCAACCTTAAAAAACACAATGTTTTTGGCATTTTTTCATTGAAATATTTGGTTAATAATTTGTTTATGTGCCTTGAACTACTGTATCCTGTACCCAAAACTATGAAAGAAAAGAATGTGAAAAAAGAAAAATGAGAATCTGTGATTGTAGCAGAAGACCTAAGCCATTAGGGTTTTATTGTGGTGTACTCTCTTTAACTCGTAGTGGAATTCATAGAACACGGCCTAGCGTAGGAGCTTTTATTTTGCATTAGTTATTTTAATTAAAGTTGGCGTTTTAGTTTATTAGTTATCACGTGATAGACATATGATCTTTTAATTAATTATGAGGGTCATGATTAGTTATAACGGTCTTGATTAAAAGTGGGTTAATCAAGGGTGGAGATTGATTAATAGTTTATAACCTCTTGTAACCCTAGTATTTAAGGCTGCCAATAGGGTTTTCAGCTGTCATTATCTCTCTTTTATCAAAATTACAAATTTTGTGGTTTTCTCATAAACCCCAATTGTTCCTCCATCAATCATTCTCATCTTCTAGCCTGATTTCTTATTATTCTTGCTGATTTTCTCCCCTTACTGCATCACGGCCTCCTTTGTTCATGGATGTTTCCCTCTTGTTCATACTAATCAAGAGGCATTTTACCAAGCTAAACGTCTTCTTTATTGTTTTTTTGAGAACACACATCTTCTTTATTGTTTGTCCACTTCATCGGTATGATTGTTGATTGATCCTCAGTGTTCTACTTCCAACAATAGCACCATTTATTCAATAATACTAACATTTTAAAGTCAATAGAAATGGTAACTGCATCGTTATGAATCTTACATATCATCACTGATTAGTAATGTTCATTAATATGCATTTGTAAAAATCATAGTATAAATAAGTGACATTGCCTATATGCAAATGCAATCAAAATAACAACATGAATGTTGAAAGACAAAGTCTAGACCATTATGCTCCAAAAAGAAGTAACATTGATGTAGCAAATATGTACCCTTTCTAGCCTCTGTAACAATGCGGTCTTAAATTGGCGAACACCACGACCACTCGAAGTAGGATCCAACCGATGAGCTTTCTCAAATGCATAAAACCGACAGAGGTACGCGACGCTTTTATGTCAAACATTTAGGAAAATTAATTAGATTGAGCGGACAACTATTGCATCCTTCTTTTGCGTTGGTAATAAAAAATTCTATGGTTGAATGTGTTCTTTGATTCAATTTCATGTGTAATCACTTTTTGACTACTAGATTGGTGTGTGAACTATCTATGTTAGTTTCTAATGTTTCTTTCACAGGTTTCAGCAAAAAACTATAATAAATTCTATGGCGGTAAATGAGGAAGGCGTCTTAGCAACTGCTGGTATGTCAAACCTGAATGGATTACTCCAGCTAAATTGTCTATTTTAAATTTTGTATACCTACCCAAGTCATTATATAATACTTTCAGAGTGCTTAACTCTTGTTTGTAGCCGTGTAAAAGAAAAATTGTAGCATCTGTTCTTGGATCTTACAGCCTTGCAATTACTCTATAGGTGACAATGGAAGCCTTTGGTTCTGGGATTGGAAAAGCGGCTACAACTTCCAGCAAGCCCAGACTATCGTACAGCCTGGTTGATCAATCCTGTTCAAAATGATGTCCCTTCCTCTTATTCGTAGGAGCAAAGTTTTTCACAGTAAGTATTGATCGTTTGTTCGGAATGCTGCAGGTTCGCTTGACAGTGAAGCTTGCATATATGCTCTATCATATGATGTTAGTGGCACAAGACTCGTTACTTGTGAGGCAGACAAAACTATCAAGATGTGGAAGGAAGACACCAGTGCTACGCCAGAGACTCATCCGATTCATTTCAAACCACCAAAGGACATGCGCCGATACTGATAGAGTTGCAGGCGATGAGTTCTCAGAGGATACTGGACACTGTTGTAATGAGTGTTGTTATTCAAATGTCGAGACATCCAGGTTGCACATGTATGATTGATTCATAGGGAAAGAAGGAAGAAGACAATGACCGCCATCTTGTTATGCCTGTTGTTCTAACACGGTTTTCCTCTTGAGCTGCTGTCTTTTGAGACTGGTTTGAAATTCTGGGCCCGAACTTGCCCAGTCTCATTCATGCATCTCTAAGGATGAGAGAATAAGAATAAGTAATCGGTTTAATCGTAAACTGTGGCCCCATGGTGCATTAAAGACAACGCCTTGTATCTGTCACATTTCTGAGCTGCCGTCGATTTGGCTGGTTCCACAATATGATTGTGTTGTGTATGCCTGATGATGTTTTTGCTGTTGACTCTTTCTTTGCCTGAGCTGGTAATGTTTCGAATGGCGAAATCTGAGACTTTGTTTACACCGATGTAAGTGCTATATTTTTGTGGACATGCATTTAGTTTGTTGTGTCGAGTGGAATTGGGCAACGCGTTGCATCAAAACTTTATATGATAATGGATACAGCTCTATGCAGTGATGCATCTTTCTTGGTCCATCCTTGAAATAAAATATAAAAAAAAATAGTGTGGTATTGACTTAATATGCAGTGCACAGCTCAACATCGTCCATCATAGAGTTGTTAGGCTCGTGCTTTCAAATTGCGTCATAATCTAAGATGACACACTCAACCTCATCAGCTAATTCATGTCGGCTTTCGTTGGCTGTTGTAATTATTCAACTGCACCCAAAAGCCTTCCAGATTTTTTAGCCTTTCCCCTCTTTCTTAGATTCTCATGAACTCACGAGATTCTCATGCACAAAAAGGATTTTCATCACTTTTCTTGTATCTTCTATACCCAAATTTTGTTTTCGCATGTTTCTCATGATTCTTGTTTATAAACCAAACTACAACACCTAAGTGTGTAATATATATATATATATATATATATATATATATATATATAAAATTCTTGTTTATAAACCAAACTACAACACCTAAGTGTATATTATATATATATATATATATATGATCCAATTGCGTCAGGATTTTACTTCTTTTTAAAATAAAAAGTTTGGTGCATTAATAATTAATTCCGCTGATTGCAAATTGCATTCTGATTGATGCGACCTCGAAACTCACCACAAAATCTGCAACTTGCAGCACCTAACAACATAAGTAATCCCGTTTAGTATTACACATAATAAGTAAGTTGCCATATTAGTAATATGCATGAGATAGTGGTACGGGTGTACACCGAGTCGGATCGACTCGGTGGATTCGACTCGCCTCGGCTCATTTAGAGTCGGATCAAATTGAAAAAATTTAACCTGACTAGACTTGACCTGAGTTTTTTATTTATTTATTTTTAATTTTCAATAATTTTTTACTTAATCTAAGTAGTTTATTTTAAAAATAAAGTATTTTACATGTAGAAAATATCTATATATTTTAAAAATATTTTCAATCTATAACATAAAATACTAAATACATTTTTTATATTAAATATATTTTTATATTAAAAAATAAAAGGAATTTTTTTAAAAAAAATGATGGTAAAATAATCCGACCACTCCACCCAATTAGGCCCGGATCAGTTTGGATCGAGTCGTGCTTTAAAAAAAAATTGAAACTTGACCTAATTTAAGATGATCAAACTTGATCGACTTACTTCATGGGTCAGATCTGTCAACATTCCTATATAGTTGTGAAACAAATCAGCATTCATACGATAAAAGACCGAGGACCCAGACAGTTGTGAAAGAAATCAGCATTCATATGATAAAAGACCAAGGAGAGAGGACAGAGCCAGAGGAAGACAGTGATGGTACTGTGATGGCCTTACGACCGGCTCCTTATTACTTTGTTCTATTATAATAAGAGCATGATTTTGCATGTGGATATTATAGGTTCCTTTATCTTCTTTTTTTTTCATATTAGATCGTTGATTCTCATTTATAATTTTAAATAAAAGGAAATTAGTGCAACCCTACCATATATAATTGGTTGTCCCAGTCAAGATAACATTTAATTCAATATTCTTCCACTAACAACCTAAGAAATATATTACTTCTTCTATTGGATAATTAATAGATTTGTGACGCCCCATAATTCTGTTAGATTAAATAAATAACATTCATTTATTTAGTTTAAAAAATTAGATTAAATTGGAGGTAATGTAAGGATTTAAATGAAAGAAAGATAAAATAGATACGGAAGAAGTTGGAATCAGATCTAAGTTGGGGATCTGAATTAAAAATTTTATTTTCTTTTAAATTAAAAGGTTTATATTGAAGTCTCTTGAAAAATATATATTAACGAATTTGAGTTGGAAGTTTATTAACAATTATTCATAATTCAATTTCCTATAAATATAGTTCAAAGCCTCACAACATACCTCTCTCTTCCTCACATAAAATTGTAATACCCCATATTTTCATAGGGGTAAATGAGCTATTTGGTCCAAAGCCCTAACCTCCCCTATATAAGTTCAAAACTCTCACGTTTATCTTCTTTCTCCATCTGAATTCTTAATGGCTAGGGTTCGAGAAAGTAGAACTTGATAAACAAGAGGAAGAAAGACGAGGATGATCAAGTAGGAAGATGTAAAGGAGATTCAAACCTCTTTCTTCTCAATGAGTTTGATGATTGGATTGGGAACAATAGACACCCTGCCCCTTTTAGGGATTTTGATTGAGGTTTTACGTATTTTCATTAGATCTGAAATGTTTTATATATGTTCATGTTTAGATTTGCAATGCTTAGATCTATATGTTAGGATTTCACATTAGGAATTAATGTACCTCTAAAGAACCTTCTGCTTTGGAGGGATGTTGAGCGCATATCAACCGTTGATCCATTGAATAACGTTTGAGATAATTAATATTTTTAAATGATGATGTTTAATCACTTCTGATTAGATTCATCGATTAGTGGATCAATGGTTAAGGTGCACTCAACATCTCTTCAGAGCGGAAGGTGCTCTGGAGGTACATTAATTTCTTCACATTATAAGAACATATTTTAGATATTTTGGGGATGAACCCTAAATTTTTATGTATGAGTGATTTTTAACATGTTTTAATGTACTTTTTTATGCCTAAATGTCTAGAGATTATGACTGAAATGTTTAGGGTGTTTAGTATTATTTTTCTTAATGTTTTCATCCTAACATCTGTAAAGTTTGAGTTGGACGTCTGGTTCTGAACTATTGGCACGATCGTGATGGAATTCATCACGACCGACTAGGGACAATCGTGACCTACCAGGTCACGACCGTGAGCGAGAGGTCCACGAATGAGCCCAAAAATTTGGACTCGCTCACAACCATTCCCTCTGGGATCATGATGTGACACCCCAGTCACGAACGTGAGCAACACTTAGAAAAGTTACCTATTTGGGTCTCCACATGTCACGATTGTGAACAACCGAAAATGACCCTTATGTTATATTAAACTTATTTTTAAAATATTTATACTATGTATTGATACGTGATGAATGTATATAACACCTAGCTATATGAATTGCATGTACAATCGTAACTAGGTTAAAATATGAAGATTGAGATACATTAAACTATTTGATGTTTGAAAACATAAATGAATCAAATTGAAGAATATTATTACTTGTTGCGCCTCAACTCATTATCATGAAATATTGTGTCCTGCTCCTTGTGTGTTAGTATATTCTTCGAAGTGTCATACCTTGGAGTTAGCATTTTCTTAAGCAATAATTGTATGTTACTTGCAATAGTATGTATATTTATAATCTCTTTTGAATGATGGGAGCCTTGACTCCGAGGCCTAGTTAGCCTACTATGAGGGCAACGATTTGATTCTTCAATTACTGATAGTATAAAACTATTACTATACTTTAAAGATTCATGACCACGAAAGTGGGGACTAACAGGTTATAAAGCAACTCCGAGAAAGTTAATGAGGTAGGGTATTAATAAGTGTTAGTCACTTGGTGTGCCTATTATTAATGACAACTTACTTATGTAAACTGTCATATGATTACATGTCAATTTTATGCTACTATTACTATTGCCCATTGATAATATAATATGAAATATGTACATGTAGATCATGGCTGTGTTTGGTTCTAGAACTTGGGCTAGAACTTTGCTTAAGTTCTAGAACTTTGGCCAAACACATAATGTGACGAGGTCACGTGATGTATGGCTGGAACATTTAGTCAAATGTTCCAGCCGTAAAGTTCTTGCTATTAGCAAGAACAACCTATTTTTTTTGTTATAGGTCTAAAAGTAGGTGGAGCTACTTTTATACCTATAACTTATTATTTTAACAATATTGTTATATGTATATATTATATTATATACATATATATATATATATATTATATACTTATATTATATTATATTATATTATCATAAATTTATAATCTATTTAGGTATAATAACAAAAGAAGTACATTTATTATTTATTAAAATTTACTTAGTGTTATAATAAAATATAATTTTCCATTATTATTTATTAAGAAAAATATATTTTCTTGTTTAAATGTTGACGTAAATATTTTTATTTATTTTACTTATCATATATCATAATAAAAATTAACTAGTATGATATTAGTATAATATAATTAAATTATTAATTATGGTATTCTAAATAAGTTACAATTATATAATTATTTTATATAATTATGATGTTAAATTTTCTTTTATATTCCATTTTTTAGTTATTAATTAGTTTAACTTAATTTTTTCTTCTATCTAATTTGCTAATTATAAAAATATTATGTAATTAATAATATAAAAATAATCTTATAAAATAATAAAATATATATTTACCTCTTACTTTTTATCCAAACACATATCAAAACTTATCTATCAAATCAACTTTTTAAATTCTTATCATTACATTTTTTCATCCAAACAACAACCTAAACTTTTCTATTTAATCGATTAGTTCTCGGGAACTAACTTTTTTCCAAAATTTCGTACCAAACACAGCCCATATGAATTATCATATGGCATGACATACATTCATACTTATTTCATGCACATGAATTATTTACATATGTCATGTAGCTGCTTAGGATGCATTACATAGCACGACTTTTACATACTCTAACTGAAAAATCCTATATTATGGATCCGTGCAAGGTAGTTAAGATCGGGATCTTATATAAGATCAAAGAGGGTCATAAGATCGAAGATCGTGAGATCAGATTGAGGATCGTAAGATCTACCTGTTAAAATATTTTTTTTAAAATAATAATTATTCTTTTGATTAAATTTTCATATTTAAATAATAAATTATATCTCACTTAGTTGTAAAATCGTAAGATCTTAAGATCTAAATCGAGATCTTGCGTGTAGGCATCTAACTTGTTCGGATGGATGATAACTCAACTCATGATTGTGAAATTGCGCATGTCACAAGAATAGATAGAGTAATTAGTTATTAAATGTCTTGCTAGAGATGTTTTATGAATAATGGATATTTTCTTGTTTTCTATGACATTGTTTCAAATGTTTTTAGTTAAGACTTCCACTGAAAAGATAAGCTTTGTTTTATCTTATTGGTTAATGGTTTTCCACTGTAATTATGTAAATCATATCATCGCGATTATATGGTGACGAACGGGTTAGCAACATTGAATTTCCCTAATTGCCCTCAACTTTTAGGGTGAAAATTTTGAGGTGTCACAAAAATTCTATGGCACGACCCTCTCTTCATGTCTCCATGCATCGGAATCTTCTTCTACATATCATGTATACCATGGATAAATCCTAGATAGAATTCCATTATTTGCTACCTCGAAAATAGGGTTAAAAGTCGTGTTGACAAATATAATGTTAACTTCGAGGTGCTTCAAAACTCCCCTAGGTTGTGTCTACCTAGTCCATTTTTCTAAAATCTGACCATTATTGAGAGTAATCCGATCTATGTTCCAAAGAATTTCGAAGAACATTTGTCGCACAACTAGGTTAAGTGTTGAGTCGATCCGGGTTCTACACAGCACGACTTGGGTTTTATTGATGGTTGTTATAGGTGATTTGGATCATTGGGACGATCCAATTTCTCGTAGCCCCAAGCCGAGTTTCAACAACTTATAGAACATTTTTAAGTTGCATATATATATATATATAGATATATATATATATATATATATATGTATATATATTATCTCTTAATGTACTTTTATAAAAAAATATGTATACTATTTGGTGATTGATTTATTATTACTTGATAGAATTTGTTAAGCTAAAATAAAAAAGGTCAAATATAAATATTTTAAGTAAACAAGATAAAAGTTAAAAGTGATGGACAATTGAATTATTATGACAAATAGTCTAAGTGGGGAAGTAATACATGGACCTCCAGCAAAAATTATGAATGTCATATTATATAGTCTCTTATATACCATCATTGTACAACAAATTTCCAATGGTCATGAAAAGGAGATTCTTCGTTCCCAATGTAGAGTAGAAATGGCGTTGCATCACCCATTGAATATCGATGCATGAATGTATACATGGGATTCTATTAAAAATTATTGAGAATTCTCATCCCATTGATTCATAAGATCGAAAAACATAAGACCACCAACTTTTATATTATTGAATTAATCATTGTTGTTGAAATTTATTGATAATTGATATTTGATATGAAAAATTGAGACTATAAAAGTTATTAATTGATAAAGCCTCATTAACCATAGCTAATTGAAATTGGCTGAATTGCCTTATATTGGTCATTGTAAACTTATTAATGAACTTGATTATTTGCTATGATCTATTGATTGATACTTGTTCATTTTTCAATTGAGCATCTAAATATTGTGTACTTATAAAATTTATATTGTTCGTGAATCCATAGAGATGATCCTATACCATACTTGATGTTGAGGTTGGTAGTGGTTCAGTTGTAGACGTCAATATAAGAAGGTTTCGATTTAGTGGATCTTAGATTTACTTAATTTTGTTCCAATTGTAAACACATGAATGTTTTATATGATATTACGGTTATATCATTTTATTTTAAAATTTCTATTTTTGTATTTCTAATGTTTGTGGGTCAAAATAAATAAAATGAATCGTAAAATTTGTTAACGTTGGCGGAATGACCATTCTTTTTTGTCATAGATCTATAGAAGATTTTCGACGTCCGAAGTTATTAGCGTCCGACTAATTCGAAATTTGAACCAATGACTATTAGCACACGTTAAACATTTAAAACTCAAGTCTGCTACTAATTAATTGAGTTAACCAACTTTGCTTGGTGGAATGACCACTTTATTACGTGTTTGGGACGTGCATTTATGGATGTTATAAGATATGTTCATGTCATTTTCTCCAATAAGACTCAATTTATTTTAATAAAAAAATCAACTCACTACGATTAAAGCAATAATAGTTAAATTAATAGATTGGGAAAATGAAGATTTTAGTTTAGTACCATAGTGCATAATTAGGCAATAGAACCTGAAAAAAAATTGAAATTCGTGTGTATGTCTAATTTATGCAAATTAATTCCATGAAGTGATGCATTGGCATTGACGCATCTCTAATTTATGTCTTAGGTAACACTAACTAATAGTTAATTATTAATATTTCCTCACCCACTATATTAACCCTAATTAGTTCAATGCATCCAAAATGTCTATTAACGTACTAGGGTCACCTAGACTGCATGCGATGATGCAAACTTGTGTCCAACCCAACAACTTGAAATATATATATATATATATATATATATATATATATATAATCTTCAGAAAAAAAACTTTTATGTAATTCCTTTTACTTGAAGAAAATGACATGTCGACGCATGACTCCGTCAAAGAACATTCAGCTACTCGTTGAATTTGTTGCATGTTTTCAAGAAGAAAATGTATTTGAATTTGTTAGTTCAATTTCACAGGGAGCTAGCACAAGATATTTTGATGTGCATGTAATATAAAAAAAATAAAAAAATTGACGAATATTAAATTGACCTATCGGAAGAATTTTAATATAGAATATGCATCATATATATAGAAGTCACGCTACATATTTTTATATTCGTGTATGCATGAATTATTTAATTATATGCATGGATTTGTATTTTCTGTTCAATTTAATGAACAGAACCGCTGACCAATAAAATCGGTTCAATTCAATTTTCTTATTTAAAATGCAGGATCACAATAAAAAAACAACTTCACGAAAAAAATAAAACCACATAAAAAGGAAGATAAAACAGAGAAATAATTTGTTATTTGTAGAAAATGGTGAAAAATAAGGAAAGAAGACAAATGAAATCATGAATAAAAGGAATGATTAAATAGTAAGAAATGAAATTAAATAGGAAGGAGGTATGAAGGAAACCAGGACACATTTGAATTGAGAAGAAAGAAAATATGAAATGAGATAGAAGAAGAAGAAAGATAAATATCACGGTATATATGAAAAAAAAGAGGAGATAACTTAAAAAGAATTTAGTAAGAAATTAAATTAAACCTATTAAAAATAATATGAATGATAATTTTAAAGTGATATCCATTGTCAACCAAATTCTTTGTTAAATATTTTATATCTTTACATTGTATTATCAATATTTTATCTTTGAAATTACAATAAATTATATGGTTTTTATAAGATCAATCCCTTAGTAAATAAATCAAAATGATCTTGTTGCAGATATATGAAAATGTTACTGTTGGTTATAGGGTGCTGCTTGTCGGGGGTGGGTTGGACTTTATATAAAATATTATTTATATCAATTGAACATCATTTCTTTTTAATATTATTTTATATAAGAATATAATTTAATATTTATTTCTAAAGGATAAAATAAAATTTCCAAATATTTAAATATTATTTACACACTTGAACTATGTTATCTTAATACTTTTAAAATTTCAAATCAAATATAAACTTAAAATTAAATAAAAGATTGAATCCTGAGGTCAGTCAAGTCGACTTGGATTCCGATCCAATCACCCATTGAATCCAACCCAACCATCAATTTAAATTGAGTCGAATCAATTTATCAAATTCACCGAGTTGATCTGATTTTGGCCTTCAATGATTTTTTTTTTTTGATAAATTAGAAGTTGCCCGCGCTCATACCCGATAAGTAACTAGATTGAGACCAAATCTCAAGGAAAACTCAGATCACGTCTCAACTCGATAATATAACATATTTATTTTAATTAAAATTTTATATTTATTATCTTAGATATATATATTATTATATAGTGATAATTATCATATTTATATAATAATATTTTAAATTATTATGTGTTTTAATTTTTTTTTAAGCTCAAATTGAGATATTGAGAATTTGATGGGGACATTTCGATTAAGATCCGGCCGACACGGGCATTATGTTGAGACGGCCGGGACTCGGCCTGTAACTACCTGTGTTGGCTGGCTCACCTTTTTTATTATTATTATTATTATTATTATTATTATTATTATTTTTCATGCATGCATGCATATGATATGGTAATGGTATGTATAAAGCTTGCCATAGTTGACTTGTCAAAAAGGCACTCCAACCTACCAAACTTTTTGCATGGACCAAATCATAAACGTAAAACAAGACGTGGTCAGTCACATCCATTGCTACAATTAACCCATTAAATTTAAATAAGTACACTAGAACTGTATTTTTAAGAAATTAAGACAAACAAAAAGTATAATGTACAATAATGATGGTTTGTTTATTCTTGATTACTAACAAATAAACTAAAATATTAATTATGTACAAAAATATAAATTAGTGGTTTTTTAAATGCTACATATTTTTAATCAGCTTTTCCCATCATTCTTATTTTTTATTTATTTATTAATAAAACTCCTCGCCTTTCTGGTAGTACGCCTACGCCAGGTGATCTCGGTGCTACTTTGTTACACGTGGCGGATTCCACGGAGCAGAGATGCGGTTGCAGTTTAAGGGGGCGTTGCTCCCTAGGAGCAGCGTAATCTGGGGGAGGGAGGGGGGTCTCAATAAATACCCCGTTATTTGATTCCGAAGGGTGCACATAACATAAACTTTTAATAAAAACGAGAAGCCTTGTTTGCGAATAAACCCCTCGCTCGGGCTCTCTTTTACTTCCGAGTCCCTCCTCTTTGTCTCTTCCATGGGATCCGAGCTCATCCGCCGTGGCGGCAGCCACGACGGCCCGTCGCCCGCTGCTGGCGGCGTCGCGGAAGGCTACTCCCCGAAGCCCGAGAAGCCTCTCCTCTGGCTGTTGCGCCCCGCGCGCTACGTCCTCCGGGAGCAGCGCCTCCTCTTCGTCCTCGTCGGCGCGGCCATCGCCTCCCTCATCTTCGCCTTCGCGCCCTCCGGCTCCCGCTCCCCCGCCGTGGGCACGGACCTCATGGCGGACTTCGTCCGGCAGTCCTCGTCGTCGTCTCTGATGACCACGGGGTTCGCCGGTGGTGCGCACCATCGGGCGGCGTTCGAGGCGGCGGCGAGGGGCTTCGTAGGCGGGAAGATACCGCTGGGGCTCAAGCGCAAGGGGCTTCGGATCGTGGTCACGGGCGGCGCGGGGTTCGTGGGGAGCCACCTGGTGGATCGCCTCATCGAGAGGGGCGACAGCGTGATCGTGGTCGACAACTTCTTCACGGGGCGGAAGGAGAACGTGATGCATCACTTCGGTAACCCGCGCTTCGAGCTCATCCGCCACGACGTCGTCGAACCGCTGCTCCTTGAGGTCGACCAGATCTACCACCTCGCGTGCCCCGCCTCCCCTGTTCACTACAAGTTCAACCCCGTCAAGACCATCATATCCTTTTTCTGCTGCACTTTCTGTTTTCTGCAATCAAAATATGTTTCTTTTTCTCTATTAGATCGGTTCATATATGGCAATACAGTTTGCATCTTTTTTTTCTATTTGGCTTTTATATTCTTCCATGAACTTTTATAAAGTTGATTCTTTTGTTTTTAACCATATAACTTGAATTCTGTAGAAAACTTTGGTTTTGTGGCTATGTCACGGTACTTTTGCTGTAATAATTTCGCTTTACAGTATCATTTTAATTGAGTAGATCCTTTTTCTTAGCCCATTTCATGTCAGACATAAATACTTCGTTTTGTCAGTAGATTAAGCAAATCACGAAGTTTGTATCTTTGCAAATCGTCTTTAGCACGATTCTGCCAGTCGGCAGGATTCTCAAAATTTTGGATTCATATTCTGTTTATCTGTTTCGTAACTTCTCTTGTTTTTATCTTATCTCAGAGTTTGTGTTGTTAATTATTATCTCGTCAGTTCACTCTTGTGCTATCGTGATGGGAATGCTCAAAAGTTTGGACTTTTGGCCGTTCAAAATCCTCTCTTCCTTCTTTGAAGGAATGGCTATGTCGCTAATTTATCTGCAGGTGTGGTGTCATCCTTGTTTCACGGTTGATTTCTGCGGTTGTGGTTTGTGATTGGTTGGGATCTAGCGTTTTGTCTTTTACTTCTTTTGATGACATTTGAGCAAAGTTTGAATTGCAAAGCGGTGGGCGGAACATTAAGATGCCAACTTTTGCTTTGTTGAAATGCCTTAATTCATATGGTTGCTGCTCGCACAAGACCAACGTGGTGGGAACCCTGAACATGCTTGGCTTGGCCAAGAGAATTGGTGCCAGATTCCTCCTCACCAGCACTAGCGAAGTTTACGGCGATCCCCTGCAGCACCCTCAGGTTGAGACCTACTGGGGCAATGTCAATCCCATTGGTATGCTTTTCCAATCTTCTACCAGCCTCTCCCTTCCTTCCCTCATCTATAGCTGTAAAATGACGTTTGAAAAGTCTCCACTGCAATGTCATCCCCCCCATACCAACTTTGGGGGTCCCCAAAATTAGACTCTTCACTGTGCCTAGAGACGGCAAGTTGGGAACTTGGCAAGTTCCAAGTGTCCATCTGACAACACTTTAAATAGGGCCTACGTTACTACTACCTTGTATTGCAGCGGTGTTTAATGCTCAAGGGCTGCATCTAACACGTTCTGTGCTCTTCTTTGTCGCGTCTGGTGGCTGCTCTTGGGGACCATCATGCAGGCGTTCGGAGCTGTTACGATGAGGGGAAGCGGACGGCTGAGACTTTAACCATGGATTACCACCGAGGCGCCCAACTTGAGGTCCGTATTCGTCGATCCTAGCAATATATCTCGCATGCATTGCACTCCATCTGTCATCTTTAGGCCAAAAAGCATGCTGATTAGTTCTTCGTACACAATGTTTTTGACGATGTTTGGTTATGACTGATACAGGTGAGGATTGCTCGGATCTTCAACACCTACGGTCCCCGCATGTGCATCGACGACGGTCGCGTTGTCAGCAACTTCGTGGCACAGGTGCAATTTGGCATTAGCTTATCAGATGTGAGATGAATTTACCTTGAAAAATGCTAATAGTTGTTAACTATTTGGTGGAATGACTTCAGGCCCTGAGAAAGGAGCCACTAACTGTTTACGGGGATGGAAAGCAAACCAGGAGCTTCCAATACGTTTCTGATCTGGTAGGGCCTTCCTCTTCTACTTTTTTTTTCTTGTTTGCTTCTTGCCTATCTGTCTTTTTTTTTTTTGTTTTGGTTCACGTGTTTTATATCGTTAATCCCTGACATGATAAAAATTTTGAACCCCCATAGGGACCTGCTAATTATTTTGAAATTAAATGAGAACCCCACTGTTGTTTTTGGTGTGGGTTAGTCCAAGTACTTCTGGACATCAAGCAACGCAATGTCCATGTGACAAAAAAACCTAAATCATATGTCTAAAATGTAGCTTACCTAGTCTTCACCTTGTGCCACTTTTGCACTATATTTGGAGCTTTCCTAGACATGGTCGTATCCTTAGCTCAAGTGAATTTTTTATTTATTCAAGTTGGAAAATTATTTTACTATCACTAAGTTTGAATTCTTCTTATTCTTTTGTCACAAATATACTCCAGTTGGCATCTTGTTTTATGGAGCAGTTGCTTTCCTTTGATTAGAAAAATTTGCTTTGTGAACTTTACTCACAAGATAGTGGAGGTTTAACTGTTGCGGTAATTTCACTGTTAAAATGCAGGTTGAGGGACTGATGAGGCTCATGGAAGGGGAGCATGTTGGTCCATTCAACTTGGGAAACCCTGGGGAGTTCACCATGCTGGAGCTTGCCAAGGTGGTGCAGGACACCATTGATCCTAATGCCAAGATTGAGTTCAGGCCGAACACAGAGGATGATCCCCACAAGCGCAAGCCTGACATCACCCGAGCCAAGGAGTTGCTTGGCTGGGAACCTAAGGTCTCGCTCCGGGAAGGTCTTCCTCTCATGGTATCGGACTTCCGCAAGCGTATCTTCGGTGATCATGAGGAGTCCAATAAGATCACTACCACCGGCACTCAATCATCTTGAGTCTTCATACGTTTTCAATGTTTCTACTACTTGGTTACTCTGAAACCTGTCGCATTGCAGACACAGCACAAAGGAAAAGAATTAGCAGAAATATAAAAGATATCCCGTTTGAAAGTATCAAAGAAAGTTGAGGGGGAAAAGGATTGGATGATTTCATCCGCATTCCTAATTTGAATGGTCACTATCCCTTCACTGTTAGCTGTAATAGCTTGCTGCAGAGTAGGAGAGGTAGCTGCCTCGCAGTAGTAGCAATCTCGTCAATACCCTTCTGTTTTTACACTTTTTATTTATTCTTTCTTCATACATGTACCTTTACCGTTTTGAATCAAGCACTAAAATTCTGTTGCGTAGTATATTCTGGTATGGTTTGATAATAGAAAGTTATTCGTCTTAAAGAGACTGCTCCCATGTCTTATATTCTTTTCTGTGAATTACCACGATAATACCGTCATCTTATTCTTTTCAGAAGTTCAAGTTAGCCACTTGCTCTTCCATCTTATTTTTTGTTTCCAGAAATCGATATGTGACCAAGAAAAAATATTCACCAGGTCGATTAACTAAATAGGATTTCCAGAAACGTTTGCACTTTCAGAAAACATTTACCCGCTTCATAAAACATGTACAAATGAATCAGAATCTTAGTACAAGCTAGAACACTGAATTAAAACTAGTTTCTTGAACTAATGAGGTAAGAAATAAAGTTCATAATCACCCGGTAAAACATATTTGTTCCTTGAGTAAT
Organism: Pontederia crassipes; assembly: GCA_030549335.1. Lineage (NCBI taxonomy): Eukaryota > Viridiplantae > Streptophyta > Magnoliopsida > Commelinales > Pontederiaceae > Pontederia > Pontederia crassipes. The sequence goes on along the minus strand of CM060195.1, from coordinate 21,395,738 downwards.
GTTTTTTCAGAATATAATGATTATTTTGAACTTGAGAGATGTGAGACAAAGGATGTTCTTATGGAACTAAAATCGTGAAAGAAACCTGCAAAACAAATAGTCAAGGAAGCTGTTGCGGTTACTGTTTTCTCTTCTTCTATAACAAAAAAAAGATGCATCTTTTGTTGGATCCTTTTAGTTAAATTGCGCCAGGCATCAGCAATGGTTCAATCCAAATGAATCGATCATCCACGAGCAACAGGAAATTATGCTGCTAGCTGAAGGCATGAGAAGGTTTTAACATGTACATTCTTTCTCTAGTTGGGGCACATATCACTTGATTAATGTCTTTCCCTCTTATTAAGAAAAAAAAAAGATTGAGCCTGAGTCCCATATTAATGGTGAATGAGCCATAGATTTTATTCCAGCGTTTCATACGTATTTGATTATTTTGTTTATTGCCATTTTCATTAGAAAGTAAGACGTATGCACCCTACTATAAAGGATAAAAAAGTAATTAATTCAATGGAGCTTTATAAAAGGTCATATCAACCAGAATGGAACTTGTAAAATTTATGTCTACATGAAAGCCTTCAATTATTTTATGGATTTGGAGTCTTGGATTACCAACATGATGAAAAATATGGTTATCATTGACCATATGACAGCAAACATCAATAGTTAATCATCACCTAACCATGGTGCTAGAAAAGTAGTGCACAGCTCCATGCACTCATCATGTTCCCTCTTCGCTCATGCAATCATTGTGCAGAAGTGTGTTGAAATGCTCCCTCACAAGTTTACAGCTCAAGAGCATCTGTCAAGGTTTGTTATAGTTTCATTCATGTCCAAGTTATGTGAAAGCCATGCCACCACTCTAAATCTTTCCTCCCCATTGAATACTCTAGTTTACAGTTCATGCATGCATGCATGCATGCATGCAGTTGTTGTCATGCTACCGACCAAGCACACCTACCACACATTCACTGACAGCTCAAGGAAACTTCCAAAGCACGTGTTACTAAAAGAAATTTGCAATAAATAATGTAGAGCAGGCCGTTCGTCCAGAAATCCTGCTTCTCAAAGTTGACAAGACAAGCAGTAGAGTTTTCAGGAATTAATTCGAATGAAGAAAATGGAAATTGTGCATGTGATGATGTTTTCTTTCTTTTTTTTCACTTCGGGGTCAGGAATTGTGTCCTTGAATCATCTTGTGAAACAAAACAGTCTGAATTACACAAGATATCTGAAACAACAACATCATTGACAACAAGTTGCTTGCAGCAGAACGATTTTGAATTAAGCTCCGGTAACATTAATATCGATTTGAGAAAATTAATGGTTCACACTGAAAACAAATAGCAAGTCGGCCTCAGATTATGGTTCATGTAAGAGTTGAGTTTATGAACAGGTGGGGCATTCTACTGATGAGATTTCCCTACACAGGATTCAAGTTAGGACTCCGAATGCATATATGCATTGTTCAGAATTACCAACTGGACCTACCACTTTGCCCTGAGAGCTAGCAGTGCTGATGTGGCTTCTTCGAATTGGCCAGAGGTCAGCGACATGCAACTCGTCCTACCAAACCGAAAAAGAAACGAAAAAGAAGAGGGCTGCTAATAAGTTCTGATCCTGTCTGTCATCTTCCGTGTGAAAGAAGAAGACAACGAGAGAGAGAGAGAGAGTAGCCCAAATGGCGTAGGAAAGTGACAGACAGGACAGGTCCCCTTTACCTGTCCCATACGTTCCACATGATCGCATTAAGGAACCACGAAAATTAGAAATCATATGCGGTTGACACATATATGAGACGCATGATTTTCGTTTCAGGCCTTAATCTTCATCAGCAACCCGTTGTGAAGCTGCTTTCTTTTTCTTTTTTTTTATTTGTGTTGGAATATGTACATTTTACTTTTATTTATGCGTTAATGCAAAATTCCAACATGGCATCTTCCCTAATTATATTCGGAAGATCTAGCAAGCTACCAAATTATGACAGCAAAGGTGTTTTGGGAGCATTTTATATCATTACAGCTCAAGAATACATAAATAAATATATAAAACCAGGCAGCGATGAATCAGCTACCTACTGGAAAGCAGCCACAGCACTGCCTTCCCAGTTGTAGTAGTCTTGTGATCTAGTGTTGTCTCTTATCACTGAGATAACTTCATCCGAACCTTGTAGGAACCCCTGAGAATATATTTCATAGTATACTAATTAAGCTCAAAGATTGGAAATTTATTACATGCCATGAACACATTCTAAAAGTCAAGAGGACTTTTTTGAGATCTGCTTTCTGTATTTGTCAGCCTTAGTAACATTCATGACATAAACATCTTTTTCCGAAGGGAAAAGAGCGCCTCCTTAGCGGCGCCGCTAAGGAGGCTGCTTAATCCATTCGTGCACCGTCCGATATGATCCGACGGGTCGGCTTTTCTTTATTTTTTAATCTTTTTCTTTAAACCATTTTGATCGTCGATTACTTTTGAACGGCTTGGATCTTATTTCCTGTCTACAATAAAATGTGAACCCTAATATTCTAACCTCTCGCCTCGACAGCCGCATCAACTCTCCCCTCATCTCGCCCCTCGCCGCGATCCCCTCATCTCGCCCTCAGCCGTGATCTCCTCATCTCGCCCCTCGTCTTGCTGCGATTGCTGCAGAGGTCGGCTTCACATCTCGCCGCTCGCTCTGCCACAACGGTTGCAGAGATCGGATCCTCATCTCGCCCCTCGTCTTGTTGTGACTGCTGCAAAGATCGGCTCCACATTTAGCCCCTCGGTCTGCCATGACGGCTGCCGAGATCGAATCCTCATCTCGCCCCTCGCTCTACCACGACGACTATAGAGATCGGCTCCACATGTCGCCCTCGCCGCGATCTCCTCACACCCCCCCTCATCGTGCTGTGACTGCTGCAAAGATCGGCTCCACATCTCGTCCCTCGCCGCGATCTCTACATCTCGCCCGCCGTCGCGACACATCGTCGATAGTATCCCCTCGTTGTGACAATGCCGAAGGTCAATGCCGGGTCAACGCCGAAGGCTACATCATCAACCTCTTGGAACTATGTTCTCGGCAATCAAGAGATTTCGGCATCCGAAGGTCCATCCTTTCCTTTATAATTATATTTCTTTGCATTATGGTTTGATAATCCTTAAATTTAGTAGTCATATTGTTTGGATAGGAAATTTGCCCGGCTTGTTTGAGAAAAACTTAAAATTTGCTAATCCTTAGATTTAGTAGTCATTATGGTTCCTCTTTTTTCTCCTACTGATGTGCACATCTTTTAGGTGTAATAGCTAATCCACTGATATGTGAATGCGGAGAAAGAACGCTTATTAGGACTTCTAAAACTAATAAGAATCCTGAACGAAGATTTTTCGGCTGCAAGACTTATGGAGTAGGTATCTCTTTTTCGTACATGTTTTCTATTCTGTGACATATTTTGATATCAAAACTACTTGTTTTAATTTTTGTAAGGAAACAAAATCTTGTGATTACTTTCATTGGTTGGATGCGCCGCTGGAACCTCGCTACATGTGTGCCTTTAATAAATTGTTGAAGGAATTTGAAGTGGAAAAGAAGCAACATCGAAGAATGTTTAAAAGGATGTTTGCGTTATGTATTTTTTTGATAATTTTGGTTATTTTCAAATAAATTGTAATCTTTTCCATCAACTAAATCTTATCATTGCTGGTGGTGGCAATGGTCTAAGTTTCGGCTTCTGAGTAGTTTAAATTTATTTTGTTTGAAGTTGCTTACTTTGCCCCAACCAAGATACGTAATACATGTAGTAGAAATAGATTTGAACAATGGCAAGACAAAACATGAGAAAAAAATGGAATCCCTTGTAGTGTATGCCCCATCCAATTCCCAACTAGAAAAGAATGCTTCTTCCTCTTCGGATTTCTTTTAAAAATATGAAATCACATTCATACATTGTCTATCCATATTGTTTTGTCTTATTGCTTTCAGATGATCCTTACAATTCTGTGTTGTAACAGATGAATCACCACAAAAGTTGAGTACTTTTACTATTGAAGATGGACCAAACCCACTTTGACGTAATCTTTTCATGTCCGCCTTAGAGGATGATGACAATGAATGGTGAGAATGCAACATACGAACTTTCGACGGAGTAGCTAAAGAATGTGTGTGTTCTTCAACAAAAGATTTCACCTCCCACTTAGAATCATTATTTAATCTAACAATCAAGTGTGCTTTACAACCGTCCCTAACATCGCTTCTTCGCTTCACTTCTCTTCCCACACTTCGTTTGTCATTGAGATTTTTATAACCTTGTTTAGAACAAACAAGCCTTCTTCTTATGACTTCATTATTTTTCCTTGATTTCATAGGATAATCTTTACGCATTGAAAAACCCGCCACCTTAGCGTAAAGATTAAAATATTCATATGCATCATTCTTTGTATCAAAAGTCATTCCAAGACAAGGTTTAGTAATTTCATATGACTTTGAGGGCACCTCATCGCTTGTTCATTCATAGATTCCTCAACATTGTGCAAACTACAATAAGGAAAATATTAAAAGTTTATTGCAATGTTTTGATAAATTGTAACAAGTACAAAGATCAATGTATATACCTTTCTTGGGTGCATCCACGTTCTTCAATGCCTTGGTCTTCACAATGTTCATTACTTGTAATTGCATCCATGTCTTAAGAGAAAATGTGATTCACTGTTAATTTTGCCTTACTACATGCAGGAAGTGTCTGAAAAGAAAATTACATTGCACAATTGGTTATATCGAGCCCCCCTCTACTCTGTAATTCCTTAGAGTCGAGTCAGGGAGAGGTGGTGGAGGCAAATCATGACAGATTAAACTCAAGGTTTGAATTAATTCAAGGTCCCACTGGCTCAAGGTTTAAATTAATTTAATGTCTAAATTAGTTACACCAAAAATCATACTGTAGGAAGCATCTTCACCCACTATGCTTCAATATTAGATCAAAATAATAAAATGAGCATGCAAGATCCAGAAATCGCATTGGATAAAAAAAAGAGAAAGAAAATGCATTCAGATCTACCACCACATACGCACAGCGGGATGCTAGGCACGATCCATATACATGCATTCAGATCTTCCACCACAGATGCTAGAGACATTATTACTGAGAGGAAAAAATGATTAAAGTATACATGCGTTCAGATCTACCACCAAAAATCAAAATTGAGAAGGAAAAAACTCACGGAAGAATAGATGCTAGGAGAAGTAACTTGACCTCTCGGCTCAAAGCGGAACGACAGGCAACGCCAGAAGCTCTACCACGGCAGAAAGCAAGCGCACAAGAAGCAGCGACATGGCGGCTACATGAGAGTAGAGCGGCTGTAAGAGAGCGGAGCGGAGCAAAAAGTTAGGTCTTCATCAGTTCCGTCGAATCTTATCCGTCCAAGGCCCTACGAACGTGTGAGATCATATCGCCAAAAAAGATTATGAAAAGAAAAAGCCGACCCATCGGATCATATCGAACGGTGCACGAATGGGTTAAGCAGCCTCCTGAGCGGCGCCGCTAAGAAGGCGCTCTTTTCCCTTTTTTGAATTGATTTTGATAACTATCCTTCACCTATATAGTTAGTTACCTTACATGTCATACTCTAAGAAAGAGAATTAAAGTAAAGTAGACATCACCAAAAGATCATTTTGAAATGAGTGGCCGAGTTAGAAGATTTCTTAGCGTTAACAATACAGCAATTGGACTGCAGTGTCCTAGTCTGCCTAATTGTTAAATTTAATGTGCTGATCAGTTTTCCTAAAAGCTTAAGCCGTTAGGAAGAGCAACATCATTAATTTTATATTCTTAACACTCCTTCTCATGTGTGGGTTATTGACAACTTTGGTCTAGTTCAAGCTGAACACGTGGACAACTAAGGGAGAAAATTATGTTTTTTAATAAGAGATTAATGATGTTCGAACTCTTGACCTTTGGCTCTAATACCATATTAAATTTGATGTGCTGACTATTGGAGTTGGTGAATACTTCAGGACCCCTTGTTTCTCACACCAGGTTCGCCCACGTGAGCTTAGGGGAATTTGAGTATTATCCAATTACCTATGCTGCTGGTGTACTAATAAAAAGGGAGGATTCGGGAAGCACCGCCCTCCGACAGCGAGCGGGCGGGGGTTCGGGGGCAGCGCGTCCGAAATCTAGACGGATTTGGGCGTTTATTTAGCCGGCCCGTATGGTACGAATTATGTTTTTTCTCTATTTTGTTCTGATTTTGAACCCGGTTGGGAGAGATATATTTATAGTTTATTTTCAGATGTAATCTGTGTGGCGGCTGTAAATAAAAAAGATATAGTTAAACTTCTTTGCAGGACGTAGCCTTACTCTCAAGGGTGAACCTGGGTATATCGTGTGTCTCCTCTAATTTTCTTGCGATTCTCTTTGCGTTCTTCTACTCTTGTTCTCGAATTTTCCCATCAATTGGTATTACAGCCAGGTTGTTCGAGGAGTTAGGGTTTATTCGAGATGTCAGGAGGATCACGAATTGAGATAGAAAAGTTTGATGGAACGCGATTTGATCTCTGGAAGATGAAGATGGAGGATCTCCTCTGTGATCGAGATCTTTGGATGGCAATCGAAAAGGAGAGGCCAAGCAAAGAAGCGACGATGGTTGCAGATACGACGAACGCTTCAGATGTGGCTTCCTCCAATCAGGCAGATTCAAAGGCGATCGAAGAGTGCGATCGGATTGATAAAAAGGCGAAGGGTTTGATTCGGCTTTGTCTCGCGGATTCAATTCTTACGAATGTGATGAGTGAACCTACAACTAGAGATCTGTGGAAGAAGTTGGAATCCCTATATTAAAGCAAGTCATTAGTTAACAAGTTATTTCTGAGGAAGAAACTGTACAATCTTCGGATGCATGAGGGTGACTCGTTCTTTACACATCTTTATAACTTTAACATGATGATCAGTCAACTTGTATCAATCAGTGTTAAGTTTCAAGATGATGATAAGGCAATAACATTGCTCTGTTCGCTATCGAATTCATGGGAAAATCTGATTGTCGTGATTAATGGCGGGGATAAAAAACTTTCATATGAAAGTGTGTGTGCTGCCTTGTTATAAGAGGAAAAACGAAAAAAAGGGATCGACAAGTTCTGGTAAAGAGGCACTGGCGGCTAAAGGAAGGCAACTAGAAATGATTTAAAATCAGTGAGGATCCAAATCTAAATCTCGTGGGCGTTCGAAGAGTAGAGATAAGAAAGTGCAATGCTGGATATGTCAAGAGTAGGGCCACATGAAACGAGTTTGCAAAAACAAGCAGGTTCATAAAAAAGAAGCTGAGTCATCCTCGGACAAAAAGGAGGCTGATGCAGGGGATATGTATCTGGCTTCTGCATATATGACACAGTTAGATAATGATGTCTGGCTCATCGATACTGGTTTTGTGAATATGAGGAATATAATGGTGGGAATGTCATGCTCGGAGATGATACTACGATTCAAATTATTGGACGTGACAGGGTGAAGTTGAGGATGAGTGATGACACGATGAAGACTCTACCAGATGTGATGCATATATCAGTTATGAGCAAGAGTTTGTTATTTGTTGGTACAATGGCGGATTCGAGTGTTATCTTTAGTTGTGACAAGGATTCGTGCAAGATGATCAGATGATCTATTGTGATTGCACGAGAAGTTCGCTATAGCATACTGTACAAGTTGCTCGAAGAGACAATATCTGTGAGTTACGAATTTATTTCTGAAGAGGCCAAAGAAGATGAAGACAACACATTTATGTTGTTGCATCAGATATTAGACCATATCAGTGAAAAATGACTTTCTACCATAGTATCGAGTCAGATGGTAAAAGGAGTTCCAAATTGTTCTGTGGACTTTGGATTCTGTGAACATTGTCTCCATGGAAAACAGAACTGAGTCAGTTTTCAACACACAGGTACAAGAGTAACGAAGATTCTCGAACTGATCCATAGTGATGTGTTTGGATCAATTTTGACTCCATTTATTCGAGGGTCCTGGTACTATGTCTCGTTCATAGATGATTTTTCGAGATATAGTTGAATTTATTTTATTAAAAATAAATCAGATGCATTTGATAAGTTGTGAGAATTTAAAGTTTTGGTGGAAAATCAATTGAGCAGCAAGATCAAGGTCTTTCGTACAAATAACAGAGGTGAATTTTGTTCAGATAAATTTGAGCAGTTCTGCATGGACAATGATATTGCAAGGCAGAAGACAACTCTATATACACCTGAGCAAAATGGAGTAGCCAAAAGGTTAAATCGGTCACTCATAAAAAATGTCAGATATATGCTGAGTTGGGCTGGATTGGGGCAAAAATTATGGGCGGAAGCTATAGCCACAACAAACTATCTGAAGAACTGCTCACTGACCTTATCAGTGAAGGATCAGACACCTTATGAGGCAATGTTTGGAAAGAAGTCGAATTTGTCTCATGTTCGGATGTTCGGATGTGACGCATATATTTATATACCCAAGAAAAAGCGGGGTAAGCTTGACAGTAAGTCTAAGAAGAACATATTTGTCGGATACAAGAAAGGAGTCAATGGCTATAAACCATGAAATTCAAAGTCAAGAACTATTGTATACAACAAGGATGTTTTCCGTGAATCACGATTCCAAGTTGAGGCTCAGGAAAATGATGAACCCAAGAAAGTTGTAGTGCTTGAAGAAGATTCTGATTATGAAGCTACAGAGGTGATTACACAAGATATTTCAGTTGAGTCTGTTCCAGAATCAGATCAAGAGGACTCGATTAATGAAGTTGAAGATGCAGATTCAGATGAAGATCCAGATATTGGTACTATATCAGTTCTCAGGAGATCGACACGGGAAAGAAGATGATCTCTTAAATACTCTCTTAGTGCTCTGAGTACGTTTCATACTTTCAGCATGTCGGAGAAGGCTATGGATGATGCAAATCAGTGAAAACTTGCTATGGTAGATGAGTTACAATCACTGGATAAGAATGAAACATGAAGCTTGTGTAAATTGCCCAAGGATAGATATGCAATTGGTTGCAAATGGATGTTCAAGTGAAAACTGAAATTGGATGGAATTGTAGAGAAGTACAAGGCGAGACTGGTAGTTAAAGGGTAATCTCAAATTGAGGGAGTCGACTATGATGAGATTTTCTCTCCCGTGGCGAAAATGACTTCAATCAGGTTTATTCTATCTCTAGCAGCAGCATATAATCTTAAGGTAGAGTAGATGGATGTGAAGACTACATTCCTTCACGGGGACTTGGAGGAAGAGATATATATGAGGCAATCAGAAGGTTTTGAAGTTCAAGGAAGAGAATCTAGTGTGCAAATGAAATAAGTCTTTGTAGCAGTCACTAAAGATGTGGTACCCGAAGTTTGATACATACATGCTCCAACTGAAGTTTGTACGTTCAGATTCTGATCATTGTGTTTATGTGAAGAGAGTTGACGATCAATTTATCATTCTTACACTGTACGTGGATGACATGTTATTGATTGAAAACAGTATGAAGATAGTGAATTCAGTGAAGAGATTGTTGGGCAAAAAGTTTGAGGTGAAAGATTTGGGGCCGACGAATTTTATTTTGGGTATGCAGATTAGAAGAGATCGTCAGAAATGAAAATTATGAATATGACAGAGAAGTATATAAAAGAAATGTTGAAGAAATTTAACATGTTGGACTGCAAGCCAGTTGGTACTCCTTTATTTATAGGAACCAAATTTTCTGCAGAGCAATATCCGAAGACGGATGAAGAAGTCGAAGAGATGGACCGGGTGCCATATGCAAGTGTAGTGGACAACTTGATGTGTGCCATAATGTACACACATCCAAATATAGCCCAAGCAGTGGGAGTTTTGAGTCGGTATATGTGTAACCCAGGCAGAGAACACTGGAATGCTATCAAGAGAGTTTTCAAGTACTTTTGTGGAACTTCAGATTTTTTTGTGTTTTGAAGACACAGAAAAAGGAAAGAGACTTGATATTGTAGGCTATGTAGATGTTGATTGGGGTGGAGACATTAATAGTAGACGGTCCACTAACGAATATATTTTTACATTATTTGAGATTGCACTAAGTTGGATGAGCAATAAACAAAGCGTGGTAGCATTTTCTTCTATAGAAGTTAAATATATGGCTCTTATTCATTGTAGAAAAGAGGCCATATGGCTACGACGATTGTACTTGAAGCTCGAATTTAAGTAATGTGCCATAAGGTGAGATATGATAATCAATGTGTTATTCAGTTAGCTAAAAATCATGCATTTCACTCATACACAAAGAATATTGACATACAATATCATTTCATCCGAGTAAAGGTGGAAAAGAAAGAGGTTCATGTTGAAAAGGTTGATACAATAGAGAATAGTTCTGACTAAAGCAGTTACTGGTGCAAAGTTTGAGTGGTGCTATACTACTATAGGATTGAAGAAGAATGTTGCTGACAAGACTTTTCATTGGTGTGAAGTATCCACTAAATGAGAGAATGTTGGAGTTGGTGAATACTTCAGGACCCTTTATTTCTCACACCGGGTTCGCCCACATGAGCTTAGGGGAATTTGAGTATTATCCAATTACATGTGCTGCTGATGTACTGACAAAAGAAGAGTTCGGAGGGCACTGCCCCCGAGAGCGGGCGGGGGTTCGGGCGCAGCGCCCCCTAACCTAGACGGGTTTGAGCTTTTATTTAGTCGGCCCGCGTGGTGCGGATTAGATTTTTTCTTTATTTTATTCGAATTTTGAATCCGGTTGGAAGAGACATATTTATACCTCATTTTCGTATGTAATCTGTGTGACGGCTGTAATCTTTGTGGCGGCTGATCACCTTGCTTGCCACTTTCTCTCACTTAAATCTTACGTGACTTCTATATATAAATTTTCATCTGTCGTTTGATATTGGTATTGGAAATAACTCCGAAATTCCCGTTAATGTCATCTTAAATATTTGTGGTTTTATTGTTTGCTCAATACGAAAAACTCACCAAAATTTGAATTTATGTACTTTTCTTCTAAAAATCTTTAGTTCTTCAAATCATGTAAAAACAGAATTTCATCAGACGACATTGTAAGTTGCCAGTAGGAAGATGCTGCGATGCTTAACAGATGTCAAGTCTAGTTTATGCTGTTTAATAGTGAAGTTTGATCCATTTCACTGAGCAATGATAAGAAAATGCCAGATCAGACAGCCATATTAATAAAATGTGCACTGGAACATGCATAATATCTCAGAATGTTTGTCATAAATAACATAATCCTATCTTAGGGACTATTCAATTTGTTATGATTCTGTTGTCCAATCTATTGCTTATGCTGACATTTTCTGCCTCAAGTTGTGCATAATGTGTAGGAGGTCAAGAACAGAGGAGGAAAACTCATCTCACCTTCTTCACAACTATAACATTTGAATGATAGGAGAACATGATCATGTGTTGTGCTTCATTTAATCCAAAGTCTAAAAAGTTAAATGTTGCAAACTAAAAACAGTGCAATGCACTGTGTTCCAAGCATAGTTTTCTCCAGTGTTCTCATTGCATAATTAAAAAAAAAAAAGCTCCAAGGAATGTTGACTTGACAAAGAGTTGGTAGAAATTATTGCAGACAATCAAATGCCATGTTCTGTTCATGTCAACGTTACTGCCACCGATCAGCCACAACCACATATAATTGAGAAACTAAACCACCACAAACTTGTTGCATACAAGTGAATCTTCACTTATTTTCCGGTGATGATGTTTGATATTTCCTGTAAAAAAATGTATGATTTTCGTGAAAAGAAAAAAGTGACGTGATTAAACTCAGACAACTGTTTCCAAATAATTGAACTATTATTATGTGCAAAATTGGTCAACTATCTCTATTATTTTCTTCAAATTTGGCAACAAGCAACTGACCTACAATAATACATGCAAACATTTGTTTATTATTCATTGAGTAATAATAATACAAGCAAATACAACTCCACCGAGCATGAAAGCTTGTCAAATTTGACTTGTCATGTGGTCGATCAGTCCATGACCCATGAGCCTACTGCACCTCTCCTGATCATGTCCAAAATAAAACATATCAGGTCCCCAAATCATATCGTCCGTCCGATCTTAAACAACTTTTTATCCCCTCAAATTATATTAATTAAATTAGAAGATGGAAAGAAGAGAATGATCTATTCTTCTGGCCGCCTCACTATTCCAGAAAAATGCTTTCCAATTTTAATATTTGATCAGCGATGCTCTCCAATTTCACTTTGTAATACGAATGTCCTCTATCTTTTAACACGTTTCACCCGGTGTCCTCTTTATCTGCTATAGCTCTTCTTTCAGTCATGGAGGACGCTAACCCAGCATATTCTCCTCTCTTCACGTTGATGTGATAATATTAAAAAAATAAAAATACCATGCGCTCATGCAGAGGTCGTGGGGAGGAGGAATACGACCTCGCTGGTGCGCGGGATGCCGACGAGGAGGTAGAGGGGGGCGAGGCCCCCCACTTCTCCTCGCCATCGTGTGGAGGGGGGGGGGGGGGGGGGGGACTCTGCCGCATCATCGACGTTCCGCGCGCTGGTGAGGTCGAATCTCCCCTCCTCGCGATCACGTGACATTTTTTAATTAATATTTTTATTTTTTAATATTATCACGTCAATGTGGAGAGAGAAAAATATGTCGTGTCAGCGCTGACTGAAAGAAGGGTTATAATAGGTAAAGAGGACACTGAGTTACAAAGTGAAATTAAAGAATATCGTTAAGTAAATATTAAAATTGGAGGATATTTGGTATAATTTTTTCACTATCCCTCAATTATTATATGTAATTAATTTATTGGTATAACGAGGAGGACAAAGTTATTGGTTACGAAGAAAATGAGGAAAAAAAAAAGAAACTGTACCATCCATTCGTGGGTAAAATGGTCATTTCTGAAGTCTTACTCTTTTGAGCTTCACACATGATTCCGGGATTTGCGGTCACCCCCGACATTTCCTGATAACAAAATTAAAATTTAAAGAAAAAGAAAGAAAATATTGAAATATAATCGAATCATGCAGGAATAAATATATATTTTTTTCAAAAAAGAAAAAAATATCAAATTGAACACCTTCCTCGTATTACCGAAATAAGAAAGGAAAAAAAGAATTATTATTATTTGAATAATATGCGAAGTAAAAGTAAATCGCTTCCTCATGTTGACAGGGGGGCGAACTCGTAATTGTGGACGGGCCCTGGATTGGTCAAAGGGACGCTTCGTCGTAAGGCTCCTCCACGTGGCAGCCTAAGAGATGTCGCTTCACACACACACACGGTGGGAGGGAGGGAGGGAGGCATCAATTTTATTTTTTAACTAAATACCCGGAATCTTTCTCATATTTAAAACCCGATCCCTGACTCTTCGAAGCTTCCTTTTACATAAAGGTCCCCCCTCTTCAAGACACCTTTTTTCTGAGTCCCCTCGTTCCACCCTCACTTCACGTTCCACTCTGTTTCCATGGGTTCCGAGCTCATCTACCGTGGCGGCGGCCACGACGGACACAGTGACGTCCCCGACGGTGCGGCGGGAGACGTTGACGGGAGGTACTCCCCGAAGCCGGGGAAGCCACTCCTCTGGCTGTGGCGGCCCCTGCGCTACGTCCTGCGGGAGCAGCGCCTACTCTTCGTCCTCGTCGGCGCGGCCATCGCCTCCCTCGTCTTCTTGTTCGCGCCTTCTGGCGCACGCTCCTCCGCAGCCTCCTCCGTGGGCGGGCACATCATGCTGGACTTCGCTCGGCAGTCGTCGTCGTCTCTGCTGCCCTCCAGGTTCGCTGGCGGCGCGCACCACCGAGCAGCGATTGAGACCGCGGCGAGGGGCTTCGTCGGGGGAAAGATACCGCTGGGGCTCAAGCGCAAGGGGCTCCGGATCGTGGTCACCGGCGGCGCGGGGTTCGTGGGGAGCCACCTGGTGGACCGCCTCATCGAGAGGGGCGACAGCGTGATCGTGGTCGACAACTTCTTCACGGGGCGGAAGGAGAACGTGATGCATCATTTCGGGAACCCGCGTTTCGAGCTCATCCGTCACGACGTCGTCGAGCCGCTTCTCCTCGAGGTCGACCAGATCTACCACCTCGCCTGTCCTGCCTCCCCTGTTCACTACAAGTTCAACCCCGTCAAGACCATCATATCCTTTATCTGCTGCAAAGATCTCATTTTTATGCACTCACATCGATATGCTTTTTTTCATTCTGTGGTTTGGATCCTTATATATTTGATCTGTTGTGACTAAAAGTTTAATTCTTTTTAATGTTTTAATAATTTTCCTTCTACATTTAAAATTTCGAAGGATTCGATTTTTGTCTGACGGGGATATCGAAACTTCGGAAAATTTATGTTGCTTCTCTCAGTTCTCTGTCACCGTTGTCCCATTTTATCTGATAATAAAGAACTGTTTTTTTCTTTATCTCATTCCCTGATTCCCCTGTTCGTTAGTTCTGTATTGTTTAGCCGATTGTAAGCTGTCCTTTCCACTTGTGTTATCTCTCTCACCTGTTTCAGGACAACAACTCACCAGCAGCTGTTGTCCGATCTGTTACTGTTTGGTTGCTCTGTTTCAGGAAATTTTTTCTTCTCTTTCTTTTCTTTTTTGACATCTGAATGCTTCAATTATCAACTTCTGCATTTTTTATGTGCTTTTCTGTTTATGTTCTCTGTTCCAGGCATTTCTGTTCTTTTCTCAATTCTCATCTGTTGTCCATTTAAGTTTTATAGGATGCCATAGCTGAAGCATGACAGGCCAAACGTAATATAATATGATGCCAGCATTTGCTTGTTAAAATGCCTTAATTCATGTAGCTTTTTGTTGTTGCTGTGGGATGCACAAGACCAATGTGGTGGGAACTCTGAACATGCTTGGCTTGGCCAAGAGAGTTGGTGCAAGGTTCCTTCTCACTAGCACCAGTGAAGTTTACGGCGATCCCCTGCAGCACCCTCAGGTTGAGACTTACTGGGGCAATGTCAATCCCATTGGTATGCCCTCTTTCTCTCTCCCCCGTGTCTCTATCGATCTCTTTCATCCTGTGCCTGCACAACTACGTTTGAGCATCCTTACGTACATGAAAATGTGGCTGTATTTTTGTTCTTTACATACATGAAAAATAATTTGGAACTAGGTGCCTCTCTCTCTCTCTCTCTCTCTCTCCCTCCCTCGTGACAGCACTCATGGAATTGAGGAGAAAAAACAGAGTTGTGGCGAGAGCATGTGACGGATTAACTATTAAGCTTCCGTTACGAGCTTTTTGTTTACGTGCGTTGAACGATTCAAAAGAGAAATAAAAAAAAGAGACAAAAAACATTGACGATTCATCTGACAAATCTTGTTGCGTGGTTGGGTGTGTGCCGGTGGCCGCCCTGTTGGACCATTGCAGGCGTTCGGAGCTGCTACGACGAAGGTAAGCGCACGGCCGAGACCCTGACCATGGACTACCACCGCGGCGCCCAAGTGGAGGTCATCCCTCTGCTCCACGCTTTGCTTTGAAGGGCTTATTTGCATTCTGATAAGAGAACAGAAATTAGTAGCATTCCGCTGCATAAATTATTTTATCATGTTACAGGTGAGGATTGCTCGGATCTTCAACACCTACGGCCCTCGCATGTGCATCGATGACGGCCGAGTCGTCAGCAACTTTGTTGCACAGGTGATCCTTCTTTTTTCTTGCTTTGTTAAGCATTTGAGACAAAACTTATTAATGCTGCTGTTAGCCATTTGATTGTTTGTTTGCTTCTTAATGTAATGGTTCTTTTTCTGTTATATATGCAATGACTTCAGGCATTGAGGAAGGAGCCACTAACAGTTTATGGGGATGGGAAGCAAACCAGGAGCTTCCAATACGTTTCTGACCTGGTAGGTCCTCCTCCTTCTACCAACTCCATGGCCTTCCTCTGTCTGCATCTAATCATGCCCTCACTTACTAATACCCGCCTGTTGTACTCTAGTCTTTCTTTATATATTACTTCTAGGACCGTGGCATTTATGTACTCGGAATGGACCCGTAGTTGTTAGTGTGGGCAGGTTCATGCATGGGACACCAATTAAACGAGGCAATCATGTGCTCGGTAGTTTAAAATATCCATATCAGAGGCACAGAGAGCAGCCCATGTTGGCGATTCTTTAAGGTCTCGCTGCGTTGCCCCACCCCTTGCTCTCATATTTGCTTGCACGTTCTTGTGCTCATCGGAACATTGCACAGAAATGGCCATGTATCATGATTTGTGGGTGTCAAAACAAGATCAAGATCCGCGAACGGGAAAGATGTTTTTTTATTTTTATTTTTATTTTTATTTTTTAATATATGTTGTAATTGTTGCTGCTGGTCTACTTTGTTTACACTATGCGGCAGTGGTTTGGAAAATCTTGCTTATTAGATATTTGGACAAACAAAATGGCAGGTGGAGGGGCTGATGAGGCTCATGGAAGGGGAGCATGTAGGGCCGTTCAACCTGGGGAACCCCGGAGAGTTCACCATGCTCGAGCTCGCCAACGTTGTGCAGGAAACCATCGATCCTAATGCTAAGATTGAGTTCAGACCGAACACAGAGGATGACCCCCACAAGCGCAAGCCAGACATCACCCGTGCCAAGGAATTGCTCGGCTGGGAGCCCAAAATCTCTCTTCATCAGGGCCTTCCCCTCATGGTCTCGGACTTCCGCATGCGCATATTTGGTGACCACTCGGATTCCGGCACCGGCGCTGGTTCCGCCTAAGTCTTGCATTGCTGTGTTACTGTCGATACTTGCGACGGCGACGGGATCATGCATTGCGGAGGGGAAAGGAAAAGGAGACACGCCACTGAAGAAGACCCCATTTGAAGATGCAGAAACGAGATAGACAAAAATGATGAAGTCGCAATTCGTTTCTGTTAATCAGCAGTATTTAGTTACCATTGCTATGGAAGATATCAGCATATTTTATCTGTTCCTTTTATTTTTTTTCTTTCACTTTTGACTTATTTTTCTTTTGCCTAGAATATTGAATTATGACTTAATTTCTTTTGTCGTGAAGGAACTTCTGCAACCCGTTTTTTTGGAGAACTTTCATTGTTAATTACAAAGTTAATAATATTGTGATTAAATTCATCTATTTATAATATCGATTGCTTGATTCGTCGATAATATTGAAATTAATATTCCACTAATTGTAATTTGTTTGATCTTGTTTCTCTTTATTATTATATATTAGTCACTCAAGGTATTATTCTTGAGTATCGTATCAACTTTAGTGAGAGAGCCTATATGTCAAATCTTGCTACTTTAATTCAATGACATATAGAAACCATATGCATGTCAAATCAGATCAAATGTTGAAAATATAGAAATCATTTTAAAAAAAGTCATTACATATATGAACATCATCCATTAAGATGTTCACATCTCTAGAGTCAAAAGTCAATACATATCCATATGCATCAAGAGTGAATATTTGTCATGAGCGTGCTCTACAAATGTCATTTCTGCATAATCATACATTAATTAATATATTAAGTTAGTTTGAATATTCATTTAGTGATATTTGTATATAGTAATTAATATTTCGATTAGAGAATAATGATTACTTAATTATCGATAAATTTTATAAAGTAATTATATAAGGTTATTATGAATAAATTATAAAATTTATAAATATTATAATATATGTTTAAATAGGATTAAGTAAGCTTAATTATGATTAAAATATTTAGTTATTACAAAAAAAATGTGATTGACTATCACTTAAGTTCCAAACAGCTGAAGTAGACAAGTGAACAGTTGTTTAAAAGGATATTTTTTCAAACCGCCATGTGACTTGAGAAAATTCTAAAAATAATATATAAGCAACTTAACCTTATCCTTTGATGAATGAAAAATCGGGAACATAGACTGTTCAAGATGAGTTTTGATACGAAAATTGTCCTTTGAGAGAATCCTTCCTTCGTGATTATTGAATCATAAATTATGAAATTTTGTATGGTTAATCCAATAGAAGTTAGGCGTTTGGAATCACCTAAAAAGAAATTTTATAGAGAAAGTTATAACTTAGATTCGTTAGTCACTCATCCTGTCCCGAGTTTGATACATGTTCAATTTATAAATTAGGGTACGGTTAAAATATGGTGAATTAGGATTTCAAATTTGGATATGATTAATTAGACATTACAAGGGTTAGGTGAGAGGTGGAATAATCCTATTTGGACTTGTATCTTTGGATAAATGAATTTTTCATTTCATAGTGATTATTCTATCAGATTCTAGGATATTGATAGATCATGACCAAAATTGACTATTTTTATTATAAGGTTATACAAGGAGTTAAATTATATAATATTTATGAATAAATAATAAGTCTAGTTTTCAGGAAAATTATGGTCTCATTAAATGGACAAGTATTAAGAAATATATAAATTAATCTTTCAATGACACACAGTCTGTCAGGACACAAACCCTAAGTCAGATTGCTTGGATGTTATTACTTACTCACTTGAACTTAGTTAATGATATTTGGGGTTAGAAAACTTATTATGTATAGTTTCTAATTAATCCAGAATCATAAGATTTTTTCATGTGGTTAAGAAGTTATGAATTATTAATTGATAGACATTCAGTTTAGAATCCTGAGACAACACCTAATTAAGTTATGGAGGATTGAGAAGTTCCAATTGTGAAATAGCTTAGGAATATAAATACCTATTAGAAATTGGTATTATAGAAGATTACATGTATTTTAGGGTGCATAAGCATTCATGCATCGGGAGCATGCATTGCATATTACCTTATTAGTTATTAAGAAGTAAAAATGCATTATTGCTTGTAGGAAAACATCAAGTTGCAAGTGAAAGTGAGCAAATCTACTAAATCGCCTTGAAAGGATAAAGTACAAGGTGAGTGGATAAATTTACAACATAAAAAATGATATATCTTGCTTCTTTTATTTATGATATTATTTCAAGCAAATATTATTATTAGTATTGTTATTGAAATATACATTGACTTAAGAAAGATATTTATGATATGTTTCAAAATTTTCATATGAGATGGAGAATCCTCTTACATGAAAATATTTTGAAGCAACAATGCTTGTCAAGTTAAAATAAGTTTTACTTGATAATGATATGTAATGATGACATATGTATTTTGATATTGTTAAACTCCATGTATACATTAGTCATACTGGTTGAAAAATGTCTTTGGGATCGCATTCGATATACATGAAGCTTTTGTGACGTATATCAGGTGTTTTTGCCCTTTAGGGCTGCTCTGCGTGCACGCATTGACCCATATTATGCTTTGCGTATCCAAGAGTTATAATTGTGAAGCTCGAATATGTATTGATCCATATTTTGCTCTACGTATCCGAGAGTTATGATTGTGAAGTTCTGCTTATGTGTATGACACACAATCATGGAGGGATACTATTGACCCATGATTTGCTCTGCATATTTGTGACTCTCGATTATGAAGCTCTACTTAACTGTATGACATATAATTATGGAGGAAAATTTATTGACCCATGATGAGTACGTGCGATG
The DNA here is from genome assembly GCA_030549335.1 of Pontederia crassipes. Lineage (NCBI taxonomy): Eukaryota > Viridiplantae > Streptophyta > Magnoliopsida > Commelinales > Pontederiaceae > Pontederia > Pontederia crassipes. The sequence continues at coordinate 21,376,246 of CM060195.1, read as the reverse complement.
ACACATGTGTGGGGTTTAATTATGAAAAATGATGATATCTTGAGTTACTTTTACTTATGTGAAAGTTCATGTGACTTAACAATTTATGTTAATATATTATGCTTTAAATGTTTTCTCATATGGAAAATGTGGTTATTTAAATGTTATATTCACTCGTATTGTTTCTTATATTGTAATTTTATTTCATTCACTGAGCAAATGATTGTTGTTCACAGTACACATTTTAAATTTTTCAGATACTCGTAAGTTCTCGAGTTAAGTTGACTCGGAGCTTGTTTTGCTGCATATAGAAGAGGTCGAGCCATTGGAACACTTTTATTTCCCCCTTCAATTTTGGTTTTGGAGGCATGTATGTAATAAATAATCCTAGATGTTTGTGAGAAACTTTTTGTAAGGTTGTATAAAATTTGATCATGTGGGGTGTTATATGTGAAATGATTTATGAGGCAATAGTGACAATATGTGAATATTAGGTCTTATAACTTTTTATTAAACTTTGATGAATATATATGTATCTTTTGTATGTATTGGTAAATACCACAAGATAAGTAAGGGAGGAGGTTTTGCCGATTTTATTTTTAGAATTGATAAACATAATTAAGGGATGCAATAATTGAGATTAGAACTTAGTTATGGAGTTGAGTGTGGCAATATTAATATCAGGTTTTGATGAAAATTAGGGGCATACAAAACATCATAAAGTTAAAAAAAATTCCGTCGATAAGTTCCAACTTGCAACTTCATATTTCTTTAAGTTCCACTCTTTTATTATCTCCTGCACATAGATCCTGCGCTGAGTGGGTAAATTATATGGATCATCCTCCAAATTTGAGTTAATATATCAACGGTCCCCTAACTTTATTTTATAACTAAACTGTTCCCGAACTTTGTTTTTCTTCCATGCTTAGTCCACTATGAAACTCGACAAATATCACATTCCTTGATTATGTGGTTTGTTGTTATGAAATCTACAATCTATAGAAGATGTGTTTTAGCAACCATCACATAGCTAGAAATATATGCAAAGGAAATGTGGTCAGAACAAACATTCTTCAGCTTAGTGCACTCACGAGTGAAGACCATCGCCACCACAGTTGTAGTATTTGTTTGGATCTTATGTTGTCCATTATATTTGCTCCTCCGGTTATGTCACGATCTCGATTTAAATATTGGTTTAATTCAAAATTCGTGAATCATTACAGGCAATCAAATAAAATAAAAAAATGTGTATAATTCTAACACATAAAAAATGATAACACAAATAATCAAACCACGAACAATTAATAGATCCTAGAGTACACACAGTCGTATAGTCATAAAGATTTTTCTTTTATAAGATACAAAATTAATTTCATGTATATAATACATATCAAACTCTCTCGATATCCCAATAGAAATATACGAGAGACTATTACATGTGGTGAGACACACAACTCGTCACTACCTTAGCAACAAAGTGTACCCACACTTTGCTAAGACTAGCACTTAACTTGGCAGTCTCAAAAGTCCTACTGATTTGAAAAATGCACAATAATAACAATTCTGTATGAATGCATAACAATAATAGCTCAGTAAGTTGATAACTCATAGCATATGTTATGAATTAATCAATTCGGAGAGACATTTAGTAATATGAAGTTATTTAGTTGCATACATAACAATACCATTCATAATCATACAAATGAAACATGCATATTAATTTCACACTTACAGTCATTGAACAAATTTCATAATTGATGAATAAAAAATCAATAATCTCATATAAATGCACGAATTACCAACTGACTTGTTTGTATAGAGATAGATGGCTTCAAAATGCGACCCATACAAATTTTAGAGGTGCCTCCCACTATAATTTTTCATAATATAGCACTAGTTCTGCATGACACTTAGCTCCATTTATCTCATCCCATATTCGAGGAATAAAATGATGAATTGAACTCTAGAGATGACTCCCATCGTGATTAGCTATCTAGCACTTGTCTCCAATCAGTATACAAATAAAAAAGTGATAGATGGCTTCAAGTGGTGGCTCATACAGATTATAGAGGTGACTCTCGCTATAGTTTCTCATGATGTAGTACTTAACTCTCCACGACACTTAACTCCATCTGATCTATTCCATTTTTTAAGAACAAAATGATGGATTGTACTCTAAATGTGGCCTCCATCGTAATTAGCGATGTATCACTTAGCTCTAACCATCATACAAATAAAAAAATGATAGATAACTTTAGAGATGGCCCATACATATTTTAGAGGTGACTCCCATTATAGTTTCTCATTATATAGCACTTAACTCTACACGACACTTAGCTTCATCTTACGTTGTCCAAATTTTAGGTAACAAAATGATGAATTCAACTCCAGAGATGACTTGCATCTTGATTAATAATGTATCATGACTCCAAACGTCATACATGCAAATGCATTATATAGACAAATGCTAATGAATGATGCTTCATATAACTTGTATTCAAACATATCATAGTTTCAACATAATGATAAACTTTTGAATAGAAACGGTAATGTCATGTACACAAAATCAATATAGAAAATTCAAACAATCGTATCAATCATGGTCACACCAAATTTAGAAAAAAATATGAATACATAGAGTAGGAGAAATCAACTTACCTATTAACGCTAACAAATTATAGAAAAAAGATATCCAACATTATAAGAAAAGAGTGGATAAGAGCATGATCACATTAACCTTCAAGAAAAAGTTGCATATATGTTCCAAAATCTAAGGAGAGAGTGGATAAGAGCACATGTCTACATTCTTTAGTTCGCATATTACATTCATCATTTCCCTTAGGTGCCACCTCATCATTTGATTAAAGCACATTATTTAGGAATCGAAGTTGATGGTCATTATCCTTAAGTTGAAGGCTAACATGATACCGAACTTGTTCAAGATAACTGTCCGCATTTCAAATACTTTCGCACATGAGAAAGTCTTCCATTGTACTCAACAATAGAATTCAAGCAATGTGACTCTTCTTGGAGGTATAGAATACCTTAGTTTCCCTTTTGTGTTGGGCAAAATTATCAAATGTTGATTGTGGCATGACATGATGGTCTTTAAAACATCGTGTTCTTTTAAAGAGCTACTGAATTTATGATGTCAAATATCGTAATTTTCATCATTCAATGTGTCACCTTTATTAAGGTTGACAATTATGGACTTTGATGCTATAATCTCAAAATGTCAAAGTTCCTTAAATGAAGAGTAGAACTCTATCTTATGCATGTCTTAAATTTGTCACAAATATTTAAAGATAATAGATGACATACTCCAAGGGTAGTGTCTCCTACTATCCCGAGGGTAATTATCATTCATTAAATTAATAACGTGATAAATTGTTTCAAAAGATTTGGATCAATGAATGATTACAAATTATTATTATGTCTCATGTTTTCTCATTTTCCAAAATCAAAGCAATTAGGCATATAATTAACTTCATGCTGCATTTTCTTATGTTTAAGTGATTAGAGAAACTAATTACAACATAAATTTATTTCTTCTAGACTTAATGAAATATGATCATCCTATATATCATGAGAAAACAAGATAGAGAAGATTAACTAATTATCATTTTCTCACATAATTAACATGGCATGATTTTTTTAAACATTTTTCACAAATGGAAAATTACTATGTAGATTATACACTTGGTAAAGTTTAGAAATCATGCATGCTTCAGAAAAAAAATAGTGTAATTAATTTTCTTCCATGCATATATTTAATAGAATAAACTTAGCACTAATCATTAATATGAAATGAAATTTAATATATGCATCTCAAATAAGATGGAAAATTTAAGGAAAGTTTACATTGTTCATTTTATATATTTTTTATCAATCTTCAAAACTGATATTTTAGTTACATAAATTATTAGAAAGCAATACAACTCAACTAAATAATTTATTCTTTAGATAAGGAACATAAAACTTTAGGAAAAAGTTTCAAAATTTTCCCTATTTTTCCATAGTTTTCTATTAATTTCAAACTTTTATCCCTCTTCAAAAAAGGAAAAAGATTAAAAAACTGATGCGTCGCGCATTGCGGCCTAACTCAGTGGGCTGCGCACCCTCCTAGCCCGCACGCTGGCAGGCAGGCTTCGTGCGGGCTGGCCACGTGTTGCTGGTGGGTGGCGCGCCACGCACGTGCTGCGGCCGGCGCCACCACTGGCTACGGGCCTGGGAAGTCTCACGGCTGGGCCCTTCTTGGACCGTCTGATACCCACGCAGTTGTAGGCCGTGCGGTCGGGCGTCATTGCGTCCTCTCGTGCTGCCAGGCCACTTTTTAAAAAATGAGTGGGCTAAAAGACCCATTTTCTTATATATATATATATATATATATAAACGTGGCATCGTAGCTCAGATATTAATTATAAAAATTAATAGATACAATATCATATGGAGGCTTATGAAGGGCATCGAATGCCAAAGTGGATCGTTCGTACATGTGATCGGGAATCGAATCACTTACAAAAATCACGTGTTCAGCATCTAAATTAGCATAAGGACATGTCAGTGTGTCCTATAACCTCCTTCCTCACAATCACATGCTATATAATTACATAAGACTCAGGGGGTGTTCTGCTCCCAAAAAAAGAAGAAAAAAATATCATGCGTCCGAGTAATGCTGTGTCTGCATTGTCAAGCCGCAAAGCAAGCATGCATTCGGCTGCTGCCGACGCTGCCGCTGCGGCTTCCGCTTTCGCTTTTCTACGACATCCGAAGGCCTGATTTTATCTTTTGCAGCACGGTTGCCGGCTGCCGCCAGCTGCCGGCGTGCCTCCTGTCGAGCAGATGGGTCGCTCCTCCTGTCGAGCCATGCTATGATGTCTGCGAATACCTGATCCACGTTTTCGTCTGGCTCTCCGGAGGTAAGGCCATGCCACATCCCGGGATAGAGCTTCATGGTCTTGTCCACGCTCCCAGCACGTCCGTACAGAGCCCGGCTGACCTCTGGATCAGTCACTGCATCTGCTTCTCCGTGAAGCACGAAGAACGGCATCGTCACCTGCAATTTGCTCACTGTTATAATACGCACAAACATTGTTACAGTACTAGTAATAGTTGTAAACTGGACTGAACACTCAGATGAATACTACTGGTAAATTTTGGCGAACATTGTTACGAAGAGGGATCGCATAAACAAAGAAGAACGCGAAGAAAAAATGACGACGACTCTCTTTATTATGGAATAACTTTGATTACAAGAAAATAAGAATTACAGTCCGATTGAGACTCTAAATTAATCCTCAAAATAAGACATATATCTCGTGACAAGAAAATAAATCAATTCCGAATCACATGCAGAATGCCCCTAAAATTTTTCGCTCAAGGGCTCTGCTCCCTTGCAACCCCCACAGGGGATCGATCTCCTTGGATCCCCTTGACCCCCACAGGCTCGGTCGGGCAGCGAGATTCCCGTAGAGGAATTTTGTTGAAGCGTCTGATTAAATAAGGGAGCCACATAAGATTACAACTTAGTTCAGATTCAAGGCGACGGTGCATCGTTTTCTGGCTTTTACTTTCTACATTGTCGTGAAACTAGAGAACTGAGAAAAGAATGATCATACAAAATGATGTTATTAGTCCATCTGCCGAGTCACACTGTTGGCCAACATAGGGACAGAAGATGATGCTGGACTACTTGAGTATTAATAACAATGGATGGCATACCATTGCTAAGCTCTCCTCAAGGCTCATGCTCGTCCTAAGTACTTCCAGTGCGGTCTTCAGCCGAGGCTTGTCTTGATATATCAACTTGTTGCTTCTGATCTGTACAGGTAATAAAGATGAGATGAGAAAATGTTGTGGATTCTTCAACTCGCATTGAGGTGTTTGCCAAACAAATCATATTCTAGGAATTGCGTTTGCATGCAGATTAGATCGTTTGTGGACATCTTAAAATTTGCAAATGCAATTTCACACTGCATGAATTGGGTTTCTAACTAATAAGATGTGAACCTCTTCACGTTTGTTCGGGTCCTTGAAGGCAGAATTGATGACATCCTTGGCAGGAACAATTTTCCACTTGGGAATGACATCCTCGACCCGAGTCAGAAGGCTGATCACCACTGGATGTGGCTTGACTTTTTCGGAGATCTGCTCAAGATTATGATCAATGTCAAAGTTACAAAAATTTCCTGAGATCACCTCATCAAGTCCAATTTAGATGGTTACCTTACACATGGGTGCAACAAGGACCGCACCATCCCAAAACATGGGATCCTTTCTGTGTACCAGAAGAGACACAGCGCCCCCCATGGACTCGCCATACAAGAATCGGTTCTTGTCCCGGTATTCCTCCAGTTCTGCAACAAAAGATTTCAGATCATAATGTGAATCCGGAAGTAGAAATCGCATCAATTCCAAATAGTTTCCCGATCTATATGATCCTATTGAGGAAAAATATGACTGTTTATCTCTCTGAATACTCTGCAAGTAATATTCAACTATTAATATGCTTAGGAACAGTGCATACGAATAACATGTGAATCTACATTCAGGGCACAAGAGAAACTGCCATACAGGAAGAACAGCTTGGACAATCGAGTTCTCAGTACATTAACTTCCTGAAGAATCGATCAGTAGTGCTTGCCATCTACCCTTGGTCGGTTGATTAATTCACTAGATAGTAAACCATTATTCTACCACCAAACCACGGGACCACGTCCATTCAATACAATGGGACCTACGGAGTAGTTGCTAACCATAAGTTCGTAAATCTTAAATTTTCGTCACAAATGCGGCTCTACCTGATCTGAATCTTTGGTGAAGTTAATGTAACCGGATTGTATACGGACCGGATAGAGAAATGAAAAGAAAAAGAAAGGAGATTGATGAAAAAAAGCAGGGAAACAATACCGCAGATAGACTTGAAGAAATTATCACAATCAGTGACAATGTGATCGAACTTTTTGATGTAGCACCGGGCGCCCGTAGATCTTCCATGCCCCTCGTAGTCAATGCCATAGACACCATAACCAGCAGTTGCTAGCCTGATCCCACATTCTGCACAACATTTACATTGTCAGATGTTTAGGTCGCTTGATTCTTTGCTGAAGGATATTTCTGTTTCTTTATAATAGATATATCGGTATCTTCTTTTTCTAGAAATAATGTTTGGATGCCAACCAATTAGTTTAATAAAAACAAACTTATCCAAAACACACACACTCTTATGAACAACAACAACAGAGCAGATTAATGGACAAACTTCTTCCAGTCTCCTTTCCTTATACAACTAAGTAATAGCATCTTTATGAATTTGTATTCTGTATCACGTTCAGGCCATAAACATGATTTCTTGTACATTGCATTCATCTAATCAGCCTTATTGCTGTAGTCTTATATAGTTCTATCAGTATGTTAAATAGGTAGATCCAGCAACCAACTACTTCCATAAGTTAATTGGATCAGTCACACTTGGGCTACTGTTTGAAAGTGCCTCTGGGACCTCATGCTGATATCACTAAAAGGAAAGATACAACACTGATGAATTTGTGTCTACCCGCAGCACAATAAAAAAAAGCCTACCCAAATTAATCTAACAATGGTATGCATTATATTAGATATGATGCAAAACTTTGGGCAGGTCAAGAGGCTGGTTGGTTCACCAAACAGAACTAATAATACTTGTCACCAATGAAAACTTTTGTTGGGGAGAAAATGAAAGAGATCACTCTGCAATTGGTCTCTGTGGTTGGTTCCTACTTTCCAAGACAAATTTCTAAATATTCAAATACAGAAAGTTCAAAGCTTCTGATAAGAGTTTCTAAATGAGCATATGCCATTTCAGCAAGATGCTGATATGATAGAATAATGCAGGCTTAAGTTGAGAGCTGAAGGAATGCTGAAGTGAGCCATTCCAAATGACCAGTAGTGAAAAAAATGAGTATTACTTAACTACAGTAAAAAAAAATACATAATCTAAGAAGGGAACAAATGAAAGGTCCACGGTAAAATCAATAGTGCTCAACCACCTCCACCTATTGACCCTTTTGCGATGACTAGCCCTGTAGCTTTCCACTTCTTTTGTAAAAATGCTTCTGCTTCTATTACTCAGTCACATGTTCTCTATGAGCATGCCGGTGCATAAAATTATGCCATTTCTACGTGATTACAGAGAAGAAGTGCGCAGACATAGAGAGAGAAATGGCATATAGCTTATGTAATTTATCACACGATGGACAATAGACATTAAAATAGGAAGGTGAGAAAGAAAGAATATTTCTTGATTCCCCTCCACCTCCAGATTCTTAGGCGCAAATAACACAAAAAGACCGAACCGAACTCGGTTAACTCACCTCTCATGAATCCACTGCACTCCATGCCGTATCCTGCAAGTAATCATGGAAGACGAAAACGTCACGATGGATTCATCTCGGAACACTATAATCAAACAAGAAAATAGAAGACAAAAAGAGAGAGCAGGAGTTGCAACAGAGTAGAAGGAGAGGGACATCAATAACAACCGTGGCAGAGGAAGACTAGAGACTTCGGCGAAGAGGAGCGCGGCAACCATCTGCAGGTGAAGAGCTGGACCCCTCTGGCATTCCTAATGTACCCCTGTCGCGTCCATCACCATGACCGCAAGAACACCAAAGCCCAAAGGGAGACAGGGCAAGTTCAGGGAACCTTATGAGTGCCAGTTTCAAGAATATACATGGAAACACAAGGGTCATGACACAAGATCACCAACCTCTATGTAGTCCACCTCCATACTCTTCATGGCCGCCTACAGAGAGCTGATGTGGTTTCAAGGCGGCGGCAGCAGCAGACGGTGGACGTGAACTCGTCGCAGGAACCTTGACCCGGGTGAGCGAGGGAGTATGCGTGCGTGAGGGCGGGAGGGAGCGAGGGTAGAGAGAGAGAGAGAGAGAGAGTTCGTGAGGAGAGGAGGGAGGGAAGAAATATGGTTGGAAGAAAAGAGGCAGCAGCCGTATATTAGAGGGTTCGTGACCGAGTGGCGTAAGAACTACGACTTCGTGTGCAATTGGGGTAACTTGCAAGCGGTGAAAGGCAAGGTCAACGTCCAAATGACGTCGGATAATTATTAAATTTCATAAGTCATCTTTACGCCCAAAATATTACACTGGGAACAATTCTTTCGGGTAATAAAACAATTGAAATCCTTATCCTACTATATTTTTTGTTCAATAAAAAGAAATAATGTTTTGATAACGAATAATGATTTAACCAATAATGAGAAGATATTATAGGATTACAAAACATAAAAAGTGGTTGAATTTATATTTAATCCAAGAAAATTAAGAACCAATAATAAAAAGTAATTGATTCAAATCAAAATTCAATTCACACAAAGCAACCCAAAGGAAGATTTTTTTTTTTACCAAGGATCAATACAACACCTTAACCTACATCTTCATCTTGCAACTTCTCCATTTTGAAACTAGTGAAATTCCACTATTCGTTTTTTCCTTTTAATGAGAGAATATGTTTGTCTTCATTTTCTATGATATAAATTCACGCACATAATTAGAAGAGAATCTTAATGAGCCCTCCAATTATAAGTTCACACACATAATTAGAACTCTCAAAGTCACTCTTCTATGATAATGATCTAACTTTAAATCACATAAAAGAGATAATAATCATTAAATGAAGTTTGGAATCGTTTGATGCCGAAACTAATAGTTGAGACACGTGAACATGAATAATTCCTATACACTCATTCAGAACCAATTTTTTATATACCTTTTACCGCTTCGTGGCACAAGAGTAACAAGAAGCTAAGAGAGGAGAGAAGCAACTAGAAAACCAAGCACAAAAGTAGCCATAGTCAGCGTCATAATTTCCAAACAAACAATTTCTACAAAATTTTGGTAAAAGAAAGCTATCAGGTACGCAACCACCCGAGGCGAATCTAATCGAATTAATTGGCTCGATAGTGGGCCGACCTTCAATTTATGGACAATGCGCCCTTTAGCCACGAGTTAGGTCATCGACACCATTTTTCAAACACCAGGAGCTGGCCACCCAAAAAAAGAAAAGCACTACTGTACTAAATAACTAGACTCTCATACTTAATTTATATGCATTTATCTTCTCGGCATAAGATTATTTCACATTTGCACATTTGAGCTGAATAACATATTAATTTAGTTCTTATTTGTCTAATTTTTATTTGAAGAATTGATGTCTGTTGTTTATATTGTTGCAGAATCAAAATCAAGTAGAAAAGATAAACTATCCTGTTGGAAAAAAAAGAAGGGGACCACGCTTTGCAAGCTGCCAAAAGCATACAAAAAGGAATCTTTTGACAAAGAAAAAAAAAAGACCAAATGGCAAAATCAAAGAAGAAATGGAGGTTTCTGATGAGGATCAAATGGTGATGATAATGTGATATAAAATGGAGAGATTGAGGAGCAATTATGTCTTTTTTCTTCTTCTGGCTTTTGTTGGAGGTTGCACCTTAGAGTTGAAGGAAGGAGAAAAAGCAGCCAGAAGGATACTTCAAACTGATTCTTCTACTTATTATTTTAGAATATTTTTTATTTTATTTTGTATTGATTGCAATATTTATAAGGAGTTAATGTTTAGCTTTCTTGGGATAAGGTAACAATCTAATTTTTGTTTATAGATGGATGATAGAACAACACTTCTATCACTAATACTAGTGCAATTATTTAAATGTTTTTGAATCAGTTTCCTATTCTATTTTAGAATGGCAATTGAGAAGTTATGTTTGATTCTTTTCTTACTAAAAAATGAATCAAGAACATTAGCATTTGTCTTCTGGTTCTAATCCATGCTCAGATCTGAATGCATCCTTTAACTTCTTGTTAATAAGAGATTTCATCTGTTATTTATAATTTCTGACTTTACCTGTTATGCTTACATCTGAAAGGTTGATTGTAGATAGCAATTAATTTTTGAATTTGATTTCATCTGTTATTTGTGATTTCCGACTTTACTTGTTATGCTTACATCTGAAAGGAATGTTAGCATACTAGTGATATCATAAGTTTTATGATAATCTAATATCATTTGAAACTCTTTTTAAATCAACTTAACTAACATTCATATGAAAGTATGATACTCAGTTCTAACTTTAATATACCATGAGAGCAGATTTTACAAGTTGAATCTGCTATGATCATTGATGTTAAGTTGTTCTAATTCATTCATAACAAAATATTAGATGAACATCATTCCTAAGACAACTTTTCATTATTTGATATGTATCATTTTATATCAATCACTTGGGTGATCGAACACTCGATTTGGCGAAGCGATAATCGGTCAACAGAAAACTCATGAATTGCATGATATTTGAAGATCAATCGATCGGTTAGAGGCACCGGTCGACTAATTACAATAGTAGTGAGGCCAGATGAAGTTAAAACATGGAGCGATCGATCGGAATCCACTCTAACAGTTAATTTTTTGTCAAACACAAGGACAACGATCATATTATTTAAAGAGTCCTATAAAAGGGATCCAAGGAGTGCATAATCAATCAAAAATTCAAGGGAAACACTAAGCATCAAAGGGAAATCATTTCTTAAATTTATTGAGCCATATTGTTGAATCTTCTTTTTTGTCTCTCTTTTCATCATGTGAGTTTGATATTGTAAAAGAGAGAAACATTTGTTTAGATATTTTAGTGTGAGCACCTATGTAGAAGAGATTTTATCTTACCTCTCGGGCTAGAGAAAATATTAAGAGTGATCTTTTGCAAAAGAGATGTATCTACTTCTTGAACAAAAAAATCAAGAGGTAAAATCTTTTTAGAAGGAGAGGTTGTCTTGCCTCTGGAAGTGAAGAAGAAGGTGGTGTAAAGGGTTTTCCTTACCCTATTTGAAATGAAGGAAGGTGTTAGTGGAATCTTTGACGATCTCGAGATCGAGAAATTGGAGTGGGGACGTAGACTAAGGTGTGACCGAACATCGTCAACAAATCTCTTATCTTCTTTGTATTTGTTTTCTCTCTCCCTCTCCTTCCTACCTTATTATTCATGTGGTTCGATTATAATTGCGTTGATTTAAAGTTTAACGATCGATTTTAAACTTTCGTAACATATTTTATGAAATCGATCTTTTCGGTAAAGCACCAATTCAACCCCCCTCCCTCTTGGTGCCTTGTGATCTAGGAATTTCGAATATGGTTTTTGATGCCTAAATGCCCATAGATGATGCCTGAAGCCTTTAGGATGTTTGATATGATTTTCCCCAAAGTTTTACACTAAAATTAGTAATTTTTGGGTTGGACGACGACTTTCTCGACGTTGGCATGGTCGTGCTGACCTTCAGAGCGGCCGTGGCCGAGAGGCTAAAAGTCAAACAATTGTCGATGTATTGACATGCCCATGACAAATTGTAATATCCACGATTTGATGCACATAAGATTATATATATTAATCATATATTATATGACCGAGATGTATTATCATAAGTGTGTTACCATGTGTGCATCAACACCATAGAATCCAACACTTGAAATTGATGAGAAATGATTAAGGACAAGGAAAAATGACTTTTAAAAAATATTAAAATTTGGAAAATTAAAGTCCCAATAATTGTTTCTATACATAAAAGTATGATAAATATGATTTTTAATAGGAGTATTTGTTAGGTTAAATGATAGTGTAAAATTGAAAAATAAAAAAAAATGATCAATTTTGTTCTTCGAACAAAAATTTGGATTTTAATTCCTTCATAATTTAATTTTATAAATATTTTTGTTGAATCCAAATGAGGGTAGTTTCTTATTTACATGTAATGTCTTAAGTTTGAATAAATAAAATAAATAATAAGAAAAATGAGAAGCGAATTACTTATCACTTGGCCACATACCGTAACCACACGAAACTCAAATGAAGAGGCAAGAGAAGGAAGTAAAAACAAAATAGAAAAGGAGGTATTTCAACAACAAATCAAGATTTCTTGCTAGGATTTCATCCAAGTAAGTTGTTTACTCCTTTCCTATGAATTATTCTTATAAAATTCAGATGAAAATCATTTCTTATGAGCCTTCAAGATCTTCTTGTGTTTTTATGTCCATGATCTTGTGGTGTGGATCAAACCCTAGTTCACCTAAATGAAATTTCATCTTTGTTGGACACCAAACACTAGCTGAAACTGTCAACATGATCTCGACACCTTAGAGTTCTGCAAGAATTATGAATTTTTGTAGATTTAACCCTAATTGAGTCTTCTTTCTATAGGATCTTGAATCAGGTTAATTAAATTTGTATATGAAAAGTTATGAGTGAATTATTACGAGTCGCCCTTTTTGTTTTTTATGATGAGTAGTCTGAATTGTAAATACTACGATAATTTAAATACTTATCCTTAATAAATGAAATTTATATGTGTTAAATGTTATAAAGTCCTCTTTGTAATCCAAGTGGAGTCACCTTTATAGACCATGTATAATGAAAGTTATGAGTTTTAATGCAAACATCACTTAGTCTGTCAAAATAGAAAAGTTGAAGAAAACAAAGGCAAATATCTGGATTTTCTAAAAACCATATATGAGCAATAAAATTATGATATTTATATGATTAAACATTAGGGAGTCTAGTTTCATGAAAATGTAATTACTTAATTATCATGAGTATTCCAAAGGATATGAATTTTACACCTGAAAGCACTCAATTTGTCAACAAACTGGGTAGGTGAAGAATATAGTTGTATCGGTGAAATTTGTATAGACCTTATACAATAGACCTTAATGAGAAATTTCTAAAGGATTAAGCTTCATAAAGTCTATTATTATACAAAATTATACTTGTATTAATATCACATATTTACTAATCATTATAATGATGTTTTTAGCACCACACGAGTTCCTAGTGTACTAAGGCACACTAGAAGTAACCCATCATTGTTATACCTCATGTTGTGTCTTTGAAATGTCATTTGACATGATTATATATTTTATATGATCAAAAAGTGAGTGGATTACTTTTAATGCAATTATATGATGTGTGTTCTAAGTGATATGATAAAGTTAATGCATGCATTATTCATCTTATCTGTCATGCATTGTATTTCCTCTGCCGGAATGATATGTCTTATGTAGGGAAGGTATCCCATATGATATCCTATGAGATAATATATATTCTCCTATAGGGATGATATGATGTCCTACGGGATGATATGATGTCTCTGGTAAGGGATGATATGTCTTCTGTAGAAAATGTACCCCATGTTTTGGGATGACATAAAATCCTACGGGGTAATATGTTACTTTGACCAATTGGTAATATGACATGTGCATTATGCATATGTGCATATATGATATGAGATGATGCTCATGATATGATATGTGAAATGTTATATGAAGTGAAACAAATATGTGATATGCTAAAGATGTCATTTCATTGAGATTAGTTGATGTAGTATCCTTCGTAACATGATAATTGTTCATAAGTAATAAGATGTCAGCTTCTTTGCTATAAGTTTTTCACATATTGATTAGTTTATCTGAATTAAATAGGTGATAACACATAGGTTATGAGTTTTCAACTTACTGAGTTGTTATTTGCTCATAATGTTGTTTTAACACTTTTCAGATCAGTAGACTAATCATGTTGTCGTGCTTGAAAATCATTATTGGATTAAAAGCACTTTTGAAGATAGAAGATAGATATGAGATTTAGTCTCTAATTATTTTTTTGTGAGGATGTGTGATTTCTTTTAATCTGTCATATGGTGTGTAAAAGCTAAATGTTTCAAAAATCTTTTAGAAAGTATAAGTTTGAATTTCGTGTGTACTTGCTCGAGATCAAATACAAGTGTGTTGTGAACAATAGTGTCCGCATATTTCTACATGATAACATGACGCTTCCGCCATAAGAATTTGATCGATCGTATTATGTCGCGGCTTGTGGGTTAGACCAAAGTTTAAACCGAGGTCGTGACACAAATTCTTTCATGGCTACGACAATGCCGAGCACGACCGTGACACCCCAATTATGATCATGAGCAAGAGGCCTGCAGGAACGAGTCTAAAACTGGACTCGCTCATGGTCGTTTCCCATGGAAGCACGATCGCAAAATGGCCTGGACCACTTTGTCATGGCCGTAACCAACTGATGATGTACCTTATGCTATTAAAAACCTATTTTCATTGTAATTATACTATGTAAAGATGATTTTTTATTATATATGAATATAGATATATGAAATGCATGTTTCCTCGTAACTAGATTAAAATTTGAAATTGAGCGATGTAATAATTGATTATTAATTAAAAAATATAATGCACCCAGTTGATGAGAATCATTACATGTCTCCGCACAATGGCCCTTATCGGATTAACAAGAGATAATTATTCTGACACCTCGATCTATGTATTGTCTTTAAGATTAATTATTCTCACATCGACAACGGTGTGTGTATTTCTAATCGCCTTCGGACGAAGGGAGCATTGTCTCCAAAGCCTAGCTAGTTTATTATGAGGGTAACAACATAACTCTCAACTATTGTAATATCAAAGATTGTAAGTGCCAGATTGAATTGATAGATTGATGCTCATGAAAGTAAAGGCTGAAAGGATTATAAAGCAACCTTGAGGAAGTTATTGATGCTATTACTAAGATAAGTGCAAGACTCGTATGCCTAATGAATTGAATGATGATTGTTTTGATTGTTCCATACTTATAATACGATGACGGTTATTTACATGTCTTACCATGTTTTTTATGTTAAATGCATGGTGATAGATTGTTATGATTGACATGTACATCATATGCTAAGTAGGTGGCATGCATACTTTTCTATTTCTATTATATGAAATCGAATATGCATATTATATAAGTATCTTGAATAGGATCGTTCACATTTACATACTCTAATTGAAAAATTCTGCACTCTAGATCCAGGTAGGTAACTAAAATATGGATGTATGGTGGCCATCTTATGACGACAAACATGCACATGGTCTAGACCTAAATAGTGTCATGATGTTATATTGAGTCTAATAGACTACTGATTCAGCGATGTTCAGAAAGATTATTTTAATATTATTAATTTAAAGTTTTCCTTGCAATAATATAGAATCATTTTATTACGATTATATAATGGAGAATGGGTTCACACAGCCGAATTCCCCTAATTGTTACTAATTTTTAGGGTGAATTTGGAGGTGTTACAATTTGATAAAGACATACTTAAATAATTTATGATACACATAAATCATATAATAGCATATCATAGATCATTGCATCTTTATTCGTGCAAATTCACATAATGATCGTGAGACAAAATACATATACTTAAAAGCAATTAATTCATGTAATCAGAATAAAAGAATATAATGAGATTTGTGTCTTGTATTATAATGTTAGTGTATTATATGATTTTTAATTAATTAAAAAAACAATTCTTAATTATTTTTTATTTAATTTATCTTTATAAATAAGAATTGACGTGACATATTTCTTCTATTATTCTATTTTATGTTATTCATATATAAAAAAGAACAAACATACTCAAATTTTGATTTTAACTTTACAATCAACATCGAAAAGTTTAATATGACATACGGAAAATGAAGATTAAAGCATTATTAAAGTAGTGAATAAAGTGCTTGTACTATTATGATGTGTGCATTTTTTAAAATGTGTTTTACGACGTCATGTAATCATAAAGATGAAAGATGAATACCACCTCAAATTGATGAAGTAAGAAGAATGAAAAAATGTTCAAATGATTATAAAACAACACCAAAAATATATAAATTAAAATATAAAAAATGTTAAATAATAAGTAAGAATTAATGAGTTATAAAAAAATTCCTAATATGTACATGATAACAAGAAGTTCATAAATGTGTATTCTTTATATAATAGTCATTAAATGTATGTTCATTGTAATTCATATGAGCCTACAAGGTTATCAAAATCGTGACCTTGATAGTAAGTACGATCCTACCTAAGATCTGCGATCTCGATTTCAACTTTGAGATCATTTTTGCACGATCGGTAGGATCGTAATAGCAAGAACATAAGATCGTACTATCCTACCGATCTTACTAATTCATTTTTTAAATTTTTTATTTTTAATTTTTAATTTTTCATCAAGTGCAACATGATTTTTTTAGAAATAAAATTAAGAAAAAGGTTATTGGTTATAATTAAAATTTTAAAATATTTTTGCACAAAATAACTCCATTATAAATGTATATTAAAAATTATTATATAATGCTATTTCATATTCATCATATTATTGTCATTTTTTATCAATCTTTATTATATAAATAATATACATATGCATTTGTAACAAGTCTCAATAGGATAATACTCATGATAACATTATTTATAATTTAAAATATTTCAAATTTATTTAAAAAATATTTTTTACATAATTTTATGTATTAAATTATTATTTTAATATATAAATAGGATCTTACGATTTTCGGTCTGATTTTACGATCTTACGAATATCTTTCGATCTTATATGAGATCCCGATCTTGACTACCTTGTGAGACTATATAACCTTTACATATTCTTATCGACAAATATTCTCATATTTTGAATCTGTGTAGATAACTAATATTTAGGACGACTTAGTTGCGCACGACCTAATGTTAAAGAGACTATGATAAGTGTGAGAGACTATTTATGAATTCCATTGCTAATATAATTATGACTCATTTTCTTATTGTGTACATAGAGGAGAATTAGTTCCTTTATTTGATTGAGTTTAAATTGAAGAGAAATAAAGAAAAAAATTCCTCCTTTTTTTCATTTTTCTTTAATTTTCTTTTCCTTTCAAATCGAAATAAAAAAAAAAATTAACTTTCCGAATCGAGATAAAAACAAACATAATTAATCACGTAACATTCGTTCCTTCTCTTCCTTCCTTTCTAATTATTCTTCTTTTTCTTCTTTCCTTGCTAATTATTCATTCTCTTGCATTTTCTTCTCACTTTTATCTTTTTTTTCTTAATAATTTTGAACCAAACAAATCCTCAATAATAAAACAATTATTTTATTATGATTGTGAGACGAAGACGAAGCGCAAAAAAAAAAAAAAAATCACATGCTCGGAATTTCGGATCGCATTAGATCCGCAAACCTCCCTAAAATAGTGGTATATTTTTTAACAAGTATGAAAAGGGACCTAATAGTATTTACTTCCCAATTGCACATCGAATGAATAAAATTTTTATAAAAAATTTTCATGCAGAAGATAGAAGATAATAATGTCCTTTCTAATTGATGGTAGAAAGAATTTCATTTGTTGGCATAAAAAATAATTTGAAAATTTAAATATATACATTGATTGGACAAGAAAGAGTATATTGAATGGCAGTGCTCTTGTAACCTAGACTTCCTCGACACTTTAATTATATTGAAAATTTATTAGTTTAACAACTTTAAATTATTTCACGTATTCACGTAGGATTGCATTTGTGGGACAACATAGACCGATACTTCATAAATAACACTCGAAACAATTGTATTCGATCGTAGAAAAAAGAAAATACACCAACGAAGGAAGCTATAAAATTGATTATGACACTTATGAAAAAATATTAGAAGCGCGATAAACCTTTAATCTACACATTGTTCTACCAGATTAGGATAAAAAAAAACAGAGTTTAAACCAGATGACGTGACACAAAAAAGTGGGCCTTTTTTTATAACACACATAAGAAGAAGAGTACAATAAAAACACCATATTATACAGTGAAACGGTACCAGAGTAGTCAAAGAATTACTCGACGTTTTCAGTTCTAAGTTGACCGCATATTCTAGCGGTCTCGAACAAACATCGTATGATGTATCATGTTGTCGTATTAGATATATAATAATTATTATTATAACATATATGTGTGTGTGTTAGTGAGATGCTGGGAAGATAATTATGCTTAAAGATTCTAATTTTATATTTTCTTTCCCATCAAGAAGGAAAACATTTACCTCAGAAATTATTATATGCTTCGTATAATAATTGATATAGCCTTCAGCAAATATAAGAGTAAAAGCTCCCACTTCTCTCCTCCTCCCTCAAATATGTCTGATACATAATATATCAGTATCCTACTCAGAGATCTCGGGAGAGCACGACAGCCAGTTTTATTCCTCAAGACCGGTGCTTCAGGACCATCCGTCGCAGCTCTGCCACGTCAACCTCACCGGACCCGCTCGCGGGCCGGTAGAAACCCGTCGCTGGGTCGGGCAACCAGGAGCAGGAAGCCGACGCCGACGAAGACTCAGACCCCGAAGCCGCCGCGTGTCTCATCATCGCCCGCTCCGCATCCGCGGCCGTAGACGAGAACCGGCCGCTCCCCGTCGCTGCGGCAGAAGCGGCAGTCGAGTAGCCCCTCCTGCGAAACGAAACGCGCCACCGTCAGATGCGACGCCGGGATAGTAAGAGAAAGCGAAGCGTGCGTTACGTTACATTACCGTTCGACGACGAGGGTGACGCCTTCGGAGAGGGCGGCGAGGAGGCCGCGACCGGAGAGAGCGCGCGCCATCGGATCACTTTAGCGCGGCTCTCCGGGGAAACAGTACGCGGCGAAGGCCGGAGGTGGAGAGAGGCAGGAAGTGGACGGCCATTTATAAGTGCGAGTAAGCGTCAGGAGGTGGTGGCGGACGAAGATTAGGGTTTGAATGAGTCCAAGTGGAAGCACGAGAGCGGCGCAGTTGGAGGCAACCGGCTCGAGATCGACGCGTGGTGATCCGAGGAACGGCAGCCGTCCGTTTTCGAAATAAAATATGTTTTTGATTCCTTTCGGTGGCGGTGGAGACGAGTAACGTCGGCCGCTAGATGACTAGATCTTTATCGTTTCGATCCACGTGGCAAATATGCGGCGGACGTCGTGGCTTCTAACGGAAGTCTCTCGATTTGGGCTTTCTTTTGAGACCCCTATTGGCCCATTGTCGTTTCTTGCTCCCTTCTATTTTTGTTGACTTTTCTTTTATATTTCGGTATTTCCTTTTAATTATTTATCCTTCTTTGTCGATTTCAGGAAAACGTAGTTTGCAATAACGATAAAATAGTAATTTCTCAGAGATAACGTGCAGTGAAATCTTATTTCACACGTGAGGAGCTTTAATGGAATTACTATGTAAAAATAAAATTGTGTGAATTCAGTGTTTTTATTTTCTGCTGATGTAAAAACTTCGGAAAACCTTTTATTTGGCATTGATTTTTCATATGATTAGTTTTCTTTTAAAATATGGAATTCTGATTCTTTTTACCCAATAGGGACACACTAAAAGTGATATCATTTTCTTTAAAAAAATTTGTAGATATCAGTTTCCCGTAAAAGTTATATACACTAGAAAAAAAAGAAAAATAATAAATGTGCATTATGTAGTTTTTTCATATAGATTTAAAATGTCTTATGGAGAATAAAAATTCCAAGAGATAAATTCAAACACTGATTTCATATGTTTTGCTGATGACCCTTTATCTGAACATAATTGGCAAATAATCATAATATATCTTACAAACTTTAAATTATAATAGGTAGACCTCAACACCAATTATTATTTTTTAAAAGTAAAAAAATCTGTAAATTTCTTACATATTTTTTTATATACATTCGTAGAAATTCTCAATTTCTTTTGTAATTGCCCTCAAATGGTCGTTGCTATGCGATAAAACACAATCAAAGAGATACTACTTACTACAAATATTTTGATTAAAATATTACTTTCTTACTCGTCCTTTGGTCAGACTAAAGATTGAGGGATATGAAGGGATGGTGTGGAATATGAGGGAATGAAATTAGTTAAATCATATTTGATTATATTTTTCATTTAAATTAAGAGGGGGTGGGGTGGAATAGTTAAACTTTTCATATATCACATTTTTCACTCTACCAAATTGATGGAATGATGAGGGATAGATTATTTTAGGCCAAATCAACATCTTTCCCTTTTTTTATTACCAAATAAAATTATTTCTTTTCTTACCAAATTAAATCACCTCTTTCCTCTCTCCTCTCTCCTCTCTCTCTCTTTGATATATTATCATTTTTTCTAATATGAATACATATTTATCTATCATTTTTATTTAAAAAGGTAAGAATGATTTTTTAGTAAATATAAAATTTTATTCAAAATAAACATAAATACTATTTAAAAATAATTTAATACTAATATAATACATTCAATTGGGTCGGAATGTAAAGCATGTATTTGGTCTTGACACGACCAGGTCGGGTCTCAAAGAAATGAGATCTGATCCTGATGCAATTATTCGTCGGGTCAGGAAAAATTCGAAAAATTCGTACCGGTGCAAGCGAGGATGACCAAGTCGTCCCGATTCATGTTCACACCTAATTGACGATTATAAATATTTTAAATATATAATGAAGGATAAAAATGACTTTTATATAAATAAAACATTCGTTACCCCACTCCACATCCTATATAATTTATTATCCAAACATAAACTTTTTAATGACACACCACATTTCACCACCCCATCACTCACCACACCACCCAACACTATCCCTCCATTAGTTATTTGCCAAAGTGGATTGAGAGATATGAAGGGGTGAGGGTAATATGAGGAAATATAATTAGTTAAATCATATTTGGTTATATTTTTTATTTAAGTTAAGAGGGGCGGAGTGGAATAGCTAAGCCTTTTCAAACACCACATTTTTCATTTTCCACCTGTAACGCCCCCAAAATCGCCTCTCCTGTCACGTAAGCAGTCAAGTTGACCCCGGGAGCGTTACACTGTCTACTACACTATTGACCATGACCATTCAATAAAATGGCGTACGTGGCATTTATATAATAAAAAAATATAAAATCAAGACTTTAATGCGGAATTTTAAACGGTGGAATGCCAAGAAATATTGTTAGTTAATACGAACTATAACAAAGCAGAGCAAATTCCAACTTAACAAGTTCACCCGAAGGAAGGGTTCAATGTGCGAAAGAACATGATGTCTATAAATAGAAGAGAACATGCTGAAAAAAAATAAATGCGTATTTCGAGATCTTGTAGTAATATTTGGTGTCATGTGCAGCCTTCTCCAAGCTCTGAGTACTTTCACTCCTTATTGATTAGCATTCTCACCTGTAAAATCCCAATGCAGGAGAATCGAATACCCATGAGCAAAGACGTCCAGTACAATAGAAACATAGACGATGAAATAAGATTCAGTGAAGAACATTGAAATAATATATCAATGATAACCTATTGTAAACCTTGGCTTTTATGCGGTGACTATGATGAGTCATGAATCATACTTTAACACTATCCATATCTGTGCTCATTTCTTTGCTATAACTATACTTTATCTTTACCATTCTCTGCATTATCTTTATAATACTATGATCCATACTTTACTGTCCATGTCTATACCATACTATGTAATACTTTACTCTGCATTTGCTTTACTGTGAGTTGCACTACGTCTTTTATATTACTATGATATCCTTACAGTAGGTTGTCCACTTGGTTTGGACTGACAACCCATTGTTAATCTTTCATCTGATCTTATTAATCACTTTAAATAACTTGTACCTCTTGCTTTTTTGTTCAATGAATACAATGAGATCAATGAGAGAATAGATCTTGGAATCAGGAAAATAGGATCAATTGTACATAGGCAATATTCAGGTTTAAAAAGATAATTAATTAATAAATCTAATTAAAAGGTTCCTGAAAATCAGTATGAGGTAAATCAAGACAAATCAATAATAATACAATCCATATATTATATTCCAATAATAATAATAACAAAATAATCATTATAAAATTGATTATTAAATTAATCAATTAATATAATTACTTTCTATTATTCTTCTTCAAGAAATTCAAGAAGGAAATATCTCTATAATTTTTTTTCTCTATTCTTTTCTCGCTGGCATGGGAATTCAACAAATTCGAAGGAAATTCCTTTTCTCTTTTTTTTATTTGATCTCTCCCCACGACTTCGGTCAAACCTTTTATTCTCTCTCTACATTCTTTTCTCTCTCTTGATTGGCTCTGTACAATGAACCAACCCAACGTTATTCCTCTTTTTTTAACTATCTTCTCTTTCCCCTTACGATCAGCATGGGAAAATTGGATTTCCACTTGCGCAATATTTCGGAGTTGAAAGATTAATATTTCACTCCGTGCGGAAACTCTTTTTTCCCTTCGGTGCAAAATACTGCTGGCCAAATTTTTTTTCCTTCGAGCAATCATTTGTTTATTTCTTCCACGATGTAATCTATTTTTTTATAAACCATCGTAACACTTTTTTTTAATCTAACAGTAGCAATCTCAATAAAAAGATAATTAAAGAACTACGGATCCCCCATACGTACTTTCGCCCTACTCTAAATTCTACATCTTAGCAATCAATAATATAGAAATAGAACAAACAGAAATAACTATGCATGCAAACAATCAACCAATTAAAGAATTCAAGAAATCAAACAATTAAAAATGATAATTTGAACCCTATTCATATTCTTTTCTTTTCATAACGATTAGGGCATGAATTGAAATAATTCAGAGGTCATGCACAAGATATGTGAGTTTTCTGTTCAAATCGGTCAATCGATTCACTGAGTCGGTCGACCGGTTCACCAGATATCAGAATGACTTTTTGCACTGTTTACACATAACTTTTTGCACCAATATCAGAATAAGGTGATTTTTGATTCGTTTGAAAGCTAACAAGATTATCTACAACTTTCATATTTACATGTTAGTCCAGATATGAATAAAACATATTCAAATATTAACTTCATGTTTAGTGTATAAAATAATTAATTCCGAATTGAACTTTTCTCGCACTTTAAATATGATTCTGATTATTCGAAATTTGTATCATCAAAATATAATTAAATATAGCATAAAGAATCTATAAGTGAACCACTTATTGAGTTGTCTTTGTTCTTTAAAACTCTGGGAGCAAAGGTTTTAAGGACAAATGAATTACAAGTTTTTGAATAACAAATTCCTATAACATTATGCAAGTTGGAAAAGATTTTTCCTCCTTTTTTTGATGTTATGGTACATTTGCCAATTCATTTAGCAACTGAGGCTAGGATTGCTGGGCCTATTCATTATCGATGGATATATCGCGGTGGCTATATTTTTTAAAGACACTCATTAGTAATAGGGCTCGTCCAGAAGGTTCTATTGCAAAAAGGTAACATAGAAAATGAATGCACGACCTTATGTTCTATGTATCTACATAAAATGGATACAAAATTTAATCGATTTGAAAGAAATTTTGATGGTGGTGCAAATAAACCAAATGGAGGATTGTCACTTTTTTTATCAATCAGGAAGACCTTTGGGAGCTAGCAAACAAAGTGTTCCCAATTCATGTGAATTGGAGCAAGCTCACTTATATACTTTAAGAAATTGTGAAGAAGTTCAACCATTTATAGAGTATGGAATTAATCTATTCAGTTACTTAATTTTACTTTTTCCTCTTTTTGCGTTGCATTCAATTATGTTTATATATGGGAATTGTGATGTATTCTAAACTTGTAATTTACATTACTTATGTAGAAATTTTCACAAATTCAAGCTAGCAGTTCTCAAGATACTTCTAATATGGAATGGAATAAACAATTTATTTCTTGGTTTAAAGTTAAGTTACATAACAATGTGAACTGTAGGTTTCAAGATTTGAGCTAATACTCCTTGAGATACTTTTAACTAATTAATTAATTTTGTCTAATGTATATTATTCTTGATAGGTTGCATGATTGCATAAAATAGACAATAGGCATTCTATGAAGGATATGCTCTCATTGTCACGTGGTCCTAGTCAATATGTTACATGACTTAATGGGTACATTATTAAAAGTTTTTTATTTCATGTAGAAGATTATGACAAATATTTGAGAACTCAAAATAGTGGAGTGGTGGTAGTTGGCGAGAATGATGAAGACGTCGAGACTATTGATTATTATGAAATTTTAACTGATATTTTGAACTACAATTTCTTAGCAACAAAAGATTAGTTATGTTCCAATTCAATTGGTTTGATATGTATCATAAAGAAAAAGGAGTGAGGCAGGATGAGTATGACATTGTAAATGTTAATCCGAGACGATTTCTCAATACAATGAGCCTTTTCATTCTTTCTAATGAAGAATCACAAGTTTTTTATGCTACTAATCTTTCCAATAAAGGATGGCATGTTGTTAGAAAGGTGCAACCTCGTGACACGCATGAAATCGTGCAACAAATGGATGATGTAGAAAATTTAGATAATTGACTGCAAAATGTTTGATGAAGGTGCATTATTATTTGTTTTTTCTGATGAATTTCTCTCTTTATTGATGTAACTATGTTATGGTTTATTTGGTGTTTTTTTTTGCTAATTTATTTGTTGTCTTATTTTTTTAGTAATAATATGATGATTGCTAAGTTTGGAAAAGGGGTTGGATCCTATTCGAAAATGAAAAGTAACACTTTCATCGCGCCAGGTGCATTAGGAAGGGGAATGGATCAAGGAATAAGAATTTCATCTAACACTACAAGAACTCATGTAGTTGATGTCGAATAATGCATAATTAGTGTGCTGATCCTTTGTCTTCTGAGCTTGAATGCTTACACCATTGTGACCCTTTACCATGTAATGTAATAAATTGCAAGATGTTGATTCATCATAAGATGAGGCTAGCCTCTTACCTCAAACAACTGAATGCATCCAAGATAGTCAAAGAATAGAAACAAGTAAGTTGATATTGTGTTACTGTTATCATTTCATTTTTAGTTAGATTTCTACTAATGATCCTTAGTTATAATATCATATTGTTGATTCTCAATTGTCTCAACATGTATAGGTTCAAGTGCTAATCAAAAGAAGAGAAAAGTACGTGGTAAGAATAAGTACAAAGGTGTGGCAGGCCTTGAAGGTGGAAAAAAATTGAAAGTAACATTTTATAACAATCGGACAATAAGAGAAAATCATAAATCATTCTCAAGACATTTGGGAAGGATTGTGTGTGACCAAAATATTTGTCCATTACAAATGCGTGGATGGAAAGAAATTGGAGAAGATGAAAAAGATCACATGTGGGCAGCAATTGTGGTAATTTTTTTCTTATTTTCACCAATTTTTCACACTTATATAAGATGCTAACAATATAATTATTTTGCAGGACAAGTTTGAAAGCAAGGAGTTGGACATTCATAGAGAGAACATAATGGATAATATGAAGGAACTTTGGAACAAGTGGAGAGGAAGTATGCATTTCAAATATGTGAAGGGTAAAACAATCCCAGCGGCTTTAAAAAGTATACCAGATGGATATAAGAGATATTGGGAATGGATGGTCAAAGAATATTGTAATTACAAAAGTTTTAAGGTTAGGACATATTATTATTAGTATTATTATTTCATGTTAGTTTAGTTATCCTCCTTTGTGGTATTCTAATTTAATGTGGTATATATGTGAATAAGAAGCAAGTGAAAGAAATTTGAGAAATAGGGCAATGATGGCTATGTCTCATCGATCTGGTAGCATGCCCATTAGAGAAATTATATATCAACATGTGAAATAGTAAACATGTGTTGGGGTTCTTATTATGCGAACCCGACAAGGGGAAGAAATCCGATTCGACGCCGAGTAGAAAAGAAGAAAAAAAATCCAAGCTTACCTCGGAGATGAGTGCAGACCGAGACCAAGACGAAGTCATCTCTTGATGTTATAAAAGAAAGGGTGCAGACGTGATGGAGCGTGTGTACTGAATGAAGCTTCACGAGAGAGAAAATATTCTTTTCTACGGCCGTGAACTTGTACCGAGAGAGAGAAAAAAAGAATAGAGAGAAGAGAACTTCGGAGTTTGATTCGGGAATGAGTTCTTATCCCTTTTCAATGAAACTTCAGGCATTACTTCTCAGCAGCCTTCTCATCGATTCCTCATATTCCGGTGAGATCATTCTGACTTTTATCCTCGGTTTCGAGAGACTTTTATTCTATGACATTCAAGATTAATTCTTGAGATTATTATTGTATTCCTTTGTGTAGTTCAGAGAAGATATTTTGTAACCTACTATTATTTCATAGTGAAAGAATTGCTCCTTGCTCCCGTGGTTTTTCCTCTCACGTTGAGAGGTTTTCCACGTTAATTATTTGTGTCTTTGGTCTGATTTAATTCCTTTATATTATTGTCATCATCCCATTATTGTGCGCATTAAAAAGGGAAAAAGAAGATAATTCCGCAAAGATCAGTTCAGCCTTTTTTCCCAACATGTTAATATTTCTCTATTATATATGTCATTATACATAACTTTATTTTAATATGAAGGGAGGAAAAAATGGGAAACCATTAGACGTGGTGACAATCTTTTATGAGACACACAAAAAGAATGTTAGACTTGTTGAGATGGACACAATTGAAAGACATGTATGCTTTCTCTTTTATTAAAATGTCATTTAATTTAGAAAAAAAGAAAGTTGATGTAATTATTATGATGTTTTGTAGGCCGAGATTCAAGAATTAGTCCGATTGGAACCCGAACTTACTGCCATACAAGTAGTTGAGCGATGATTTGGACATCAAAATAGAAGTCATGTTGTTGGATTCGGCGGCGGGATAAAGGCTATTTGAGAGGAACTACTACTACAAAAAGTGCTTTACTAAATAAATTACATGTTGCAGAAGAGGAAAGCAAGTATTTAAAGGACCGATTAAGCTCTATGGAGGAACAATTGCAACAAATGATGAAACATTATTTTGTTGAACAATCTAATAGTCAACCCCAAACAGCCCCGCGAACAAATGAAGAAGCGTCTAATTGATTGCTAGTATATTTTCTTACTATTTTCATTTTGTTAGTTGAATTTTTGTTCGTTACTATCAACAAAATGAGTCTCTATTAAATTAATTAATCTTATTATCAACAGATTTGGTGTGATTAATCTTAATGAGTCTCCTATAGAGAAATGCATGCTTATGGACATGGCCTTATGATGAAGGTGTGGGGAGAATAGATTTTTATTTCGAGGATGATTACTCCAAATATTTAGAATGATTTCACCACAACCCATATATGTTTAAGCTTCTAAACTTCAATTGAAGTTGCTTAGAAATTAGACAATAATAATTACTTTAGTCTAGCAAATGGTTTGGGTTTATATTTATTTAGAAAAATTTGAAACATGATCTAGAAAATTATTATTTAACTATTTGTTATCATATAGAAAAAATTGAAACATGATCTAGAAAATTAAATATATGTTATCATCGTTCAAACAATTAGGCTACTTCATTCCTTTGTATAATTGCATCTTTAACTATTTTCATAATGCTTCATTCTATTAATTTGTACTTGAATCTTAAACTTACTATATTTATACTCATACGAAAAAACATATTCAGATGGAAAAATATGTCTAAGAATACTCAGATGCCACAACAAGATATTCCAGTTCTTTAATTGTGTTTTTTTGCACTATCTTATTCATTGTGTTATTGTAGGTTTGTTCTAATTGGTGATTTTTGACATCTTATGCAAGTGTGTCTTAACTATCTTATAATTATTAATTATGTAGATCTTTAATATTGTCTAATCTTTTGTATTCAAATTTCACATATTTTGAAGATATGATATATTAAAGATCATGTTGGCATCCTTTTGTAGACAATGATGCTGGTTTTGCTCAATTTTTTTAGATTAGAAGGATATATATGATGCACTTGTACTTTAAATATCATGACTAAATGTTGATGGATGATGTGAAATTTAACGTACCAATATGCATGGGTGGATGTTGGAAGATTTGAACATTGTCATATGCAACATCATTTTCTCTATTTTGTTATCATTACATTGTGACTCTTAATTTTCTGGTGCCAAATGTAGTTCAATTAGTGTGATTAAAATTTATCAATTTTAATGTCAAGAATTTTTTAAAAAAATTGTATATATCAATTTGCTATTGTGATTTATCAACCATCCAAGTGGTCATTAAAGATATTTAGAGGGAAATTATATTTTTGTCAATAATTCATTTTAACGATCGGAATGTTGGTCATTGAAATAGGGCACAAAATCGTTATTAAGGTCAAGAAAGCTGGCCATTAATAATCACATTTAACGTCGAATTGAGTGGACATTTTAAATATTGAGTGAGAAGGTGCCAATCGTGATTAACGACGACCAACATGGTCGTTAATCACTAATTTTAATGACCAGCCTTTTGCTCGCCGTTAATGCTTTTAACAATGATAATTTTTCTCCGTCGTTATTGATTTTTAGTGGCGAAGCCTATAATGGCAACTCACGACCAGAATTTGTTGTTGTTAGAGAAAAATAACGACCAGTTTTCTACTTATAGCGGCCAATTTTCGCTTCGTTAAAAGCATGTTTTCTTGTAGTGGTGCCATTATCAATATCCATGGCATCTAAAAATAAATTTTCAGCAAGGACATCGATGACTCAATGGTGTGTCAAGGAGACAAGTACATAAATCATGAAAGATGGAAAGGTTCAAAGGAGGGGTCCGCCTTTGGAAGTTCCTGCCACTCCTACAATGTAATCTCCAATTCAGCCACCAGCATCAAAAGGGAAGACTAAACCGCCAGTCATTGGCCAAGGGAAGACTAAACCGCCAGTCATTGGCTACATGTCAAAGTGAATCTCCTCTAATATATCAACGCAATTCATCTGAGGAGAAAAACACTTCACCGACATTAGTACAATCTTCCCCATCTACTTTGTTACAATGGCGACCTAAGAATCACTTGACGATCCAAGATCAAGAGCATAGCTCTCAACTTCCACCTCAAGAGACTATTGTACATGAAGAATCACAACCACTAGCTGACGACATCACATCGAAAATGTAGGCATCATCCAACTCAGCATGTGTTGAGCCTCACCACTACGAGTATTTACGATCACAATTAAACCCGATGAGATCATTCCATATCTACTTCTGTTATTCTTATTGATAATTTCTTATTTGTCTTAGCATATTCCATATCAAAGTCGAGCTAACGACTTTAAACTTAGGAGGCGTTTCTCTAGAGGTAATCTTTGTACATTACCAGGTAATATTGTATTAAATTACCTGGGTCCACCACATTACTCTGTTCACTTGTGACAGGTAATGGGTAATTTGCATTGCCCAGGCAATTCACATTGCCTATGAAGTGGCAATGTAGATTGCCTATAGGAGGATAGACAATTTATATTACCACCTGGGTTGTAATATTTTAAATTTTACTTTCCGCATTTGTCATTTATAGATTTATTTAAATAAATTCTAAAATACATTGAATAAATTATAATAATAATTAAATAAATTATAAAATTAATCAAATAAATATTATAATTATTATGAATATATTATTATCATATTTTAAAAATATATTAATTATTTTATAAATTTTAATTTTATGAGTGAGAATATATATTTGTGATTTAAGTTTACGAAGTTAAAGATAATTTATATATCTAAATATAATTCTTTTGATTAGGGGTATATCAGTAAAGACGGTATGTTAACTCATTAATCTAATATGGAATGCTAGATAGATTACCTATGCATACTAAATAAGGTAATGTACATTGCTGGCAATTTAACAAGTGGCAATCTTTCTGAGAGGCAATCTACATTTCTAGGTAATGTTGAATGGCAATGTAGTGAACGCACCCTTCGAACTACTCATTCTCAATTATTAAACTTAAAGTTTAGATCTTTCGAGTAATTTAGTTTAGATTAATTTAGTTCATGTTAGATTAATTAGTTTGATTATCTTAGTTTCTTAGTCTATTTTCTGTCATTTTTAATTTTTGTTAATAGGTCTTTGCATGTCACAAGCTAAATTTTATTGAAATTTAAAATTTTCTTTCTTTACGATCCGTTATTAAATTCTCATGGGGTGTTATATTGAATATAACGGGCCATTACTGGGTTATCATGACACAATCAATGCTTTATTCCATGTAATTCATATTTCACGAGACGTAAGCACTTTATCACGACCCGTAACTATATTTTATCACCCATAATTTCTTTGAATCATCAATCTCATGGGTCGTCATATATTTTTTATGGGTCTCACAGTAACCGTTCTTTTGATCGCTTGCTTTTCACAAGGCGTTAGATTGGTTTCACGGGGCTCACAACAATTTTGTCGAGATTCACAAATGTTTTCATGGGTCATTACATGACATTCACCGGTACAAAATGTCCACATGTCAGTAGTCTAGTTTCACGGGCCGTTAACACTCTGTCACGGCCCGTAAGTCAGCTGATCCTCACATTTCTGCTTAGTTCTACCCGATTCACGATCCTTTCAAAACTTACACAGGGTGCATGTCCTTCACGGGGCGTTAAATTATCCTCATGAGCTGTTACGAGTTCACGTCTGTAAAACACCCTCACCTCTTTTATTTATGCAGGCTTGTGAACTATGATTTACGACATCATAGGTGCCCCTTCACGCCCCATCAGCACTCTGCTCTTCCTCTCCGATGTCAGGCACCGAGCTGAGCGACGTCCACCAGCGGCAAGGAATTCGACGACCTCCATGCATCGACCTCTTCCACGATGAGAGAGACCTCCATGATGTCGGCGATCTCCAGCTGATAACCTAGCAACGCTGCCCCTTCTTCTCTCTGCACGACAACCGCAACGTCAAGATCGGCCCCGACAAGCTTGACTCTCTTCGGCGAGCTCCAACAACTACATCTTCGTTCTCAACATTGACGACTTAGCGCGCGCCGCAATTAGTCACGTTGGCAATCCCCATTGCAGCCCTCATTTCGGCGACCTGAACTCACAGCGACCACGAACATCCTGCCATTGACCAATCTCGACAACATTGCCGCCAGCCGCTGCCCAGCTTCTCGGTGGCCACACGTCCGAGCTCTCCCTCCGACTTCGACCTCTTCGCATCTCCGGTGCTGCTGCTATCAATTCTTACCGCCGATGAACCCATCAGGTGTGAAGGAGATGGTCAATTACGGATTGTGACTGTTAGACCACGTCCTGTGTTCTTTTATACAAAATTGTCAATTGCTTTTGTGAGGGCCATTAGCTATAAATCTCACGGTCTGTGCTTATCTTTCGGTGGCTGTGAGCAAGCTATCACGCCCCATTAAATTGCGTAGAAGGCTCGTGAGCTTTACCTTACGACCAACTATGTGTATCACAGTCGTTAGAATATCTTCACGACCCGTAACAACATAAAACAAAGGACAAGAAGAAGAAGAAAAGAAGAGGAAGTAAGAAAGAACAAACAAAATTGCCTCCTCAAAATTGAAGAAAAGTAGGAAACAGAGACGTCCAAATTTATATCAGCCAAAGATACTAGGATTCTTCGTGGCTTTTTCACACACATCGACTTGGGACAATCAGGTTGTACCGTTTCCTTTACTACTTTTATATTTTTGTCATCATGTTTATTCTCCTGCGCGTTTGATTTCCAACTTTGGGGATAATGTTGAGTTCAAGCTTGAAGGAGTGTGCAATTTCATACATCATGTATATCTTTTTATATTGCATTTCAAGCATACATTCTCTTCATGTTTTATTTGCATATTTGTTTGCATTTCATATAAAAAAATAAAAAAAATTGTTTTTCATAATTGAAAATTGCATCTTAGTTTTTCATAATTGAAAATTGCATCTTATTTTCTCATTTCCTAGTATTTACTTATTTTTCTAGCATTATTCAAGAATATTTAATTAATTAACGAAATTTGAAGCATTATTATTTTATCATTTATCGCCTTCGTGTTGGGTAATTGGCTTGAAGAAAGTTGATTAGTGAAACTATGGATTTTGACGCAAGTCTTATTCATGCTCTTATTTTTATATTATGTATATTATCTTGATAATGATTATATCCTTGTTGAACATTTAAGTGTAACTGAGCTCACTAATAAACAAGTACACGTAAATTGTCATCATATATAAAATAGGGCTAGTGGAGCCTAGAGATGGAAAAACGGGCCGTGCCCGTGTCGATCAACCCGTGTTTGATCGTGTCGCGGGCCGTGTCATGCCAAACGGACCGTTTTCGACCCCGACACAGTCTGGGCCCGACTTGATCGGGCCGGCCGGGCCGGGTCGTGCCGGGTCGAGTGGCCCATTTTTTCAATTTCATCTTTTCAAATAATAAAATAAAATAAATTATTATATATTATTATTTATTCTATAATATACAATTGATAATAATTTAAAATTTCAAATACATTAAGTCATTAGTTTATAATTATTAAGTAAATAAATTTGTAAAATGATTAATATTATAGTATAGATAATTATATATATAAATTTGTAATATATAGTACATTTGTACTACTGTACTACATTATATATAATTTATTGTATAATGCATAATTAGGTACTTAGGTAGTCATAGTATATATAGATTATTAAGTACTAATTTATGATATAGTAAAAATAGTAATGAACACCGAGATTAACGTGGTTCGGCTATTTTAGCCTACGTCCACAGAAGTTTTAATATTTTATTATTATGAAATTAAAAATTAAAAATTACATCTTGTACAATAATTATTTTATGAACAATTATAGGCGGAGGAGACATATGTTTCATCATCATCTTCTATGTTAGGGTAATATGGATTCCTGACTTTGTGTTCGAGTATCTACATCAAATCAATCTTTTATTAATATACAAACCTCCATCGACTTAGAGCTCATTCTATTTCTTCTCTTGTACAAAATTTTGGAACATGCAGAAAAACATTGTTCCGATGCCACTATAGACATCAGAATGGCATTACCCATCATCATAATCATTGTCATCTTTACATTTTCATTATGTTACACTTATTTTGGATTGTCTTTCAACTCCCTTTAATATAGGCCGGTGGAGTATCTTTCGACTCCCTTTTGGCTAGGGCAGAGCATCTCAACGCCAAATATGGACCGATGGAGTATCTTTCGACTCCCTTTTCGCCATGTTGACCGTCGTCAACAAAACATAAGAGCTCTTTCATTTAACATTTTTTGTCTTTTATCTTTTTATTCTATAACTATCTTTGGGGTTTAAGAATCCAAGGCCATGAATAATAAAATTTAAGAAGGTTCAAATGAAGATAAAAATCATAATATGACGAGGTGCAACAATAACTATGATCGAGAGGACAACTAATTGATTGGACGAGTAATTAACATTCTTAATAGCTAAGAGTAAAGGAACACATAATTGGTGATATGCAAAGTAATAATCCAGTAAAGGAACACACAATTGGTGATATGAAAAGTAATAATCCATGGTACAACTTGCTACAACTCTAATTAATTGCATGCTACAATACCCGATAGAGGATGGCAGGACGTGTGACATAATCCAGATGCTAAGTGTACCAATTGACCACATCTGATGTGGTTAACCTTTTAATATGCAAAAGCATCTAGTGCATTTAATGCACGTATGTATTGGTGCATTTGTGCGATTCATGCACTTACGTGTTGATGCATTGTAGATTATGTGCATGTAATTCATGCGCAGTGATACATATAATACCTTTTCTTAAGCACATGCTACTGTAAACGACATGAGATGTATAATACATCAGGGATCAAAAGCTGAGCGCAAAAAGTGAAATAGGGTGCATAACTAAAATTAATGTGATCATTAATCATGTGATTAAATCTGTAGTAGGCATATGTGACAGATTAATGCCACATCACAATAGGGGAAACGATAGACATAAAAGAGAGGAATTTCGGATGGAGACTTTTCATGTAATTATGAAACCTATCAAATTTTACTACCATAACACTACTAGGAGCAAATGAGACACGGTGATCAGCCCCTTTTTTTTCTTTCTATAATCAAGATTTAATCAATGATAGGATAGATTGATGTCGTCATACAGATTGTCCATTCATGTACCCAAAGAGGACTTTTCGTACAATTGAATCGATCATATGACACAATACGTGAAGATAGATTTACTCATATATCCAATTATGATTTCTTGTACCTTTTGTAAACAACTGAACTGCTCTCACTATTGGGGGCTTCGATGGCTTCGATGGCTTCGATGTGTCCTTCGGCCACTGCGTCTTGGTGCTTCCCCCTCCCCTTCTCCTGCCGTGGTAAACCAATAAAGTCAGAGAAAAATCACATCTTCCTTTAGATCTGATTGTTCTACTTTTAAGGGGGTAGTGGGGTTGTTATGAGAGTGAGTCAACATTTATTTATTTTATTATTATTTTTAATTGGCGGCCGTTACACTTGACATGGTTCATCGACCATGCCAGGCATGGCCTAACATCATGCATAGAAGCATGGTCATTTGACCATGCCGCTGACCTAGCTCAAGGCATGGCCTTGGCATGGTCTCAAGGCCATACAGTGGCATGACCGTCTCCCTTGATGCTCGGCCTTTTGTGGTCAAGCACCTCTATATAAGGGGCATCAAGGTGCTGCCCCATGACCCCATGAGCTATGGTGATAGAAGAGATTGAGCTCTCTTAGTATGTTGAGTGTGGTGCTCTCCATAAGGTGTAGTGTTAGGTGTTGATGTGTGTTGTGCTTGTAGCCACTTCCTCCATCTATTGGTTTGCTTTCTCTTCTTTTTCTTGCATTTGAGTCATGGCATCGTGTTCCATTTTCACGTGATTTGGTTCCCGACCACGCGTACGAGTGCAACTCGCAATTTCTTCGTGGAGAAACCGCGTGGACGATTCGCTTCCGCAATTAAGGTACTCCGTGAACCTCCATATTATTATGTTTATTAATTTCTATAATTGGTATTAGAACTATGTTGGCTACTCCAGAAAGTGTTTTTATAAAAAAAAGAGATAACTCTCGGCTGTTAAAAAAAGAGAGAATCCTCGGCTGTTAAAAAAAATTAAAACGTAAAAGAATGGCCCGCGGCCGGCCTGGTTGGACATGCACGGGCATGCGACCCGATTAAATGGTCCAACGCTGTGTGCAGTCTAGAAAATGTTTTTTTCCCTTTTTCCTAATTCTGAAAAGATAGAAAACATCATAAATTGCTAGAAAATTATAGAAGTAACGAAAAAATGTGGAATTTTTTCCTAAAGTTTTATTTCATTTTATGAAATACTATAGACATTTTAATTGATTTTATTTCTTTGGTGTAATCAAATTACCTCTTTGGAAATTGATAGAAAATTATGGAAAATGAGGATAAATGTGAAAATCTTTTTCCATAAGTTTTCTTTCAGAATATAAATGCATATGTAAGTTTAATTTTTTACAGTTTAGTGCTATTCAATGCAATTAATCTCATGTGAAATTGAACATATGCATGAAAAGAAATTAATTACATAAATTTTGAGTATGCAATTAAATTGTATATGATTTTTCAAAGGCATGCATGTTTTGCAAATTTTGTTATTTTTTCTTAGTGTAAAATACAAAAGAAAAATATGCCATTTGTATTATGTGAGAAAATTGGTAATTAGTTAATTTTCTCTACCATGTTTTCTCATAATAGATAATTATGTTTCATCAAGCTTAGAGAAATAAATTTATGCTAATTTTCTCTAAATTATTTAGACATAAAAAATGAAACATGAAGTGATTAGTATGTCTAATTACTTGAGAAAACATAAGACGTATTATTTTTGGATTATCCATTGATCCAAAATTTGCAAACGATTTGTCACATTATTAATTTAATAAATGGTAATTATCTTTGGGATAGTGGGAGATGAGTGGGAGCGTAGCGACCTCTCGATGTCATTACCCTTGGATTATGTAATTTATTATTTTGAATGTTTGTTACAAATTAAGACATGCATAACATAGATTCCTCCTCTTCTCTTAATGAACATAGACTATTGACCATGGCATCGAAGTCCATAATTGCCGACCTGAACCAATGGGATAAAGTGACGGTGAAAATTATGATATTTGGCATCGAAAAGTTCAGTATCTCTTAGAGGAACAAGATGTTTTAGAGACCATCAAACATGTCATTCCACAATCGGCACCTGGTAATACTACCCAACATAGAAGGAATGCTGAGGCATTCAAGGCCTCGTCCAAGAAGAGTCACTTTGCTCGTGTTTTGTTGCTGAGTACAATGGAAGACTCCCTCATGTGCGAACTGGAGATTTACGTAAAGGCATTTGAAATGTGGGCAGCCATCCAGAACAAGTTCAGTATCACATCAACTTCTAAGTTGAGGATGTTGAACATTAAATTTAATTCCTACAGGATGCGGCCTAATCATACTATGAGGCAGCACCTAAGGGAAATGATGAGTGCCGGACATGTGCTCGCTGATGAGCAGCAGGTGCAAGCAGTTATCTGCTCTCTTCCCAGATCTTGGGAACACATGCACGTCAACCTGATGCATAATGACAACATCAAGATTTTTTATGATGTGGCCCGTCACGTATAAATGGAGGATGAGGTACTGGAATCTCAGAAATTCTCCAGTAAAGCATTAGTTGCTGAAATAGGTGGACGAAAGCATGGTACAGGTTCCACACGCAAGAGGTCGCGTAAGTCACACCTTAGCTAGAGGAGCGGATATAGTGGACAACAGAAGGTCTAGCACCAACAGCGCAAAAGGAAGAAGCGCGGTGGCAAAGTGGATAAAAGCAAAGTGAAATGCTACACTTCGCTCGTGAGTGCACTGAGCCGACGAAGGTTTGTCTTGACCATATTTCCTTTGCGTATGTTTATTGAAATCATCCTTTGTGGATTATACATTTCGCAGCAACAGACCACGAAGCCAAGAACCGTGAGACTTTTGTCGAGTTTCGTCGACTCAGTGCGGGCTTAAGTGGATCTACGTAGGAGACAATAAAAGAGTGGAAGTCAATGGGATAGGAAGTTGCAAGTTAGAACTTAGCAATGAAAAAATCCTTTACCACCACGATGTTTTGTATGCCCCTAATTTTCGATGAAACTTGATATTTGTATCCACTCTTGATGCATATGGATATGAAATGACTTTTGGCTCTAAACATCTGAACGTCTCAATTGATGGTGTTCCTATATGCAATGACTTTCTTGAAAATGGTTTCTATGTTCTTAATACTGAATGTGTTGCTAGTAGTTATTCATTTACGTCATCCATTGATGTGAATGAAAGTACCAAGACTTGACATGCCAGGCTAGGACATATGGGACAAGATCGAATGAATAGATTAGCTAGAGAAGGGCTTATAAACTCTCTCACCAAAGTCAATCTGTCAACTTGTGAAGAATGTCTAGCTGGCAAGCAAATAAGAAAACCATTTGGATAAAGGAAGGCGTGTTGAGTTTCCATTGCAATTAATCCACTAGGATGTATGTGGTCCGATGACTGTCAAAGCAAGACATGGTTTCTCATACTTCATCACATTTATTGATGATTATTCATGCTATGGGGTCGTATACTTGATCTATCATAAGTCTGAGGCTATAGATTTCTTTGTACGATTTATGAACATGGTTGAGAAATCAATTAGATCGCAAAATTAAGTCCTTGCGAACTGACCGTGGTTATGAGTATCTTTCATATTTATTCAAGAAGTTATGTGATGAAAAGGGAATAGTTAGGCAACTAACAATGTCAGGAACTCCACAACAAAATGGTGTTGCAGAAAGGAGAAACTGCACTCTACTCGATATGGTCCGATCTATGATGGCACAAGCAAACCTCCCAATTTCATATTAGGGAGATGCATTGCTTATAGCTGCCTACATACTCAACCGCGTACCATCAAAGTTTGTCTCTTCCACTCCCTACGAACTTTGGACAAGTTGTAAGCCTGACCTAAGTTACTTGCGTCCATGGGGATGTGCAGCACATGTCCTTGACAAATCTCATAAGTATGGAAAATTGGGCCCTAGAGGCAAGAAGTGTGTCTTCATTAGGTATCCTAAAACCTCTAAAAGCTATGCGTTCATAGGAGAAAGAGATGATGAAACTATTACAGAAATTATGAGTAGAGATGTTACATTTATAGGGGATGAATTTCCAAAGCAAGGCGAGATTGATAGAACACTTCACTTAGATGAAGTCAGGAATCTCGAAATGGCGACATCTGTGGATCGCAGTGTAGAAGAGTTTGTCCCTTCATCACCACACCTTGATCCGAGTGGGAATATTTCATCGCCAAATGAGAATCCAGAGTGCTCACTTCAAAGGACTACTAGAAAGAGCATCCAATGACAATGATTTGACATCGAAGGAATTCATGAAGCTCATATAGTAGGTCCTGAAGAAGAGCTTGAGCCTAATTCAATCAATGAGGCTTTATCATCTTGTCATAAAGAAAAGTGGATTAAGACAATGGAAGAAGAATTACAGTCTATGAAGGTAAATCAAGTCTGAGACTTGGTTGATCTTCCGCCTGGCTGAAGAGCAATTGGTAACAAGTGGGTTTTTAAAATAAAATGAAGTGGTGATGGATCCATTCAGAGGTACAAAGCTTTCTTAGTGTCAAAAGTCTTCATCCAAGAGGAGGGTGTTCATTCCGAAGAAACCTTTGCTCTGGTTGTAAGGTTTTCCTCTATTCGCCATATCCTACCAATTGTCGCAATATGGACTTGGAATTACATCATATGGATGTAAAAGCTACATTTATCAATGGAGAACTAGATGAATAAATTTATATGAAGCAACATGAAGGCTTCATAGTAAAAGGAGAAGAGCTTTTGCAGGCTGCGCCGGTTCATTTATGGACTTAAGCAATCATCTAGGTAATTATATATTAGATTTAATCAATCAATCATATCATATGGTTTTGAAATGATTGACGAAGACCATTGCGTATATGTCTATAAATTCAAGGATATATTCATCATTATGACTTTATATGTAGATGGCATCTTGATAACTGGAAACAATATGGAGTTTCTGGTCACCATTAAGAAATAATTGTCCTTTATTTTTGAGATGAAAGACATGGGAGAAGCAGCGTTCATAATGGGTGTGAAAATTCAACGAGATCGTTTTAAGAGATTTCTTGCTTTGTCGCAAGAGGCATATATTAACAAAATTTTAGAATGATTTCGGATAGATGACTGTAAACCCATTGATACTCCTATTGCGAGATGCGAGACTTTGAACCTATGAGAGTGTGGTCGATAGCCTGATGTACACTATGTTGTGTACTCGACCGGATATATGCTATGCAATGGGTCTAGTGAGTTGATATCAAACAAACCCAGGATGCCAGCATTGGAAGGCGGTGAAGAGAATCATGAGATACCTTAAAGGCACTGTTGACTTTGCTTTATGTTATCACGGAGGAAGCTTAAGGCTGGTTAAATATACGGATGCCGATTGGGCAGACGACATTGATGATGAAAATCCACCTTCGGATATGTCTTCTTGCTAAGTAATGGTGCTGCCACATGGAGTAGCAAAAAACAAGAATGCATAGTATTATCTATGATGGAGGCTAAATTTGTGGCATGTTCAGCCGCAGTGCAAGAGGCCCTATGGTTAAAAAGATTCCTTCAACACCTGCAATTTTCAGATGTTGCAATGAAAAAGGTGACTTTATATTGTGACAATCAAGCAGCAATTGCCTATGTGAAAGACGAAAAATATCATTGCAAGGGAAAACATATCGACATCAAATACAAATTTATAAGAAATGAAGATATGAGAGAGGAAATCTCTGTTGAGTACATATTTACGCACAACATGGTTACTGATCCATCACCAAACCACTACCTAGAGATGTATTCTTGAAACATGTGCATGCATTAGGACTGCGTAGAATATGAAAAAAATATGTACTCAAAGTTAATCATATTAATGAAAATATGTTTTTCCATAAGAGAATTATGCTATGCATGTGTTAAGTGTGTCCGTCAGGCATGAGGTTACTCACTCACATGAGTAATCGCCTCCGGTGCTTATGTGATTGCATGCGGGGAAGAATGGTTTAGACCCAAACATTTCTTATGAGAAATGCCCTAAACTGCCTTAATGTGTTCAGGATGATGCAAACATGAGTTTGGTAACTCGGTGAAGCCCGATGATGATAGCCAGATGTGAGACTCTAATTTTGATGCCAAGTGATGGCAAGCAGTTAGGTCAGGTCAAACGCTAGTGGAGGGCGATTGGACTTAAGACTGTGTAGTGTTTGAGTTAGACACACGCTTCCTTAGTGAAAGTTTCCACCACAATACTTGTATTGTGTACCAAGTATGCTAAGTCGACCTTGAGAAATGATGAATCGATGTTGATTTTCATCATTGTGTGAATCTCTCTAGACCTAACAGTCTAGTTGTTGCTCTTTGAACTTTGGCTATATTTCAAAGTAATGATTAGTGTTGCTACTTTAGCATGATACTCCAAGGCCCAAAGTGAAGAGGTCCACTGAGTCATGTCTAGAAAAGTAGTCGATCTGAATTGAGAAATATGAGTGCAAATGAAAGATTTGTTGAGAGTTGCATGAGAGTTCTGCATGCAATTGGCTAGCTATTCTCCTTGTGTAGGATAAATAGTTTTGCATACATAATTAATTATCACGTTGTCAAACACAAGGGTGTCTAGATGATGCAGCAAGACAAATTTGGGCATAACGAGTACACGATGCTTGAGCGATTTTGTAAGTCACGATTTGGCTCGTACGATAAAGCCATGTAAGTCATGATTATAGCACATGCGATGTATATCGCATGATATGTTGAGCAGCTATGTGAGACGTAGTTATGGCTCAAAAATCGCTTGAGCAATCATGGATCCATCACAGGTCATGGTCTTAGCTCTCGAGATGGTCAAGCGATTGTGTATCCTTAATCGGTCACAATTCAAAAGCTCCCATATTTGAATTTGTGCTTGTACTCGTGGGTCGCACAACTCATTTGCATTCATGAGAGATGAAGAGATCGAGCACGTAGAGCCCATCATGTGCGAGTGGGAGATTGTTAGCCGCACAGTGATGAGCCATACTTGACATGGTTCATCGAACATGCTAGGCATGACCTGACATCACGCATAGCAGCATGGTCATTTGACCATGCTACTAGCCTAGCGATGGCATGGCCTTGGCATGGTCTCAAGGCCATGCAGTGGCATGGCTGTCTCCCCTTGGTGCTTGGCCTTTTGTGGCTAAGCACCTCTATAAAAGGGGCACCAAGGTGTTGCCCACTACAAGGAAATGCAAGTTTTGTGTCCATCGAATCTAACACAAAAGAAAACTCATCAAACACAAATGCTCTATTTGTGATGGATTTGTGTCGGATTAGAATCTAACGCAAAACCCTTGGAAGCAAACTCCACCGTCGACAATTTCGAATGCAAATTCTTCAGTAGACGCTTTAGTGGACGCATGCCATCAAACTCCCTTTGACACAAATGAAGACGCAAATTGTAACGCCCCGAGACCCACATGACTATCACGTGCTCAGAGTCGTCCCAAAGGCGCTACACAATTCTATGTAAATATTTTTTTATGGAAAATAAACTAATCCAATAATCGATTAGGACTAAGTCCTACACCATGTGCAACAACTCTCTGTCACTGAGCCTGACCACCTGCGTCGCCATCTTCTATCATCTCACTTGCATGAATCCAGATGCAGGGGAAAACCCATGAGTATAAAAATACTCAATACGTAGGGTCTAACCATAACAATAAGTAGATCAATAGTGCTCAAAAATCAATAATCAATAATGAACAATAATCAATAGAGCACATGATAAGACCATATAGGAATAACTCAATAATAAGACAATATATATCAATAAAGCCATGAATCAATAAAGAGATCAGGTAAGAGATCAAGGAATCAATCAATATCAACTATCAATTATGCCTGATCACTATGACATCTATCCAATCTAACAATTTTTCATTATCAATATTTGGGATCATCGGTCAATTTCCAATTTCTATTCTATTCAATAGGCGGAGGCAAAGCCAATCACGCCGAAGTCCGAATGACCAAGGTTCAATTCACTTCCATTCAATTCTATTCAATTTCCAATTCCAATTCAATTCAATTAGGTTAGGGAGCGCTCAACCGATTATGGGAAACTCCATGTCTCTTTCATGTAGGCCAATGGGGGATCAGTGCCATGGCAAGCCGCCCTCCGATAGTAGCGCTAACAATAGGTTCGTGATGGCGGGGGACCATGGCCATCACAGGACAACCATAGCTTCCCTAAAGGATGACATTTCAAATCTCTAGGTACACTATCTGCCTCATACAATACGATAACAATAATGACCCAGGGGACTTAGAGACAATCGAAGAACATGGAGACCCAGCAGTTTCAATCTTTTATCTTGATAACTTAAAGACCTATCTTTAGCAATTTACTTTAGTTTAGACAAGGACCCAATCAGGGGAAAACTACTTGATCAGTAACATAAAGAATAATAGGATCTGATATGATAACGATGAAGATAATCTCAAATCAAATCTAACAAAGGTTTGATGAGGTCAAATCTATTAACAACACAATTTAGGAACAATTATAACAACTATTCAATTATCTATGCTATAATATCACAATTTTACGTTTCCTGCCCCAGAATCCGGACACGTCGGGTGGAACCCAGGCCGCGTTCGGAAACATCCGATATCACCTCGGCCAGAGCAAATCCGGGCCGGGTGTATGGTGAACTCGGGCCGGGTCGGCCGATTCACTCCCAAATCTATCACGCCGCGACCCGAGTCGAGCCGAGGTCAGAGCCCGGGTCGGGTCAACAGGAAATCGGGCCGAGTTGGACAACCCGATTCGATTTCGATTTCAACTCGGTCCGGATTCAATCAAATCTGGGCCGGGCACAGCAGAACCCGAACCGGGTTCTACCGCCGACGGAAAAGCGCGTTCCTACGCGACTTTCCGACCATCATAACCATGCCATATGATATGTAAACCATGCATACGATATATCAATGGAATCACAATACGAAGGAGAAGGGAATAGGGTTCCATGTCGCAGAAAACCGATGACATAGAGATTCTCCCTACATACCTAAAGTTGGCTGAAAAATCAACCGAATTTCCTTCTCTGAAAATCTGCACTAATGCCGAACTTTGAATGGCGATTGCTCTCTGTCCCCGCTCCAAAACTTGCGGCCACCACTTGGAACTTCTTCTCCTATGTGCAGACTTCGAAACCAGCCATCACACGTTCTCGAGGGTGCCTCGGTTCGCGTGCAAATGAGGAAAAAAAGAAGGCTCGTGAACAGAATTCTGTTTGACAGAAAGTGGTTTTCCAACCACCTCTTAATATCTATTTATAGTGCAGAC
This sequence comes from Pontederia crassipes, assembly GCA_030549335.1. NCBI lineage: Eukaryota > Viridiplantae > Streptophyta > Magnoliopsida > Commelinales > Pontederiaceae > Pontederia > Pontederia crassipes. The sequence goes on along the minus strand of CM060195.1, from coordinate 21,332,124 downwards.
TTGATGTTTTCAATTCTATTAGGCCTTGAACTCTTTTAGAATCAATCTTGGCCATCCACCAATGATTTATCGCCCCATAATTTCTCAAATTTAATTAAATCCGAAATTAATTATTTTCCTATCATAACAACTCAATTAAATCTAATCTCTCTCAAATTCCCTTTTATCTCTTTAACCATCTTTTCCAATTTTTCCTTAAATTTCGGAATTAAATAATTCCAGAATATTAACATTGAAATTTTTAGATTCATTAAATAAAAATAAATATCATTTATTTATTTCCTGAAAATCCAGGTCGTTACACAAATGATGCAAATCTGGACACACAAGCGGACACATGATATCTCCTCTCCGACGCAAATCTAGACACAAATTTTTTTTTAACACAACTGCATCTTCTTCTCAAATTCTAAGGCAAAACCCCATGAGATAATTTAAAAACAAATCTCAAAATTTATCATTCTATAATTCCATCTTAGATTCAAAATATAAACTTTCTATTAAGAAAATACCATCAACTTTATACAATTAAAAGTATACATCATTAAGCAAAAGTTCAATCTCCTCATACAATTTATACAAATTCATACAAAATTAATCATCATTTAGCAAAAATACAACATTCACATATAGTTGCATTATCCATCTCATTAAGCGAAGGTCTAATCTGCACATACAACTGAGAAGAACTTGAATCAGGCGTAGATGAAGAATCAGAGGTGCAATGGCCGGCACAAATAGGTACACGCTGCAGAAAGATCTCATGCATTCAAAGCAAACTTCAGTTGTGGTGTTCATCCAAAACTTCACATAAGTTCATTTTTTTTCTCTTTGCTGGTGGCCTTCCTGACTGTTAAAACCTTCAATCAGGAAAGAAATTTGCATGACTATTAAATGAATTAATGATGAACTAATTCAACAAGGGCAAATAATAGAGTTAGTTCAGCAAAATTTGAACAAAGGCTAAACTTTATAATGCAAATTCATATCAAGAGTTAGAATATCATGATTCCAAACAGAAATATAATAGCATAAATGATTCTGTTGCACTATTATTACATAAAACTAAAATATAAATGATTATGGTGATATATTTCACAATAAATTCAGTCAAATATATTCCACAATAAAAATGCAATCGACCATAAAATAGAAAATAACATAGTAAAGAAAGATGGTTATGATGAGATACAATATAGAAAAGATTGGAAGCTTATTCAAAGTGGAGAAATCTCTTCTTAGTGAGGTGTTTTCTTGATTACCCGTCAACAAGTGAAGATGTCCTATGACAAATAGAATAGAATACAAGGTGAAACAATTCAATAGTCTTCTAGAAAGGCATAATAACAATAAAATAGAATATAAGATGTCCAACATTTTTTAATATATAAAAGTTATTTGGTTGTCTGGAACGTAAAGACATCACAGCTCAATCTTATATTAGAATTCCTATAAAACTCACATGATTCTTAGTTCTGAAAATTCTCATAAATGAGTGGTGGATAGAGGACCTTTTTAAATTGCATCAAGATGGATGTGATAAAAAGAAAAACATTGCATCTAGATGGAAACTCAATGTTTTCTCAGATTTTTATGCTTCCACACTAGATGATGTTGTTTTGAATTCGCAGTTAAACACTCAGGGCTATTGTTCCTTCTTCTTCCAAGTCGGAGAAAAAATTGCTTTGCAGTGACATCATGCATTTGATCTCTACCTACTTGATGCAAATTATGGCAGCACATGAACTCCATATTCCATCTACTTGTTTTACGTTAATAAATTCTACATGCTAGTAAAAGGTAGTTTTATGCATATAGCTGCAGCATGGAACACAACTATCACAATTCATTTCTGTATCTCATATTGACATAAAAATTCTATTTTGCCAACATCGAAATGATAAAGACGCAGCAGAGCAGTCGTCTGGAGTGCAAGCCTACCGTCCCATATAGGAAGTGCATGTTATCCTTATAGAGGAAAGAGCAGAAGAAGAAGCCTACCGTCCCATATACGAACAATATGTTGATCGTCTGGAATGTCTGTATGTAAGAGTGAAAGAGAGAGAGGAGGAGAAGAAGAAGCCATGGTGACAAAAAGACATTTCCACTCTATCATTCGAGCAAGGGCAAGGGAGAGAGGAAGAAGAAATAAATCCAAGAAAAAGCACAAGTAGAACGACACAAAGGCAGAAGTAGAAAGACTTCGCCTCTCAGTTGCTTCACAAACACAAGACAATTCAAAGGTACAAGAAACACAAAATATGCTTTGCTCATATTCACAATTTTAACATTACAGACAAATCAAGTGGGTGCAAAGAAGCTTCACCTCTCTGTCTTCATCTCATGGTGAGAAGAAGCTTGAATATGTGCCCTTCTGCGAAGCTTAATAGTAAATAGAGATGGAGAGAGAGGGTGAAACTCCGATTCAATGATGGCACTGATGAGATGGGCTCCAATGGCGGCAATGGCATCTATGAGCGCAAGTTAGGTGGATTTTGGAGTGAGATCGCTAGGTGGTTTAATAAAAAAAGGGAAGCATACAAAAGGGGAAAAATACCTTTGCAGTTTGTGAAGATTGATTTAGCTAAAATCCATGATCGTCAACAATTCGTGCACAACAGTCCACTCATCTGTGAGAACGGTCATCGGAAGTCGATGAGCGAAGACGATGGCCGACGATCCCAACAGTCCGTGCACAACGAACCAACATTCAAGTGGAAAAAATAAAAAGCTAAAACCCTAAAAAAACTAAAGCTACACATTAAGAGGCAGAAACATCCGAAGCATGCGAATCAACAAATCATTTTGAGTTAAACCGCCCCAACTTGTGCGGCAGATCGTGGGATCAGACATAACTTGTGCGTCAGATCATGGATCCGACACAAATAATGGACAATTATTTCAAACTTAGTGGCAGATGAATGGGAAAACGCACATTTTGTGTCAGATCTTAATCAGATGCCAATTATCTGACGCTAAACACCAATTTCGTTGTAGTGGCCCCATGAGCTATGGTGATACAAGAGACTGAGCTCTCTTACTATGTTGAGTTGTGCTCTTAGTAAGGTGTAACGTAAGGTGTTGAAGTGTGTTGTGCTTATGTAGTCACTTCTTTTATTTATTGGTCACCTAAGTGCTCTTTCTTTTTTTTTCTTATATTTGAATCATGGTATTGTGTTCTATTTTCATGTGATTTGATTTCCGATCACGCTTATAAGTGCAACCCGTAATTAATTCATGAAGAAGCCGTATGGACGATTCTATTTCGCAATTGAGATATTTTATGAACTTTCATATTATTATGTTTATTAATTTCTACGTCATCTCTACAAGCACGCAGTGTGCGCTTTGTGAATACTGATGCTGCAAAAGCAGCAAGCTCCGACTGGCACCAAAACCTCGCGGGGCAGCGCACCTGCGCCTTCGTGTGCTGGGCGAAGGTTGCAGTTGATGAGGCAGTCCGCGAGGCCTCGGACCAGGTCGTACTTATAATGAGAGGCTACAGGGACAGGCGTCGCGCTTGGGCCGCGGGCGAGGGGTTGGCCTGCACTTGTAGAGGCTCGGACGCGGTCACGCTGGTAGGGGGGCGTCCGAGCAGTTATGGCACATTGGAGAGGAAGAGGATGAGGAGGGAGAAGAGGAAGTCGAGGGAGAGGGAGATGACGCAGTGGAGGAAGTGGATAGTACGACCGCTGCCGACGAGGGCTGAGAACACAGAGAGCCACGTGTCAGAATATGATTGGAGTTTGGGGAAGAGGTAGGAGGAGAATGGAGAGCATGGCCGTGGAGCTGTTCATCAGGCTTGTGCCATCTTTCCTTCCATTTTTTTAGTAGAAATATTGATTTTTTCCATAATAAAATATTAAAAAATTAGCATTAGTGGTTATACTAAATGCAATCATTTATTAACGGATACATCAATAAATATTTGGCTCTTCATATTCTATAAGTAATTAATAAATAAAATTTGTTTTATTTTCTACGTAATGGTATGTTTTCTCTTTTTAAAATGTTAATACATTATAAATTGTTATTAATATTTTTTTTGTTGTATAAATGTCATAATGAGACATTAATAGTACAATTTTGCTTAAAAGAATGTAATGTCTTGTAAACTTTCATCTTTCATATATAAATTCAGAGTTCATGTAATGAATTTTCATCTATAGTCATAATTAAAATCAAATTATTATAAACTTCACTAATAAATCAAAATATAAACTTAAGATAGTCATAATTAAAATATTCTTTATATATAGTCAATTTAATTATTTCAAAACATAAAGTTAACTAATAAATTGTCTTAATTCAAAATTGTTAGATATTTACAAATTTATTGTAAACCGAATAAAAAGAATAAAATTATATTTAAAAGCTATACTATATTAACAGGAGAGTATTATCCATAAGAAAATGACATTTGGCACTTTGTTACGATGACATATGTCCTCTAGAATTTATATCTAATTAAAATCTATAAGCATTACAATTAATTAAAACTTAATATGTTATTATAAACTTTTAAGTGGACGGTTATTTAGTAGGCAAAAGATTTTCGGGCAACTAATTTTTACATCCTTAAAAAATATTTTTATGTAGTATCCTTATAATTTAAAAAACATAAATTTTTATCTTGATTGACAAATAATTACTTAATTACACATAAAAGTTATTTATCTATAATATATTAAAAAGTAAAATAGTTTGTAGGACATATTTTGCACATAGATATGTTGTCGTGTCCTTTGATATAGTATAACTAAATAAAATTTCAATTTATAAATTAATTGGTCAATTATTTTATATCTAAATGATTTTTTAATGATTAATTGTGAAAGATATTAAATAACTTAGTTTTAATTTAATTATTGGATGCAACCAAATGCCACATTTATATTAAATATTTATTTATTATTTATATGCGTAAACTATACATACTTTTTTAATATGAAACTGCAAGATAGTTTTTTCTTGTGGGATTTATTTTGGGTGGGTTCGCAAGTTAATTTTATTAACTGAATTAAGTGCATATGAATTAGTTAATACAACTATTATAAATATCTATATAAGGAAATAATGGCACTTTGGCTGAAGCCTATCTTGATTTGTGGAGTTTAGCAAAATTCCAGGTATGAAGTTTGGATTCTGATGATTTTACACCCACCTGCCCTCTCCTTCTCCCACAATTTTCCCACCCACCCCCCCCCCCCCCCCCCCCTCTCTCTCAATTTTTTTCTACATCAAACACCCACCCTCTCTCTCCTTATATCAGATATTGTTGTTATAACTATTTTATTTTATCATTTTAGTTGTAACATGATATTCAATTAATCTTTTATGATATAGGTGGTATAGTTCAGAATGTGAGGGCAATTGTATAGCATTAGCCTTGGCATGTTTACTATTTGTATTTGCTTATGCTTTAAATTGATTGTCATTATCATATGCTTTGCATACATACAATTTTCACTAATGGATGTTATATATATGGCTCACTGATTTTTTTTAAATGGGTGCATATGTATTGAGAAGGGGTGCATATATGTCTATTTCCTTATCTTATTTCTCAACTTGATTTTTCTTTTTCCTCTAAATCACCTTCGATAAACATTTGAATTAAAGAGAAGATAGAAATGAAGGAGAGACACTTTCCAAACTATTGAATTGTCTCCTTTAGATTAATTAAAATATTAATATATTTTAATGTTGAGTGAATGGTTAGTCATTAACTAAAAAAATTGCAGTTAGTTTCGTTGGAATTAAAAAAGACTTTTTGATGGAGTCTTCCTATAATAATTTTTTAACATAGAATATCTTTTTTCAGTTGAAAAATAGAAACTATGAAAATAAATTATCTAAAAAAACTATGTTATGGATTAAAATTTGCATTTAATATTTATGAGAGTGATATGATGCCACATAGTATGGTATTCTCTAAGTAAAATTTTAATATTGATGTTCGTTTCAGTTATAAAATATTATTAAATTTATCTAATTATTCGGTAACTAATTTGAAAGTGGGATGGCATGTTCATTTTAGTTTCTAATTTTCATGCGTGGTCATTTTACTATAGCATTGATTATTTCTACATGACATGCATGCATCTTACGTGAGTAATTTTATTGCATTTTTTTTATAAATTTATTAAATTTTGAGTTTATGGTTAGTTAGTAATTTAAACAATCAATTAGTAATCACTCCACTTATTATGTATTAAAGCATTTATAACTAATTAAAATATTATATAATTCTATTATATAGTTAATAATATGAATGCTTAATTAAAATATAATTTCATAATGAATTAATATTTTAAACCATGTTAATGTAAACTATCATATGAATGATTAATGAACCACCAAAATTCGTATACCATTATTTACCAATGTTTTTCAACACTTATAAATACTATTCAGATGACAATCTCATTCACATCCTATACTAGGTGAGTTTCCTTCTTCGTCTTCTTATTATATATGCATGCAAATTTTTTATGCATTTTTTAACATTAATTATTTGGTTGATTAATGGTGCATGCAATTTTATACATATTTATTTTATATGGTTCACTTTATTTTTCACAATTTTATTCAACCATATACCAACTTTTCCTTAATTTTCATTACATTCTTCACGAAATTAGCTGCTACCTAATTTTCTATTCTTTATTTAAAAAACAAACAATATGGCTCGCATTAGTAAAATACAGTCCGCATTATCCAACTATCAGCACGACCCGCGTTGCCTGCGTTTTCTAGCAACATAACACATATTTCTTTCAACATAGTCCATGTTAGGCAGCAATCACCATATCTTCAAAATCTAAAAGATTGGGCAAAAATTATTCTAACAATATATAAGACAGCTCGTGTATTAATAACACGATCATTTTATTAATTTCGCCAAATTTTCTTAGCCAAATAATTATATTTTGATTAATGTGGTAGATATCATTGATGACACGATCCGCATTGATTCTCATAGGGCAAATGCAATTTAGACTATAAAAAGGGGTCCATAAAGTCTAGAATTCAAAATCCAATGCAAAGGCAAGAAGAGAGAGCCTCTGGTCGTCTAGTCTATGGAGTTTCTTCTAGAGGAGTTTCGATAATTTTGAAGAGATTATTTCTCCATTTTTATCTTTTAATCTCTTGTTTATCTCTTTGCTGCAATTCTAATAATTCTCTATCTAGGTAATAGAGTTCTGATTAGGATATGTTAGACTTTGTTAGATCATTGAATAAGATTTACTATTCTGAATTTTCTAAATATGTATGCTGATTTTAATACTTTCTTTTGAGTACTCGATTTTAGCTGGTTGGTATTATCGAGATTTGTTCTTTTGATCTTTCTCAGTTTATTGATTTGTCGATAAGCATTTCATATTCTATCTCTATTTACTCGATTGAGATTTAGAGATTTGTGGATCATTAACTCATTTGGTTGAGGTGTTTTTGAAATAGGATTGCATCGCTAAAGCATCTTATCAAAAGTTAGTTAGAGATTGATTCGATTGATCTCTCTCTCTCTCTAATATTGAGATAAGATAGTTGGGACATCTGGTTTGAGTCCTTTACCTTTTTTTTTTGCATCTTTTTCACTAGATTATTCGGATTTGTTTTGGATCTTAAATTCAAAGATATTATTACTCTCATCTTATTTGAACATCTCTAATGTATAAATTTTGGGATTTTAAATTGGATCAATTTTAATCTTCTTTGTTTTATTTGAACCAAATATTATCTATTTAATATAAAAGATAAAGATAGACTAGTCATCGTGGGTTCGACACTCTTCTCTCTTTATTACTTGATTCGACCTATTGCTCTTGATAGTATTTGCGTTATATACAAAATTATCACATCAATTACAAATCTTATTTGTGAAATTTACTTGCCAAAATTGTTACTATATATACAAATGTCTATGTAATCATTATTCATTTGCTGGTGGTTTTTAAATTGATGTTGATTGAATAAATTAAGATAGTGATGATGAATATTGTCTAATGCCTAAGTAGGTTTTGCATGTTGTGATTTTGGAATCATGCATAGCAAACATATTGAAAAATGACAGCGTATAATGAATGAAATTACTTGGCTATACCTGCTATGGACATGGATGCACAAGGTTGCATGCCTTGGTATATATGTTCTCTGTTTCATGAATATAAATAATCTCTAATGGTCCGCAAGAGACGAAGAAGTCCATGTTATCATTTATAATGCACTGCTTTCATTTATCAAGTATAAATCATTCTTCTTTTATAGTGGTTATATTATTTTTTGTCTACTTTTATGTCATAAATGCATGCTTAAGACTCAAATAATAATAATAAGACAAAAAAGTATTTTCTAGAAAAAATAATTTTATTTATATAAATAACATATATTTTTATGCTATGTAGAAACATCCTAACTCATATAAATGACTAAGGATAAAAAGATTCCATGCTAGGTAAAAGAAAAAATAGGTGTAATAATATATTTATATTTAAGATAACCAATAACATGCCACTAAAAGAGAAATTGGCACATTAACTTAATAATATAGTAAATACTTATATTTGACATATGGATATGTTGTCACTTATATTTAATAACTAGAAAAGATCACAAAATATGAACTAACAAGCATATTGTAAAAAAAATAAAGAATAAATAGGAATAAATGATTAAATTTGATTGAGAAAACATTTTATGATCCTTGAAAGTAAACAAGATATAAAGTAATTTTTCTAAAAAAATTATATATAAATGTAAACTATTTATATTTGTATTTTTTGTGCTATAATAAAATGTCCTAATTCAAATAAAATTAAAATGACAATAGCATCGCGCCACATAAAAGAACATTGGCACATAAATCTTTATAGTATAATGTAATCATTCTATACTTAAAGATGTATTTAAAAATTTTCATATTAGTTAAATAATTTGTTTACATGAAAGTATAGAGTTAGCATAAAAAATAAGTGCATCAATTATCTATCAAATTATAATTAAATTAATCAATTATTGTTAATTTTTATTTTTTTCGGCACATCGTGCGGAGAATATACTAGTATATTTAATTTGTGCGAAGCATGAGTATGTTAGCTAGTTAAAATAAAGGATAGGAAAGAATTGACCTTTGCGGGTTAATGATAAGGGTAGTGGTGGTAGTGCCAACCAGTGATATTTGGTGAAATCATTATACCCATTAAAAGAAGTCGAGGGGTCAAAAAAAGATAAGGAGTTTTGAATTTAAATCAGAGAGATCTTTTAGGTGAGAAAATTGTGAAGGGTCTCATTATTAGGGAAATTAAATAAATAAGTCATTATGTTAATGTTCTTTTCATCTTCCAATAACTTATTTATCTAATTTTTTTAGATCCAAATGCAACAAAAATGCAAATCCCATGCTACTATCATATTTTTCTTAGATATATGTATAGTAGTTCACTTTATTACTTTTTATATTTTTATCTTAGATATTGTGCCTATGATGATTACTCTTTGATATTATGCCTGTGATGGATATGAATGCATTATATAATTGTATGGTGTGGGAAGGGAAGAAAATATGGCTATAATGGGGCAAAAAAATCTAACATTAACGCCTCCGTAACATCACACTAGCGTCGAATGCATAGTCGACGCTACATTAAATATGTCGTTCTTAGCGTCGATAGGTGGAGCATCACCTTAGTGTCTCCTTGGCGGCCCAACAGACATGATGTTGGCCTCACAGTAGTGCCGAAATCGCGTCAACTAATGCATAAACTTAGCATCACTTGAGCGCCGGAATAGCTTCTTGTATATCTGCACCATGTTAGCGTTGCCATAGCGACTCCTGTCGAATGCTCGCAAGAAGACATTTTGCCTCATCTTAACGTCGAGTTAGCGCCTACAGGTTACGCTAGTAGTGTCCCACTCTTCTTTGGAAATATTGCAATGCTATTAGCAACCATTTACAGGCGTCGCATTTTTGTCAGCACTACTTAGACGCTAAGGGGATGCTAAATGCTCCAGAGACTCAATAGCGCCGCAATAGCGTCTCCTCCTTTGGGTCGCTATTAGCCGATTTTCTTGTAGTAAAAGTCGTGGTGCTAAAATGTCATTGGTTAGATCCAAAGAAAGGAGTTTGGATCGATCAAAAGTTTAAATTGATGGATATTATCCCTCGATCGAGACTAAAGTCATACGATCCATTCGTATTGGCAGAACAAGCGCAACAAGTGTACTACACTGAGTATCCATCGAAAAAAAATCAAGGATGAATTATGGGTGTCATGCAAAATGAGAAATAGATTATTCTTAGCACAAACAATGGTAGATGATCATGAAACATCATTCATATACAATGATGTGCCCGTGGATGATTACTATCAAGAAGATCGTGTGAATGAGATGATTGATGTAGCCGATGAAATTGAGAATATTCAATTAGTTGATAACACATAGCCAATGGAAGAGTTCAATTCAAATGACCTTTTAGAAGTGAATGTCGACAATTTCATTGACGATGACTCAGATCAAGATTATAACGACAACGACGAAGATGATGAAAATGAATCAGAATATGAAACAAGCGAATGAATCACGAAGTTCTTTTAATAATTTATAGAATTATTTGTTTCCAACTTTATAAATTAAATATAATAATAACACAAGTTTTTTATTTTTTCAATTATGGTTACTAGAGGTCGAGCTTCTAAGTCATCTCGTTCTTTTAGGTGTTCACTCCATATGAGTGAGCCATCACAACCACTAGGTGATAAATTTATTGTCAGTTGCTTATAATAATTATATTAATTTTTTAAATAATGTTAATTGCTTCGTCGCCGATGGGACACATAGTCGGATCGTCACATAGTAAGCGATCCATTATGGGTCATCTCCACGTATCACTCTAGGTTATTTCTTGTGCGTTTAATATATCTTATACATGCAATTGTTCTAATTATTTATTATTATGACAGTTGCTTCATCGTCGACGGGGCACATAGTCGAGACGTCTTGATCGCACAACGTCGATCGACATGTCACACTAGTTTATTTTCTGTATATTTCATAAATTTAAAGACATGCAAGTATTTTAAGTATTTTTTTATGATGACAGTTGTTACGCCATCGTCGAGATTACTTGACTCTTCACCACATTCCAATGTTTGTTGAATGGCAACTTACCCCAAGTGATATATTTATTATTATTAGAATTATATTTCTCATTTAATTACATTAATCATTTTTTAATAGTGCCAACTTTTACGCCGCTGATCGCACAAGCACCTAGTTTGTCACATTTTGACAAACGGATAGTGATAGACATCACTCAAGAATTTTACTGTACATATATCAATTATTATTAGTTTAATTCCATATTGTACTAATGATTTATTTTGTACGAATTCCCTCTTAGACTGATGAAGAGGGATTACACGATAATGGGGTGGTCACCGTCAAAAAAATTGCTAGACCATAAGTTAACTAAGTTCTAGGAATTTTATTATTGTTTTGGTTAACATTGAAAAATAATTCTTGGATATAAATTGCAGGACCACTTTCATACCCGTTAGTACCGTGCATGATGTCAGTGCTCTTGTTCTTTCCCACTTGTCAAATGGGGTAGGATCGTGAAAAGATGTCCCAATTTTTGTGGGGGATGACATCTTTTGGGCGTTTTTACGGTATCATCTTCTTTTTGGGTTACATAATTTATTTTATATTATTTTTAAATTACTAAATTTTATAATATTGTTTCATCCAGATTTTAGTTTGGGTACCATCTAGAGAGCTTTCAAAAAGGTGACTGCGAAATGCCTCCGAAATTGACTACGAAACGCCTCACTTTGGAATAAGGCATACAAAGATGCCCAAGACATATTAGGCATCTAGTGTAGGAGTCGTTATATAGGAAGTGGTAAGTAAGTTTATATTTGAATTATTTTTATTAAATTTATAATTTTTCTAAGTCTAAGTACTTGATGTTCATACATGATTGATGAACAATGGCAAAGAAAGTCAGAAAAAGGCACGAGTTAACCGATTTTCGAAGCTAGAGGCTCATATCCACATAGGCAGATCGATGCAATTTGACGAGCATCGACGACGCATCGTACTGTAGATACAAAATCGAATAATCAAACTTTTACTTTATGCTTATTTTATAAACTTTGAAACTTTATTGCAGGAGGACAAACAAAAGTGGTCCTGTGTACTTTCGAGTGGTCTACGAAGCCACGCATAAGAGCCGGAAGATCAACGAGTTGGTCACGTTCACTTCTTGTAGGCTTCTGGTAAGTCTCATCACATATTCACTTGGTTAGTGACGTTAGTGCAAATGATTTTTTAAATGTGCAATGTTTAAATTTTTTAGGATGCGTACAATAAAAAGATGTATGAGAGGTACAGAGATGATCCAAGTACTCAACCACCAAGTAACGTATCGAGAAAATGATTCATGTTTTTAATTTATATAACACATTATATGTTTATGTGTTTTTTGATGTTATCTAATTTATATAATCTACAATGTTTATATGATTATATAATGTTTCTATTTTGTAGAGAACCCCGCTGCTTGGGAGGAGTTGACCGACACAACACGAGGAGGATACCTGCATGGCCTAGGCACGACCGCTCAGGTACATAGGAGGAGAGGAGGATATGTAGATGACCCATTTGCTCCGAGCTCATCTATTGCACCTGATGTGACGCAGCTATCACAACAGATATCGCAGGAGGTGTCGCAGCAACTATCGCAGCAGTTTGCTCCTTAATTGCAAGCGATTTGATCCCGCCGCAGAATCAATCCTCGCGAGGTCAAAGACCGAGCACGTCGGGATCGAATGTTCAGAATGACAACTCCCAAACTTAGGATAGAAACTTTTGCATGATATTAGATATACTTTTGTTACGTATACATTTGTTATTAGATATATACGTAGTAGTTATAATATTATTAGTTCAATTTATTACTTTTCATATTGTTATCATTGATATGATGCAAGAATGGAAGAAAATATGATTGTGATGAATGATAATTGGATTTATATGATTGTATAATTGTATGATGTGTGAATGGAAGAAAATATGATTGTAATGGGGTAAAATTGTCTGATAATAGCGTCTCTAGCATCTCAATTGCGTCGCATGCATAGTCGACGCTATTTTAAATGTATTGTCTTTAGCGTCACCTTAGCGTCGACTAATTGAACATCATAGTAACGCCGGCCTAGCATCGGCCTACGTATAAACTTAGCATTACTTGAGCATCGAAATAGCGTCGTGGGGTTCTACTCCACTTTAGTGTCTCGTTAGCGACGCAACTCAACTGCTCGCAATGACACTTTTCGCGTCATCTTAATGTCGAGTGTTGACGCTAGTTGTGTCGCTTTTATCTTTGGCACTATTGTGATGCAAATAGCTACCAATTCTATGCGTCTCATATTTTTGACACTATGTCGGAGTAATTTTCACCACTAGTTCCCTAACTTTCACTCGATCCTATTTTAATCCTCGAACTTTACTTTGTAACAAATCAGTCCCCCAACTTGTAAATTTGAATAAAAAGACCTCCTTAACCTACAATAATAGGTTACTAGGTTAATATGTTAATTATGATATTAACACAGCATTAATATTATATATGTATTAAAATAATATAGTTATTTATTTAATAAATAGTTTTATATTATTTTAATAAATATATTTTATTTTATTTGTGTTCGCTTGTCTTGTCATGATGAAAATTACTCTATATTCTCTATGAACACAAATGAAATATAATATATTTATTAATATATTAGACAAATATTAAAAAACAAGAAAGAGGAGGGGTGCAACTCCCCCTCTCATTTTCTCTTTTTTTTTATTAAGGCACATAAAAATATAGATATACAATGTTAATTTTTTATAAAGATGCTAAGTTGACATACTCTAAAATAAAATAAAATATATTTATTAAAATAATATATAAATATTATAAGAAAAGAGGAAATGTTGCACCCTTAAAATTTATCTTATGAATATTTACAAATTAAAATATATTCCATTTTATTTCAATTCAAGTTAAATAATTTCAACATCCTTTTGTCCTCTCTTTTCTTATTTTTTTATTACTTTAAAATAAATAATTATATATTGTTTTAATAATGATATAATATTTTAATTGGGTTTTGTCACATCAACTTTCTAATTAACACATTAACCTGGAACTAAGATCGAGTGAAAGTTAGAGGAGCCGGGCCTAGGGGACCCTCTCTGTTTCCTCGAAAGCGATCGTGACTTTCTTCTTCAATCTTGTGTTGCTCCAGGTACAGTAATGGAAGAACGAGGAGGAAGACTAGCCACATAAATTAATGAATCTGGTGTAGCCAATGGCAGAAAACGAACATTAAGTTCCTTCTCACGTTTACACCATTTTCCGTCTTGTTTTATAATTCGAAAAAGTGTCATAAAGATTTCTACAATCTTTTTTTTTTTTCCTAAGGCGTCTTAATCTTGATCCCGATAGATTGGGATTTATTAAAGTGCAATTATTATTATTATTATTATTATTACGTATATATATAACAAAAAAAAAGGGGAATTATTAGGGGGAGGAAATTTCTAACTGCATCATCGTTGACGTCAGAAGGATAGACGAAGAGAAGAAAAGCGAAGATAAAACGGTATTTTTTCTTCGTAAAATTCTATCAAACAGGTAGAGAAAACGAGATGGATCGCATGAGAACATTAATTCAGATTAACACATGAAGTTCCCATAAATAAAATCTCCTCTATTACAAGAACTTTTAAAATTCGTTTACACATTAACTCAATATACACGTCAAATCAATATCTAAATTTCTCCTCTATTAAATTCTTTTTACCAAACACTCAACTATTAACATAAATAACTTAGCATCCAAACATACCCAAAAGGATAATTATGCAGGTATTTTACCCAAACACCAATTGGAAAAATGCATCTAAAAAAAAAATAAACCATCGTTTTGAACACCTCTCGTAAACATAACAGAACCTTAGAGCAATTTAAATATCAATATCAGTTCAGGGACAGGGAGAGAAATATATATATATATATATATATATATATATAATTTAAATATCAGCATCACCGTTCCTCCAATGAAAGCTACCAGTAATAATAGTTGCAAGGTTCATGGCGCAGAATAAATCCGGCGCAAATACGCAAGTGGGAGGTGGATCGGGCAAATTATTAGCGCCCCAAGCTCAAGAACTGATGGAGCAAATAATATGACCAATATCAATGAAAAATCTAAGAATCTATAGAAGGTGAATTCCTTTTTCTCTTTGTAAATTTGAAGCGAACGTGAAATATCATGAATGAGACGAATTGTTGCTCAAATTCTTTTAGTTGGAAATTGCATAATAAAATTGTTCCTCTCCAATTTCTAATTAATGCACTAGTTAGGATTTTAAATTTTAGATGACTACTAGTTCCAATCTTGAGTGATATGTATGTATGTATGTATGTAATATTTATTTCCAATTCAATTGTTTTTTTTCTTTGTGAAGAAGCTTCTTTACTATAAAAAAATAGAAAATTTTAGGTACTCTATTATATTCATAGCAGAAAAGAATTTTGAATATTAATATTCTTTTTCAAAGTATATATTAACTACTAAAATCTAACATTAGGTGATATATACAATTGAAATAACCAATAAATTTATGGGTGAAATTGAAGCCTAGAATAGCCATCTAGATTCGCAAATGTATTTCACGGTAAAGTTTACTTCCATTACTTTGATTGCTAGCATACGAAAATTTTCCGAGCAAGAAATTATTTATAGCATATTAAAAATTCTAAAATTATAGTAGTAATGGTAAAGTCCACGGTTATGCTGAATGCAAGATTGTCCATGGGACTTTTCCATGAACACGATGGATTTCACATATATACATGTACTACAAAGATGTTGCGAATTTCCCATGCTTAAATATCTCGGAATTCTCACAACATAAAAAAAAATCCAATTTTCAACACCGGGTAATGTTTACCGATAGGCGGAACATCAAGGTCGTTAGTATTCTGTCGGATAACACCGTCCCAAAATAATTCTTCAAAACTTCCGGCAGAAATAATCTGTCAAGAAAAATCATTCTTTTCCCACATCATTTTCCGATGGTTGAAGCCATGCTTCAGAACTTCAAGCGCATCTGTATCCCACAGCCGGAGCCATGGGTACTTCCTACGGTTCGAGTCGCCGATAAATAATTTCACTATTTTTCATGACTATAGCTATGGGAAACTTAAAAGTAATAATTCTTTTACAATGGATTGAATAATTTTTTTAAAAAGCGGGTGTAAAAAATATTTCTTTGTGTTTCCAATGGCTCTAGCCGTGGGAACCTCACTCAATAGTTCCCACGGCTCGAGCCATGGGAATTGGAAAATATATTTTAATATAACTAGCAACAGACAAAAAGTTAAGAAATTTCCGTCGCTCCTCCACCCTTATATATAACTTGCCCTTCTTCCCCAAACTGTTTCTTCGCCACTTCTTCCCCTCCTGTGCATGCTCTGTCCATCTTTCCCCACGTCGGCGCTCACGCTCCAACGAACGTTTGCATTGGAGCTGCCACTGTGACCTCCCGGTCCGGCGATTCCCCTTCGAACATCTCGCACTGGCCTCCAACGGCCCTCTCCCGATCCGACGAACCCTCGGATGAATTTTGGCGATGCTTTTTATGGTACGGCTGCAACTTCCCATCGATCATCCACTTTCTTCCTACCTAGGTGGCTTTCCGAGCAAGTCGCCAGCCGTCAACGTCCGCTAAGGCCCCAATGGGCTCACTGCGGCCGCCGTCGAGTGTTGTGAGGCCGATCGGCCTAGCTGCAAGCCCATTCGTGCTTGCTGCAGCGTCGCCGGCCGCTCCGAGCACGATCGGCCACTCGCCGCCCGATCCACAGCCCCGATGACCATGAACGGCAAGAATGGCCGTCTATCCGCGTGTGACCGGCCATGCGGCACACACGGCCCGATCTAGGCATGAACAGTCAGATCCAGGTCGTTCACGCCCTCAACTAGCCATGCACGGCCAGATCCGAGCCATTCACGCCCGCAACTGGCCACGCACGACTGGATCCGGGTCATTGACGCCAGGAGCCAGCCATGCACGGATGGTCCGGGCCATTGTCGCCCAGAGTTGGCCATGCACAGTCGTATTTGGGCCGTTATCGATCGAATCCGGGCCATTCATGCCCGGATCTTGCCGTGAGCGGCCGTTCACGATCGGATCCGGGCTATTCACACCGGATCTAGGCGTGAATGGCCGGATTCTCGCCGTTTTCGGGCCGTTCATTCCAGGATGCCTGAATTCGACCGTTCACGAGTCGAAGCCATGCATTGACGTCGAGATCCTAGCACTCACGGATCTAGGCCGCCAGGCCATCTTAGGATGGCCCGAGTTCATATAAACTTGTTGTTCATATTTTCGCGTAGAGGCAATTTCTCAAGTTCATATTCTATATTGATGTTTCCACTTTCCATCTGAATTTCACTTTTCATTTTTAGTTATCATTAAATTATTCTATATAGAACTAGTATAACATGTATCCTCCAGACAATAGAACGAATCCTGGTCGTGTAGGGTTGACTCAAGAATTCATAGATGGTTTGAATACTACACGATAATAGCTTGTCAGACTACATAGTTTCAACGAGAAAGAACTATAAGATGTCCATGTTTTAAATGTCAAAGCACAAAACTACAAACTTTGGAGACCGTCAAAGTTCGTTTGTATAGAAAGAGTTTCGAACTAAATTAATGGTATTGGAGTGACCTTGGTGAGATAGAACCGTCGTCGAACTTAGATGTTGGTCAAGGGGTTCCCACAAATAGCGAGGGTGATTTTATTTCTTGATATCAGAATTTGTGTTACGATGTTGTAACTACTACAAGAAAATTGGCGATTAGCGACACCAAATAGCGTCTCAGAACATGGTGACGCTAAGTCGACGCCACAAGCGCCGTTATAGCATCTTAGTTGAGTCCCAATTGGGCGACGCTACTTGCCTCTCAATAGCGTCACATTAGTGCTATCTTAACGTTTCGGGAAATAGACGTTAACTAAGGTGCCATCGCGACATCCGGTAGCCGCTATTATTGCGCGCCATGAAGTGGAAGTGCACGAGAGAACGTAGCGCTGTTCTCACATCGGCAGTGTTCAATGCGACTCTAGCGTCGCGGTCTCTGAGACACTATGGAAACACTGTGGCATCACATATAATACGACACTATGTAGACGCCAATATAAGGATATATTCCAATTGTTGCCTACACATGTAACACATACAACGCTTAATTGACACTATTTTATCACTTACTTGACATCTCATAACTATATATGTTAATTAAGGAATAGATAACCATATATACGCTATCTATATTTATATAACTATATGTTATCTATTTTGACGCAACCCCATATATGTTGATATATATTATCTATACTATACTTTAACGAATAAATAAATGAAATATCCTATGCGTACCTTACACATGATATGTATTCCTAGATAATTACTTACATATGCCTATATTATAGGAGTGTTCCTAAATATATAATTTGTTATTATCTATATTATATATGTTACTTATGCATACAATATATAGCATATCTAAATTATACATATATTATTTTTATATTCTTAATCATGGACAATGGTTGAATTAAGTGACATGATTTGTTACAAAACATCCGACGTTTACGCCATAGTGGAGGCTCTATAGTGTCCAAATAGCACCTCAATGGTATCTATGCTACAGACACACTATTGGCATCTCGCTAGCGTCTCATAATTGAGACGTTATAATCATGGAGAGGCTATGTTGACGCTAGAATGTCGTTAATATCTTTTAGCGATACATTAGCATCTCTATAGCGCCGAAGTTGCCAACTTTTTATTACACCCACTTAATCGGGCACATTTTGACATATAAATACGCATATATACTTATGCTTATATACAACATGTACACTTATACATATTATTATCACTTAATCTATTACATATAAACATATAAATATGCATATATACTTTTATTATGTATACATATACACGTTATTGTCACTTAATCTCGCACATAGACATATAGTTACACGTATATACTTTAAATAGATATATATATATTATAAATACATACATTATATATATACATATACATACACATATATATACTTATAAACTTATAATATACACGTAACACATATATACTTATAAATTCACCTTAAATCCCTAGGTTCTTCCCCCTTTTTTACTTTTCACTTTTTACTATTCTTCCAATTCCACTATCGACGACCACAACCGCCAGCCTCGTCCACCGGTGCCTTGCTATGCTGCCACCACTGCCGCCTCCGCCGGCTGCGACCGCGACCGCGACCACCATTGAGATTGTCGACTACGACCGCGACTGCCATTGAGATTGTCGACTACGACCGTGACCGCCGGTTGTCGACTGCCCTCGGATTGGTTGCCGACTGCGACCAACGGCTTTGCTCCATTGCCACTGCCCTCGGATTGGTTGCCGACTGCGACCAACGGCTTTGCTCCGATGCCACTGCCCTCGGTTGCTGACTACGACCACCGGCCTCTTCCACCTCCTCCGCCGCCCGTCGCCCACCGACCTCTTCCATCTCCTCCACGACCCCTCGACCTTCGCCTCCATCGCCCTCTGCCTCCTCCGCCGTCTTCCTCCATCGCTCTCCGCTGCCCTCCTCTGCCTCTTTCAGCTCCTCCGTGGATCGCCGACCTTTGCCTCCGCCGCCCTCTACCTCCTTCGCGGCCTGCCCTCCGTCTCCTCCATCTCCTCTGCTCCCTCCGTGGCCCGCCCTCCGCCTCCTCCGCCATCTATGCTCCTCCTTCTGGTGCCATCCGCCGCCTTCCTCCACCGCCCTCCACTGCCCTCCTCCGCCTCTTCCACCTCCTCCGCGGCCCGCCTTCCGCCTCCTCCGCTCCCTCCGCGGCCTGCCCTCCTCCTCCTCCGCCGTCTGTGGGCCCTTCGTTCGGTGCCGTTCGCCGCCTTCCTCCACCGCCCTTTGTTTAAGAGTGTACGAGCCCGTCATAGTTAATTTGCTATCTTTTTAATCTAATACCATTTTTAGTTAATTACTTGAAATTAATCTAATTCTTAGTTTATTACTTGAAATGAATCTAATTCCTAGTTAATTTGCTATTTTTTAATGTAATACAATATGATGGTAATTACTAGTTAATTCCTAATTAATTTGCTATTTTTAATCTAATATCATGTTAAGTTAATTACTAGTTAATTACTTGGACTTAATTTGAAATCAAACGCTGATAAAATTTTTGTCATAATTCTAGTACCTCATTTTGATCGTGTTCCCATAAATTTTGCTAAGGATGTACATCTACATTCTTGGTAATAAAATGAGATTATGAAAAAAAGAGACATTAGAAAATGACAAAAAAAATTATCAGTATTTGGTCGATTCTGAATATGATGATGAAGTACCTGAAACATGTGATTTTTAACTTCATAACTTTAAAATCACATGTTTCAAGTACGGGGACAATGACTTCGATTACTACGACATTATAAAAGACATCATAGAATTATCTTATTTGAAAAAATCAAACAAAGTCGTGGTGCTAAAATGTCGTTGGTTCGATCCAGAGAAAGGAGTTCAGTTCGATGAAAAGTTTAAATTGGTGGATATTAACCCTCGATCGAGACTTCAGTCATACGTTCCATTTGTATTGGCGGAATAAGACAACAAGTGTACTACACTAAGCATCCATGGAAAAGAACCAAGGATGAATGGTGAGCGTCATGCAAAGTAAGGAGTAGATATTCTTAGCAGAAACAATGGTAGATAATAATAAAACATCATCAGTATACAATGATGTGTTCGTGGATGATTACTATTAAGAAGATCGAGTAAATGAGACGATTAATGTAGCTGATGGCATTGAGAATATTCAATTAGTCGATGACGTGGAGCCTATGAAAGAGTTCAATTCAAATGACCTCTTAGAAGTGAACTTTGACAACTTCATTGACGATGACTCGAATCAAGATTATAGCAACGACGGCAAAGATGATGAAAATGAATCAAAATATAAAACAAGTGAATGAATCCTATAGTTATTCTAATGACTCAAGCTTATTACCTTTTTTTAGTTATATATAGTTACAGATAATAAAATAAGATTGTTACCTTTTTTCAATCATAGTTACTAGAGGTCGAGCATCTGGGTCATCTCGCTCTTCTAGGCGTCCACTCTAGATATTATATTTATTATCATTTGCTTATAATAGTTACAATCGTTATTTTATTAATGTCAGTTGCTCTGCCGCCAACGGGATACGTAGCCGGATCGTCACATGGTAGGCGATCCATTAGTGGGTCGTCTCTGCATACCCAAGTTCTAGGTACGTCTCACATAATAGGCGATACATAGTAGGCGATACAATTTAAGAAGAAAATTGTTTTTGTGACAGTTGCTCCACCGTCGACGGGGCGCATAGTTGGGACGTCTCGATCGCACGACGACGATCGACATCTCACGCCAGGTTATTTTCTGTATATTCCATAACTTTAAATACATGCAAGTATTTTAAGTATTTTTTTATGATGACAATTGCTATACCGGACGCTTCACTATATTCTAGCGTTAGAGAGTGACATCTTATCACAGATGATATATTTATTATTATTGAAGTTGTATTTATCAACTAATTACATTAATCATTTTAATAATGTCAGTTGCTATGATGCCGATAGCACAAGCACCTAGCTCGTCACATTCTGATGGGCGGACTGCTACGGATCATACATCGATAGACATCACTCGAGGTGAGAACATTACTGTACATATATCAATTATCCCTAGTTTAACTTGGTATGACACTAATGATTTATTTTGTATTAGGGCCCGTAGATGATGTCGGACCTTCTCAGCCTACATCAGCTGTATCGGATGATGATTCTACTTCGACAAATGAAGAGGGATTACACGATAATGGGGTGGTCACCGTGAATAATATTGCTCGACTGTAAGTTAATAAGTTGTAGAAATTTTATTATAGTTCTACTTATCATTGAAAAATAAATTTTCTTTGTAATTTGAAGGACCACTTTCATACCCGCTAGAACCGTGCGGGATGTCAATGTTCTTGTTCCATCCAACTTGCCGAAGGGGGCAGGATCGTGGAAGGATGTCCCAATTCAAGTGCGGGATGATATCTTTCGAGCCTTTATGGTACATTTTCTATTTGGGTTACATAATTTGTTTTATATTATTTTTAAATTACTAAGTTTTATAGTATTGTGTAGGAGGCAAATCAGTTTAATCCGGATCTTAGTTTAGGGACGATCCAGAGAGCTTTTGACGAGGTGGATGCGAAATGCCTCTGAAATCGACTGTACAAGTTTCACAAGGTCGTCACGTCCACCGGCCTACATAGATGCCCAAGGCATATTAGGCGCTCGGTTTGGGAGTCCTTATGTAGGAAGTGGTAAGCATGTTTACTTTTAAAATATTTTTACTAAATTTATAATTTTTGAAATTCTAAGTATTTGGTGTTCATAAAGGATGAATGAACAATGGCAAAGGAAGTAAAAAAAGGCAAGAGTTAACCGACTTTCGAAGCCTGAGACCCACATCCACACAAGCGCATTGATGCGAGTTGACGAGCATCGATGATGCATGGTAATTTACATACAAACTCAATTAATCAAACTTTTAACTTATACTTATTTTATAAAATTTGAAACTTTATTATAGAAGGAGAAACAAGGCGGTCCTGTGGACTGTCGCGTGATCTATGAGGCCATGCATGAGAGCCAGAAGACCAACGACTTGGTCACGCACACTGCTCGTAGGATTCTCGTAAGTTTCATCACATGTTCACTTGGCTATTGACGTTAGTGCAATATTATTTAAATGTGCAATGTTTAAATTTTTTAGAATGAGTATAATTCAAAAATGGTTGAAAAGTACGGAGATGATTCGAGTACTCAGCCACCAAGTAATGTTTCTTGGAAGGGACTCACGTTTTTAATTTGTGTGTTTTGATATATAGTTTATATAATCTATAATATTTATATGATTGTATAATTTTTCTATTTCGTAGAGGACCCTGCTGTTTGGGAGGAGGTGGCCGGCACAACACGAGGATGATACTTGCGCGGCCTCAGCACAGCCGCTCAGGTACCTAGGAGGAGCGGAGGATATGCAGGCGGCCCATCTGCTCCAAGCTCATCCGCTACACCTGATATGACGTAGCTATCGCAACAACTATCGCAACAGCTATCGGAGCAAATATCACAACAAGTGTCGCAGCAGTTGGCTCTGCTATTGCAGGCGATTCAGGGATTGATCTCGACGCAGAATCAAATCCGTGAGGCCATGGACCGAGCAAGTCAGGATCAAACGTCCGAAATGACAACAATAACTCCCAAACCTAGGATTGAAACAAACCAAACTATATTTTTGTTACTTATAGACTCATTATTAGATATATGTATAATTTGTTAGTTAGTTTATTACTTTTCATATTCTTATCTTAAATATTGTGCCTATGATGATTACTCTTTCATATTATGCCTGTGTTGAATATCAATGAATTTATATGCATTATATAATTGTATGGTGTGGGAAGGGAAAAAATATGACTGTAATTGGTCAAAAAAATCTTCAATTAGCGCCTCCATAGCGTCACCTTAACGTCTCTTTAACGTCGAAGATCTAGCGTCACGTTCACATCTGATTGGCGACGCAACAAACTTGATATTGGCCTCACAGTAGCACCTCAATCACGTCAAGTAACGCATAAAGTTCACGTCTCTTGAGCGCAGGCATAGCGCCTCACCTATCACGCCACTATAGCGCCCCCTAGCGACGTCTGTGTACTGCTTCCAACCAGACACCACGCATCTTCGTAACATCAAGATAGCATCTACCGTTGGCGCTAGTAGCATCTCCGCCTTCTTTGGCTCTATTGCGACGCTTTTAGCCACCGGTATCCAACATCGTGCTTTGTCAGTGCTATTTAGACGCCCAATTGATGCTATATGTTCCAAAGACACAATAGCGCCGCATTAGCATCTCGTTCATTGGGTCGCTATTCTTCAATTTTTTGTAATGAACAACCGAATATGGCGACATCAGATTTCAACATGAATGCGAGGATGACTCACTTTCAAAGCCGCTAATTTTTATAACTTACTAGCAACCTCGAGTGAACCCCTGTGGTCTGATTGTGAAAATCATTCCGAATTATCATTAACAGTTACAATGCTAAATATAAAGGCTGATCATAATATTTCACAAGCTTGCTTTGATGCATTTATGGAGATATTAAAAGAGGTCACACCATTCGAGCTCGAATACCTAAGAATTATTACAGGACCAAAATATTAGTTTCAAAACTTGGTTTTGGCTCCAAGAAGATAGCTCGTTGTCAAAATGGATGTATGCTATTTTACGGTGATGACATAACCCTGAGGGAATGCAAATTTTGTGGTGCCGAGTGATATAAATCAAACACAAAGAACGAGGTTATAGTTAAGACAATACACTACTTGCCGCTTATTCCAAGACTTAAGAGATTATATTCTTCCGTAGGATCCGCGTCACAAATGAAATGGCATGCACAACATAAGACAACTGAGGGTTTCATGCTCCACCCGTCTGATGGTGAGGCGTGGAAACATTTTGATCATTTGCATCCAGAATTTGTAGATGATGAAAAAAAATATATAAGACTAGGATTATGCGCAGGTGAGTTCACACTGTATGGTCCAATGACAACTCCTTATTCTTGTTGGCCGGTCATAGTTACACCATACAACTTGCCTCCTAGAGTATGTATGTCTGCTTCGTATATGTTTTTTATCTGCATTATTTTTGGCCCACTCAGTCCTAAGTAGAAGATAGATGTGTACTTATAGCCTTGATCGATAAACTGAAAGAGTTATGGAATGGTGTCAGAGCTTATGATGTCTCTACCAAACAAAACTTCACCCTAAAAGCTGCCCTACTATGGACAATCAATGATTTTCCAACATATGGGATGTTGAGTGGTTGGATGACTATGGGTAAGTTAGGATGTCCTTATTGCATGGATAATTTAAATGCTTTCACTTTAAAAAATGGGGGTAGAAA
The DNA here is from genome assembly GCA_030549335.1 of Pontederia crassipes. Classification (NCBI taxonomy): domain Eukaryota; kingdom Viridiplantae; phylum Streptophyta; class Magnoliopsida; order Commelinales; family Pontederiaceae; genus Pontederia; species Pontederia crassipes. The sequence goes on along the minus strand of CM060195.1, from coordinate 21,306,970 downwards.
TTATTGGTTTGATTGTCACCATCAATTTCTGCTTGCAAATCATCAATTTCGAAGTAATAGGAATGTCTTTCAGAGGGGAAAAATAGTGCATGAAATCAGTCCTATCAGATTATCGGGAGATGAATTATATGATATGATCAGTTGCCTAAGCAGGATTACTAACAATCCAACCATCAAATACAGTGGTTATGGTGTCTCGCACAATTGGGTGAAGTATAGTATCTTCTAGGATCTACCGTATTGGAAAGATAATTTGATTCATCATAATTTGGATGTCATGCACATTGAGAAAAATGTATTTGAAAATGTATTCCACATTTTTATGGACATCAAGGAAAGACCAAAGACAATATTAAGGCAAGAATGGATTTGAAAGAATATTGTCGACATTCTGACTTACACCTTGTTACCTCGGCCAACGGTAGATTATCCAAATCCAAAGCATACTACACACTTGCGAAAGATGAAAAGATGCAGGTGCTTCGATGGATTCGTGAGATTAGATGGTTATACTTCAAATCTAACACAATGCGTAGATATGAACAATTTGCGTTTGTTTGGCATGAAGAGTCACGATTGTCATGTCTTCATGCAGTCTTTGCTTCCTATTGCATTTTCATAGTTGCCAAAAAGAATATGAAAACCACTTACAGAGTTGAGCCAATTTTTTAGAGACTTATGTTCGACAACACTCACCGTGGAAAATATGGTCAGTTGGAACTTAATATTCCAATCATTTTATGCAAGCTAGAAAGAATATTTCCTTCTAGCTTTTTTTATTCTATGTAACATCTGCCGATCCATCTTCCATATGAAGCCAATGTTGGTGGATCAGTTCAATACAGATGGATGCACCCATTTGAAAGATATCTTAACAAAATTAAGAGAACATAAAAAACAAAGCTCGTGTAGAGGGCTCCATTTGTGAGGTGTACATGGTTCAAGAGATTTCTTATTTTTATTCATATTACTTCGAATCTCATGTCAAGTGCGCCAGAACTAGAGTTAGTCAATACAATGAAATACCTGAAGGAACGTCAAGGACACATGCTTGCTCGAGCTTCAATCAACCTGGTAGACACTATGGCGAGCCAAAAAATAGATGGTTGAATGATACTGAATTCAAGTCGGCAATGACTCATGTTCTCTTAAACACACAAGAAGTGCAATGCTATGTCTCATAAGTCCAATATTTGGCGTGTCCGTTGTTATAGTGTATTCAAATTAGTCCAATTATTTTTACATATCATGTTTATTTTTATGGTGCGTTCTTGCAATACTACAATATCCCAGATGAGGAGGCACAACTAGAATTGAGAACAATTTCTCACAATGGTTTAAGGATTACGTAAGCCTCAAATAATTTTTTGCATGCAATATCACCCAGTTAATGGTTTATTTGACAATTTTCTTATAACACCTTTATAGGTTCTTAGCGGTCAAACTTCTATAATGTCGAACCTTGTTGATTTAGCATGGGGTCCTAGTCGACAAGTGACAAGTTGGCTCATGTATTTTGTGAATGGTTACAAATTTCATACGGAGAGAGATGGTCGCGAGGTAAAAAAACAGTTAACAATGGCGTATGTTTCAAAGGATCTACTAATGGAGAAAATGAACGTGAGTATTATGGCATCCTTAAAGATATCATCGAGCTAGAATATACTAGTGATAATAAGGTCACCTTATTTGAGTGTACGTGGTTTGATCCTTCGGAAAGAAGGGGGACACGAGTTCATAAAGACTTCAAATTGTTGAAGTACGACATAGTAGATGTTATGAACGATTTGATCCTTTCATCATTCCGTCTTCTACAAGGCAAGTCTACTATGTGAATTATCCAGAAGGGACAAGAGATAAAGCCCAATGGTGAGTCGTAATTAGAACGAAAGCAAGAAGTCAGATTGAGGTTGAAGGTGCGTTACAAGTTGCAATACCAAAATGACACAATGGAGCAGGTCAGACCAATTGTAGACATACAAATGGCTGAAGATCTCCAAGATGAACAACACTTGTTCGATGAAGTCGACAATGAAGAAAGCATCGATGAAGCGGGTACTGATGACGATACTCTAGAGGAAGAATCTCTAAGTATGTCATCTTCACAAGATGAAGATGAGGTGGAATCATGTAATTATACTGACAATGAAGAGTAGATTATTAATTAAATGATGGATTCTTCACCTTTCACTCATACGTAGTCAAGTAATTCTCGGACTTGGTTTAGTTATGACTTATGATTTTCAATTTCTTGCATAAGAATCTAAAGAAGAATAAAAGACATTTTTGGCATTGTAGTCAAGTTTTTCAATCGACATTTGAAAATCATCATATTCAAAAAATGGAAGATCAATAGAAATACAATTTATAATTTTCTTTGGCTTTTCAAAATCATTTTCTAAAACTTCCCACATATCAAAATCAATAGAACAAATATAAGCTTTCATTCTAATTTTTCAAGAAAAAAAAGAATGGTCTTTAAAACTCGGTGGGTCAAAAATGGAATGACATTCTTTCAAAAATAATGCCATGCTTTAAAAGATGATTGAATCTTTAAAATAAGAGCAACTTGGCTCTAATATCAATTGAGAATGGTCTTTAAGACTCGGTGGATCGAAAATCGAATGACATTCTTTCAAAAATAATGTCATGCTTCAAAAGATGATTGAATCTTTAAAATAAGATCAACTTGGCTCTGATATCAATTGTAGGATCGAAAGCACCAAGAGGGAAGGTGAATTGGTGTATAAAAATTATAATCGAAAAGTCATAAAAATTGATTTTTTAGAAAATATGATCACAAACACGTAAAACGCAAGTAAGAAGAATCAAAACTCATGAAGGCACAATATGTTGACGAGGTTCGGCCCAACTCCTTGGCCTACGTCCCCGCTCCGACTTCCCTACCTCGAGACCGTCGAAGATTCACTAGCTTTCTCTTTTCTTGCGGGAAGAGAATAATCCTTTCTACACCACAATACCTTCTTCTTCGCTCAAGAGGTAAGGCACACCTCTTCTTCAAGGAGCTCTCAAACTCACTAAACAAGAATAATAATTCCCTCTAATTCTCTCTTCTTACAAATAATTCTCACACTTAGAAACTAGAAGAGGGAATGGACGATTTATAAGATTAAGCTCTAGAAAATGCTTTGTAATTGAAAGATGCTATTGAGTAATTTCCCTTGCTCGAATGAATTTCCTTCAGCCTTCGTTCATGCGGTGACAAATAATACTTCTTTTCTCAAACATACTATGTTAATTTTTAATTAAAAATCAATTTAAAATAAAGAATTCAATTTGAATCCAATTAAGCTTAAATTTTTCATTTCTAAATGGTAATGGACAAGTATAATAAAATAAATAGTATTTTATTTTTAAAAATAATTATTATTTTTTAAAAAATAAAAATAAAATATGCAATTTGATTAAGACCAAAAAATTTAAAATAAACAATTCAATTGGAAGCATGCTCTTGTCTTCCTTGAATCAGTTGTTCACCCTGTGGACAATTCACTGCTATGTGGTCAACTTCTCCACATTGGTAGCATGCTCTTGCCTTCAGACAACATTTGCCCGCGTGAGTCCTGCCGCAAAAGTTGCACCAGACACGTTCACCAAGTGTAGGTGGCGGTTGTTCTAAATGCCTTTGTTATGAGTCTTGTCCTATATTCAGTTGTCCTCTCCTGTCTCTCTATAGTTCTTGATGGTCCCTTTCCACCATTGTAGCTAAACAAACTATCTCGTCCAGAGTCTTACAGTTGCGAGGTCTTGTTTGGGTTCAGTCCATCTATGAAGCGTTTGGTTGTATTAAGTTCGTCCATGGTCAACTTTGAATACTTCTTCAGACGGACGAATTTGGTCAGATATTGGGACAATGTCATGGTCCCCTGTGTCACGCCCCATATGTGCAGGATGTCCCAGGACATGGCAAGGACATGGCGGGCGCCCGGTTTGGCGGTCATGTCCGTCCCAGGACATGTTTGGATCATCCCAGGAGCAGGCAGGCACCTGGGAAATCATGCTGGCGTGCAGGTCAGATGCAGAGAACCATTTTCAAGAGTTTGGGACGAGAGGATTGTCTCTGGGATGTATGGCGTGCAGGTGGCACGAATGACTGCCCGGTTTGGCAGGAAATGTCCATACCGTCCCAGGACGAATCCTACTGTCCCAAACGAGAGGTTGGGATGTGGGATAGCGAGCAGGCTATCCGGCCAGAGGATTCTCGAGCAGGAGAACATTCTGGGATGAGCGGATTGTCGCTGGGACGTATGGGACGCAGGTGGCGCAAACAACTGCCCGGTTTGGCAGGAAGAGTCCATACCATCCCAGGACAAATCCAGTCGTCCCAAAAGCTTCCTCTGGACATCATATGGCGAGTAGGCCATATGGCCAAAGTATTCTTGAGGAGAAGAAGACTTTGGGACGTGAAGACTTGGCAAGCAGGATGCCCGGTATGGCGGGCGCTGCGCACGGCGGACATGTTCGTCCCAGGACGTGTGCAGAACGTCCAGGGGACATAGGAGGAGCATTCTGAGGTTCAGGCTTCATGCAGGAGGCTTGGCATCACCATCCAGGTGGGATGGGACGGGCAGAATCACCGTGGGACAGTGAGGCCTGCCCAACGCGCAGGAGGCGCGTACCGAATGCACACTTTGGCGCCTTGGGGCAGTGTCATCCTAGGATCAAAGTACCTCATCCCATGCATCCCTCAGGTGGAGGGGAGTCAGGAGAACATCGCCGGCCAGGAGAATTCTCATGGAGGAGAATTCTGGGACGCTCTAAGTTGCGGAGCGGCGGTTAGGCGCACTGCACCAGGACAGGAGGTTCTGGGGCAGTCTGCAGGGCCAAGCAAGCACATGTGCACTAACCAGATGGCGAGGAGGTCATCAGGACGTCGAGCTCTTGCGGAGAAGACCGGCGGCAGTGCATGGCAGTCATATGCAGTGACTGGCCAGATGTCTGGGAGGCAGCAGTGAGCGGCTGGAACGCAGTGGCGGGCACCAGTGGCCAGACGGACTTGGCACCTTGGCGGGAAGGCTTGAAGGCGCTCAGAAGTGTTCCAGAATATTAGAGATGGCGGGAAGGTCATCCAGGGGTTTTGGCTTTGGAGGGAGCATTTGAATTCAAAGGGGAACATTTGAATTCAAATGAAGGTGGCAGTTACCAGGGAGGTAGTTACACATCCCTCTTGTATATAAATACCCATGTGCTGTAGTCATTTGTATTCAGGGAGTGCCTGATGTATTCAAAAGGAGTCTGATGTAGTCAGGAGGTGCCTGGTGCAGTGTAGTGCATCAGGGTGTGTACCGAGTGCATGAAGGGTAGTAATGCATGTACACATGTAAGTGCAAGTGAGCTGTAGTGTAGTACAGTGGGCAGCAGTGTCCTCTGCAGTGCAGTGTAGTGTACGGCAGTGGGGCAGTGGGTATGTGAGTGTAGGACGACCAGATGGACAACACTTGATATGCCAGGGTCGGCCATTTTGTAGATCAAGTGGGGCTGTCATCTGGGCGGCCAGAACAGAGGTTCTAATAAAACGCTTTTCCCCTTATCTTCTTGTGTGTCTAATGTTGTTCTTATGTGCATGAATTCTATGGAGTCTGGACGAGTGCCCTCTGCAGTGTGTTTCTTGGAGGCTGACTGGACAAGCTCGTCGAGGAGAAGTTCAGTGCCGCACACCCTTACTTCTAGGCGAAAAATAAGGGCGTGACACCTGTCCTAGGTTTAGGAATTCTTGCTTCTTATGATTCTTCTGATAGGCAAGGAAGTAACGTTCCTCAACAATTTGCGGAAGTCCTCCCATGGAATGATCTTGACCTCTAAAAATTCAGTTATCTTTGTTACCTTCCACCAGTCCTTGGCATCTTTGGCGAGGGTGTTGGCGATGAACAACACCTTCTTGTTTTTGGTACAATCCCAGAGTTCGAATTTATTTTCAGTGGTTTCTATCCATTGTTTAGCTATATAAATACTTTCTTCGCCGTTATAGGTCGACGGCTTCAACTTCCAGAACCCTTATATTGTGCATGGGGAAGGAGGCTGTCGTTCTTGTTGTTCTTATCGAGGAGGGGTGTTGTGAATATCCTCCTCATTACAACCATTAGACTCATCATCGGATACATGCATTCTCTTATGAGGAGGCATCTATGAAAACTCTTTGTAATCATTTATAGAGTTTCGAGGTATGTGATTCCTAATTCAGAATGGAATTTAGTCATTCATTAATCAAGTCCTTTGGGCAATAATATTTACCAATACCATACTAAAACCCATTACTAAAATAAGTTTCTTATTGCAGGAAGTAAACATTCAACCAAGTCCAGGACTAGATGACTTTAATGTCTTTGATTCTAATGCATCATGTGCTATTTATTTGTGCTGAGAAGTTTCTCCTACGTCTTTCTTTTAAGTGTTTACCTCTGCATTCCTTAGAATCCAGGCAAGGCACTGCCAGAGGACATGCCCGTTTTGTTTATAGTGGGTGCAGTAATCAGGTTTTCTACGGACAAACAACGACGATGTTTGAGAGGCGGCAAACTCTCTGCCTCTAGGTCTCGCAGTTCCGTATATTCATAGACAATATCTTCAGAAGATCCTACTAGTGGTGGAGACATCCTTGGTTGGTTACTACCATCACCTTCCTAGTCAGAGTGTTCCAATTCTTTTTGTATTGCGGGAGGGCTACCTTACGTCTGCGACCTTGACCACGACCTTGGTCGTGCGCTTGCCTTCGCTCTAGCTCTTAGGGAGTTGGGGCCGGATCGTTTGTTTGCATATTCTTTGCCCTCCTCGTACAACTCGCACATTAATTCCTCAAGGAGGCATCTATATAACAATGTGACTAAATAAAGTCTATAAATAAGAAATTCATTTGGTACTTACTTGAGGAGTGGAGTCGCAGATGCTCAGGAAGCTTGCACATGACTTTACTGTGACAATGGAATACTATGAACAATAAATGACAATGCATTGATCTATACCCTACTATGAACAATGGGGAGCCAAGAAATTAGGCTCTGATACCAAACTGTAACGCCCCAAAAATCTCTCCTCCTGCCACGTAGGCAGTCAGGTTGACCCCCGGGAGCGCTACCCTATCTACTACACTATTGACCATACTATAACCTTGATCATTCAATAATTTGTACACGTGGCAATAAATATAATAATAAAATAAGTACGGACTTTATTGCGGAAGATGTAAACATACTTTATTGCGGAAGAGTGGGAATATCAAATGACACTAAGCACTTAATGCAGTACACAAGGAAGTGGGCGATGACAATAATATCCAATAAAATCTTGACAATGGTAACACATTTGATTACAGCGGAAAAAGACCATAATAACCTTTTGATGTAGATATTAACTATTCAAATAATGCAATTACAAACGAAGGACATTATTGAGTGCAATGAGTCATGTGCAGCAACCCTTGGGCACTGCGTTCTCCATCACTCCTCTCTAGGCAAGATTCTTACCTACAAAATTCCAATTGCAGAGGCATCGAATACCCGTGAGCGAAAACGCCCAGTACAATAGAATCATAGGATATAAATTTAATAATCAAAACATGCTTGAATCAATAACAGATAAGCTATGACATACTTTGCTATGGACAGATAAAGTCTTCTTTTCTCATTATAATCATTACTTTGGTTGCACAAGGCAATGAATAATTATATTTCATTCTTTACTATGTCCATGCTCTACCCTCTTCTGTAACTTTGCTTTGTCTTTACTATGTCAAACTCTGTACTTTGCTATACATTACTTTGACATACTTTGCTATAATTTCCATGCAATACTTTGCTATGCTTTACTTCATCATGCTATGCTTTACTTTACTTTTCCATACTTTACTGTACTATACTTTACTTTACCATGCTTTGCCATACTTTACTTTACCATATTGTACTATACTTTGCTTTACTATACTGTACTATACTTTACTTTGTCAAGCTTTTCTTTACCATATTGTACTATACTTTGCTTTCCTGTACTTTACTATATCATACTTTACCGTAGTATACATTACTTTACCATGCTTTACTTGACTACGCTTTACTGTACTTTACTTTACTTTACCATGAGTTGTACTACATCTTTTACATTACTATGCAGTCCTTGAAGTTCGTTGTCTTATGCTAGCTCGACTTTATTAGGTTGGGATGCCAGAGGTGCCTCTCTGAATCTCTGAAGCCAGTAAGTCCATAAAGGGAAAAGGGGTGGGTGTTAAGACCTCACCCAGTTCGGAAGGTAGGGGGAAGAATTCCTACAATCCAGGAACAGTGATCAATTAAGAAACATGTAGGTTCACTGTCTCCTCAGCTAGCTACATGTCTCTCTGACACAATACAATAATCTTTGGGGAAGGAGTGTGACCTTTGCATCACCCTTCATTTGAGATATAGGTGAGAGAAGACTTGAAATCTCAGGAATAGTGGTCATTAAAGACAGTAGCTTCACTGTCCCCTCAGCTAACTACCTATCGCTCCTCTGCTTTAACTTTGTAATACCGTCACAGTGAGGCTATTAATACTCACCTCATGACGTTGGCCGTGGTGGGACTATTAATACCAACTTGTTGGCCTCTATAATCTGTACTTTGGGATGGCACATGACAATCCCGTAGTTTCATCTTTGCTTTATTTCTCTTGTTACTCATCTTTAGATTTAGAAATTCATGGATCAGAGAAAATGGGTAAAGTCAGATTCCTTTTCCTGAATGCGGAAGACCCATTACGTTCTGTACTATATTGGACATGACCTCAAATAAGCTTAATAAAAGTGGGGCCCAACTATGAGGTTCGGGCCCAAAAGGGCATTTACGTCTTTTGCAACAAAGCCCGGACCGGGTAAGTGAAACTCGGATCGGGTCTATTTAGTGTCCGTGTATGTGACTCAAGCCGGATCGGGATTCAACTCGGGCTGGATCATTGTTTGTACTTTGAAATCGATTTGGAATTCTCTCTGTCCCTGGACCGGTCGACCGTTCTTATTAGACCGGTCGACCGTTTCCTTTGGAACGGTTGACCGCTTCCATTGGCCGGTCGACCGTTCTCTTGCACCTAGCGATCGACTGTCCACCATGAATCGGTCGACCGCTCCTGACGATCACGCATGTGCCTTGTCGAGCCGGTCAACCAATCTTCTTGGATCGGTCGACCGCTCTTAGCGGCATACCTGTCCTTCATCATCGTCGACCATCCTCGTCGGATCGGTCGACCGCGTCAGAAAGGCACATTTATGTTTCCTCCGATCGGTTGACCGATCATATAGAATCGGTCAACCGATTCTGCGGTCAGAATAGAGCCGCCGATCGATTTCTCCTTTTTCGACCGACTTCCGGCCATTGGATCGCTATGGTTACAATATGAAAAGTGTAGTCTATAATCTCTAGGTCACTATGGAATCATTAAACAATAATATGATCAATAATTTATCGCCTATGAGGATTAAACGTCTAAGGTATCTTTTTCGATCGTTTTTCATTCGCCGACGATCTTTGCATCGTCCTCTCTAGTCCTGACCGGCGATGGGGTGCGGCTGGACCTTCGAGCATGTCGAGGAAGGGACGTTGTGCATCGGATCTCCGTTGGATCGCCCCTGTTTGTCGCTCGGTGCGCGCGCCTCGTCGGAGCAGGGGAAGAGGAACGGAGGAGGCGGTGGTGGTAGCCGTACAGAGGGGCACAAAAGCTTCTCCTCATGCTCCTTTTATAGCTTCAGACTGGCCTGATTCGTTATGTAATTGGAGAGGGACTCGGGGAGGAAATCTCTCTCCCGATTTATTATTCATCGTTTCCTTGATTGATTGCCATTGATTCCGATTTTTTTTGGAAACGTTTCTAATTCTTGCTTGATTACTAATTAGATTTTGATTTCTTTCATTAATTGCACTAAATTTCAATTTTGAATCATTTTTCCTTATATGAAATTTTTGCATTCGTTACACCTTTTGTCTAGTCCTTGAATGCGTGGTATTTTCTAGCTACAAGACGAAGACCAGTTGTCCTGTGCACTGTAATGCCTGGAGCTTCACCCATGTCAATGTCCTCTGCTACCATCCCAGCAGGGAGACTCCAATCAAAATAGTACAGCAGATTGGCAAGTCCAAGTTCTGTCATCAGCAGCGCGAGGTTGATGCCAGGGCAAATCCTTCGTCCTTCTCCGAACGGCAGGAGATTGAAATCATGGTGATTGCTCATCTCAGTACTGCAGGAAGAGTATTTAGTGTCCAAGAACCTTTCCGGTAAGAACTCTTGCGGGCTCTCCCACGAAGCTGGATCCCGTCCTATTGCGAAGGAGTTGATGATGATGGTTGTCTTGGGCGTAACGTCGTACCCCTGCAGCTTGAAACCATGTATTGTTTGCCTTGGAACGAGCAGAGGGGTGGCAGGATGGAGTCGCATGGTCTCCTTGATGACGGCCTTGAGGTAACGAAGCTGGCGGATGTCGTTCTCTTCCACCTTCCCTTTCCTTCCAGCGCAGCTTCTCACTTCGTTTTGCGCCATCTTCATAGCTTCTGGATGCCTAATGAGCTCCGTCATCGCCCACTCCACCGTCGACGTAGACGTGTCCGTGCCCGCGACGAAAACGTCCTAAAACGAAACAATTCAGCATTAGTTCGAAAGGAGGCAGAGGGCAGGAACTGTAGATAAATAAAAGTAATAGATAGAAGTAATTGGACACAACGATGAGGAGGCCTTTGATCTCGTCTTCTGTCAGATTCTTTGTATCCCTTTGGACGTGGAGCAAAGATTCCATCATATTGTCTCGGTGATGAGCAAAATCATGCTCCTGTATGAGTTTTTGTAAGAAGCTATCGAGCTCGCGGAAGATCTTACGCAGCCTACCTCTCATCCCCGTAAGAGCATCCACCCACCCGAACTGCGGCAAGTAGTCACCCAGGAAGAAGCCACCCAGCATGACTTGGGCTTCAGCCAGGAGCGTGTGGAATCGCATATTCTCTTTCCCGCCGTCGTGGTGGCTTCTTCCGTAGGCCGTCCTGCATATTATGCTGTTGAAGAGGAAGGAACACGAGTCGCTCACATCCACCACCGGCGAGTCCTTCATCCGGGAAGCTATCCAACTCATCGACCGGCCGATTTCTTCTTCTATCACGAACGTCAACGCCGCCACCTACCTGTTGCTAAGGAACTCCTCCATGCAAATCCTCCGCAGTTCCCTCCATCTTCCCTCATAGGGACGGAAGACGATGTCGACGTTGCCATAAAAGAGCGTCGTACTGCTCCTGCGTATTGGACGGTCGGCAGAATCGACGTCGTGCGTCTTGAGCACTTCCTTGGCGATCGCTGCAGAGGAGACCACCAAGGCGGGGACTTGACCGAGCTTAAGGTGCATGAGGGGGCCATGCTTCTTGGACAACTCCCAGAGAGATCGGTGGGGGTTCTTTCCGGCCAGTTGATGCAGGTTGCCGATTAGGGGAAACCTCGGCGGCCCTGGAGGAAGCTCGGCTTCTTCCAAAGCACTACCCTTCTTCTTCTTACTCGAGAATAGGAGCAGTATTAAGATTGGAAGAGCGAGGAGGAGAAGCGACGAGAACGAAAGCAGTGTGTGATCTGGAGACGCCATTGCGTATTGTGCTGCTTTCCAATGATCTCGGTGCAATGTATAATTGCAAAATACTGTGCGGTGGCGACTTTGATTTATTTAATATTTTACTGGGCGGTCATCCGTCAGTTGTCGTGTTCCGGAAAAATGGCACCTCGTGAATTGGGGCTCACGAATAATTGAAAGGGTTTTTATAATAAATTAATTTATAAATCTTTTTATTTTTAAATATTAATTTTTTTAAAATATGTTATGTTATTTTTTTATAGAAAAATATTTTTATGTTTTTATGTGATGTAATGTTCTCTTCCTCCTCCCACTTTTGTCGAAGTTTTACATCCGGTGCTGGCATCGAACGCAAGGTCGTCGTCCTAGATGTCGGTAATTATCTCACAATTTGTGTTCGGCATTCAAAGCAAGGTCGACTCCTCTATGAGCTTTGTGTTTGGTGCCAGCACCAATGCAAAGTTGTCATCTTTGAGGGTAGAGGGTTTGATGGTAGGAGGAGTCCTGGTGGAGGCTCTCCTCATTTGTGAAAAGGATGTGAATAAGGTGATCAATAGCCACAATGACATTTGTCAAGTTGCTCGTCATCGACAACATAGTGTGAGTTATCTTTCTTCCTCCATTGACAGTGGTTGAACGCTCTTAATGTCATCTTCCAAAGAGAAAATCCTTCATCGAGGTCGCCGAACATCCTTCGCAACGAACCTTTAGGGATGTCTTGTCCATCACCGTAGCGGTGAACATCATTAATGTCATGTTTCAAGGAGATCATCTTCCAACGAGGTCACTAAAAGGGCAGGACGAGGGTGCTCCTAGGTCGATGATGGTGGGTCCCACTGGTGTTAGCTTTCCTCATCTATGGAAAAGGATGTGAATAGGGTGATCGATGGTCGTGGGAACCTTTGCCATAAGTAAGCTCTCACCATCGATAGAGGTAAGGTTGCCAAACATCCTTTGCACATCCTCATCGTCCATGCTAGGGTCGAAGGCTTGACCCTAGTACAACGATCAAGAAGAGGGAAAAAATAAATAAAACATAGAACACGAATCATTCACCTAGTCGTGAATGTACTATTGATGTGGGTGTCGATGCGTGTCGTCATTGCTATGGATATCTACGTGCCTTCTAGTGAAATAATTTATGCAAGAAGTCAAGAGTAATATTAAAATAATTCAAAATAAAGGAAATATAAAATATAGAATGGAAAGAAAAATTTAAGATTGTACCACTACAAGAAAACTGTGGGTTAATGATGCAATATAGCGTCTCAATTGCTAGTGACGCTAAGTCGATGCCATTAGTGTCGGCATAGCGTCTCAGCTAATTCACAAAACCGTAATGCTACTAGCCTCCCAATAGTGTCACATTAGCGTTTATGTAGAGTTTCCCAAAATAGACGCTAAAGTCAGTGCCATAAAGACACCAATTAGACGTTATTATTGCGCGCAATGGAGCAAAAATGTACGGCAGAACTTAGCGTTGTTGTAGCGTCGACACTTTTCGACGCGCACATAGCGTCTCAGGAATCGTGACACCCTGTCGACGCTAACTTGGAATCGATATGGGCGCCGAACGTTTGCACGGTTTTGGCGCTGCGCTGTGCGACGCTACATAATGTCATGGGTGATGCGACGCTGTGTAGACGCCAATATAAAAATATATTAACACTACTTTAATTAAGAAATAGATTAACTATATGTTATATCTATTTTGAAGCAATCCCATATACTTTAATATATATTATATGTGTACCTTCGACTTATATATGTATCCCTATATAATTACTTATATATGCCTATCATATGTGTATTCCTAAATAAATATATGTTGCGTACATATATTATATTTATTACTTATATATGCATACAATATATATCATATCTAGTTGCCTACACATGTAACACATACAACAATTAATTAGCACTATATATATTCTTATATTATTTTTATATTATACATACATTAATTAAGAAATAGATTAACTATACGCTATCTATATTTATATAACTATATGTTATCTATTTTGTTGCAACCCATGTATGTTAATATATATTATTTATACTATACTTTAATGAATAAATAAATTAAATATTATATGTGTACCTTCAACATATACATGCATGTATTCCTACATAATTACTTAAATAATATTATATATGTTACTTATGTATACAATATATACAATATCTTAATTATACATATATTATTTTTATATTCTTAATAATGTATTATGTGACGATTTGTTACAAAATAGTTCATTTTAGCGCCACCATGAAGACTCAATTGCGTCTATGTAGTACCACAATAGAGCCTCAGTGATGGTCTACGCAACAGAGGCACTATTGACGTCTCTATGGCGTCACATTGTTGAGATGCTAAGATAATCGAGACGCTAATTCTAGTGACTCATTAGCATCCCTATAGTGCTGCATTATTAGCCAATTTTTTATTACCCTTACTTAATCGGGCACATATTAATATATAAATACGCATATACAACACATACACATATACATATTATTATAAACACTTATATATGTTATTGTCACTTAATCTCGCACACATATAGACATATACATACACGTATATAGTTATAATACATATACATATACACATTGTTGTGACTTAATCTCGCACATATATACTTATAATGTAATCTAAAGTTAAATCTCTAACTCCTCCTAAATTAGGAAAAATATTCGAAATAGCGTAACTACAGCCTCGAAATGGCGTCTCATTGTGACTTAATCTCGCACATATATAGACATATATATATATATATATATATATATGTACATATATACTTATAAACTTATAATATAGACGTAACACATGTATTTATGAAACACATATGAATATACACTTATATTTCATATATATAGACCTAACATACATGCATACATACATTATATATTTATATAGATATACATAGATATAATATAAAGTTAAAAAAACCAATATCGTGTCTACATAGCGTCGACGTGTGCGTGACGCCAAGATTGAGTCACATTAATGTCTAACTAGCATCGCAACATTTGGCGATGCTAAAAATGACCTTAAATCCCTAGGTTCCTCTCCGTTTTTTTACTATTTATTGTTTACTATTCGACTTTGCCAACTGACGATTGTGACCGCCGGCCTCATCCTCCGTTGCCGTCCTCCAGTGCCTTGGTCCGATGCCACCGCCTCCTCCGTTGTGACGAATGTGACCCCGCCATCCTCCGCCTCCTTCGCTGCCCTCCTTCGACCGACGACGTCGATGGCTCTGAGGATGTTGGCAACTTCAATTGATGATGTCGATGGCTCTAACGACTTCGCCCGTCGCTTGTCGCCTTCTTCACCACCCTCCGCTGCCCTCCTCCACCTTCTTCCACCTCCTCCGCCACCTGCCGCCCTCCGTCCGCCGCCCACTGCCTTCAGCCTTCCTCCACCCTCCGCTGCCCTCCTCCTCCTAGTGCCGCCCTCCTCCATCCTCTTCCACCTCCTCCGCCCGCCGCCCGCCACCTTCCACCACACTCCGCTGCCCTCCTCCGCCCGGTGCTGCCCTCTTCCACCTCTGCCGCCCTCCGCCGCCTACCCCCCACCGTCGCTGCCCTCCGCCGCTGCCTTCTACCAGTGACCTTCTCTGGCCTCCTCTGCCCGATGCCGCCCTCCTCCGCCACCCACCATCTACCTTCTCCGCCTCCATCGCCCTCCGCCGGCCTCCTCCACCCAATCAGCGCCCAACTTGCTCCGCCGCCTGAATTGCTCAGATGCCTGGAATTGCTCTGTCATTGCACTGCCGGATAGTAAGTTCTATTTGTTAATTGTTTTTTGTTAACTTGATGTTGAAGATGGTCATGTTCTTAATTGCCTTAGTTTAGATGAATATATGAACAAAATAAGTTATTTCCTAATTATGTCTTAATTTAGATGAATATATGAATATATGTTCTTAGTTATGTTCACTTGAAACTCTGCTTTCAACTATATGAGATTAGTACTTGGTAAAGAAGAGAGAACCAAAATATTCTTGCAAATGGATGATTTCTCTGAGGCAAAAGGTTTATTTGGATTTGAAGAAGCAATCATGACAAGAGATAAGAAGGCTCTAACAAGATGGTGGAGTTCTTATGGAGATCGTTGTGTTGAGCTACAATGCTTTACCATTAGAGTGTTAAGCTTGACCGGAAGCTCTTCTGGATGCGAGCGCAATTGGAGCGCATTTGAAATGGTACTAACTAGTTAGTAATGTTTATCTTTTACTCAAATATTTCACAATTTATCAATCATAAATAAAACTCTACGGAATCTGGCAGGTTCATACAAAGAGAAGGAATCGTTTGAGCCATGACAAGATGTGAGAATTGGTTGATGTTATGTGCAACTTGAGTTTCACTAGCAAAGAAAAATCAAGGAAGCAAAATCTTCATACGTTTGAAATTGAAGATTTTGATTCTAGTGATGAATGGGTACAAGATGAACCAGATGAATGTGAACGAAGATGGATGGGATTTCATGAAGTAAATGAAGTTGATTATGGAGCAACCGAACATGATTCATTTGAAGTAGATAATTTGGAGAGCTTGGACCATTTAGAAACTAATGATGATGTTGACATTCAGTTTGATGATGATAATGACAGTGATAGTGAAGACATTGGCAATGAAATTGGTGATCATGCTCCATCTCCATGCATAGGAGATTCTTAAATCTTAATTTGAAATTTTTGTATTCATATTATTAAACACTTAAGACTTTTTCCATGTATTACTTTTTTTCATTTAGAATGATGTGTGTAATGTGCACTTTATAAGACTTGTGGCTTGTATTTTGATGATCTATATTCCATGCAATCATGCACTATAATGTGATCATGTATTCTTATTAAGCATTATGTTGGAAATTGGATTTGCTCATGGTATCATTGTCATGTGTTTTTTTGTTTGGAAAGCTATCTAATGTGCACTATGCATTTTGTGTTTTGGCAAAACTTTTATATTTTAATGTTTCATTCATTGTAAATTTATCATGTAGTCTTATTATGATTATGTTCGAGTTAGTGAGTCAAAATTTGTTTCATGAGTTGTGAGTTTATGAGTCAGAATTTGTTTTATGAGTTCACTGAATCAAATCCCGAGAGGGACATTTGCTCATTGGATCTCTGTATGTGCATTGAGAGGTGGGACAAAGACTCCAATCATCAAAGATGGATTCCTGAACTATGCATCCCTGAGTGGAATCTCTTTTGCTCCTTGTTTTGCTTCGTCATTACCCTTTTGTTGAATCTGTCTTTCATTGATTCCACGACTTCCTACCCGAGTGGGCACGTAATAGTAGAGCCATCTTTAGAGAGGTCATAGAAATCATCGTCTTCAACTTCAAATCAAAATTTAATCAACTTTATTTGTTTCGCATGGCTCTCAGTCTCGAAGGTCTAACCAAAGAGGGTTATCTGATCAATTCAGGCTGAGAGGTCATATTGAGCTTTCAGTTATCTCTTAGAGGATCCGACAGACCGACTGCGAAACCAATCTCAATCCTTGTGGAGGAGATTCGATTTGTTTATTCATTTAATGCAAACGAGAATGTTGCTTGAACCAAATACATGAACACGTCAACGTGTGCGAACTGAACTGTTTGTGAGGACAAGAGTGCTACGAACAAGTTAAGTGATTCTTATCACGATGTTATCCCAATGCACATGTTGAAGGGCAGTTTACCTTCTTTACTCTAAATTGAAGTTCAAAAAATGTAAATCCTAAGTGAAAACATTCCCCTAGCCCATTTAGCTACACTAATCCTAGTTTAGTTGTTGCATTTTCTAGTTTAGTGTTATTACATTTTCTCAGTTTGAACATATCTAAACTTAACTTTTTCCTTCAAAACAATTTTCATCAAGAGTGTACATTCAACTTTATCTTTGTGGATCGTCCCTCAATCTCTACAATGGCATACCATATACTTGCGGTTCACATAATGATAGTGTAGAGGATTTATAAAATTTAAAGCTTAATTTGACATTTTTTATGTGAAGTAGGGGCATTTTTTTGTGTAGGGGATAAACGAACGTCTTTTATGTATCCTTCTACACAAACACGCTAGTTTTCTGACCTTTTGTACTCCTCACTCTATACACACTTTATCCGAGTCAGTCTCCTCTCTCGACTCGACCGCCCATGGGCGTCGACGACGACCTCCCTTTCCTTCTCTATCTTACTCTCTCTCCGTCTCCTCTCTTGATGTGACCATGCACCAGCTCCAGCAACTTCGACAACGACCTCCCTCTCTTTCGACTCCAGCCACAGGCGACTGGGTTGGCCATCTACAGGTCGAATCTGACCATTGGCGACCACCGGCGAACGGATTGACCACCTGCAGGCCCATTCTGGCCAGACAACCGGGTCGGGCGGCTTGGTAGCCGGATCACACTGCTTGAGTCAAGATCTGACGCAAATGACTTAGTGGGTCCTCGACCAAGGACGAAAGCCTTCTCCCCATCTCCCTCTCTCTTAGCAAGATTGGTCGCCGATGTCCATATTCGACCGTCGGATCCGATGTTTTTTTATATTTTTAGAAAGGTTTTCGATGGGAGTACCCATCGGAAGCTTCGACGGGACCACTCTCGTCGGAACCTCCGATGGTTTGTCCTCGTTTGACTTTCTGATGGGAGCACCCATCGGACATTCTGATGGGAGCCTACTATAGGACTTTTCGATGATGGTGCCCATCGGAACATTCGACGACCGTTCTGCCATCGGATAGTCCGATGGGCAGGCCCGTTGGAACTTTCGGAGGCAACATTCCTCCAGGACTTCTAACAGGAATACTAGTCGAAATTTACAAAGGACGACTATTCTTGTTGATAAATCCTTATTGATTTTTCGACGACCGTGGTTCCATGGAAAAATCTGGCGGAAACTCAAGTTTCCAATGGATTTCATGAGATATCCAAAATTGAAAATTGGTACAACTAGTGGTCATTGCACCAAGGATGGACGTCCCCCCCTCCCCCCACACACACACTTTACTAGGGGGATAGCTGTCATGACCCCAATTTAAACCTTGGTTTAAGTTGTAGGTCATGACCTATTACATGTAATCTTATATAGTTTGTGAAATTGTGCCATAATTCATTTAGAAGATACAATAATTTAAAGTATCTAAACTACACGATATGATATCATATCATTCAAAATAAGTAAACATCAAACACTATGTACTTATACAAATGTAGTATCATATAATACACATTCAAAACACTTCTCTTTAATCCTCTCAAAGAGACTTAAAAGACCTAGGGCCCATATATACCTCTCACTAAAAGTGATTCCAATCCCAATAGAGGATCTCCAAGCATGACCACAGACTAGTCTACTGATCTGAAAAATGTTCAAAGTAACAATATGAGAAAACAACTCAGTAAGTCAAAAACTCAAAACCTACACTACAAGAAAATTGGTAATTAATGACCCAAGATTAGCGTCTCTAGGGAGGCGCTATTACGTCTCTATTGTGAAGAGCGTCTCATTCGCGTCCAATTAGCACCGCAAAGTGGGACGCTGGAAATTGGTGGCTACTGGCGTCGCAATAGAGTCAAAGAAAATGAGATGCTACTAGCGCCACGTGTTGATGCTATCTCGACGTTATTAAGACGCGTGGTTTGCGGCTGTGCGTAGAAGAAATGTGTCGCTAAGTCAATGCGCAAGGGGCACTAGTTGTGAGGCGTTATTCCGACGCCCACGAGTCGCTATTGTAGGCGCTAGGAAGGCCCTGAAGTGACACAAATATGATAGTGTACGCGTTGCCAATGAGACGCGAATATGGCGCTAAGGACGATATATTTAACTTGCAAATTTTTTTTTACCCATGGTGTCGCTATAAAAGGACAACCTTTGCGACGCGAATGAGACGCTATGGTGTCACTACTTGCAGATTATTTTTTTACCCATACAATCCTCATTTTTCCCCTTCCCGCACCATACAATTATATAATGGCATATAAAAAAGCATTGATATTCATCACAGGCAATATAAAAGCATTACAGACAATATAAAAGCATCATAAGCATAATATTTAACATAAGAATATGAAAAGTAATAAACCGAACTAACAAACTATATGTATATCTAAATCTATAAATAACAAAAGCATAGTTTGTATTCATGGTTTGTTTCTATCCTAGGTTTGGGAGTTATTGTTATCATTCCGAACGTTCAACCCAGACGTGCTCGGTCCATGGCCTCGCGGGGATGGATTCTGTGTCGGGATCAATCCTTGAATCGCCTACAATAGCGGAGCCAACTACTGCGACAATTGCTCCGACACCTGCCGTGATATCTGCTCCGATAACTACTGTGATAGCTGCTGTGATAGCTGTGTCATATCTGGTGCAGCGGATGAGCTCGTAGCAGATGGACCGCCTGTCACACCCAACTCCGTGGCTAAGTTCTAATCTCAATTATCATACTCTTAGCTATGTTTAGCAATTCCAAAAAATAAAATCGGCAAAACCTCCTCCCTTACTTATCTTATGTTATTTGTCACCATACAAAAGACACATATATAATCATCAAAGTTTAATAAAAAGTAATAAGATAGGACATTCGCATATTTTCATTATATTTTTTTTTCACAAACCATCTCACATATAACCCCACAGGATCAAGTCTTATACAACCTTACAAAAAGTTTCTCACAAACTTAATTACAACATCTAAAACTATCTATTACATATGCATGCTTAAAAAAAAACAAAGGTGAAGGGGGATTCAAGTGCTCCAGCGGCTCGACCTCTTCTATGTGTAGCAAAACAAGCTCCGAGTCGACTCAACTCAAGAACTTACGAGTATCTGAAAAACTTAAAATGGGTATTATGAGCAACAATCATTTGCTCAGTGAGTGAAATAAAAGTACAACATAGGGGAACAATACGAGTGTATATAACATTAAATAACCACATTCTCCATATGATAAAACATTTAAAGCATATCACATATAACATAACTTGTCAAATCATATGAAATCTCATATAAGTAAAAGTAACTCAAAATATCATCATTTTCATAATTAAACTTCACACACGTGTCATTGCACATACTCATCATGGGTCAATACGTATCCCTTTATGATCATGTGTCATACAGTTAAGCAGAGCTTCATAATCAAGAGTCACGAATACGCAAAGCAAATCATGGGTCAATACGTATCCCTCTATGATTGTGTGTCATACAATTAAATAGAGCTTCACAATCAAGAGTCTCAGATACGTAGAGCAAATCATGGTCAATACGTATCCCAATCATGATTGTGTGCCACCCAATCATGATTCTAAGATACGCAGAGCGATCATGGGTCAATACGTGCACGCAGAGCAGCCCCCAAAGGGCAAAGACACCCGATATACGCCCCAAAGGCTTCATGTAAATTGAATGCGGTCCCAAAGATCTTTTTCAAACAGCATGGCTAATGAACATATGGAGTTTAATAATATCAAAATATACATGTCATAATCACATATCATTATCAAGTAAAACTTATTTTCACTTCACAGGCATTTTTCCCTGAAAACATTTTTGTATAAGATATTACTCCATCTCATATGAAATCCTTGAAACATATCATAAATACTTTTCATAGCGCAAGATATGTTTCAATAATAACAATAATAATCTTTGCTTGAGGTAATATCATAAATAAAAGAATTAACATATAACATTTTTCTATATTGTAAATTTACCCACTCACCTTGTACTTTATCACTTTAAGGAGGTTTATTAGATTTTCTCCCTTTCACTTGCAACTTGAGGTTTTCCTACAAACAATAATGTCTTTTTACTTCTTAATCACTAGTAAGGTAATATGCAATGCATGCTCATGATGTATGAATGATTATGCACCCTAAAATGCATATAACCTCCTCTCCTCTAATATCAATTTCTAGCCTCAGACATTTATATTCATAAGCTATTTCACACTTGGAACTTTTTATTTCTCCAAAGCTTAACTAGGTGCTGTTTCAGAATTTCAGGCTGAGTGTCTGTCAATCAATAATTCATAACTTCTTAAGAACATGGGCAAATAATATGATTCTAGATTAATTAGAAACTAGACATACTAAGGTTTCAACCCCCAAGTATCGTTATCAAATACCAAGAGAGTAAGTCAGGACATCCCTAGCAATCTGACCTAGGGTTTGTGCCCTGGCAGACTGTATGTCACTGAAATATTGATTTATATGTTTCTTCATACTTGTTCATTTAACTAGGGCATAATTTTGCTGAAAAAACTTTATTAGTATTTTGACATAAATATTAGAGAATTAACTCTCTATATAGACTTATAACAAAAATAGTTAATTCGGGTCGCAATCTGTCAATGTCCTGGAATCTGACAGAAGTATCACTATGAAATGAAAAATTCATTTCTCCCAAAATACAAGTTCAACTAGGATGATTCCACCTCTCACCGAACTCTTGGAATGTCTTTTAAGCATATCTAAATTTCAAATCTTAATTCACTCTATTCTAACCGTGCCCTAATTTACAAATGGAACTTGTATCAGACTCGGGACAGGATGAGTGACTTGTGAATGTAAGTTCATAACTTCCTCTTTAAAACTCCTTTTTAGATGATTCCAGAGGCTATGGAAATATAAATTCGAATGGATGAACCATACAAAATTTCATAATTTATGGTTTGTTTATCACCAATTAATGATTCTCTCAATCAGAAGAAAAATTTCTAGATCAAAACTCACCTGGATCAGCCGACGTTCCCGATTTCCCCCAGGTCGGTTCGCTCGAGTTATTCCTCTGGTAATTTTTCTACAGTGAAAAGATAATGTTAAGTGGCTTATATATTGTTTTACAAATTTTCTGAGATTGTATGGTGGTTTGAAAAAATATCTATTTGAGTAGCTCTCATCTGTCTGCTTCAGCTGCTTGGAACTTAAGTGATGACCAATCATATTTTTTTATCATAACTAAGTATTTTAACCCTAATTAAGCTTACTTAATCCTATTTAAACATATATATCATATTATTTAGAAATTTTATAATTTATTCCTAATAACCTTATGTAACAACTTTGTAAAGTTTATCGATAATTATATAATCATTATGATCTAATCGGAATATTAATTACTATATACAAATATCACTAAATGGACATCCAAACTAACTTAGTATGTTAATTAAATACATGATTATGCACAAATGATGTTTCTAGGGCACGTCCGTGACACCGCCTGCATATCCTCCGATCCTCCTAGGTATCTAAGCGGCTGTGCCGAGACCACGCAAGTATCCCCTCGTGTCATGCCGGCCACCTCCTCCCAGACAGCAGGGTCCTCTATGAAATAGAAAAATCATACAATCATATAATATATAAATTATATATCAAGAAACACAAATTAAAAACATTGCAAAACCAACGAAAAAACATTACCTAGTGACTGAGTACTCGGATCATCTCCATACTTTTCAGCCATTTTGGCATTATAATCATCCTAAAAAAATTAAACATTCTGTATAAAAAATAGTGCACTAACGTCAACAACCAAATGACTATGTCATGAGACTTACCAGAAGCCTACGAGCAGTAGACGTGACTAGGTCGTTTGTTTCGGTTCTTATGCGTGGCCTCATAGACCACATGAAAGTCTACGGGACCGCATTCTTTCTCCTCCTACAATAAAGTTTCAAATTTGATAACGTAAGTATAAGTTAAAAGTTTGATAAATTGAATTTATATGTAAATTACCATGCGCCGTCGATGCTCGTCAAATCGCATCGACCCCCTTGTGTGGATGTGGGCCTCCGACTTTGAAAGACGGTTAACTCTTGCCTTTTTGCCATCATTCATCCGTCCTTTGTGAACATCAAATACTTACACTTTCAAAAACTATAATTTTAATAAAAATAATTTAAAAGTAAACATACTTACCACTTCTTACATAAGGACTCCCAAATCGAGCACCTAATATGCTTTGGGCATCTTTGTATGCCCTGCTCCAAAGTGAGGCCGGCGGACGTGACGACCTTGCGAAACTTGTATCATCAATTTCGGAGGCGTTTCGCAGTGACCTCCTCAAAAGCTCTCCAGATCATCCCTAAACTAAGATCCGGATGAAACTGATTTGCCTCCTACAAATAGAATGTTAAAACTTAGTAATTTTAAAATAAATATAAATCAAATTATGTAACCCAAATAGAAGATCGTACCGTAAAGACTCGAAAGATGTCATCTCGCACTTGAATTGGGACTACTTTCCAAGATCTTGCCCCTTTCGGTAAGTGGTAAAGAACGAGAGCACTGACATCCCGCACGGTACTAGCGGGTATGGAAGTGGTCCTGCCAATTACAAAGAAGAATTAATTTTCAATGATAACCAAAACTATAACAAAATTTGTACAACTTATTTAACTTACGGTTGTGCAATATTATTCACAGTGACCACCCCATTATTGTGTAACCCCTCTTCATCACTCGAAGAGGAATCATCATTCGGTACAACTGAGGTAGGCTGTGAAGGTCCGACATCGTCTACGGGCCCTAATACATAATAAATCATTAGTGTCATACCAAATTAACATTGTGATAATTCATAGATGTACAGTAATGTTCTCACCTCGATTGATGTGTACCACAACATGATCAGTGGCAGTCAGCTCGTCTGAATGAATTGAGCCAGGTGATTGTGCTATCGAAGGCGTAGCAACTGACATTATTAAAAAATAATTAATATAATTAAATAAAAAATGTCAATAACAATAAATATATCACCTGGCGTAAGATGTCGCTCGCCAATGCTAGAATGTGGTGAAGCGTCTAGTATTCTCGCCAGTGGCGGTGGGATAGCAACTATCATCATAAGAAAATACATAAAATTTGACTCCTATTTAAAATTATGGAATATACAAAATATAACTTGGTGCAATCGAGACATCCTGACTATGTGCCCCGTCGACGGTGGAGCAATTGTTACAAAAGCAAAATATTTAAAAAACTCTATCTCCTACAATGTGTCACGTACTTGGAGTGATACGCGGAGTAGACCCACCAATGGATCGCCTACTATGTGACGATCTGGCTATGCGCCCCGTTAGCGGCGGAGGAAATGATATTATTAAAAAATGAATTTAACTATTATAATCAACTATAAATAAGCAGCTGACAATAATTATATTACCTGATGGTTGTGATGGCTGACTCATCTGGAGTGAACGATTGGAAGTGCGAGATGACCCAAATGCTCGACCCGTAGTAATCATGATTGAAAAAAAAGAAAGAAGCTTCTCTTATTATCGGTAACTATATATAACTTTAAAAAGAAGTAAAAAGCTTATGTCACTAGAATAACTACGGGATTCATTTGCTTGTTTCCTATTCTGATTCATTTTCATCATTTTCATCATCGTCGCTATAATCTTGGTTCGAGTCATCATCAACGAAATTATCAAAGTTCACATCTAAGAGGTCATTTGAATTGAACTCTTCCATTGACTCAGTGTCATCGACCAATTGAAAATTCTCAACTCCATCGGCCACATCAATCTTCTCATTCACTCTATCTTCTTGATAGTAATCGTCCATGGGCACATCGTTATTTACGGATGATGTTTCATTGTCATCTACCAATGTTTTTGCTAAGAATTGTCTACTCCTCACCTTGCATGATGCCCACCATTCATCCTTGGTTCTTTTCGATGGATAATTAGTGTAGTACACTTGTTGTGCTTGTTCCGCCAATACGAATGGATCGTATGACTGAAGTCTCGACTGAGAGTTATATCCATCAATTTAAACTTTTGATCGATCTGAACTCCTTTCTCTGGATCGAATCAACGACATTTTAGCACCACAACTTTGTTAGATTTTTCCAAATATGACAATTCTAGGATGTCTTCTATAACACCGTAGTAATCAAAGTCGTTGTCCCCGTACATTCTTCCTAGAACACATATGCCACTATTAATAGTTGAACGTTGTTGGCGATATTCTTTTGTATGGAACTGATATCCATTGACTATGACGCCGCAGTAGCTAAGAGCTTGTTACTTCAGGCCATGACCGAGATCTCGTATTTTGTTCTCTATGACTGAGCCATTAATAACCTACAAGAAAATTAACTAAAAACTTTATTAAAAGTTACGAACTTATAACAATTAAGAACAAGCTGAAAGATTTCTCACTTCACATCTCAACCAATCGCTAAAATATTTGTCTCATAGTTTCAATAACTCATCGTTTGAAACTAACGGATTGATTTCTCGCTGTAATTCTTCGAATTTCCTAAATTCATAGTTTTCAATTAATGAAATCATATAGCAACAATTAACTTTAAATTATATAACAAATTAGAACAAATTGTCTTACTCGAGATACGACGTCACTTCGCTATGATTTGCAAGAACATAATTTTCAATGATGGTGAGATCTCTGTCATTCAAGATAACTTTGCGTCCTGCAACAAGAAGTTGACATGGGTACTTGAAGATGGATAGAATATTCATGTGAACTTCTCTTTCACCACCATCATCGTTTCTTGGAACTTGGGTGTGTCGTGATTGTATGTGTGGCTCAAAGTATTTTGAAGTCAAGTTTGACACCTCCGTAATGAAATATGCTTCACATATGGAGCCTTCAATTTTTGCCTTATTCTTCGCCTTCCTTTTCAAATATAACATGCACCTTTCGAAAGGATACTTCCATCGATACTGAACCGGACCCGCAATTTTTGTTTCATATGGTAGATGTACAATCAAATGTTCCATCACATCAAAGAAAGAAGGTGAAAATATCTTCCCAGTCTTGCACACGGTAATCACAATAGAAGCTTCTAACCAAGAGATGCCTTCTTTCCGAACGATGGATGCACAAAGCTCTTTAAAGAACATAGACAATTCTATTAAAACCTCCCAAATGGGCTTTGGTAAAAGTTCTTTAAAGGCAATTGGAAGCAGCCTTTGCATAAAAATATGACAGTTATGACTCTTCATCCCATGTATCTTCCCATTGTCCAAGTTAAAACAATGAGATATGTTTGATACATATCTGTTGGGGAATTCCAATTGCTTTACCCATTTGAAAACCACTTTTCTTTGATCATTGCTCAAGACATAAGTAGCTTTTAGGTTTTTGCAGTGGAAGGCCGGCGGAGGAGTAGGAGGCGGATGCGGCCGAGGGGCGCGTTGGAGGAGGCGGTGGGGCGCGGTGGAGGAGGCAAACGCGGAGGCAGCAGAGGTAGAGGCGGCGGCGGCGGAGGCGGAGGCAGCAGAGGCAGAGGAGGGGGAGGAGGCTTAAGGCATCGGCGATAGAGGGTGGCGGAGGCGTCGGGAGTCAGGCATCTGGCATCCGACGTCGGGCATCGGGCGTCGGGCTCGAGCATCGGGCGGGTAAAGGTAAAATAGTAACAGTGAAAACGAAGAAGAGGGGTTAGAGATTTAAGTAAATTTTTAGCGTCTCCCCAAGACGTGCCGCCACATAGACGCAATGTAGGCGCCGCTTGTATAAAAATTCAGCTAATGCGGCACTATAGAGAAGCTAATGTGTCACTAAGTTACTCTAGCGACACCATAGCGTCGTAGGGGCGTCGATTTAAATTTAGCGTCCCTTAATTGTGACGCCAGAGAGACGCTAATTGTTTTTTCTATTTCAAATTTTCAATTATGTATGTAACTTTATTTATTAATATAGCATCTCATCGCGTTGTGCCCCATTCTAGTTGTTTTATTTCCTTCCGACAATCTATTATGTATGTAGGATCTATATGTATATGTTGTAGGATCCCAAAGGGCACCAAGAGGGGGGTGAATTGGTGTTTAACCGAAAATATCGATTTCACAAAATTCGTAGCGAAAGCACAAAACCGATTTATAAAACCTTTGCAATTCAGATTATAAACACAATATTAGAGGGAGAGAGAGTGAGAGAAATCAAACACAAATAGGCGCGGTGGTTGTTGATGAGGTTCGGCCACACCTTGGCCTACGTCCTCGCTCCGACTTCTCGACCTCGAGACCGTCGGAGATTCCACTAAGCACTTCCTTTGTTCCAAATGGGGCAAGGAAGAAAGCTTTTTACACCAACCACCTTTTCTCCGTTTCGAGAGACAAGGCAACCTCTCCTCCTAAGAAGCTAATCTTTTCTCTCGCTCAAGAGGTAAGATTTGGAACCTCTTTTACACAGGAGCTCTCACAATCTTTCTGAAAAAATAGTTTCTCTCTTTTACAATAGAACACTCACAAGAAGAGAAGAGAGAAAGAGAGAAAGAGAGAAAGCTCTAAATGATAACTTCAAGAGAAATGATCTACTTTTGATTTCTGGAAGTTTTGCTTTGATGCTTGGATACGTTGCTTTTGCTTCTAGCCTTGGCACTCCTTTTATAGGATCTGGTACGTGGAAAATTCGTGCAGAATTAATTCCACATTTTCTCCTCAAAATATAGCCATTACTGTTCATTTCAGTATTGGACCGGTCGACCGAACTATATGACCATTGCGTTGATTTCTCTAGTTACCGCAGCTGGTCGGTCGACCGAACCATCGACCCGTGTCTCGACCGGTACAGTCTCGCAGTTTTCATTTATAGCCGTTGAGCGGATCGGTCGACCGGTGCTTCGACCGGACTGTCGACCGGTATAGTGTCAACGTGGATTTGGTAGCTCATGCATTGATCGGTCGACCGGTGTCTCAGATCGGTCGACCAGACTATCTCGACCGATCTTCATAGCTTCGACCAGCAGGTTGACTGCCATGCACTATTTTGAGCATAACTTTTTGCATAGTTATCCAAATTAGATGATCTTGGAGTCTATGGAAAGCTAACAGAATTCCCTACAACTTTCACATTCATCCAAAACTAATAAGATCAGTTCCAATTACTTAATCAAAGTGTAGTGTATAAAGTTATCTCTTTTTCTTTAAACTTTTTAGCATTTTATCTTTAATCATTCGAGATTTGTATCATCAAAATATAATTTAATATGTCATTAAAACTTGGATCCAACATATGTGCCTATAACAAAGGTGTGTGTGTATATATATGTAATATATGCGTATGTATATGTCAACATGTGAGAGATTGTCACAACAATGTGTATATCTATATGTATTATAAATATGTACGTGTATGTATATGTCTATACATGTGTGAGTCATATATAGATAACGTGTATATGTATACGTATTCGAAGTGAATATATGTGTATATGTTTATACGTGTGAGATTAAGTGATAATAATATGTATATATGTACTTATTATATATAAATATATACGCGTATTTATATGTCCATTTGTGCCCGATTAAACGAGTGGGATAAAAAGTCGGCTAATGCGGCGCAATACCGACGCTATTGAATTGCTAGAGAAGTTTGAAACCTCTTTTACAGAGGAGCTCTCACAATCTTTCGGAAAAATAGTTTCTCTCTTTTACAATAGAACACTCACAAAAAGAGAAGGGAGAAAAAGAGAAAGCACTAAATGATAACTTCAAGAGAAATGATCTTCTTTTGATTTCTTGAAGTTTTGCTTTGATGCTTGGATACATTGCTTTTGATTCTTGCCTTGGCACTCATTTTATAGGCTATGGTATGTGAAAAATTCGTCTAGAATTAATTCCACATTTTCTCCTCAAAATATAGACATTACTGTTCATTTCAGTAATGGACCGATCGACCACATTTATTGACCGGTCGACCGGACTATATGACCATTACGCTGATTTCTCCAGTTATCGCAGCTGGTCGATCGACCGAACTATTGACCGGTGTCTCAACCGGTACAGTCTCACAGCTTTGATTTATACCCGTTGAGCTGATCGGTCGACCGGTGCTTTGACCGGACTGTCGACCGGTATAGTCTCGACGTGGATTTGGTAGCTCATGCATTGATCGGTCGACCGGTGTCTCATATCAGTCGACCGAACTATCTCGACCGGCCTTCATAGCTTCGATCGGCAGGTTGACCATCCTACACTATTTTGAGCATAACATTTTGCACGGTTATCCAAATTAGATGATCTTGGAGTCTGTGAAAAGCTAATAGAATTCTTTACAACTTCCACATTTCATCCAAAACTAATAAGATCAGTGTCAATTATTTAATCAAAGTGTAGTGCATAAAGTTATCTCTTTTTCTTTAAACTTTTTAGCATTTTATCTTTAATCATTCGAGCTTTGTATCATCAAAATATAATTTAATATGTCATTAAAACTTAGATCCAACATATGTGTCTATAACAAAAGTGTGTGTGTGCATATATATATATGTAATATATGCGTATGTATATGTCTACGTGTGGGAGGTTAAGTCACAATAATGTGTTTATCTATATATATTATAAATATGTATATGTATGTATATGTCTATACATGTGCGAGTCATATATAGATAACGTGTATATGTATACGTATTCGAAGTGAATACATGAGTCTATGTTTATACGTGTGAGATTAAGTGATAATAATATGTATATATGTACTTATTATATATAAATATATACGCGTATTTGTATGTCTATTTGTGCCCGATTAAGCGAGTGGGACAAAAAGTCGGCTAAGGCTGCGCAATACAGATGCTATTGAATCGCTAGAGAAGTTTGGAACCTCTTTTACACAGGAGCTCTCACAATCTTTCTGAAAAAATAGTTTCTCTCTTTTACAATAGAACACTCACAAGAAGAGAAGGGAGAAAGAGAGAAAGCGCTAAATGATAACTTCAAGAGAAATGATCTTCTTTTAATTTCTTGAAGTTTTGCTCTGATGCTTGGATACATTGCTTTTGCTTCTTGCCTTGAGACTTCTTTTATAGGCTATGGTATGTGAAAAATTCGTCTAGAATTAATTTCACATTTTTTTCCTCAAAATATAGCCGTTACTGTTCATTTCAGGAATGGACCGATCGATTGCATTTATGGACCGGTCGACCGGACTATATGACCATTATGCTGATTTCTCCAGTTATCGCAGCTGGTCGATCGACCGAACCATTGACCGGTGTCTCAACCGGTACAGTATCACAGTTTTGATTTATAGCCGTTGAGCTGATCGGTCGACCGGTGCTTTGACCGGACTGTCGACCGGTATAGTCTCGACGTGGATTTGGTAGCTCATGCATTGACCGGTCGACCGGTGTCTCATATCAGTTGACCAAACTATCTCGACCGGCCTTCATAGCTTCGACCGACAGGTTGACCGTCCTACACTATTTTGAGCATAACTTTTTGCACGGTTATCCAAATTAGATGATCTTGGAGTCTGTGGAAAAAGCTAATAGAATTCTCTACAACTTCCACATTTCATCCAAAACTAATAAGATCAGTGCCAATTATTTAATCAAAGTGTAGTGCATAAAGTTATCTCTTTTTCTTTAAACTTTTTAGCATTTTATCTTTAATCATTCAAGGTTTGTATCATCAAAATATAATTTAGTGTCATTAAAACTTGGATCCAACATATGTTTCTATAACAAAAGTGTGTGTGTGTATATATATATGTAATATATGCGTATGTATATGTCAACATGTGAGAGATTAAGTCACAACAATGTGTACATCTATATGTATTATAAATATGTACGTGTATGTATATGTCTATACATGTGTGAGTCATACATAGATAACGTGCATATGTATACGTATTCGAAGTGAATATATGTGTATATGTTTATACGTGTGAGATTAAGTGATAATAATATGTATATATGTACTTATTATATATAAATATATACGCGTATCTATATGTCCATTTGTGCCCGATTAAGCGAGTGGGATAAAAAGTCGGCTAATGCGGCGCAATACCGACGCTATTGAATCGCTAGAGAAGTTTGAAACCTCTTTTACCGAGGAGCTCTCACAATCTTTCAGAAAAAATAGTTTCTCTCTTTTACAATAGAACACTCACAAGAAGAGAAGGGAGAAAAAGAGAAAGCTCTAAATGATAACTTCAAGAGAAATGATCTTCTTTTGATTTCTTGAAGTTTTTCTTTGATGCTTGGATACATTTCTTTTGCTTCTTGCCTTGGGACTCCTTTTATAGGCTATGGTATGTGAAAAATTCATCTAGAATTAATTCCACATTTTTCTTCTCAAAATATAGCCGTTACTGTTCATTTCAGTAATAGACCAATCGATCACATTTATGGACCGGTCGACCGGACTCTATGACCATTACGTTGATTTCTGCAATTACCGCAGCTGGTCGGTCGACCGAACTATCGACCGGTATCTCGACCGATACAGTCTAACAGTTTTGATTTATAGCCATTGAGCTGATTGATCGACCGATGCTTTGACCGGACTATCGACCGATATAGTCTCGACGTGGATTTGGTAGCTCATGCATTGATCAGTCGACTGGTGTCTCATATCAGTTGACCGGACTATCTCGACCGGCCTTCATAGCTTCGACCGACAGGTTGACCGTACTGCACTATTTTGAGCATAAGGTTTTGCACAGTTATCCAAATTAGATGATCTTGGAGTCCATGGAAAGCTAACAGAATTCTCTACAACTTCTATATTCATCCAAAACTAATAAGATCAGTGCCAATTATTTAATCAAAGTATAGTTTATAAAGTTATCTCTTTTTCTTTAAACTTTTTAGCATTTTATCTTTAATCATTCAAGGTTTGTATCATCAAAATATAATTTAATGTCATCAAAACTTGGATCCAACATATGTTTCTATAACCAAAGTGTGTGTGTGTATATATATGTAATATATGCGTATGTATATGTCAACATGTGAGAGATTAAGTCACAACAATGTGTATATCTATATGTATTATAAATATGTACGTGTATGTATATGTCTATACATGTGTGAGTCATATATAGATAATGTGTATATGTATACATATTCGAAGTGAATATATGTGTATATGTTTATACGTGTGAGATTAAGTGATAATAATATGTATATATGTACTTATTATATATAAATATATATGCGTATTTATATGTCCATTTGTGCCCGATTAAGCAAGTGGGATAAAAAGTCGACTAATGCGGCGCAATACCGACGCTATTGAATCGCTAGAGAAGTTTGAAACCTCTTTTACAGAGGAGCTCTCACAATCTTTCGGAAAAAATAGTTTCTCTCTTTTATAATAGAACACTCACAAGAAGATAAGGGAGAAAAAGAGAAATCTCTAAATGATAACTTCAAGAGAAATGATCTTCTTTTGATTTCTTGAAGTTTTGCTTTGATGCTTGGATACATTGCTTTTGATTCTTGCCTTGGCACTCCTTTTATAGGCTATGGTATGTGGAAAATTCGTCTAGAATTAATTCCACATTTTCTCCTCAAAATATAGCCATTACTGTTCATTTTAGTAATGGACCGATCGACCGCATTTATGGACCAGTCGACCGGACTATATGACCATTACACTGATTTCTCCAGTTATCGCAGCTGGTCGATCGATCGAACCATTGACCGGTGTCTCAATCGGTACAGTCTCACAGTTTTGATTTATAGCTGTTGAGCTGATCGGTCGACCGGTGTCTCATATCAGTCGACCGAACTATCTCGACCGGCCTTCATAGCTTCGACTGGCAGGTTGACCGTCATACACTATTTTGAGCATAATTTTTTGCACGGTTATGCAAATTAGATGATCTTGGAGTATGTGGAAAGATAATAGAATTCTCTACAACTTCCACATTTCATCCAAAACTAATAAGATCAGTGCCAATTATTTAATAAAAGTCTAGTGCATAAAGTTATCTCTTTTTCTTTAAACTTTTTAGCATTTTATCTTTAATCATTCGAGCTTTGTATCATCAAAATATAATTTAATATGTCATTAAAACTTAGATCCAACATATGTGTCTATAACAAAAGTGTGTGTGTGCATATATATATATGTAATATATGCGTATGTATATGTCTACGTGTGGGAGGTTAAGTCACAATAATGTGTTTATCTATATATATTATAAATATGTATATGTCTATACATGTGCGAGTCATATATAGATAATGTGTATATGTATACGTATTCGAAGTGAATACATGAGTCTATGTTTATACGTGTGAGATTAAGTGATAATAATATGTATATATGTACTTATTATATATAAATATATACGCGTATTTGTATGTCTATTTGTGCCCGATTAAGCGAGTGGGACAAAAAGTCGGCTAAGGCTGCGCAATACAGATGCTATTGAATCGCTAGAGAAGTTTGGAACCTCTTTTACACAGGAGCTCTCACAATCTTTCTGAAAAAATAGTTTCTCTCTTTTACAATAGAACACTCACAAGAAGAGAAGGGAGAAAGAGAGAAAGCGCTAAATGATAACTTCAAGAGAAATGATCTTCTTTTAATTTCTTGAAGTTTTGCTTTGATGCTTGGATACATTGCTTTTGCTTCTGGCCTTGGCACTCCTTTTATAGGCTCTGGTATGTGAAAAATTTGTCTAGAATTAATTCCACATTTTTCTCCTCAAAATATAGTCGTTACTGTTCATTTGAGTAATGGCCCGGTCGACCGCATTTTTGGACCGGTCAATCGGACTATATGACCGTTGCGCTAATTTCTCTAGTTACCGCAACTGGTCGGTCGATCGAACCATCGACCGGTACAGTCTCACAGTTTTAATTTATAGCCGTTGAGTTGATCGGTCGACCAGTGCTTTGACCGGACTGTCGACCGGTATAGTCTCGACGTGGATTTGACAGCTCATGCATTGATCGGCGACCGATGTCTCATATCGGTCGACCGGACTATCTCGATCGGCCTTCATAGCTTCGATCAGTAGGTTGACCGCTCTGCACTATTTTAAGCATAACCTTTTGCACGGTTATCCAAATTAGATGATCTTGGAGTCTATGGAAAGCTAATAGAATACTCTACAACTTCCACATTCATCCAAAACCAATAAGATCAGTGCCAATTATTTAATCAAAGTGTAGTGCATAAAGTTATCTCTTTTTTTTAAAACTTTTTACCATTTTATCTTTAATCATTCGAGGTTTGTATCATCAAAATATAATTTAATATGTCATTAAAACTTAGATCCAACATATGTGTCTATAACAAAAGTGTGTGTGTATATATATATGTAATATATGCGTATGTATATGTCTACGTGTGGGAGGTTAAGTCACAACAATGTGTTTATCTATATATATTATAAATATGTATGTGTATGTATATGTCTATACATGTGCGAGTCATATATAAATAACGTGTATATGTATACGTATTCGAAGTGAATACATGAGTATATGTTTATACGTGTGAGATTAAGTGATAATAATATGTATATATGTACTTATTATATATAAATATATACGCGTATTTGTATGTCTATTTGTGCCCGATTAAGCGAGTGGGATAAAAAGTCGGCTAAGGCAGCGCAATACAGACGCTATTGAATCGCTAGAGATGTTTGGAATCTCTTTTACACAGGAGCTCTCACAATCTTTCGGAAAAAATAGTTTTTCTCTTTTACAATAGAACACTCACAAGAAGAGAAGGGAGAAAGAGAGAAAGCTCTAAATGATAACTTCAAGAGAAATGATCTTCTTTTGATTTCTTGAAGTTTTGCTTTGATGCTTGGATACATTGCTTTTGCTTCTGGCCTTGACACTCCTTTTATAGGCTCTGGTATGTGGAAAATTCGTCTAGAATTAATTCCACATTTTTCTCCTCAAAATATAGTCGTTACTGTTCATTTCAGTAATGGATCGATCGACCGCATTTATGGATCGGTCAACCGGACTATATGACCGTTGCGCTAATTTCTCCAGTTACCGCAACTGGTCGATCGACTGAACCATCGACCGGTGTCTCGACCGAGTAAGATATGAAACATGTAGACATCTATAAGTCATGTCACAAGCACAATCAACATATCATACATACGAATGAGACAAAAGTATCGATTTCACGAAAATCATTGCGGAAGTTTAAAACCGATTGCAAATCAAACCACATAACAAAATAGAGAAGGGAGAGAGATATATATATAGAAAGAGAATTCAATCACAATGCACGCAGTGGTTGTTAACGATGTTCGACCACACCTTGATCTACGTCCCCGTTCTAACGTCTCGACCTCGAGACCGTCAGAGATTTCACTAGAACTCTTCCTTTGTTCGAAATGGGGCAAGGAAGAAAAGCCATTTACACCACTGCCTTTACTCCGCTTCGTGAGGTAAGGCTCTCCTCTCCTCCAATGAAGCTAATCTTTTCTCTCGCTCAAGAGGTAAGATTTGGAACCTCTTTTACACAGGAGCTCTCTCAGTATTTTTCTAAATAAAATGTTTCTCTCTTTTACAATGCTAAGCTCATAAGATGAGAAGAGAGAAAGAAGAGAAAACATAAAATGAAAACTTCAAGGAAAATGTCTTCCTTTGATAACTTGAAGTTTTTCTTCTAGGCTTAGATGGATGCATTTGCGTCTAACTTTGGCACTCCTCTTATATGCTTTAGTATGTGGAAATTTTGTCCAGAAATTATTCCACAAATTTCTCCTTCAAAATTGATCGTTACTGTTCATTTAACCCGTGGACCGATCAATCACACTAATGGATCAGTCGACTGGTCTATATGACCATTGCATT
The DNA here is from genome assembly GCA_030549335.1 of Pontederia crassipes. Lineage (NCBI taxonomy): Eukaryota > Viridiplantae > Streptophyta > Magnoliopsida > Commelinales > Pontederiaceae > Pontederia > Pontederia crassipes. The sequence continues at coordinate 21,270,828 of CM060195.1, read as the reverse complement.
TATTTTCTTCACTGACTACAGTTGGTCGGTCCACCGATACATCGACTGGTATCATCTCGGCATCGACCGGTATAGTCTCATCATGTAACTGTGCATTACATACATTCATCGGTCGACCGACATCTTGAATTGGTCGACTAGTGTTGTCTCGATCGACCTTCTTTGCTTCGATCGGCATGTTGACCGACTTACACTATTTTGAGCATCACTTTTTGCACAGTTATCCAAATTAGATAATCTTGGATTCTATAAATAGCTAACAAAATTCTCTACAACTTTGATATTTATGATTCATCCGGAATCTAATAAGATTATAGCCAATTATTTAATCAAAGTGTAGTGCATAAAGTTATCTCTTTTTCTTTAAATTTTTTCAGCATTTAACTTTAATCTTTCGAGTTTTATATCATCAAAATATAATTTAATATGTCATTAAAACTTTGATCCAAAAATCTTCCCCATTTTTATGAAGACAAATCGAGAAATATAAAAAATTTATAATTTGCGTAAAAGTTGTAAAATCAATTTACTCCCCCTGAAATTTAGCTTTCCTTACAATGATAGATATTTACATAAGTACAATTTTTAAGGCACTCTTCATATATATTCATATCATATTTCTCCTATATTTCTTCCCCTTTTGTTTCATAAAAAATAGTTTGCACATAAAGTGCATAAAATAATATGTAATTCCCCCTTTGTCAAAATAAATTTATTCTCCCCTTTTTGTCATGAATATGTAAAGTATCTTAAAAGGTCATGAAATATGAAAAAATAACTCCCCCTAAATTTATGGCTATTTTAAAATGTAATTAAATTGATTTAGATGTTATGAAATCCATAAGCCAAAACTTATATTAGGAATCAAAATATTACATAAAACTTTGATACAACAATGATATGTTAAAATAAGGTTGAAAATATGCTCCCCCTATCATTATGAATAATTTTCTTTTTCTATTTCATGTGTTCCATTTTCCTTTAAAAAATGATGATTTCGAGCTTTTGAGAAGAATAAAAAAAAAGGTGATAATTTTACTATAACCTTCGCTTTACATGTGAGGCACACCTGAAAACCAATTAATTTTTGGTACTCAAACTTCTTTGGGTCCTATTTTGTTGACAATATTCCTTTCGGAATTCAAATCATGTCATGTTGTGATGATTTTATTATTCTACATTAATATGCTTAATGACCATAAAATCCACATGTAAAACATTTCAGCTATGATTTCTACCGTATGAATGATTGAATTTCCAATAAGAATTTTCATTTTTAAAGTATTTCCTAAGATTATTTTTCCTTATACGAGAAATAGTCTTGTTTTGTGAATTTTTCAAAAGAGTATTTTTCTTCTTGACTTTTTCTAAAGAACATGCCAATTTTACAATTTCACAAGCATGTGTCATTTTCAAAATATCAATTTCATTTCTTAGTTTTTCATTTTCTAGAAAACATGTATCCTTTTCTTCTTTTAGGTTTTCAATCTCATGTAGTAATTTCTCATTTTCCTCTTTAAGTGAGAAATATCTATTTATTAGGGAGGAAAGTTCTTTATTTAAATCTAAAGGAAGGTTTTCTTCGGAAGAGTTTGATGAGTCATAATTTGAATTTGAAGGGCTGGAAATTACCTCATCATCGTATGCCATTAAGCATAGGTATGCTTCGTCATTAGAAGAGCTTGATGAATCACTTGTTTCACTTGACTCTTCATATTTTTCTTTTTCCTATTCTGAGATTTCTCTTCTTTATGTTGTTTGTATGATCTTCTTGTTGGATTCTCATTCTTCTCTTTTTTTACCAATTTGAGATACTTGTCTAGTTTTCTTGTGTAGAGTGCGAGTTTCTTTTCGTCAACTTCCTCTCACTTGAGTTTTGTTCTTTTGTATTGGCTTTCAATGTCAATGTTTTCTTCTTGGGGGTTTTTTTTCTTGATTATCTTGGATTAAGATCTCATAGATTAGGAGTGAACCAATAAGATCATCAAAATTCAATTTGTTTAAATCTTTTTCTTCGATCATGGTCTTATTTGTATACCATTTAGAAGAGAGAGACCTAAGAAACTTTTTCACTTTTGGGGGATTAGTTCTCGGCTCGCCCAAGGAGGCTAATAAATCATTCACAATATCATTAAACCGAGCAACCATATCATTTATGGATTCATTTTCATGCATTTCGAAAGAATCATATTGATGATTTAAAATATTCAATTTAAATTCCTTCATATGTAATGATGAGTTTATTCCAAATCTCAGTTGCACTTTCACAATAAGAAATTTGATTAAATTCCGTTGAATCCAAAGCACAATAAAAAATATTTTTGGCTTTCAAATCGAGTTTTTCAAAAATATTTTCTATTTCAACAAAATATGTAGGTAATTTTTCATGTAGGTTATAACCTTTTTCAACGATGTTCCACACGTAAATATCAATAGAACAAATATATGCTTGAATTCTAATTTTCTAATATGCAAAATTTGAGGTATTTAAAAGGGGAGGACGACTAATTGTTTATCCTTCGGCAAAACTAAATCCACTTGATGACATAGCTATGAAGATGGTTAAATCTTAAAACAAGATGATTAAATATTAAAATGATTAGATCTAAAAATTATTAAATCTTAAAACAAGAGCAACCCACTCTGATACCAAATACCAAAGGGCACCAAGAGGGGGGGTGAATTGGTGTTTAAAACAAAAGTATCGATTTCACGAAATTTGTTGTCGAAGCTTAAAATCGATTACAAATCAAATCACATCACACAATATAAGATGGAGAGAGAGAGAGAATTCAATCACAATGTACGCAGTGGTTGTTGACGAGATTTGGCCACACCTTGACCTACATCCCCACTCCAACTTCTCGAACTCGAAACCATCGGAGATTTCACTACAACTCTTCCTTTGTTCCAAATGAGGCAAGGAAGAAAAACTCTTTACACTACTGCCTTTTCTCCGCTTCGAAAGATAAGGTCACCTCTCATCTAATGAAGCTAATCTTTTCTCTCGCTCAACAAGTAAGATTTGAAACCTCTTTTACACAGGTGCTCTCTCAGTATTTTTGAGATAAAATGTTTCTCTCTATTACAATGCTAATTTCACAAGAGGAGAAGAGAGAAAGAAGAAAAAATGTAAAATGAAAACTACAAGGAAAATGTATTCTTTTGATAACTTGAAATTTTTTTCTAAGGCATGGATGGATGCCTTTGCTTCTGGTTTTGGCACTCCTTTTATAAGCTCTAGTATGTGAAAATTTCGTCCAAAATTTATTCCACAAATTTCTCCTTCAAAATTGACTGTTACTGTTCATTTGACCCGTGGACCGGTCGACCGCATTAATGGATCGGTTGACCAATCTATATGATCGTTGCGCTTATTTTCTTCATTGACTACAGTTGGTCGGTCAATCAGTACATCGACGGTATCATCTCGGCGTCGATCGGTATAGTCTTGTCATGGAACTAGGCATGCCATACATTGATCGGTCGACTGGCATCTTGGATAGGTCGACCGATGTTGTCTCGACTGGCCTTCTTTGCTTCGACTGGTAGGATAACTGACCTACAGTATTTTTAGCATAACGTTTTGTAAAGTTATCCAAATTAGATAATCTTGAATTCTATGGATAGCTAACAGGATTTTCTACAACTTTGATATTTATCTAGAATATAATAAGATCATAGTCAATTATTTAATAAAAGTGTAGTGCATAAAGTTGTCTCTTTTTTCTTAAATTTCTTTAGTATTTAACTTTAATCTTTCGATGTTTGTGTCATTAAAATATAATTTAATATGTCATTAAAACTTTGATAAAAAAAATCTTCTCCTTTTTTATGAAGACAAACCGAGAAATATAAAAATTATCTAATTTGCGAAAAAGTTATAAAATCAATTTTACTTTCCCCTAAAACTTAGCTTTTCTTACAATGATAGATATTTACATAGTACTATTTGTAAGGCACTCTTCATATATTCATATCATATTTCTCCTATATTTCTCCTCCCTTTTGTTTCATAAAAAAAATTTGCACATAAATTGCATAAAAAAATATGTAATTCCCCCTTTGTCAAAAAAAAAATTTATTCTCCACTTTTTGTCATGAATATGTAAAGTATCATAAAAGGTCATGAAATATGAAAAAATAACTCCCCCTAAATGTATGGCTATTTTAAAATGAAATTAAATTGATTTAGAGGTTATGAAATCCATAAGTCAAAACTTATATTAGGAATCAAAATATTACATAAAACTTTAATACAACAATGATATGTTAAAATAAGGTTGAAAACATGCTCCCCCTATCATTACGAATAATTTTCTTTTTCTATTTAATGTGCTCCATTTTTCTTAAAAAAATGATGATTTTGTACTTTTGAGAAGAATAAAAAAATAGGTGATACTTTTATCATAACCTTTGTGCTTCCACATTTTCATTCGTTCTTCGCATTACATGTGAGGCACACCTAAAAAAAAATTAAGTAACTTTTGGTACCTAAACTTTTTTGGGTCCTATTTTGTTAGACAATGTTCCTTTCGAAATCCAAATCATGTCATGTTGTGATGATTTTTTTATTCTACATTAATATGCGTACTAACCATAAAATTCACATGTAAAACATTTGAGATGTGATTTTCTACCATAGGAATGTTTGAATTTCCAATAAGAATTTTTATTTTCAAAGTATTTCCTAAGATTATTTTTCCTTACATAAGAGATAGTCTTATTTTGTGAATTTTTTAAAAGAGTATTTTCCTTCTTGACTTTTTCTAAAGAATATGCCAGTTTTACAATTTCACAAGCATGTGTAATTTCCAAGGTATTAATTTTATTTTTTTAGCTTTTTATTTTCTAGAAAACATGTATCATTTTCTTCTTTTAAGTTTTCAATCTCATGTAGTAATTTCTCATTTTCCTCTTAAAGTGAGAAATTTTGTTTTTATAAGGGAAGAAAGTTCTTTATTTAAATATAAAGGAAGGTTTTCTTTGGAAGAGTTCGATAAGTTATAATTTGAATTTGAAGGGCTGGAAATTACCTCATCATCGCGTACCATTAAACATAGGTATGCTTCATCATTAGAAGTCACTTATTTCACTTGTCTCTTCATATTTTTCTTTTTCCCTTTCTGAAATGTATGTTCTTTATGTTGTTTGTATGATCTTCTTGTTGGATTCTCATTCTTTTTTTTTTTACCATCTTGAGATACTTGTCTAGTTTTCTTGTGTAGAGTGTGAGTTTCTTTTCATCCACTTCCTCTTCACTTGTGTCTTCTTCTTTTGTATTGGCTTTCAATACCTTGGAGGCTTTTCTTCTTGATCTTCTTGGATTGAGATCTCATAAGTTAGAAGTGAACCAATAAGATCATCAAAATTCAATTTGTTCAAATCTTTTTCTTCGATCACGGTCATATTCATATGCCATTTAGAGGAGAGAGACCTGAGAAACTTTTTTCACTTTTGGAGGATTAGTTCTCGGCTCGCTCAAAGAGAGTAATGTCATTCACAATATCATTAAATCGAGCAACCATATCATTTATGGATTCATTTTCATGCATTTTGAAAGAATCATATTGATGATTTAAAATATCCAATTTAGATTCTTTAACTTTATCGGTTTCTTCATATGTAGTGATGAGTTTATTCCAAATCTAAATTGCACTTTCACAATTAGAAATCTGATTAAATTCCATTGAATCCAAAGCACAATAAAAATTGTTTTTGGCTTTCCAATCGAGTTTTTCAAAAAGATTTTCTCTTTCGGCGAAATATGTAAGTAATTTTTCATGTAGGTAATAACCTTTTTCAATGATGTCTCACATGTCAATATCAATAGAACAAATGTATGCTTGAATTCTAATTTTCCAATATGCAAAATTTGATGCATTTAAAAGGGGAGGACGACTAATTGATTGTCCTTCGGCAAAACTAAATCCACTTGATGTCATTGCTCTTATGATGGTTAAATATTAAAACAAGAGAAATCTGCTCTGATACCAATTGCAGAATTCCCAAGGGCACCAAGATGGGGGAGGGGGGTTGAATAGGTGTTTAAAAGAAAAGTATCGATTTCATGAAAATCGTTGTGCAAGCTTAAAACCGATTACAAATCAAATCACATCACACAATATGAGAGAGAGAAAGAGAATTCAATCACAATGCATGCGGTGGTTGTTAACGAGGTTCGGCCACACCTTGGCCTACGTCCCTGCTCTGACTTCTCGATCTCGAGATCGTCGGAGATTCCAGTAGAACTGTTCCTTTGTACCAAATGGGGTAAGGAAGAAAAGTCCTTTACACCACCATCTTTTCTTCACTTTGAGAGGTAAGGCGCACCTCTCCTCTATGAAGCTAATCTTTTCTCTTGCTCAAGAGGTAAGATTTAGAACCTCTTTTACATAGGAGCTCTCTCAGTATTTTTGTAAATAAAATATTTCTCTCTTTTACAATGCTAAGCTCACAAGAGGAGAAAAGAGAAAGAAGAGAAAAATTAAAATGAAAACTTCAAGGAAATGGTCTTCTTTTGATAACTTGAAGTTTTTTTTCTAGGCATGAATGGATGCCTTTGCTTCTAGCTTTGGTACTCCTTTTATAGGCTATGTGAAAATTTCGTCTATAAATTGTTCCATAAATTTTTCCTTCAAAACTGACCATTATTGTTCATTTGACCTGTGGACTGGTCGACCGTATTAATGGACCGGTTGACTAGTCTATATGACTATTCCGCTTATTTTCATCACTGACTGCAGCTGGTCGGTCAATCGATTGACTACCCTGTAATATTTTGAGCATAACATTTTGCACAGTTATTCAAATTAGATAATCTTATATTCTATGGATAGCTAACAGGATTCTCTCTAATTTTGATACTTATGATTCATCCAGAATATAATAAGATCATAGTCAATTATTTAATCAAAGTGTGGTGCATAAAGTTGTCTCTTTTTCTTTAAACTTTTTTAGCATTTAATTTTAATCTTTCGAGATTTGTATCATCAAAATATAATTTAATATGTCATTAAAACTTTGATCCAACAATATTGATGTACAAACCATAAATGCATGGATGCATTAATCTTGTATGTTTGTACATGTCATATCGCCATCTGGCTAGAGGCATCACTTTCGGGATATCTGTTGACCCTGCTGGGGAGGTTGATGGATTCTAGAGGTTACCCCTGCGAATATAAATGGTTGGTTTGATTTCACGATTCGGTTCACATGGCAATTAGCTCCAAACAACCTAAAATACCTATTGAGATATCAGTCGGCCCTACAAGGTCTTTGAACCATATAGGGGTAAATTGCTAGCCTTACAAGGTTTTTCAGCCATGCAAGATATACTGTCGGCCTTTCAAGTCTTTCAACTATGCAAGGGTAACTATCACCAGGCAAAGATAATGTAAATGCATGATAATGAGATGTAAATGCATGACCCAATCATATCATGTCATGTCCTATCATATCATATCATATTGTTTTTTACATGTCCTGTAAAATCATATCATTTCGTATCATGCCATGTTATATCATCTTTTGGAATAAATAATTGCACACATAGCGATTAATACACGTTACACGTGCACATAGCACCTATTCATATAGCATATAATTTCATAGCATATCATGTATCATGCAATCAAATATAACCATTAATCAAATTCTACATTCACACACCGTATGGCCATATAAGCACACACTTTGTTTCTATTTGCATATAGCAAATTGCACAATGCACAATATAAAATATATAACAATTAGTGTATAACTCCTATCGATGTGACCATTTTTTAGTGACAGAATACTTCATCAACTATAACTAACATAAAACTCATAATTTAACTCATTGTGAAATGCCCTTAGAATATTATAGAACTAGCCTATATTCTGCTTCACTTTAAAACCCTAAGAGGCTGCATAATACTTAGTATAAAATTCGTAACTTTTTGAATGTACATCCTACCACATGGAGTCAAATTTCTAACAAAACTAGACTTCCTGAGTTTTAATTAGTACTGATCTTATAATTTTTCTCATTCTATATTAATCTACAAAAATTTCTAGATTTGAATATGTTTTGTCATACTCTTGAAACTGACAGACTATTATTTGTGCCTTGTAAAAATTATAATTCCTAGTACTCATTGTTGGACATAAGGCATCAAGAGGGGGGTGAATTGGTGTTTAAATAAAAAAATACTGATTTCACAAAAATCATCGCAGAAGCTTAAAATCAATTCGTTAATGTTAAATCAACACAATATCAATCATATCACATGCATAATAAAGTAGGAAGGAGAAGGAGAGAGAAAGATAAACACATGATGCCCAATGATTTGTTGATGAGGTTTGGCCGTACCTTGGCCTATGTCCCTGCTCCGACTTTTCTACTTCGAGACCGTCAGAGATTCCACTAACACCCTTCCTTTATTCCAAATGGGGCAAGGAAGAAATTACAACTCGTGCCTTTTCTTCGCTCAAGAGGTAAAACACAACCTCTTTTCACTCAAGAGCTAAAAAACTATTATAATATCACAAGAATAATCCACAATCTCTCTTTTACAATTTAGAACCTCACACAAGAGTAAGAGAGAAAGAAATAAAAAATTTGCAACTTGGAGCTCAAATGTTCTTCCCATTTTTCCTTAGAAGTCTTTTTCATTCCCGCACCTTTGGGTTCAATTTTATAGCCTTCTTAACTTCATTTAGTCGTTGGATCTTGTTTCCTAATTTTGGGGCCAAAATATGACCGTTATAGTGCATTTTACGCGCTGACCAGTTGACCGCTCTACCCCACCGGTCGACCGGTACACTTTTTTTTTGAAAAATATGACCATTGGTGAATTTTGCACTGATCAACCGATTGACCTGTGCTTCGATCATCATGGTCTCGACATTCTGGTGCTTGATTTGTGCATTTTCTATGCTAACCGGTCGACTAGTATTTCGATCGTCAAATCAACCGCTCTGCACTATTTTGAGCATAACTTTTTGCAAAGTTGTCCAAATGTGATGAATTTTTATTCTATGGAAAGCTAACCGAATTCTCTACTACATTGATATTCAGCATTCATGCAAACTCTAATGTGAGCATAGTCAAATATTGATTCTACATTCAGTATAAAAAGTCCATTTTAAATAAAATATATTAGACCTTTACTCTTTTACATAACTTTTTGTACTAGTATCCAATGAAATAATATTTGATTCAATCAAAAGCTAACAATATTAAATATAATTTTTATATTAATCTCTTGATCCAAATCTCATGATAGAATACTCAAATATTAAGTGCAAGTTTAGCATGTAAAATATCAACTTCAAATTTAACTTTTCAAACTTTACTTATTTAAACATAACTATTCATGTGATTGTCCAAATGGGGTGATTCTTGGTTCTATACAAAGATGAGTTATATATAATTTTATATTCATCTCTTAATGTAAATCTCGTCAAATAATAATCAAAAGTTTAATGCATGAAGCACCTTATTTCTATTTAAACTTTTTTCGGCATTTTAGATATAATTCTAATCTGTCGAGGTTTTTGTCATCAAAATGTAATTAATTATATAGGGTATAAAAACTTTGCTCCATTAATCTCCTCCTTTTTGATGAAGACAAATAAAGAAATAATGAAAAATATATAAATTGGGAAGGAAAAGATATTAAAGTCAATTTTACTCCCCCTAAAATTGAGCTTTCCTTACAATAATAGATATGCACATAAGTACTAATTGTAAGGTACTTTTCACACAGACTTATATTCATGAAATCCACATAATAAATCAGGGGTTATATATATTTCTCCTATATAAATTTATCTTATTCTTATCATATTTCTCCCCCTTTTGTTTCATCAAAAAGTAGTTTCTACATGAAGCCAATATGAGATACAAGATGTAACTCCCCTTTAATCATGTCATCTTCCTAAATTTTTCATTATCCCTTCTTTTGTCATATAAGATACAATATGTAAAGTGTCATAAGAGAAATGAAAATAATTTTTATTCTTTTATCACAACTATAAGAATTGTTTCATGTATAATATATGTGATAGACAAAAATAACTCCTCTAAGGAGGAATTCGTTCAAAAGTTTGAAATATCATTTCCTCCATTCACTTTAAATATGACTTGTTACCCTTATTGTCAAATCCTTCGTTACTTGATATTATTAAATTTAAATTTGATGTATCATTATCTCAATGTTTTATGAAATATTTTGATTCCTTATAATTTTCTGAGACGTGTTATTCATTTGATTTCATGTTTTACTGTTATAAATTAGTCATGAAAACTAAAATATTTCATGGTATGACATAAATATCTCAAATGTAAATACATTATTACATAAAGTCTTATATAAATTTTCATTTTTGCAAGAGTGATAGTGATATTTAGGGGTTTAGTGATAACTTGCTGATTTTTGGGTCAAAAGTCAAAATTTTCAATTTTCGTTTCAACTCCCTAACTCACTCTCTACTGCAAGTATACAGGTCAATTGTAGTTACCCAAATGTCGTATCCACAGTGATTTGAAGTCCAAGACTCTCTAAACAATCTAAATTAGCCTTATCTAAAGTTAAAAATCCAAGAATTTGAAAGAAAATTAAAATCGATTTCTTTAAATGGCCAAAATGATAATTGTTTTTGGATTTTTGAAAAGTTATCAAAAGTGAATTATAAATGCTAAACTAGAGGCTAAAAGGGTTTAACTATCCATGAGAAAGGTTCTCCTAGGAGTTGGGGTTCATCTAACTTAATTACAGAAGGAATAGAACAAGTTATCAATATGTGTCAATTTTAATCCAACTTAAAAATGGGCTATTATCACAGCAATATAAACCAGAACTAGTCATCATGTTCTCATATGATTGATTAACTAAGTTGAATTAAAAAAGGTCCTCACTGAAATCAAGTCAACATTAAGTTCAAAAGTTTAGTTCCTTGCTGAATTTCAGTAATTTAATGAATTATGAAATGATAACATTCAATTTCACTTTGAAAATGAGGGGGATGCTTCAATGAACTAAACAGGGATGAAATCAATTCAATATTAGTGTAAATGCTTCTTGGTTTATCTCTAAAGTACAAAGGAATTTTAAATCAGCCTCTCAGCTGCAAATTCAAATGAAATCCACATTTTCACTAAGGATTGGATAGAAATCAGCACTCAATTACATATGGAACTCAGCACATGCAATTACTTCTTTATTCATCTTTGAACAGCAAGAAAACCTTAAGTACATCTCTCAGTGATTAAGTGAAATCAAGGGCTTAACAATCACAAGGCAGATTCCACAAATTTCAGGAAATCAGCAATGGAAATTCAGAAATCAGCATTGAAATCAGCAACAATTCAAGGATTAAAACCTTAGAAATACCATTGTCTCTTGATTCATTTTTGAACAAGAATGAAACCATAAAGCAACCTCTCAGTTGTAAATTCAATTAGGGCTCCACAATGATAAGAATCAGATTTAATGAAATCAGAAATCAGAAATGGAAAACAGATTTCAGAAATGAATGAATCAGATTTCTAATTGGGGATTGAACCAAGAAACTTGCCATTGGCCCTTGATTCATTTCTGAACAAGGGGTAGATCAAAGGACAACCTCCCAGTTGTAAATATAAATAGGACCTCACAATGTCAAGATTAGGATCAATCAAAATAGATTTCAGAAACAAAAATCAGAAATCAGAACTTCAGGAATTCAGAAATCAGTGCAGGAAATCAGATTTGTCCCTAATCCATCCACAACTAATCTAGACTACTACCCTATCCTAGGAGACATGGAGTTTAGCTCCTCATAATTATAAAGTTATATACAAAATAGAGTGAAGAACAGAGGCTAATCATCCTGATTTTGAGGGCTGTTCTGCAGAAATCAGCTTCTTCTCCACTCCATCTCCACTTCAGCTCCACTTCAGCTTCCTATCCAGCAGCCCTCCAAAAATGGAGGCTCCCCTTGATTCCAGGGTTTCTTCAGCTTATATATGACTTCGTTCCACCCTTAGATCATCATCAAATTGTTCCATAGCCCCTTATGTGAGCCACCTGTCCAATGGTCTAGGAATTCCAGCTGCTGCAGCAACTTTTGGACAACAAAAGCAAGTGGTCCCCTCCTTGCTTTTCTCCTTTGTGCAGCCTTGTTACACCTACTAGAAGACCTAAAATAGCCAGCATCATAGTCCTCAAATAAGATTTAAACAAATAAGGATTAGGACAGCAAGTAAAATCAGCTCAATAATCAAATGAGGTTTGGTATTGTGCAGAATTGAAAATCAAAGTTAAAAATGATAACTTATCAAACCCGAAATGATAACTTTGCACATATCATAGAAAATGTTCAAATACAAGTTGTTCAAGGCATTAGAGGCATCAAATGGATTAGGGTGGCAAGTGAGTGAAGTCAGAAATCAAATATGAATAAGATTTCATAGGAATGATAACTTGGGTGCCAAAACGATAACTTAATTGCCTTAAAAATGATAACTTGTCACAACTTTGGTTGTGGTTATCCAAATGTGTTCAAATTTGAAAAACAATAAGTTAAGACAATGTTTTAGTGATTTCTTAATGCCTTTGTGCAGAATTGATGGCTTTGCATGTAGAAATGACAATTTTGCCCTTTAACGATAACTTGGCATTGGAAAAATGATAACTTGTTCAAATGGACTTAAAATTTTGCACAAGTTGAGATATGACTATCCAAATATGATTCATTCATGATAATAATAGATTTAGGACAAGAAAATCATTAAAAATCAGTTCACTCAAAATAATGATAACTTGACATATAGGAGTGATAACTTGTCCTAAAAATGATAACTTGGCATAGAATTGAAATATTTATGGATTTGGCATTTCAGAACCTCTATGCACATAGAATTAAGTATAAAATGAAGAATATCAACTAATTATCACAATCCATGCATTCCAAACATAATTGGCCAAAAGTTGGGCAATTAAGGGGCCCGATATGGGGTGAAATGCATCCAAAATGGGATAAAAAAACTATATTGATCAGCTAGTGATCAAAGAGAGATATCATTTAAGCATCATTCCAAATTCTTGGTCAAATGTCATACGATATAGGAATACTCAAATGATAACAATTTATAACCATATAAATTTATGCACCTTATTCTTATAACATGTGATTAAAAAAATGGTTTTTTTAAATTTTGGTTAAAATTCCAAAACTTTTGACTTCTTTTAATTGCAAACTCACAAAGTATCAAATGTGACAAGTAATAAAATTCCAAATAAATATGCATACTCACATTTTTAAAGAAATAAGCATGGTAGATAGTATAGGCATTTACAAAGTTTAACATATCAAAATATGTCCAAAAATGGACTTTTTAACAATTATAAGTTTATGCACAAATTATCATAACTAGTAGATAAGTATAAAGCAGAAATAATTGTGACACACAAGTATATCCAATTTTTTATTTCTATGTTTAAAATAATATTTTTTACCATAAAATTTGTGTCTGCACTCTTTCACATCCATTTTTTTCTCTTTTCTTTCTATGTCACAAGATAATAATCAACATTAGTGAGAATAAATGAACCTAAAAAAATATTCAAAGTTTAGTCTTTTACATGTTCCCTCTTTCTCAAAATGATAGTTGCTACTTCAAATTATGAATGAGAGAAATAACTTTCATGACATGATAATTTGAAATATGAGAGAATAAGATTCATGTCAAAATATTTCACAAAGATGAACATATAAATCAGTTTCGATAGGATATGTATATATCAAGTTGAAAATGATCTCCTTAGTAATATCACCACAAGAAAACTTGCGATTAGCGATGCCAAATAGCATCTCAGAACATGGTGACGCTAAATTGACGCCACGAGCGTCATTATAGCGTCTCAATTGAGTCCCAAATATGCGATGTTACTTGCCTCTCAATAGAGTCACATTAGCATTGTCTTAGCATTTCGAGAAATATATGCTAACGAAGGCGCCATGGCGGCGCCAGGTAGCTGCTATTGTTGCGCGTCATGGAGCGAAAGTGCGCGTGAGAACCTAGCATTGTTCTCACGTTGATAGCGTTCGACGCGAAGCTAGCGTCGCAGGTTCGGAGATGCTATGTGGCGTCACATTTAATACGATGCTACGTAGATGCCAATATGAAGACATATTCCCATTGTTGCCTACACATGTAACACATACAACGCTTTATTGGCACGATTTTAACACTTGGTATCTCATAACTATATATGTTAACTAAGAAATAGATAACTATATATATGCTATCTATATTTATATCGCTATATGTTATCTATTTTGACGCAACCCTATATATTATATATCTATACTTTAATCAATAAATAAATTAGATATTGGATATGTACCTTCAACATATATGTATTCCTACATAATTGCTTATATATGTCAAAATCATAAGAGTATTCCTAAATATATAATTTGTTACCTATATTATATATGTTACTTATCTATACAATATATATCATATCTTAATTATACATATATTATTTTTATATTCATAATCTTGGAATTATGATGGTTGAATTAAGAGACATGATTTGTTACAAATTATCCCAATTTAGCGGCATAGTGGAGGCTCAATAGTGTCTACGTAGCGCCACAATAGAGCCACAGTTATGGTCGACGCTACAGCGTCACTATTGGCATCTCTCGGACATCTTTTTATTGGGACGCTAACACGTATGAGACGTTGCGTCGACCCTAGTGTGTCGCTAATATGTTTTAGCGATTCATTAGCACCTCTATAGCGCCGCAGTAGCAGACTTTTTATTACATTCACTTAACTGGGCACATATAGACATATAAATACACGTATATACTTATACTTATATATAATAAGTACACGTGTACATATTATTATCACTTAATCTCGCACATATAAACATATACATACATATATATACTTATAATACATATACATATACACGTTAGTGTCACTTAATCTCGCACATATATAGACATATACATACACGTATACACTTATAATACATATAAATATACACATTGTTGTGACTTAATCTCTCACACGTAGACATATACATACACATATATTCGATATATATGTATATATACACAATTTTGTCATATACACATATACGTATAGACTTATAACTTTATATACATATACATGAATAATTATATATGCATTCCATAATTTTTAGATTGTGGGAAGGGAACAAAATGATTGGAACGAAACACAATGCGATGAGACGCTATCTTAAATATATAGTCGTAACATACCTATTAGCGTCTCAGTGGCATCTCCAAATTGAGATGCTAAGATAATTGTGACTCTACTACGACCTAGTGTGTCGCTTTTATTTTAAAGGGACACATTAGCTTCTCTTTATTGCCACATTAGTCGACTTTTTATTAACCTCACTTAATCGGACACATATTGACATATAAATACACATATATAATACGTACACATATACATATTATTATCACTTAATCTCGCACATAAAATCTTAAATTGGGAAGAAAATTTGAAATAGCATCCCTACAATCTTGAAATAATAGCGTTTCAATGTTGGTGCCCCCTCAGCGTCTAAGTAGCGTCGCGTCTAGGTGAGACGCTAAATACTTAACTTAAATCCCTAACCCCTCTTCATCGTTTTCACTTTTTACAGTTATCACCGATTTTAACCTTCGGCTCCGACACCCGATGGTCCACGCCCACTGCTTCGACGGCTGATGGTCCACGCCTGTTGCTCTGTCGACACCCGCTGCTCCGTCGATTCGCCCACCCTCCTTTGATTCACCCTGCGCTGGCCTCCTCCACCCAACTGCCCTGCTTCGCTCTCTACCTCTGTGGCCTGCCGCCATCCGCCTCCTTCGCCATCCGCCTCCTCTGCGGCCCACCCTCCACCTCCTCCGGCTCCGCGGCCCGCCCATCCGCCGCAGCCCGCCCTCTGCCGCCAAGTGGATGATTGAGTTATTCAAGAATCGAAGTCGATTTGCTTCCTTGCGGAGGAACCCTTAGGTTTTCGGGGTTTGAAAAAGCACTATCTCGTTGGCCCATGGTTGGTAGCTCCAAGAACTACGAGATCACCCCTTCCATTCTGGGGTGACGGAGGGATCGTACATTCGAGCCTAAGATTTCGAATAGCTATCACCCGACCCGATCCATTTTGGGAACGTCCAATGCTCCAAGTCTTGCTTTCTTTTCCTCTGGCTACTAAGATGTTGCTCGGGCTCTTTCGAGCTGCTCAATGGCCCTTGTGCTCCTCCGCCACCCTCTTCCTCCTCCGCGGCCTGCCCTCCGCCTCCGCAGCCCGCCCTCTACCTCCTTCCGCGGCCAGCCGCAGCCCACCCTCCGCCTCCTCTGCAGCCCGCCCTCCACCTCGCCCTCCGTCTCCTCCGCCGTCTCTGCTCCTCCATCTGGTGGCAGTCGTTGCCCGCCGCCTTCCTCCAGGCTTATCCTCCTCCGTCGCCCGCTGCCATCCTTCTCCGCTTAAGAAGGTACGAGCCCGCCACCATCGATTATATAATCCCTAGTTAATTTCCTATTTTTTAATATCGTACATGTTAAGTTAATTATTAGTTAATTACTTGAAATTAATATAATTCCTAATTAATTAATTGAAATTAATTTAATTCCTAGTTTATAGATGGTTGAGTTAACAATAATGTTTGACATTCTTGGTAATAAAATGAGATTAGGAAAAATCAAATTATGGTCGATTCTGAATACGACGATCAAGTACTTGAAACATGTGATTTTGGACTTCGTAACTTCAAAATCACATGTTTCAAGTACAAGCATTTATTGACAGACTTAATGTTGTCCGTTACAGAAATGACAAAGCCATATCGTAGTTGGATTCGTCGTTGGAAGGATAAACGTGGCGTTATAACTGAAGAATATAAGGATGGTGTTGATGAATTTATTAATGTGGCATATCAAAATGAAGGTGTTTCTTCTTCATATGGAAAAATCTTATGTCCATGCCAGAAGTGCAAATGTTATCAGTGGAAAGTAAGATATGATGTGCAAAAGGATTCATATTACAATGGTTTCTTACTAGCATACATAAATTGGTTCTTTCATGGCGAAGAAAGATGGGCTAAAGAGACAACTAATGTAGATACCAATGTGGGCGTGTTGAGCATGGAAACGATTTGATGCACTTCATCTAGCTTTTTCTGTAGAATCACGCAAAGTTAGATCAAGACTTTGCACCGATAGCTTCAACCAATTTGGCTCATCAAGTACTGCTTATTCATGTTGGTCGGTTTTTGTGACACCTTATAATTTGCCTCTAAGCATGTGTATGAGGCGAGAGAACATATTTCTCACATGTATGATCCTGGGTCCTCGATCTCCTGGTAAAAGTTTAGATGTTTACTTAAGACCTTTGATTGATGAACTCAATATGTTGTGGAAGGATGGCGTGCTTACCTATGACAAATCTAAAAAGAAAAATTTTATTATGAGAGCCGCATTAATGTGGACCATAAGTGATTTTCCAGCATGTGGAATGTTGAGTGGTTGGAGCACAAAAGGTAAACTTGCTTGTCCCATATGTGAAAAGAATACAAAACCATTTTATTTCAAAAATTGTAGGAAAGTTTGTTGGTTTGATTGTCATAGGACGTTTTTGCCATTGGAGAATTCAATGTGTCGCGATCGAAACTCATTTAAAAAGAATATAACCAAGAAGACTTTGCCTCCAACTCATTTGACAGGACAAGAATTACTAGAGTAAGTAAACAAATTGGGTTTGGAAGTGAACATAATTGAGAGAAAAGAAGTATTTTTTGGGAGTTACCTTATTGGTCTTCAAACTTGGTACGTCATAATTTGGACGTCATGCATGTGGAGAAGAACGTAATTGACATCATCTTCAACACTATTATGGATGTTAAAGGAAGAACAAAAGATAACATACAAGCACGCGAAGATATGAAAGTTATATGCAAAATACCAGAGCTAGATATCATTCATCTTCAAAATGTACAATGCAAAAACATCTCGTTGTTTTAACCTAGACAATAGGAGGATACATGGGATAAAAGTCATGATTATCATATTTTTATGCAAAGGTCGCTTCCAATTGCCTTTAAAGAACTTTTGCCAAAGGCCATATGGGAAGTTTTAACAGAGTTATCTATGTTCTTTAAAGAGCTTTGTACATCCATCATTTGGGAAGAAGACATCTCTCGGTTAGAGGCTTCTATTGTGATTATGCATGGCTGAGAAGATATTTCCACCTTCTTTCTTTGATGTGATGGAGCATTTGATTGTACATCTTCCATATGAAACAAAAGTTGCGAGTCCGGTTCAGTATCGATGGATGTATCCTTTTGAAAGGTGCATATTATATTTGAAAAGGAAGGTGAAGAATAAGGCGAAAATTGAAGGCTCCATATGTGAAGCATATTTCATTGAGGAGGTGTCAACTTCACTTCAATGTACTTTGAGCCACACATACAATCACGACACACCCAAATTCCAAGAAACGATCATGGTGGTGAGAGATGTTAACATGAATATTTTATCCATTTTTAAGTCGGCTTCTTGGTACAGGACGCAAAGTTGTCTTGAACGATAGAGATCTCACCACCATTGAGAGTTATGTCCTTGCAAATTGTAGCGAAGTGACACCATATCTGGAGTAAGATAATTTATTTTAATATGTTATATAATTTAAAGTTAATTGTTGCTATGTGATTTCATTAATTGACAACTATGAACTCAAGAAATTCGAAGAATTACAACGAGAAATCAATCCGTTAGTTTGAAACGATGAATTATTGAAACTACGAGACGAACATTTTTCCGATTGGTTGAGATTTGAAGTGAGAATTCTTTCCGATTGCGCGTAATTATTACTTAAGTTTGTAACTTTTAATAAAGTTTTAGTAATTTTTCTTGTAGGTTATTAGTGGCTTAGTCATAGATTTAAAAATACGAGATTTGGGTCATGGCTCGAAGAAACAAGTTCTTAACTACTGCGACATCATAGTCAATGGATATCAATTCCATATAGAAGAAGATAGCCGACAACGTTCAACTGTTAATAGCGGCATATGTGTTCTAGGAAGCATGTACGGAGACAACGACTTTGATTACTATGGTGTTATAGAAGACATCATAGAATTGTCTTATTTGGGAAATCGAACAAAGTTGTGGTGCTAAAATGTCGTTAGTTCGATCCAAAGAAAGGAGTTCAGATCGATAAAAAGTTTAAATTGGTGGATATTAACCCTCAATTGAGACTTCAGTCAAAGATCCATTCGTATTGGTGCAACAAGCGCAACAAGTGTACTACGCTAAGTATCCATCGAAAAGAACCAAGGATGAATGGTGGGTGTCATGCAAAGTGAGAAGTAGACTATTCTTAGTAGAAACAATGGTAGATGATAATGAAACATCATCCATATACAACGATGTGCTCATGGATGATTACTATCAAGAAGTTAGAGTGAATGAGACGATTGATGTAGCCGATGGAGTTGAGTATGTTCAATTGGTCGATGATGCTGAGCCAATGAAAGAGTTCAATTCAAATGACATCTTGGAAGTGAAATTTGACAATTTCATTGACGATGATTCGAACCAAGATTATAGTGACGATGACGAAGATGATAAAAATGAATCAGAATACAAAAGAAGCTAATTAATCCCATAGTTCTTCTATTGACACAAGCTTCTTACTTTTTTTAGTTATATATGGTTACCGATAATAAGACAGGATTGTTACTTTTTTCAGTCATGATTACTAGAGGTCGAGCATCTAGGTCATCTCGTTCTTCTAGGTGTTTCACTTCAGACGAGTGCGCCATCACGGCTACTAGGTATTATATTTATTGTCAGTTGCTTATTTCTAGTTGATTTATAATAGTTAAATTTATTTTTAACAATGTCAGTTGCTCCACTTCCAACGGGGCACATAGCCATATCGTCACATAGTAAGTGATCCATTGGTGGGTCGGCTCCACGTATCACTCGAGGTACATGTCACACAGTAGGCGATATAGTTTTCTAAATATTTTGTTCTTATGGCAGTTGCTCCACCGTCGACGGGGCACATAGTCAGGACGTCTCGATTGCATGACGACGATCGGAATGTTATTTTCTGTATATTCCATAAATTTAAATAGGAGGCAAATTTTATGTATTTTTTTATGATGACAGTTGCTATGTCACCGCCACCGCCGAGATTACCGTACGCTTCACCACATTCTAGCATTGGCAAGCGACATCTTACCCCAGGTGATATATTTATTATTATTGACATTATATTTCTCAACTAATTACATTAATCATTTTTTAATAATGTCAGTTGCTATGCCGGCGATAACACAAGCATCCGGCTTGTTGACGAGCAGACTACCAGGATCATGCAGCGATAGACATCACTTGAGATGAGAACATTACTGTACAAATATCAATTATCACTAGTTTAATTTGGTATGACACTAATGATTTATTTTGTATTAGGGCCCAAAGATGATGTCGGACCTTCTCAGCCTACCCCAGCTATACCGAATGATGATTCCTCTTTGACAAATGAAGAGGGATTACACGATAATGGAATGGTCACCGTGAATAATATTGCTCGATCGTAAGTTAAATAAGTTGTAAAAATTTTGTTATAGTTTTGGTTATCATTGAAAATTAATTCTTCTTTGTAATTGGCAGGACCACTTTCATACCCGCTAGTACCGTGCGGGATGTCAGTGCTCTCGTTCTTTTCCACTTGCCAGAAGGGGCAGGATCCTAGAAAGATGTCCCAATTCAAGTGAGGGATGACATCTTTCGAGCCTTTACGGTACGATCTTCTATTTGGATTACATAATTTGTTTATATTATTTTTAAATTACTAAGTTTTAATGTATTGTGTATGAGGCAAATCAGTTTCATCCGGATCTTAGTTTAGGAAGGATCCTGAGAGCTTTTGAGGAGGTCGTTGCGAAACGCCTCCGGAATCGATTGTACCAGTTTCGTAAGGGAGTCACGTCCATCGGTCTCACTTTGGAGCAGGGCATACAAAGATGCCCAAAGCATATTAGGCACTCGGTTTGGGAGTCCTTATGTAGGAAGTGTTAAGTATGTTTACTTTTAGCTTATTTTTATTAAATTTATAATTTTTCAAAATCTAAGTATTTGATGTTCATAAAAGATAGATGAATGATGGCAAATGAAGTCGGAAAAGGCAAGAGTTAACCCACTTTTGAAGCACGAGGCCCACATCCACATAGGGGGTCGCAGTGATTTGACGGGCATCGACGACACATTGTAATTTACATACAAGTTCAATTAATCAAACTTTTAACTTATACTTATTTTATAAAATTTGAAATTTTATTGTAGGAGGAGAAACAAGGCGGTCCCGTAGACTTTCGTGTGGTCTACGAGGCCACACATAGGAGCCGGAAGACCAACAACTTGGTCATGCCCACTGCTCATTGGCTTCTAGTAAGTCCCATCATATGTTCATTTGGTTGTTGATGTTAGTGCACTATTTTTGAAATGCGCAATGTTTAAATTTTTTAGGATGAGTATAATGAGAAAATGGCTGAAAAGTACGGAGATGATCCGAGTACTCAGCCACTAGGAAATTTTTATTGCGCCCCGATGCCTCTAATCATTGGCTTTACTCGATAGAACTCGTCGCGCGAGCTCCGGCTATCCTGAGTGAAACTTCAGAGGGAACCAGCTACTAGATGGTTCGATTAGTCTTTAGCCCCTATACCCAAGTCGGATGAACGATTTGCACGTCAGTATCGCTTCGGGCCTCCACCAGAGTTTCCTCTGGCTTCGCCTCACTCAAGCATAGTTCACCATCTTTCGGGTCCCGACGTGCGCGCTCCAACTCGAACCCTTCTCAGAAGATCGGGGTCGGCTGGCGGTGCGCCCCCTTCCCTCTCGAGAGGGGGGCTCCCGCCCGTCAGCTTCCTTGCGCCTTCTAGGTTTTCGCACCCATCGACTCGCGCACATGTCAGACTCCTTGGTCCGTGTTGGAAGGGATTCATGTTTTTAATTTATGTGCTTTTTTATATATAATTTATATATTATATGATTATATTTTTTTTCTATTTCATAGAGGATCCTATTGTTTGGGAGGAAGTGGTCGGCACGACACGAGGAGGATACTTGCGTGGCCTCGTCACAGCCGCTCAGGTACCTAGGAGGAGCGGAGGATATGCTGGCAGCTCATCTGCTCCGAACTCATTCGCTGCACTTGATATAACACAGTTATCGCAACAATTATCACAACAGCTATCGTAGTAGCTATCGGAGCAGATATTGCAACAGGTGTCGCAACTACTATTGCAGGTGATTCAGGGATTGATCGCGACATAGAATCAATTCCCGCGAGGCCATGGACCGAGCACGTCAGGATCGAACGTCTGAAATGATAACAATAACTCCCAAACATAGGATAGAAACAAACCATGGATATACGTATAGTTTGTTAGTTCAGTTTATTACTTTTCATATTCTTATCTTAAATATTGTGCCTGTGATGCTTTCATATTATGCTTGTGATGAATATCAATGCATTTATATGCATTATATAATTGTATGGTGTGGGAAGGGAAAAAATGTGGTTGTAATGGGTCAAAAAAATCTGTAGTTAGCGCCTTCATAGCGTCACCCTAGCGTCGCACACATAGTCAACTCTATATTAAATATATCATTCTTAGCGTCACGTCGACATATCGCATCACCTTAGCGTCCCATTGGCGACACAACAAACATGATGTTGGCCTCACAAAAGCGCCGAAATAGCGTCAACTAACACATAATGTTAGCGTCTCTTGAGCGCCGGAGTCGCGCCTCCTAAGTCACGCCACGTTAGCGTCTCCTTAGCGATGCCTGTCTACTGTTACCAACCAGACATCACGCGTCTTCGTAACATCGAGATAGCATCAACTGTTGGTGCTAGTAACGTCTCCTCTTTTGTTGACTCTATTGTGATACCATTAGCCACCGATTACTGGCGTCGCATTTTAACGGCGCCATTTGGACGCTACAGTGATGCTATATGTACCAGAGACCCAATAGCGCCGTAGTAGCATCCCGTTCGTTGTGTCGCTATCCTTCGATTTTCTTGTAGTGTACCCTTCATTTCAAAACATGTGCATAAGCACATAGTTTATCAATTAAATGTGTTAAGCAATAATTTTCAAATGACATACTAATATGATCAATCATCTTATTCCAAATCATAATTTCCATGTATAAATGACATAGTGTACCATGTCAAATTTCATAATAAGTTCATACACATATTATGATAATAAGTAGATAAATCTAAGACATAAATATGCATCGCATCAAAATTAGTTCAAATTTTCATTTTCATATACAAAAATACTTTTACCGCAAACTTTTATGCCTCAAACTCATCTCAACTTCATTGTTGTTTTTCTTTTTTATGTGACACAACCTACAAGCAAAAGATCATTTGAATTTTAGTACCCAAGTTAGCTTGGGTTCAAGGCTGTTAGTCACATCTTTTTGGAACTTATTTCATCTCACCACGATTATTTTCTTCAATTTTGCATAAAATAATGATTACGAAATTATTATTCATAATAAATATAATGATATTTCAAGTATTATCATGGACATATCTAGATTTATAAAAGTAAGCATAATGATGTTCAAAATGTTTCTTAAACTTGTTATTAGATTTATCATATCGAATGATTATGTATTCAACTTAACTTTGCATAAATGATTGCCAAATATGAATAGATAAAAAATTTATCAACGATGATCACATATATCACTTTCTTTTGCCAAATCAAGATGACAACTATAATAGATATGATAATGAATTAAGATATGCATGTAGTTTACTTCTTTTAACATGTGAGGAAAGATATTTTGCAAATACATTATCACAAGTCGAAAGAAGTTATGATATCAAAAATTAAAATTTTTACCAACTTTGTTTTCAAAGAAATTATCAATTCTTATACCTAAATTCCAAAATAAAAAGTTCTTTCAAGCTCAATGGAATGTTTAAATAACAACTAATAAGAGCATAATCACGTATACATACTCTCATTTCCAATAGCTAAGTATATGTATGCATAATCATTTTCAAAGTAAAAAATTATCTTTGTAAAAATCATAGTCTTTGTGTAGAAATTATGATAACTAGTGAATACATTTAAAGTTCGAGGAATTATGACAAAAATATCAAAATTATGTATTCCTTACAAATGTTTGAAAATGTCAAAATAAACTCAAACCTCTTAAATTTTTATGAGTCAAAGTAAGATCGTTGCAATGTCTTAATTTCATATGCAAGTTGCATGAGAAAGATTTTTCATATATTAAATTTACTTTAAGTCACAAAAATAATCAAGAGTTTATTATATCAAATCAAAAATGCCTATGCATACTTAATCATATAAAGTATCGTCATTTTTATTAAAGTGAAGACTTCGAGGCTTTTATGCATTTGAGCTTGCGAATAATCATGATGAAGAATGAACACATCAAATGCACATTTTAAATATAATATGTCATAATTAAAATCACATGTGCACAAAATAAATTTAAAGTTTTGCTTCAATGACACTTTTATCAAAAAGTGTGTGATTTCACTTTACTTGAATCATTCTTCTCATTCCTTGTGAAGTACACCTACAAACAAAAATCATTTGCATTTTGGTACCTAAACTTGTTTGGGCCTAACATGATTAATTTTGGTTCCTTTGGGAACCCACATCAATTTCAAATGAATTAATACCCATGAGCATTACAATAATAACATTTAATAGATGATCTAACAAAATGATTATGATTATATTCATGTTCAAATTTCAAAATATTATTATGGTCATATGAGTCTTTGACACTAAGAAAATAATCATAAAGATATTTATGCTTCAAATGATGATAATTAGCATCATGCTTGTATTTCAACAAAGAATATGAATATTTCATGTAATACCCTTTTGTGTTTTTAATATTTTGCTTCAAATTCATTTTCTTTTTATATTCAATAGATTTTGCAAACTTTTAATAGGGTTTTCGAACAATCCTATTATGTTTCATATGTATAAAAAAATTATTATCTAAATCATTTTGCAAAGAAATAATTTTATTTTTCAAAATTCTACTTTCATTCATACAT
This sequence comes from Pontederia crassipes, assembly GCA_030549335.1. Taxonomy (NCBI): domain Eukaryota; kingdom Viridiplantae; phylum Streptophyta; class Magnoliopsida; order Commelinales; family Pontederiaceae; genus Pontederia; species Pontederia crassipes. The sequence continues at coordinate 21,245,686 of CM060195.1, read as the reverse complement.
TTATTATTTTCTTTTCCTAAAATTTCATTTTGAACTAATCATGCATACTTTTCATTTCTTAAATTTTCAAAATCATTTTTCATAATATGAAAATCATTCATCAAAATTTCATTTTGAACTAGACAAGCATCTCTTTCTTCATTCAAAGTTTCAAGCTCATTTTTCAAAGCAATATACTCATTCATTAATGATCTATTTTTCTTTTTAAGAAAAAGATGTTTTTTTGGTAAGAGATGAAAATTCCTAATGAACATCAAAAGTAATATCAACATCATCATCACTATCACTAGTAGAGCAATAAGGTGAAGTTGATGTTACCTCATGTTTGCACTCTTTGTCATTACTCACAAAGCTTCATTGTCGGATGTCGTGAATGTATAATTATCATTTTCTTCCTTGTCCACATTTGATGTGCTCTTTTTATCGAAGTCACTCCCTTCATAATTATCTAAAAAAATATGACAAATCTCATGAGAAGTGGAGCATTTAGAAATAAGATTCATACCATAAGAATCTAAAGAAGAATAAAAAAATATTTTTGGTGTTGTAGTCAAGTTTGTCAATCCTCATTTGAAAATCATCATATTCAAAGAAAGAAAGATCAATGGAAACACCCTTTAAAATCTTCTTTGGCTTTTCAAAGTCATTTTCTATAATTTCCCACATATCAAAATCAATGGAACATAAATACTCCTTCATTCTAATTTTCCAAGAAGTAAAAGAACAGTCTTGAAAACTGAGTGGTCGAAAATGGAAGATCCTTCTCCAAAAAATGGTGTCATGCTCTACAAGATGGATAAATCAAAAAAGCAAATGAGAGTAACCTTGTTATGCTACCAATTGTAGGATCACAAGGCACCAAGAGGGGGGTGAATTAGTGATCGAAAATATCTATTTCATGAACATCATCGTGGAAGCTTAAAATCGATTAGTTAATATTAAATCAGCAAAATAGCAATCATATCACATGCATAATAATGTAGGAAGGAGAAGGATAGAGAAAGATAAAGACAAAATGAATGGTGATTTATTGACGAGATTCAGTCACACCTTGACCTACGTCCCCGCTCCGACTTCTTGACCTCAAGATCGCCAGAGATTCCACTAACACTCTTCCTTCGTACCAAATGGGGCAAGGAAGAAACTCTTTACAACTCTTGTCTTTTCTTCACTCAAGAGGCAAGACACAACCTCTTTTCACTCAGGAGCTAAACAACTATTACAATATCACAAGAATAATCCACAAAGTCTCTTTTACATTTTAGAACCTCACATGAGAGTAAGAGAAAGACAAAAGATTTGCAACTTGAAACTCAAATGGACTTCTCAAATGTTCTTCCCATTTTTCTTGGAAGTATTATTCATTCTCACATCTTCGGGTCCTCTTTTATAGCCTTCTTAATTTTATTTAGTCATTGGGTCTTATTTCCTAATTTTGGGACCAAAATATGACAGTTATAGTGTATTCTACGCGCTGACCTTTTTTGAAAAATATGACCATTGTTGAATTCTACACTGACCAACGGATCGACCGGTGCTTCTGCCGTCATGGTCTCGACATTCTGGTGCTTGATTTGTGTATTTTCTGCAATAACCGATCGACCAGTATTCCGATCGCTAGATCAACTGTCATGCACTATTTTGAGCATAACCTTTTGCACGTTTGTCCAAATGCGATGATTTTTTATTCTATAGAAAGCTAACCGAATTCTCTAACACTTTGATATTCAACATTCATGCAAAATTTAATGTGATCATAGTCAAATATTGATTCAAATTTCAGTACAAAAATTTATCCATTTTAAATAAAATTTTTTAGACCTTTAGTCTTTTATACATAACTTTCCATACTAGTATCCAAATGAAATGATATTTGATTTTATGAAAAGCTAACAACATTATCTACAATTTTTATATTAATCTCTTGATCCAAATCTCCTGATAGAATACTCAAATATTAAGTGCAAGTTTCGCACATAAAATATCAACGTCAAATTTAGCTTTTTGAACTTTACTTATTTAAAAATAATTTTTTATATGATTGTTCCAATGAGGTGATTCTTGATTTTCTACAAAGATAAGAGAGTTATCTATAACTTTTATATTAACCTCTTAATGAAAATCTCGTCAAAGCTCAATGCATGAAGCACCTTACTCTATTTAAACTTTTTCGGCATTTTAGATATAACTCTACTCTTTGGAGGTTTGTATCATCAAAATATAATTATATTGGGTTGGTTCTTCATCATTAAGAGTTCCTCTTTCATAAACATATGAAATAAAGTATAGGAAAAAGCTATCAGAGATCAGGGATGATTTGTTTTAATCAAACTTCATAGGAGAGGAGTTTTCAACTTACTTTATATGGAATCCCTAAAGATGAACCCTTGATGTGTTGGCTTCTCCCCTTAGTTTCCTTCCTTTTGTTGTTTTCTTCTTCCACACGAATGAGGAACCCAAGTAGTTGTAATAGGTGATAGAAGGATAAGGACTGGAGTCTTGTATAGTATGGAAACTAACATTAGGTCGATTGTGGGTGAAATTCCCAAAGCGCCCTCAAAATTCTCCTTATTTACAAGATTGCCATTTCCCTATTATTTATGCCATTTATTCATTTACTTAAGACAGTACATGTAAATAAGAAAGTACCCCCCATTTGGATTCAAATAAAATATTTAGAAAGTGAAATTTCAAAGGAATCAAAATTCGAATTTTTGTCTCAAGAACAAAATTGATCATTTTTCTGATTTTTCGATTTTGCGGTATCATTTAACTTAACGAAGACTTTACCTAAAAATTATTTTAAATCATACTTAGGATATATTAACATAGGATAATAATTACCAAAACTTTAATTTTCTTAATTAATATTTTTGAAAATCTTCTTTTATGACAGGTGATTTTTCATCACTTTTTGTGCTTCCTATGGTTAAAATCAGACCTTCCACTCAACATATATATATATATATATATATATCCTAACACAAAAGAATCTCGTAATATAACATATTTATCATACATGCTTGAAGTAAGGGTATTACACTACAGATGCTGGGTATATATAGGAACATGGCCTTGTTTAAATATGACGCGTTTTGAAAAAACTGTGGGTCGAGGCCCAGAGCAAACAGTATCACATGTTGGTTATGAATGTTACATATAGTATCAGAGTTATTCTACGTAAGCCTCTGTACATGGTGGGGTGCGATCACTTAACGAGGACTTTGAGTCTCCAAAGATGAGAAGGGTGCATGAGGAATGCATTGGATTAGTCACACATGCATAAGTCACAGGAGAGATGCTGGGTATATATAGGAATATAGCTTTGTCCAGGTGTGACGCATTTTGCGAAAACTATGCGGGTCAAGGCCCAGAGTGGACAATATCACACGCTGGTAAAGAATATTACAATAGCCATTAAATTCTTATTATAATAACATTAGTTGATTGGAATATCCTATGTCACAATTTGAATTCTTCATTTTACTGACCACCAAAGGACATCAAAAGGTAATAATATAAAACTAAAAATAATGTGCATAAATAAGATATGATAAAAAAAAATTATTAGCATATAAATATATTATGTATTTATATATTATTATGAGTTTAATGTAGGTGTCAAACGCTTTGTGTGTGACGCGCGTGTCAAACGACTTTTACACATACTTTTCTTTATTTATTTTTTTATATCTTTGTCTATCAATAGTTTAAAGGATCATTGATAAAAATAAAAAAATAGTTTTATAATGCAAAAAGTTGTAAAAAAATGATTATATCTATTATGAAGAATAATAATATGAATAAGTTTGTAGATTGAAAATAATGAGTATAATTATTGTTGATTATTTAAATCACATTTTTGTTATTATGAATGATCATCTAAACTATTAATAAAGAAAGATGTTGAACAAAATAAAAAAAATATATGTGTAAAATCGCTTGGCAAACGTTTCACACGCAAAATGCTTAAGATTTACATTAAACCCTATTATTAAATTATATTTAAAATATTATCATTTTATATGTTGGCTTCATAAGAGGGTGAGATATGATAATTTTTGTTCTTGCTTATATATTTATGGCTCAATGATTATATTGTAAATTTTTTTAGAAGGTAAGCGTTTCATATTGTTCAATATACTAATTTAAAAAGGCTATTGACATAATAATTTTTTCCCTAAAAAAATTCCCTTTCCTTTACAAAAAAAATCTTCTTCCTCTTTGCTGAGTCCCTTTGATGCACGGTTCCCTTCCCTCTCTCAAGTGTTTTCTTTTATCATTTGAAGAATCTCAAAGCTTCAATTGTAAATCTTTTTATGATCAAATTGACACTAAAAATAAAAAAGATCTTTTGTCAAGACTAAATTGTCAACAAATATCATGCTTGATCGCAATGGGACGAAGTAGCAATAAAAGAGAAAGAGGGCTACGCCACATCCCTCTACTTTCCTTCATGTGGGTGCAAGAGGAAGGGGAACGTTTGGAGAGGACGATCGAGCCATTTCCCTCACATTTTTCCCTCCTTCATCCACATGAGGAAGTTCTCCATATGAGGAGGAAGAAAAAAAGTGTGCTTCTTTTATTCTTTTTTTGTAATGCCCCGAGACCCACGTGACTATCACGTGCTCAGAGTCGTCTCAAAGGCACTACGCAATTCTATGTAAATATTTTTTTGTAGAAAATAAACTCTATTAATGCGAAAATAAGATCGTCTAACAATATAGTATCAAGGAGCTATGACTCCATCATCCTAAATATGCGGAAAATAAAACTAATCCAATAATCTATTAGGACTAAGTCCTACACCATGTGCAACAACTCTCTATTACTGAGCTTGACCACCTGCGTCGCCATCTTCTATCATCTCACCTGCATGAATCCAGATGCAGGGGAAAATCCATGAGTATAAAAATACTCAGTACGTAGGGTCAAACCATAACAATATGTAGATCAATAGTGCTCAAAAATCAATAATCAATAATGGACAATAATCAATAGAGCACATGATAAGACCATATAGGAAGAGCTCAATAATAAAACAATATATATCAATAAGGCCATGAATCAATAAAGAGATCAGGTAAGAGATCAAGGGATCAATCAATATCAACTATTAATTATGCCTGATCACTATGACATCTATCCAATTTAACAATTTTTCATTGTCAATATTTGGGGTCATCGATCAATTTCTAATTTCTATTCTATTCAATAGGCGGAGGCAAAGCCAATCACGCCGAAGTCCGAATGACCAAAGTTCCATTTAATTCTATACAATTTCCAATTCCAATTCAATTCAATTTAATTTCCAATTCCAATTCAATTCAATTAGGTTGGGGAGCGCTCAACCAATTATGGAAAACTCCATGTCTCTTTCATGTAGGCCAGTGGGGAATCAGTGCCATGGCAAGCCGCCCTCCGATAGTAGCGCTAACAATAGGTTCGTGATGGCGGCGGGCCATGGCCATCACAGGACAACCATAATTTTACTAAAGGATGACGTCTCAAACCTCTAGGTACACTATCTGCCCCATACAATACGATAACAATAATGGCCCAGGAGGCTTAGAGACAATCAGAGAACATGGAGACCCAGCAATTTCCATCTTTTATCTTGTTTAACCTAAAGACCTATCTCTAATAATTTACTTTAGGTTAGACAAGGACCCAATCAGGAGAAAACTACTGGATCAATAACATAATGAATAATAGAATCTGATATGAAAACGATGAAGATAATCTCAAATCAAATCTAATAAAGGTTTGATGAGGTCAGATCTGTTAACAACACAATTTAGGAATAATTATAATTAACTATTCAATTATCTATGTTATAATATCACAATTTTACATTTCCTGACCCAGAACCCGGCCCGCGTCGGGTGGAACGCGGGCCGCGTTTGGAAACATCTGATATCACCTCGGCCAGAGCAAACCTGGGTCGGGTGTATGGTGAACTCGGGCCGGGTCGGCCGGTTCACTCCCAAATCCATCACGCCGCGACCCGAGTCGAGCCGAGGCCAGAACTCGGGTCGGGTCAACAGGAACCCAGGCCGGGTTGGACAACCCGATCCGGTTTTGATTCCAACTCGGTCGGATTTAACCAAATCCGGGCCAGACACAGCAGAACCCGGGCCGAGTTCTACCGCCGACGGAAAAATGCGTTCCGACGCGACTTTTCGACCATCATAACCATTTCATACGATATCTAAACCATGCATACGATATATCAATGGAATCACAATACGAAGGAGAAGGGAATAGGGATCCATGTCACGGAAAACTGACAACATAGGGATTCCCCCTACGTACCTAAAGTTGGCTGAAAAACCAACCGAATTTCCTTCTCTGAAAATCTGCACTAACGTCGAACTTTGGTCGGCGATTGCTCTCTGTCCCCGCTCCGAAACTCGTGGCCACCACTTGGAACTTCTTCTCCTATGTGCAGGCTTCGAAACTAGCCGCCACACATTCTTGAGGGTGCCTCGGTTCACATGCAAATGAGGGAAAAAAGAGGGCTCATGGGCAGAATTCTGTTTGGCAGAAAGAGGGGTTTCCAACCACCTTTAATGCCTATTTATAGGTGCAGATTTGCAATATCAATTCTGTTAGGCCTTGGACTCTTTTAGAATCAATCTTGGCCACCCATCAATGACTTATCACCCCATAATTTCTCAGATTTAATTAAATCCGAGATTAATTATCTTCCTTATCATAACAACTCAATTAAATCCAATCTCTCTCAAATTCCCTTTCATCTCTTTAACCATCTTTTCCAATTTTCCTTAAATTTCGGAATTAAATAATTCCATAATATTAACATTGGGATTTTCAGATTCATTAAATAAAGATAAATATCATTTATCTATTTCCTGAAAATCTAGGTCGTTACATCATAACCTCCTTAAAAATAAATTCGTCCTCGAATTTGCTTAAGGGAAATTATATCAATCTATTTAAATAATTTTGGAAAATCCTTCCTCATTTCATCTTCCAATTCTCATGTAGCATCTTCGTCTCTATGATGTGTCCATGCCACTTTCACCATAGGTACCATCTTATTCTTCAAATGCCTAGTTTGGTACTCCAATATCTCTATAGGTTGTTCAGCATATGTTAGGTCCACATTCAAATTTGGTTCTTCCATATTCACTATATTAGCATCATCATGCTGATACTTGCGCAGCATCGACACGTGAAAGACGTTATGCACGTGTCCATAAGATGGCGGTAGCGCCAACCTGCAGGCTGCATCTCCAATCAATGCAAGTATCTCGAATGGACCAACATACCTAGGGCTCAGCTTGCCCTTCTTGCTGAATCTCATTACTCCCTTCATCGGGGAGACTTTCAGCATCACACAATCTCCAACCTTGAAGATCTATTCTTTTCATTTCTTGTCAGCGTAAGTCTTTTGTCTGGTAATGGTGCCTTCAATCTTTCTCTAATGAGTCGGACCTTTTCAGCATCCTCCATGGTTTGCTTCAACATTTCCTCTGACAAGAACTATCGTCCTCCTACCTCACTCCAACAGATAGGGGAGCGGCAGCAAAGGGTGCCATGCCAATACTAGAGTGGTGGCTATTATTATATGCGAACTCAATCAGTGGGAGATGAGTGTCCCAACTGCCACTCCAGTCCAAAGCATAGGCTTGGAGCAAATCTTCCAATGTCTGTATAGTGCACTCAGACTGCCCGTCTGTCTGAGGATGGAACGCTGTACTGAAATTCAATTTCGTTCCAAAGGCACTCGATGCTCCGCCAAAATTTGACCGTAAATCATGGATCTCTATCCGACATAATGGAGACTGTCACTCCATGTAGTCGGATAACCTCCTTAATATAAATGTCCATCAGGCTTTCGACGGACTGCTTCCATTCGATGGGAACGAAGTGGGCTGCCTTGCTAAATCGGTCTACCACTACCCATATCGCATCATGACCCTGCTGTGTTCTTGGAAGCCCTGTAACAAAGTCCATCGTTATCTTTTCCCATTTCCATTGTGGAATTCCAAGTTCCTGCAGTACTCCATATGGCCTTTGATGCTCAACCTTCACTTGTTGGCATACCATGCACTTTGCAACGTACTCTGCTATGTCCTTCTTCATATTGTTCCACCAGAAGGTCCGTTGCAAATCTTTATACATTTTTGTGCTTCCGGGATGAATGGCAAATTCTGATTTGTGGCATTCATCAAGCACTTGCCTCCTTAATCCATCATGGTCAGGGACCCACAAACGTCCCTTGTATCTGACGACTCCCTCTGAGACTGAAAAGTTAGCAGGAATCTTTTCGCACAACTTGAGCAGGTGGTCGTACTCATTGTCATTCGGTTGTGCCTTCCCAATCTTCAACGTCAATTTAGGTTGCATGCCGAGGTGTGCCATGATCCTTACACCATCACTGTTGGTCACTGGACTGACTTGTATAATGTAGTCGATCATATTCCAGTGACTCACTCTTAGGCATGCGAGTGATCCTGCCCGCTTCCTGCTGAGTGCGTCAGCGACCGAGTTTGCCTTTCCCGGGTGGTATCTGATGGCAAACTCACAATCCTTTAGGAATTCTATCCATCTTTTCTGACGCATGTTTAGATCACATTGGGAAAAGATGTACTTCAGACTTTTGTGATCTGTGAAAATCTCGAACTCTTCACCATAGAGATAGTGCCTCCAAATCTTGAGGGCAAAGACTACCGTTGCTAGTTCGAGATCATGTGTCGGGTAGTTCTTCTCGTGTTTCTTCAATTGTCTTGATGCGTAAGCGATGACCTTCCCATGCTGCATCAAGACGCACCCCAAGACGGTGCCACATGCGTCGCTATACACCACATAACCTCCTTGGCCTGAAGGTATTGTCAGAATAGGCGCCGTCGTCAATCTTTTCTTTAACTCTTGGAAGCTATCTTCACACTTCCGTGACCACTCATATTTGACGCCTTTCTTTGTGAGATTCGTCACTGGAGATGCGATCTTGGAGAAATCTTGTATAAATCTTCGGTAATATCCTGCCAATCCGAGGAAGCTCTTGATTTCCGATACGTTCTTAGGTTGCTCCCAGTTGGCAACTGCTTCCACCTTGGCAGGATCCACTGATATCCCATCATTGCTGATGATATGTCCAAGGAACATGATCTCTTCTAGCCAAAACTCGCACTTCGAAAATTTGGCGTACAGTTTGTGCTCTCGGAGAGTCCGTAGCACAACTCGTAGATGTTCCTCATGTTCCTCCGGACTCGACGAATAAATCAAGATATCATCGACGAATACGATCACGAACTTGTCTAGATATGGCCTGAACACCCGGTTCATCAAATCCATAAAGGCTGTCGGGGCATTGGTCAGCCCAAACGACATCACTAAGAACTCGTAGTGGTCATATCTCATCCTAAATGTTGTCTTCGACACATCGTCATCAGCTATCCTAAGCTGATGGTAACCACTTCTCAAGTCGATCTTCGAGAACAACTTTGCCGAAGATAATTGGTCGAACAGGTCATCAATTCTCGATAGTGGGTATTTATTCTTTATGGTGACCTTGTTCAACATTCGATAGTCTATGCACAGTCGCATAAATCCGTCCTTCTTCTTGACGAACAATACCGGAGCGCCCCATGGGGAGACACTCGGTCCGATAAATCCCTTATCCAACAACTCTTGGATTTGGGTCTTCAATTCCAGCATTTCTGCTGGAGCCATTCTATACGGTGCCTTTGAGATAGGTGCAGTACCCGGCACTAAGTCGATGCGGAAGTCGATCTCCCGTCGTGGTGGTAGTCCCGAAACATCATCTAAAAAGACATCTGGGAACTCCTTCACCACCTTAATACTATCTCGGTCTATCTCAGCTCGATCTGTCTTAACCACGCTCGCCAAGAATCCTCGGCATCCTTTCTTCAGTAGCTTCTGAGTTTTGATAGCCGATACCAGGACCTTACCCAGCTTTAGTGGCATGCCTCTGACAATAGTCTGAGGCCCTCCTGGTGCTCCGATCACAATCTTCTTTGCTCGGCAGTGTAAGTAGGCATCATGATAGGACAACCAGTCCATGCCCAACACCACATCGTAATCCCTGATCGGAATGACGAGCCGAGAAGTTCTTGTCGTCCACTTTGACTGACACCTGAGATATGTACTTCTGGGTGACAATGGACCCCAAAGGTGTACCGATGTCGAGTGGGAATCCTATTGCTTGTGGTTTCATACTCAATAGTGGAGCAAATTGCTCCGAAATGAAGGAGTGTGTAGCTCCTGAATCAAACAATATGTTAACATGAACGCCATCAATTTTAAGCGTACCTTGGATGGTGTCGTTTGCTCTCTGCTCGTCAGTAGGCCGTGCATTGTAGACTCGGCCTTGCACCATCTTCGGTGGCCCATCATTGCGCTGAGGAGGTGGTGCAGCACGCCTTGGTTCCTTACACTCTCGGGTGAAGTGGCCCACCTTGCCACAGTTTATACATACGCTCGTCTTCCAGTAGCACCGGGATGGAATCGATGGCAGAAGTCACAAGCCTTCTGCTGCTTCCTCCTCTCGGGATAGAGTCTGCCCCTATTCCGGTCATTGCGACGACGGTTGTCACATCTGCCGCCATGTCTACGATCCCTATTACGATTCTAGTGCTGCGGCAGATTTGTAGGTGCTTGGTGTTGTTGTTGGGCTCTTGCCTGGTCGCCATCCTCTAGATATATGGCGAACTCTTTCGCAAATTGGAGGGTCTGACAGTTCCCTCCTTTAACTCTTTCCCTGAGGCTGGGCTTCAAACCATCTACCCAGTGCTTCACACGATCCAATTCCGTCTGCTGCAAGGTAGAGTACCTTTCCAAGTTCAGAAACTTAGTCAGGTACTGCTTAATAGTCAAATTGCCCTGCTGCAGCATGAGGTATTCCTTTTGCCTCCTACCCCTCTCATAGGCAGGGACGAATCTATTCTGGAAGGCCTTCTTGAAGTCCTCCCATGTGACATGATCCTGGCCTAAGAACGTTGTCAGCTTAGCGGCCTTCCACCATTCTTTGGCTTCACCCTTCAGTTTACGACTAGCGTAAATCAGTTTGCGGTCCTCGCCGCAGTCCATTTCGAGGAAGATCTGTTCAATCTCCTCCATCCAGCTCTCAACATCCTCAAAGTCGCCCTTCCCATCAAAGTGAGGGGGTTGCAATTTAAGGAACCTTTCAACTGTATCCTTCCGATCCTGAGCAGGCTGCCATGCGTAACTCCCGGGGTGAGAGTACGCAGTATGAGCAGAGTGAGGTCCATGAGGCATAGACCCCTGCCTCAACTGTTCCTCCTGAGGTCCATTGATATGAGGGCCTTGGATCTACCGCTCACTAGCTTGGGAGGCCTAGGCCTGCTGGAGAGCCCATTGTGATTCACTCCTAGGAGCCTGTGGGACATGATCCTGAAAGGCCATAGCAGCTGCTCCAACATGCAATAACAATTCTATTAGTGTGAGCTCCATAATCCATATAACAATACAATACTTACTTGACCCTACTTGATGGCTGCAGTGGTTGCTCGTGACAGTTGCACATTGACTCAACTCTATCTATTAGAGACAGCTAAGAAGTGTCTCTCCCTGGCTCTGATACCTTTTGTAACGTCCCGAGACCCACGTGACTATCACGTGCTCAGAGTCGTCCCAAAGGCGCTACGCAATTCTATGTAAATAAATTTTGGCGGAAAATAAACTCTATTAATGCGGAAATAAGATCGTCTAATAATATAATATCAAAGAGCTGGAAATGTCCATGACTCCATCATCCTAAATATGCAGAAAATAAAACTAATCCAATAATCTATTAGGACTAAGTCCTACACCATGTGCAACAACTCTCTGCCACTGAACTTGACCACCTGCGTCGTCATATTCTATCATCTCACCTGCATGAATCCAGATGCAGGGGAAAACCCATGAGTATAAAAATACTCAGTACATAGGGTCTAATCATAATAATAAGTAGATCAATAGTGCTCAAAAATCAATAATCAATAATGAACAATAATCAATAGAGCACATGATAAGACCATATAGGAAGAGCTCAATAATAAAATAATATATATTAATAAGGTCATGAATCAATAAAGAGATCAAGTAAGAGATCAAGGGATCAATCAATATCAACTATTAATTATGCCTAATCACTATGGCATCTATCCAATTTAACAATTTTTCATTGTCAATATTTGGGATCATCGGTCAATTTCCAATTTCTATTTTATTCAATAGGCGGAGGCAAAGCCAATCACGCCGAAGTCCGAATGACCAAGGTTCCATTCAATTCTATTCAATTTCCAATTCCAATTCAATTCAATTTAATTTCCAATTCCAATTCAATTCAATTAGGTTGGGAAGCGCTCAACCAATTATGGAAAACTCCATGTCTCTTTCATGTAGGCCAGTGAGGGATCAGTGTCACGGCAAGCCGCCCCCCGATAATAACGCTAACAATAGGTTCGTGATGGCGGGGATCTGGCCGGTGACATAAGTTGTTGTAAGCTACACCTAATTGTTGAAGATCTCATGTTATGCATAAGATGACTAACCAAAAAGTTGTCACTAAAACATTGAACATATATTTCTTATTAATTATTTTTGTCATATATAATTTATAATTTTAAGAAAATATTTATTACTTTATATTTTTTTAACTCATGAGAGAGCGACACGTGGTAATTTATACGTCCACTTAAAAATATATAGATATAAATATATAGTTCTTTAATCCATAAGTAAATAATTTTGAATTATACATATAAAAAACAACATAGATAATGATATATTCTTAATACTCATGATAGTTATTGAATTTTTATTCAGAAATAATTATTTGGTTACAAAAGGTTCATATTGTATGTTGGTTTTGTTATCAAAATTTCTTTATTGTTTATAAATCACGACATACTATAAATATAAATTTTACTGTTTAGCTAATTATAATATTATTTATTTTAATACTTAAAAAATATTAAAATTGCCACATGATATATAGATACATAATAAAACACACCGTAATTATTCTCCGTAATTCTTAATTAAATTTTTTTGGTACCCACTGTTGAGAGAGTTCGTCTAATCCTAAAGTGGATCGTACCTTGTTGCCACAAGACAGAGCGCAACACTCCTATGCAGTGTAACGCCCGTAGCTTCGCTCATGTTGACGTCCTGAGCTGCCATTCCAGCAGGCAGACTCCAATCGAAGCAGTACAAGAGGTTGGCGAGGCCAAGTTCCGTCATCAGCAGGCCAAGGCTCATGCCGGGGCAAGCCCTTTGCCCTTCTCCGAACGCCAGGAGCTTGAAGTCATGGTGGTTGTTCAGCACTATATCGTCGGTGGAGTTATCCAAGAATCTCTCCGGCAAGAACTCGCCCGGCCACTCCCATGAGCCAGGATCCATTCCGATGGCGAAAGTGTTGATGTAGATGGTGGTCTTAGGTGAGATGTCGTAGCCCTGAAGCTTGAAACCGCGCACGGACTCCCTCGGAATCAGCAACGCAGTGGGAGGGTGCAGTCGCATGGTCTCCTTGATGACGGACTTGAGGTAGCGTAGCTGGCGGAGGTCGCTCTCCTCTACCTTCCCTTTTCTTCCGGCGCAGTCCCTCACTTCCTCCTGCGCCCTCCCCATGGCTTCGGGATGCCTTATGAGCTCCGACATCGTCCACTCGATTATCGTCGAGGCCGCGTCCGTCCCCCCCACGAAGATGTCCTGATCAAACCAAAAATACATTCGGTTCTTTGATTTGCGTATTATTAAAAATACAAAATCTACTACGTAGTCGATCGTGTGGTGGTCTACTGCCACTTTTGCTAGCGCACCATGAGGACTGCTTTGATCTCGTCTTCTGTGATGTCATTCCCGTCTTTGTATGCGCGGAGCAGAGCGTCCAATATGTTGCCTTGGTGATTTAATCCATCGTGTTCCTCGATGAGCTGTTCAAAGAAACATTTGAACTCGAGGAAGGTCCTACGCAACCGACCACTCATCCCCCTAAGAACGTCCACCCACCCGAGCTGCGGCAAGTAGTCGCCGAGGAAGAACCCGCCGAACATTTCTTGGGCTTCCTTGAGGATCCTGTAGAATCGTCCTTCTCCCATGTCGTGGCAGCTTCTGCCGAAGGCAGTCCTGCATATTATGCTGTTGATGAGTAGGCGGGACGAGTCGCTCACGTCCACCAACGGCGCCTCCCCCGTCCGGGAAGCAATCCACGCCATCGTCCTTCCGATCTCTTCCGCGACCACAGACCGCAACGAGGCCACCTTCTTGCTGCTCAGGTACTCCTCTTTGTAAAGCCTTCGCATCTCCCTCCAACTTTCTCCGTAAGGAGCGAATGCGACGCCCAAGTAGCCGCAAGAGAGCGTGAAGCCGGCGATGCTGGGAGGACGGTTGAAGCAGTCGACGTCGTGCGTCCTGAGCACTTCCTTGGCCATTGCCGCAGAGGAGATCACCAAGGTGGACACTCGGCCAAGCTTAAGGTGCATGACAGGGCCATACTGCTTGGACAGCTCCCAGAAGCACCGGTGGAGGTTCTTTGCACTGGCGAGCTGGTGGAGATTGCCGATTACGGGAAGCTTCACCGGTCCTGGTGCGAGCACTGGTTTTGCTTCTGAAGCACTCGCCTGCTTCTTTAATCTACCTTTACGAAACAGGTATACGATGGGAAGGGCGAGGACGAGGAAAAGAAGCAGAAAGGAATACTGTACTTGAGCAATTGCCGCCATTAGCTGCATCACAGTTTTCATTCGTCGACGCTGCGGAAATTGTTTCTGCGTGTTACTTACAAGAGGATCATTTCAATCACCTGCTCGCTTCATTCGGGATTTCCTACAAAAGTTTGTAAAAGTAGCGTGACGCTGAAGGTAATCATTTTCTAATAGAGAAAAAAAAAGGTAATAGGAGTTTAAATTTAAAATATAATTTTCGCATATGAACCCTTAACTTTAATCTATTCTCATTTCGGTCCCCATGTTTGTAAATAAACGTTTCTCAAACGGTCCCCTTAATAGAAGACTACAATTTTTTTTTTTTTCATTTCAAACTTTAAGGAAGGCAATAAAATATATTGAGTCATACGACAATTGGTAAAGTCATATAAGCATTTAACCATTAAGAAAATGTCTCATTCAACTAAATAAATATTCGGCTATCATAAATAATAATTCTTTTTTAAAAAAATTTGTCTTCCAAAATGTGTGAATGAGAAAAGAGAGGACGTAGAAAAAACTTACTAGTTCTAGCGAGCTGAAAGTGAAGTCCATGGAAGTTAGATCTTCCAACATTCGAGCACCTCCACCAAGGAAAATAACGAAAGGATGCAAGAAAAGAAGATTACAAGAAGATTTTTTTTTCAATTAATTGAGCAACTTTTTTAAATCATGTCTTTATTATCATAATATTTAATACTTTTATTGAATTTGCTTACCAATTGTCCATCGAAATAAAAAAAATGTGGTGTGATTGAGACCACAATTTTTTTTTATGTTCTCTTCTTTCTCTTCACACGTCTTGAAAGATAATTTTGTTTTATATATATATATATATATATATATATATATATATATTCAGTTGAATGAGACATTTTGTAATGTACTTATGTGACTTTATTCATACGTATATCACTACAAGAAATATGGCAATTACAGTCGGTTTCTACCGTCTGTAATTTCTCCGAAAATCGTCGAAAACGTCGTTCCCGACGGTTTTTTCGACGGATTCGATTCGTCCAAAAAATGATCATCACAAATCAATTTCTGACGGTTGAGAAAGAAATGTCGAAACTTTTGACGGATTTTCGACGGTCACAACCGCCGATATTTGCGACGGTCGATGAAACCGTCGAAAAATCGGTGGTCACAACTGCCGATATTTGTGACGGTCGTCGCGCAACCGCCAAAGTTTCTACGGTCAAAACCGTCGTAAATTTTTTTATAATATAAAAAAATTAGCCGGCCGACGGCCAAATTCAGCTGCTAGGCAGTCAACACCAGCGGCCGAATCCAGCCGCCAGCGATCGAGCGGCCAGATCCAGCCGCCAGCCGGCCGAGGTCAAATCCAGCCGCCAATGATCGAGCGGTCAGATCCAGCCGCTAGCGATCCGGCGGCCAGCAGAAGAATCCGGCCGCCAACGGCCGGATCCGACCCGTGGTTAGATCCAACCGTTGGGGTCGGGATCCGAACGCCCGCAGCCGGATCCGGCCGCCAAGCAGTCGATCTGGCCGCTGGGGGCCGGATCCGAACGCCCGCGGTCGGATGCGGCCGCCAACAGCGGGATCCGACCACCAGACGGTTGATCCGGCCGCCAACAGCGGGATCCGAATGCCCGCGGCCGGATGCAACCGCCAGCGACGGGATCCGGCCGCCTGGCGGTCAGGGCCGAAGAGAGAGAGACGCCGACGAGAGAGGCTCGACGGCGGTCGACGCTTGACGTCCGGTCAGAGGCACGCCGGCCGGGAGAGAGGGAGAGAGAGAGAGAGAGGAGAGGAGGGTATATATATATATATATATACACACGTGGAAAGCGGGAAAATGAAAAAAAATGCGGGATAACGAAATTTTAATTACCGACGGCTCTGGCCGTCGAAAATGTAAATATTAATTATTTTTAAAGTTACCGATGTTTTTGACCGTCGAAAATTATTTAATTGTAAAAATAAAATAAGATATTTAGTTATATATAATTTTTATTTTTTATTTTACCGAGGGTTTGAACAATCGATAATTATTACCGATGGTCGGAACCGTCAAATTTGTGACGTTTTGGACTGTCGCTAATTATATTAATAAAATACTCTTGATATTATATTATTATACATTTACTGACGGTTACGACCGTCAGAAATGGCGGCAGATTTTGCGACATTCCTAATTCATCAGAAATATCGACGTTCCTGATCGTCAAAAAATAAAATAATAATATAATAAATTACATAATTTATTATTTTAATTTACGACGGGCGTGACCGTCGAAAATTCTGTCAGAAATTGCGTCGGATGAATATCCATCGAAAATATTGACGTTCCTAATCGTCGAAAAATAAAATAATAATATAATAAATTATATAATTTATTATTTTTATTTTCGACAGTCGTAACCATCGAAAAATCCATCGCAAACTTTTCCGTCGCAAATTGAGATGAATTTCTATCCGTCGAAAATTGCCTGTCGGAAAATGGCAATTTTCTTGTAGTGTGTCATCGTAGGAATTAATATTTTTTATTGCCTTCACTTATCACTTAATAAAATTGTAGTCTTATGTTAGGGAAACCTCCGGTGCAATTGTATAAAATTTGGACATCGTTTATTACAAATTTAAGTTGAAATATCAATAGATCAATATATCATCTCACCAGTAACATGTAATCATCATCATATAATAATATCAGTCATCAGTCAGTCAGTCATATCAGTAGGCAAATCAAGTGGCTTGCACTTACCATTACTTTGGCTTAGTACCTCCCTCGGATTTGCTTTATAACCCATTGAACTTTGGACATCGGTCTTTATAGTTAGTCTTTACAGTAACAATCTTTGATCTTACAGTAATTAAAGAAGCATGTAGTTGCCCTCGCAATATGCTAGATAGACATCGAATCCAAGGCTCTCATCACCGGAAGGCAAATAGGAACATACAATACCGTTGCCGATAAGATATAATTCTTTCTTAAAAATATACTTACACCAAAGTGCAGGACACAATTATTTCCCGAAGAAAATATAATACAAAAGGTGTATGGAAATTATTTTCTAACAATGAGTTGAGGGGGCGAAAAGTAATTGTATTATTCAATTTGGTTCATTATGTTTGCAATCATCAAGCAATTTTACGTTGCTCTGTCTTTCAGATTTTAACCTAATAACGATTGTGCATACATCTCGTATATCTAGGTATTATGTACAGTCATTCATCAAGCATCAATACATACTATAATCACTTTGAAAATAGCTTTAAAATAATATAAAGGTCATTGTCAGTCTGTCATGTGACAAAATGGTCGTGCCCGTGACCGTGGTCCGTGTCAGCCTTTTTTCCTGTAAGTGCTAGTCACAGTCATGACAGGGGTGTCACGACCGTGCTAGACCATTCTCACGACCGTGCTTCCATGGAAAACGGTCGTGAGTGAATCCAATTTTAGACTCAGTTTTGTAGCCTCTCGCTCGTGATCGTGGCTAGGATGGTTACGGTCGTGCCAGGCTTATCAGGATCATGTCAGAATCTTTCGCGGTCGTTCGAATGCCTTGGATGATTGACCAGTTTCTGGCCACTTGGCCATGGTCATTTCGAAAGTCGATACGACGATCTATGACTTGTCGTCCAACCCAAGACTTCCACATTTTTTATGCAAAACATTAGGAAAAACAACACAAATCATTCCACACACTATGCATCATAAAATATATGAAAACATACACTTTCCTTCATACATGTGGATCTAGATCTAGGACTTGTCATCCAACCCAAGACTTCCACATTTTTTATGCAAAACATTAGGAAAAACAACACAAATCTTTCCATCACTATGCATCATAAAAATATATGAAAACATACACTTTCCTTCATACATGTGGATCTAGGGTTCCCAAATACATCTAAAACATCGATAAAAAACATAGATCATTAACATATGAATATAGGGAGGTAAATTGATCAAATGTAATAATGCCATAATTCCTATCAAGAACTAGTGTTCTTAGATATCTCAATCCAATCATGCAAACATTGAGAAGAAAGAGAGAAATTGTATCTCATTTACATACCTCAGTATTTAGATAATTTTTTTTTCTTCTTTTGCCTCTTCCTCTTCTTCTTCTGCTTTTTTATTCCACAAGTTCTCTTTCCTTAGCTCTAGCATCAAAAATCAAGATGGAGAAAGAGGTTAACAAGGGGGCTCTAGATCTTTATACAGGTTAGAGTTTTGTACCAAATGATCAATTTAGCTCTAATTAAAAATCTGAGATGTTACAAAATTTAATAATAAAAAATAAATTTTATTTATGAAAAAATAAAATTACTTCCAAATTAAAACTATATATTATAAATATTAAAGTTACAATTAACTTCTACAAAATTTAGTAATTATATTATTAAATTTTAATATTTTCAGAATTTTAATATTTATTTCTACGAAAAATACTACTCATCTTCTTGCCCAAGTATCATTTGTGTCATCGTCATTTTTATATTCTTTGTTGAGTTTTTAACATCCGTTATTGTTGTTGAAATTATTATTGCATTTCTTTGTTGAGTTTTGTTGCTATTGAATTTGTTTAAGAAGGCATGCAGTTGAGAAAGATAGGTCCTTTTTTCATCCTAAATTTTATTGTGTCTATTAAATTTTATTATATATTTTAATTTCATTATAATTTTCTTGTATTACTCCTTTTCGGATAAGCAAAAATGAAATTGATTTGAAAAAAAAAACTATTTTTCATTTTTCATTCATTATTAATATGTTGTTATCTTTGATATTTTTATATTTTGATACTAATTCTTAAATATTATAAGGATCTCCTAATTAATAATATATATATGTAAAGTAATAAAATATAATTAGTTTCAATCGGCTTCACATGAGATATATCTTCACTAGGATTGAGCGTTTAATGATTGTGTTGATTGATTTTTGAAATTGATTTGAAAAAAAAAATGTTATTCGTTTTTATTTTCATTACTGATACGTTGTTATCTTGATATTTTTATATTTTGATACAAATTCTTAAATATTGCAAGTATCTCCTAATATAGACAACAATAAAAAATATAATTAGTTTTCAATCGACTTCACATGAGATATGTTTGGGTTCCGCGGATTGAAAGATGGATGCTTGACCACCACAAGTTTCCTGATTGAACTGATGACCACTGGGACTGTGCGAGGCTGCGAGCCACTAGAGAGAGCATGCAAGAAACGTTCACTGCAGTTGAAGGCACCGTGCCAAACTGCAAATTTGTACAAAAATAATGATGCATCTGCATCTGCATCAAACGTAATTTGGAGAATGTAGTAAAGTGGGCTCACCCGTTTTATATCTCGCCATGAAGACAAGGTAGTCACGCCTCTAACAATGGAGCTAGAGGATGGCCAAATGCACGTAGCTATCAGTTGCAGCATGGACCCCTCTAAAGAGGCAAAATTTGTTCTGGACTACTTGGAAACATAGAAAAAAGTATCATATGCATCTTTCAAACCAAAAAACTTTCCACAAGATACTGATCATGATATCTTACGTGTCAAACCAAAAAACTTTCTTCTTTTTCTGATAGTCTCGTGATGCAATTGGTACCTGCATTAGATCCACCAAGTTGTAACTGCGTTTGAGCTGCCCTAATTTAATAGATAGCATAAGTTCTCGTACATATATTTTACAACATATAATTAGACTTGCATTTAAACTTATTTTGAGTAATTTATTGTATCTATTTTTACGTTTGTATTTCTTTAAATTTTTTGAAGTAGTCATCTACCTTTAGTTTTTGTATTTTGCAAGAATTATTAATGAAAATGGTGGAGGAAGGAAATAAAAGAAGAAGCGTGCAAAACGAAGACAATTCAACTTTCGAAAAATCAATTCTTGAATCTCACAGGCCATTAATTTCTCTTCATGGGTCGTGAAAGGTGGTTTAACGCTCCAACTATTCGCTTTCACATCTCTGACAGAACCGCTCAGTTAAAAGAAAAGATTTTCACGGGTCGTTAAATATTTCTCACAGTCGTGAAAGATGATTTTCATACACCCCACAGCATTTCATGGATAGGCTGCAATCAATTGAGAAAACTAATGGTCGTGATGACTTTCTCACGGCCATTAAAGGAGAACATCATGAGGCACAAGTATTTGACGGCTCTCCTTCAGCGATCAGACAAAGATAATCTCACGGACTGATACTTGTATTTCACGGATATCACATAATGTTCGTAGAAGTTGTCGAAGACCTTCACGGGCTGTGAAATACGGGTCACGGCCGTGACATTTCTGTTACGCCCCATGAAAGAAGTCACATATTTCGAAATGTATTCTGATTGAGCCACTAAATCATATTCAAGGGGCGTGACGGACATTGTTTTCGACATAAAAATTTATTTTCAAAAAAATTCTTAATGCACAAGGACTCCAACTCTTATTATATGTCCCAGGGATCAATTGAAAATAAATTAGGCCACAAATTTTGGAGTTTTACAATGTAAAACTTTCATTTCAGAATATTATGAATTTACTTTATTTTACAAGGAAAAGGTTTTCATTTATTCTGAAACTGCATGGAAACCTAAGCCACTATGAAATTACGTATATGTGAAAGTGTGGTATTCTCAAATGCATAACATCTTCATATTTATCTCAGATATATATATGTGTGTATATATATATGTGTATATATATATATATATATCTGTGTGTGTATATAAAATAAGAATCCCAAATCTTGGAGCTTTAATACAACATAATATTAAAGAGGGACATCTAATCATGTGCGCATGTGAGCATCGCTGCTCACACACATCAATTATTCATACGGGAGATCATCTTCCTACTCTTGATCAACACAAGGGAAGAAATCTTGAGATGTTATTCATGTCCCATGGTCATAAGACTTTTTATACCCATCTTTGGATCGTAATGAGATGCGACAAAAAACTGATATAAAGGTCGACCTTTGATCATGACGAGAGGGTCACATCAAGAATCATATGATGGTCATCTTTCACTTAGAAAGGAAATCAATTCACTTGTCATGATGAGAAGCTCAAGTCTCAATTCATTCATTTGGATCATAAGATGATTTGTCTTTCACTTGAATACAAAATCAATTCGCTTGATTCATTTGTAGGATCATATTATGGTTCATCTTTCAATTGGAAAGAAAATGAATTCACTTGACCATGATAAGAAGGTCAAGTCTTTCATTTGAAAGGGATCATAGATTCATCATTATTTCATGTTCATCATCATTAGGACATTGCCCTAGAACAAAAGTCCTTTCATTATGTAACATTTCATCTCATATTTTTCATTAACTATGTGATTCATCTTTTCATTTCATCACTAGTTGAAAGAACTCTCCACTTTAAGGTACACCATGCTAAAACAATACATCTTATGCCATCATAGCTAATGAAATATCAGTCCCATACAAGGGAAGATGACCTCAAGACTGATAACATCATCTTCATTGTTTAGGGTGTAGCGGCCCTACACAATAGGAGCAATGGTCACTTGTGTTTTGCTTTCACCATCCTATAATTTCGTTGTTTTTCCTTTAACTATGCTAATTACCCCTCCATTTAATACTATTTATTTAGTTCTCCATACATAAGTATAAACAATCACCGCCCTCTTTTTTTCATATTTCATCTATGATGCAGATTTTAGTAGCCTTAATTTCTCACGTTGGCTTCAACAACAAACAACAACAACAACAAAGCCTTATCCCACTAGGTGGGGTCGGCTACATGGATTATACGACGCCATTCCGCTCATATTCGTTGATCCATGTTCATGAGATTCGATAGGGTTTTACGCTGGCTATCGGGGCCTAACACAACCCTCATTCTTTATCCAGGCTTGGGACCGGCTATAAAACATAGGCGGAGTTTCACGTTGGCTTCATTCAAATTAAATTTTATACTCTATAGTCTACACTTCTACAAGTATACTGGTCAAGTAAAAATCACGAGTATCATAATCCCATTGATTTATATTAATTCTGATCCAATATATCTCGAGATGTCACAATAATAAGTCGGGTATATGATAAAAAGAAGGAATGCTAAACAGTGGTTGAGGATTCAGATAAGAAGCTCCTCTGTGATGAACTGATAACTAACCTGTACGAGGTGAATGATCTCTCGATTCTAGCAGTTAAAAACAATCTAACTCTATCCTCTCTTTCCAATATTTCTCTTTGAATGATAAGAATTATGTTGGATATAACTGGGTTAGAATCTAGTGACTTGTCAATCTCTTGACTTAAAACTTCTGCAAGTTGATCGCTCTATTCTTTTTAATTAAAAACATATGATTCTAATATAGCATGAAAATGAATCCTTAGATGATTACCAGCATTGCGGACTCTCGCCTCACAATGTAGATAAATGGACATCTCGGCCTCTCCAAAGTTAGAACATTGAACTAACAAAAATAGAGATTTAATGATCAATTAGAAAGATCAAAATCCAAAATCGAAAGAAAAATCGGCAAATCCGATTAAAAAACAACAGATTCACAAAAAAAACAATAAGGGTTACTCGAATTTGAACTAAATGAAACACCCATTTTTGTTATTCAATTTTTTATTATCATTAATGTTAAGAAAATGAATCTTGTCAGACAAAAAATCCAGCAATACAAACCACTTAAATGAACTAAGACACCAGAAAGTTATCGTAAACAAGTCGCTAATGATTCATGATATGTGATCTATCTTTTTTCTCTAACAAGATAGAATAATAGAAGTGATTCGTCATTCATATAAAAATTAAAAGCATCGTCAGAATCATTAACAATCTAACATGCATCAAGTCAAGTAAACATCTAAGAATCCAACAATAGAAATTAAACCACAACAATTTGCCCCCCCCCCCCCCCCCCCCCCCCCCTTTCCTCCTTCTGTTGTCCTCCTCTCCCCTTCTCTTTCCTTTTCTTTTCTTCTCTTTCTGCATTCTAAATTCAAAAGTCAGTTGTGCTATTATGGAATGGTTCCAAGTTGACAATTACTTAATTGTTGCCTCATATGTGGCCAAATTTGTAGCTTAAAGGTGGCAAATTGTCATTCGAATTATAGATAAAATGGATAAAATAAGAGATAATCAAACTCCCTCCAACTTGAATTGTTGCTTGTCCTCAAGCAAAAGAAACTAGAAAATTAAGGAGAGAAACCATAGGGTGAGCGAAAAGGTTATTACACAATGAGTTCAATGCACATGATCATCTCAAGTATCCAATACGTAGATTAATTAGCAGCTTATTTCTGGAATATTAACTATTGAAATAGATATCAAAGAGAAAATCTTAAGTCTCTTATCATATCCATGTTGAGCTTTAGACAATTCCTTTAGCTCTAATGATTTCAATCAAGCACATTCCTCTTTTTACTTTATTTTTATCGACTTTTGGACTCCCCCAAACTTAGATCAAATATGGCTAGTCAGATGGAAAAATATGCTCATCAACTCATAATTATAGATAGTGGCCGAGCATATTACATGCTCTTTTCATAATTGATATAGATTTTTGAAAATACGCACTTTTCAGCAATAATTATATCTAGTGATTGAGCATATTACATGTATCAAGCTCTTTTGAGAATTGATATATTCTTCTAGCCAAAGTCTAAGATGGGGTTTAATTGGTTTCTCTTAGACATGGGCTTTTTACAACAATTACTATAGATCATTGGAGCTAAGGGATAAGATGGCATATTTGTTTTGATTAGATTCCAAAGTCTTAATGTTTGAATTGTTTAGGTTAAAGGATGATCTAGGTGGTCATATAGATTGAAGCATGTTGTGAAAAAACTTAATCATCTGTATCTACTTTCTAGCTTATGCATGACAACCAAGAACATTCAATTAGGAGGGTAATTTGGGACATTTCTTATTTTCATATGGATGCTTTACAGGGGGATAATTCAGTGGAAACTTTATACTGAAAACATGGGAAGTAGTAAAAATACATTCCTAAAAAGATAATGTGAAATGAAAGAGAGAAAGGATTAGAAATGTACCAGCCTTCCCACTCCCCCAAGCTTAAAATCAACATTGTCCTCAGTGTCGTTTATGCCAAGAAGAGGGACCTAGAGGAGGTTTAAGCTCCAATAAACGGTTAGTGACTTGTTGAATGTCGTTGAGGGTGGTGAACATAGAATTGTTTGTTATATCAATATTTTGAATTTTGTGTGTAGTAGCATAATTGTGTAGTGCTAGACTTATGAATTGATCTTTGATGAGTGCAATGTCTTTCCCTCTGTCTGGCACATCCTTTATCAAGATGATTCACTCTATCCAGAATTAGATCAACTTTATCTATACATTGTCATTCATCCACCAATTCTTGCCTTGTAGTATTCTTATTTTTCGGGTATCTGACAATGACAA
The DNA here is from genome assembly GCA_030549335.1 of Pontederia crassipes. Lineage (NCBI taxonomy): Eukaryota > Viridiplantae > Streptophyta > Magnoliopsida > Commelinales > Pontederiaceae > Pontederia > Pontederia crassipes. The sequence continues at coordinate 21,220,597 of CM060195.1, read as the reverse complement.
TTGGATCATGAAGTCAATTTATTTCTAGAAATGTGTCATTGTCAGTAACGAGCACTACTTCCTCTCTTAAATATTCCAAATCTAACTTCTGGGCGGGAGAGAATTCCTCATCTCCTAAGAATAATGAGCAGTATTCAGTAATAGGGTTGATATAATTTCCCAACAAAATAGTTGTGCATTCTCTTTCTGAGTAGGAATGCTCCTACGTTAATATATGTGTTTGTAAGGAGAAACTAGATGATGTACACCTCACATTGGGTTAAAAATCCATGGCAGGATTGCATGAACGAGCCAAAATAGTGTTGGTAAGCAATATGTGCAGATAACAGGAAATAGGATTTTTAATCCTATGAGCTAGTAGCTGATGGGGATCATTAGTTCTGATTCTTGTGAGTTGGTACCACACTTCGCGGAATGGAAAATCATATGGCCTTATTCAGACCCCCGTAGTCAGCCAATCAAAAATTCCATTGAACTCATCAAGACTGAGTGATGAGTTTTTGTTGAATAGGCAAAATTCAATGCCATCTATTGCATCATCGCGATCAATGGACACCCTTTTCACAGTCCCGATGAACTCAATCGCAACTTTGTTGTATAAATCCCATCTTTTCATGAAAAAGGCATCACATGGGCCCAATTTAATAAAATTCGAACATCATGTAGAAGGCCAAGAGTTTCGAGAGCAAAAATATCGAAGAAATTGGTGGAGTGCCATTGTCTGTAGAGTCCAATTCTATTTCTCCTCGCTAGACGTCGGTCGCATGCCTCCCAGGGCTATTGTAGGAGCCCATCATGTCGAATTTGACGTTGGTAATCTTCAGATGAATTCTCAGTCTCTGACTCCATCGAAGATCGGCTATGCTTTATTTTCTTTAGATTTTTAGTTGTGGTTTATAGTGGTAAAATTTAGGTTTTAACGAACAAAAGAGGGTGAAGAAAGGGATTTTATGAGGTTTTAGTAGCTTTGGGACGAAATCTTCGTCGAGTCAGTTGGTATGGGTTGAAGTGCTTTTGCCGCAAAATCCGAAACATCGTGTGCCAAGGTGGGTGATGTCACGCGTTTTTTAGTTGAGAAGGATATCTTGAGCTAAGGTGTCTGTTGACATGGCAGTAGATAGTTTATTCGATTGGGTTACCTTCCAATAGCGCTTTTGTTTAAAGTCGCTTGCTGACTCAATAACTACTTACAGATATACGACCTCTTTAAAAATTTCCGTTCTTGAGTTGTACATTTTCAATCGTTGTCCGTTAACTTTGAAGATTTTCGAATTGCCATTTCTGATGTCAACTACTCCACAAGGATAAATATTTTTGACAATGAATGGTCCTAACCACCTTGTCCAAAGCTTTCCTGGAAAAGTCGCAAGCAGGAGTTAAGCAATTGAACTTGGTCACCTTCCTTGAAGTTCTTTCTCAAAATTTGACTGTCGTGCCATTTCTTTGTACGCTTCTTATAGAGTGAGAATTGTTATATGCATCCATCCAAAGCTCGTCCAATCCATTCAACTGCAAGAGTCTTTTTGGAAATCATAGTTGAGCATTTTAATGGCTTGCTTTATGTTCCAATTCTATCGGTATATGACAATGCTTGTCGTAGGTTAGTCGAAATGGTGTTGTGCAAATTGGGATCTTGTATGCTGTGCGATATGACTATAATGCTTCATTGATTTTTTTTGCTCCAATCTTTCTAGAAGCTGAAACTATTTTTTCCAAAATCATTTTGATCTCCCTGTTTGAAACTTTGGCTTGTCCATTAGTTTGTGAATGGTAGGCGGTGGACACTCGATGCTACTCCATATTTGAGCAACAAATTTTTAAAGCTTCTTTCTATAAAATGTGAGCATCCATCATTGATAAGCAGTCAAGGTACTTCGAACCTCGGAAAAATAATATCCTTGAAAAGCTTGATCATTGATTTAGAATCTGATACAATCCTGGGGATTGCTTCAATCCACTTTGAGACATGATCTATTTCCAAGAGGATGAATTTGTATCCAAATGAGCTTGGGAAAGGTCCCATATAGTCAACTCCCCAAACATCAAAATTTCAACTTCGAGTATTGGCTGTTGAGGTGCTTCATTCCTTTGACCAATGTTCCCTGTCCGTTGACAATTATCACAAGACTTCATGAGTTTTAAAGCATCCTTGAACAAGGTTGGCCAGTAGAATCCATCTTAAAGACCTTTGAGGTAGTTTTCAGATGTCCATCATAAGGGGATGAATGGCATCTTCAATATGGCACCTTGCCCTTCCTTTGGTACACATCGACAGAACATACCGTCTATACACTTCTTGAAGAGGAAGGGTTTGTCCCAAAAGTAATGCTTGATGTCTGAAATTTCTTTTGTTGATAGGAAAAGTTTGGTCGTACGATTTAAGTAGTTGGCATAGTCAGTAAACCAAGGAAGCTCCGTGACTTTGACAAAAAATAGATAATCATCAGGGAGAGAATCGTTAATACTCTAAGTCTCGTCAAAGTAACTTTCTTCCTTGGGTAGCTAAAGACGAGAGAGATAATCAACAACACAGTTTTATGCTCATTTCTTGTCTTTGATTTCACCTTATAAGTTTGGGCGTATGTCCTTCTTGGAGATCAAATGTTGAATTGCTTGGTGGTCTGTATATACAATAACTTTTGATCCTACTAAATATTATATGAATTTGTCGATGGCAAATAATACACTAGGAATTCCTTCTCAATCGTGGCATAATTAATCTGAGCTTCATCGAGGGTCCAGCTGGCATAGTAAATTATATGTTGTTTCTTATCCTTCCTCTTCCCAAGCACAGCTCCAATAGCTTGGTCACTAGAATCACACATTATTTTGAATGGTAATGATTGGAGCTGATGTGAGTGCTTTCTTTAGTGTGTTGAAAGCTCTGTAATAGTCTTCATAAAATATAAACTCCGCTTGCTTTGATAAGAGCTTTGTCAATGGCCTTGCAATGAGTGAAAAATCTTTAATGAATCATCTATAGAACCCCCTGCATGGACGAAAAAGCTCTTGACTCCATTAATATTGGAGGCTGGAGGGAGCTTCTTTATTATTTCTATTTTTCCCCTATTAACTTCAATACCTCTACCAGAAACAACGTGGCCTAGCACTACACCTTTCTGCACCATAAAATGGCATTTCTCCCAATTGAATATCAAATTTGCCTCAACACATCTCTATAGAACTTTACTCAGATTGTTTAAACTATCATCGAACAAAGTTATGTAGGTCAAAAAGTCATCAATGAGTACTTCCATGATTTCTTCAATGAAGTCAGAGAAAATGGACATCATGCATCTAAAAGCTTGCTAGACCATTACATAATCCAAATGAAATTCCTCAATAAGCAAAAGTTCCATATGGACATGTGAAGGTAGACTTCTCTGATCAGCTGGATGTATGGGAATCTGTAAGAATTCAGAGAATCCATCCAAGTAGCAGAAATAAGAATGATTCGCCAGTCTCTCTAACATTTGATCAATGAAGAGGAGAGGGAAGTGATCTTTTTGGTGGCCTTATTCAACTTGCTAAAGTCAATACACATTCTCCACTCTGTGACTATTCGTATGGAGATGTGTCGGTCTAAATGAGTCTTAATTATAGTCATACCGCCCTTCTTTGGCATGACTTGCACAGGGCTCACACCTTGGCTGTCTGAAATTGGATATATAATACCCAATCTTGACTACTTCCTTCTTCACAACCTCCTTCATGGCTGAATTAAGTCTTCTTTATCCTTCAATGGTCGGCCGAAAGTCTTTCTCCATAGGAATGCGATGAATGCAGGTAGAAGGATTAATTCCCTTGATGTCATCGAGGGTATATCCTATAATAAGTCTATATAATATGAGCTTGGAAAGTAGTTTCTTGAGCTGTCTTGAATCCAAATTTACATTGGCAATGACCGAGTATGTGAAATCTTCTTCTAGGAATTCATATCTAAGATTCTAGGGGAACTTCTTGAGCTCATGTTTTGGCTGCTTCTTTGATTTCGGCTCCCTTTCATATTTAGCGATTTGAGCTTCTTCATGGTCATTAATACTTTCAGATTTTGAAGTAAGGTAGTTGGCCAAAATTTCGGCTTCATCCTCATGCCATAAAGACGATTCCTAAGCCTTGAATGATATCTCCAAAGGATTCGTGATGTGAATAATAGATGCCACTTACTGAACTAAAGGATCCACCTGTTCTGGTTGGAAATTATATTCTTCCATATTAAGACAATTCAGTATTTCGTTGAGTTTAAACTCAATGATACCAACCCCAATTTGGAATGTTAGATAAACATGTTTCACATCTATCATCGCTCCTACAATGTCTAAGAAGGGTCTTCCAAGAAGAATGGGATTTGATTGTCTTCATCCATGTCCAGAACTACAAAGTCAGCGGTATGTAGAAGTCTCCGACCTTAATAGGTATATGTCCTCCAGAATTTCTTGAGGTATTTTGATGGATCGATCTGCTAATTGGAGGGACATATTGGTAGGCTTGATGTCACCTACTTCGAGATTTCTGCATAGTGAAAGAGGCTCCTAAGTCACAAAGAGCTCTCTGAATTACTTTGTTCCCAATCTCGCAGGGTATAGAGAAACTTTATGCGTCCTTAAATTTTGGTGGCAATCTATTGTGAATAATGGCACTTGCTTCAGATGTTAATGCCAATGTTTCATCCTCTTGGATTCTTCTCTTTTTGAACAGAATATCCTTGAGAAATTTGGCATAGGTTGGCATCTCTTGAATGACTTCTACGAAAGGTACATTGATATAGAGCTTCTTCGGGATCTCAAGGAATTTGTCGAATTGTTGATATTGCCGACTTCTTTCGAGAGCCTTGGAAAATGGTATTCGTGGAGAATAATTAGAGGTAGCTTATGAAATCTTGGGGTTCTTGACTTTTGGTCCTTTAGCCTTGCTTCTAGGAGAACTCCTCCCTCTTGTACGTCAACTTCTTGGCCTTTGGATTTTGAGATTTCGGCTTTTGACACTTAGTGAACCGTGTGCATCATTCGCGCCCATCGAATTGTCGTCTGACAAGCGCAAAAGGACGGATGACCATCCTCCCCCTGGGGGGAGGATATACATTATATCCTAAAATAAATCTTAGTATTTCTTTCTCTCTCTCTCTCCCCACATGGTTTCCCAATAATGAAAATATTTATGGGAATATCCCTTATGTTTGTGACTTGAAAACTGTATTACGGTGTTTTTCAAACTTCAATACGGCTGTTTATTGAACACTAATATTTCTAGAATAAATTAATTTTGAATAAATTTCATAAGATGTCTTACAAATTTTTAGATTTTTTCCGTACGCTTTTATTGCTATTGTCATAAATAAGTCACTTCCCATGTTTGGATATATTTAATTATGCCTGAATTTGAACAACCTCCATCAAATTTACAGGTAAATGATATAATTTTCTGGAAATAATGGACCAACATAATCATAATGCAAATAAGTTCAGTGATGTTTTAATAAGATAACTATGTTTCTTGAAACATACAAATTCCAAAATGAATAATAAAAAAAACTTTCGAAGTTTGTGTGCCTTTATTGTCACTCCTAATAGTTTTAATGTCACATTTATATTTATCATACCCGTTATTACTTTAAGATTATGGCTTCACTTTTATCTAAAACCACTTTAATCAATAATTCTCTTTGTATCTTATCTTTCTCCCACATTAGTATTGTATATGATACAAATAGCTATAATTTTTTTATTATTTTATCTAGTTAGAATGAGAATCATTGTTTTGAATCTCATCAGAACATAAAAATAATAAATGGTGCAAATGTTGAAGCAATCATGCGGAAAACAAGAGATTTTATCAAAGCTTTACAATTTTTTTTTTTTTTGGGTCTATAAGTTCTTTGAGTGTTTCTTCAATTTTTTAAGTGTAATTTAAAAAACAATAAAAAAAGAAAATAGTAGAAAAAGAGAAGAAATTTGAAATAGAATGTGGGAGTAAATTTTCTAAGTGCTCATTCAATTTACACACGCATTCCCAAATCAAGAGGGTTTTCTTTTATAATTTCATTATAATTGTAGGGTCCAGGAGTAGAAGTGAAATTTAGTTAGCAGTATGAAGTATGAATAAACAAAGCAAAAACCAAAGGAGATTTCTAAGATATGATTTCATAAAATACAAAAATGAAATATCCTCCTTTAAACTGAGACAACATGCGTCACAAGAATAAAAATCTATAAATTATGCTCTGCAGGGATAACCCCACGGCCCACGAAGTCCTTATAAAAATTATTGAACTACAAAAATGAATATAAATTTAACACAATTCCAGACCTACATACCGAATAGGAGGTACAAAGTTTGAGAGCAATATGTAAATATAAGCAAAATAGAAAACATGGGTGAAATTAAATTATTTCTATTAAGCAATTTTAGAATTGAACTAGATTTTTGTGGACTTGTACAATACCCGAATACAGAAACTCAACAATAATCAACAGGGAGTCAAAATTGATCATATTCGACGAATAAAAGAAACTCAACAATATAAGATTAGTTTTCGCTGTTTCCTTTGTCTACTGTAACTTAAACATGGAATTGTATCGAGAGTAGGTAGTCCAACTCCTCGGTGCTACTGTAGAAACACTTTTCTGTCTCCGATGTAAAGAAACAGAACTGCATCAAACCCTAAATCCTCTACTGTTCCGTCTTCCTCTAGCCTTCTCAAATTTCCTACCCTTGGACCGCACATAAGGCTTGGTATGACTATGTGGAACTCCAGGTGCCTTGCCAAAGTGCTTCACAGCTTCCCTCGCATTCTTTGGACCCCTTAGAAGAACCTGTTAATCATGTGCAAAAACCCAGATATGTAAATAATAAATTCAATCAGAATAAGAAAGCTAAAACTGCAATGATGCTCCAAAACCTAGTTGCAACAATATCTCCAATCCTGCATTGTACATAAAGAGAAGCCACAAAGAGTAACGTAAAGTGATAAATTCAACAATAATCTATTGACCAATTGTCCTTTGAGGAAGTCCAATTAGCCAATATACGGAGATTCATTTAATCATCTAAAGTGTCCATATAGATGATGTTCAAATAAACATAGTAACTTGAAAACAATTTCAAAGAATTAAACAGCTTTAAACACGATAACACTACCACCAAGTACATCAGGAATGGGTGTTCTTTTAGAATTTGTGAAGGATAAAAAGAATAACTGTAATTTTTCTAGAGGGAAGATAAACTGCAATAAGATCTCAGATAATGTTCAAAATCCATTCTTCTTAAAAAGAAAATTGTTCAAGATCCATTCATTGACCTTCCACACTTCATGGCAGAACTCATAATGAGCTGGGAGCCAAAATAATCATAATCGTTGCAAATAAACAAAACTGAAATAACACCATGTTTAAAAAAGGTTGTGGATAGGTTTTTTGACAGACATTAAAATTTACAAATCAGTTAAAGAAAGTGTCTTGAGACAACTTAGGCAGAAGGATAAAAAATGAATTGTAAAATTTACGTAGAACCATGTAAATTTTCAGGAACATGCCGAGGTCTCGTTTATCTAAACAGGATCATCCAAGCTCTTGATTGAGAAGTAAATAAATAGAAAATTTGACAAATTTCCTTTCAAAAGGCAAACACTAGTAACTCAAGAATTTTCCTCTAGAAAACCTAACAATTCAATCATACATCTTCAAATACAAAAGTACAGCCCTAAAATACATCAGTAGTGGTATTCTTCTAGAATTTCTAAAGGAAAAAAATGTAGTTAAATCTCAGATAATGTTCAAGATCCATTCCTTGATCTTCCACTTAAAAGGAAGAACTCATAATGAGCTGGGATTAAAACATTATCATCATTGCAGCAAATAATTGAAACTGAAACACTAACTAAATCTTTAAACAAAACAGAAAGAACACTAAATGTTTCAAAAAATTTATGGATAGTCTATTACAAAATCCAAAGAGAAACACATAAAATTTCAAGAACATGCCAAAGGAAAAAGTTAGATGAGTCCCATTTATCTAAAAAGGATTCATTGAATATCTTGTTCAAAGAAATTAGATAAATAAAAGATAATTTCATTGTTTGCCTTCAATTTGTTATCAAAAGGCAAAAATACTAACCTGGTGAAATTTCCTCTCAAAAAACTTGAAGACAACTTTAAAGAATTAGATGACTTCAATTATAAATACTACCTTCAAATACATCAGGAATGGTATTCTATTAATGTTTCTGAAGGATAAAAACAAAAAGTGTAACTAAATGTCATATAATGTTTAAGATCCACTCCTTGATCTACTTAATGGAGAACTCATAATGAGCTGGGGTTAAAACACTATCATCATTGCTGCAAATAAACAAAACTGAAAGAACACTAATTAAATCTTCAAACAACTGAAAAAACACTGAATGTTTAAAAAATCTTATGGACAGTTTAATGAGAACAACATCAAAAGCTACAAATAAAGTATAGAAACTGTCTGAGACCTCACATTAAGATGTATATTTTGAGGAACATGCCAAAGGCAAATGTTAGATGAGCCACAAATTAATCTAAGCAAGGATTCATCTAAGATCTATCTTCAAAAAGGTAAAGAAATAAATAAAAAATAATTTGATCGTTTGCTTTCAATTTTCAATTTGTGAACAAACATGAAAGTCTGAAAACAGATTGGTGAAAGTCATCGATGCAATTCATTTTTTAGAATTAAAATGGTTCCTCAGAATAGATCATTCGGTTCTACAGTCAGTAAATATCAAAATTAGCATGATCAATGAGTACATCACAAGGAACCAATCTAACAATAAAAAAAGAAAAACATATGTTCAGTTAATGTTTGGAATACCCAACTCTGAAGTAGTTTACAAATCCCTCTAAGATCACATGTTCTATAAATGAAGGCTATGGTGCTAACCTGTGTATATTTCAACTTGTAAGAAAAATAATGTTGACGCTTTGTATTAGAATCTTAATATCTATTTCAAACAAAAGAGCAAGCTTGGATACAAAGTAACAAATGATTAAACACACATCTATTTCATACTCGTCTTTCTGAAACTAGGGAATAAGAGTATAAAGCTACGTTGAAACTAAAAAATAACCACGGCCAACAAAAAGTTGAGAGCAAGTAGTACCGTGTTCTGCCCAAGCGGTGCCCGTAGTGCAAGCTGATCAAATGTCAAGAATTCTCCACCTGCCTTTAGAATCCTAGCCCTTGCAGTCTCAGTAAACCTCAGCGCCGTGACCTTCAGAGCAGGGACCTCATAGACCCTCTTATCATCTGTAACTGTGCCCACTATAACGGTAATTTGATCATCCTTGATAAAAAAAAACAACCATCAAATGAAGCCATCCATTTAGCACTAAGTAAACCTCGATTTCTTACATTTCATTTTAATGAAACTGGTAAAAAGAAAAGTCCAAACCTTTCCGTTCATGAACTTGATGAGCCTCTTGAGCGAAATGGCAGGCCTGTTTATCTTGCTCATGAAGAGCCTCTTCAGTATGACTGCATTGAACTTGCTCTGCGTCCTCCTCACCAAGAACCTGTATAGCTGTTCAAAAGGAATGGAATACATCACCGGCCGGCTCAAAGTTTCAAGCCTTGTTGACATGGAGCTAAAACGCACTCCAAACCTTGACGAGGAGTTTAAGGTAGACATCATCGGACTTGGGGGCGGTGCGCCGCGCCTTCTTGCTCCTGCCGCCGGCGACGAGATCGATACCCTAAAAAGCAGAACGAACACAAAGGTTTGAGGATTTAGAAGTGAGCAAGCGTACAGAGGAGGCCATTAGGGTTTGCAAGAGGAAGACACCAACCATGGTCGCTCGCTTCCCCGCCTCGCCTTCTCCTCCTCGCACCTCCCACGCCTGCGACTTCTAGGGTTTAGAAGATTCACTCACTTTAGAGGTTGCATTTATATTGATGGCTACGGTCTGATATGCGCGCGGCTTGCATACTATTAAAATGTGGTTCGGTCAGCCAGAGTGTTGGAAATGAACCACCCCCATGGTAGAAATTTTATGCATTCCAATTAACTTTTCTTCACATTTAATTTTAAACTATAAATCTATACATTTTAGTTGTTTAATTTATCATAATTTTACATTTGAATTATTTTCATATAAAATTATGTTAAATTATTTTTAAAATTATGAAGTGTAAATTTACCTTTACTTTTTAATATAAGAAAATTATTTTTAAAAAAATAGTAAAATGAGAATAAAATGGCATAAAATAGATTTACTTAATACTTCTACTCATATTACTTATTTTTATTTAAAAAAAATTATCACAAAAATGATGTTTCAAAATTATTAGAAATGAAGTTAATAGAACTTCGTATGGACTTTAATGAAAGATTTTAAATGGTAAATTTAAAGGATTTTAAAACTAAAATTTATAAATTCATATTTAGAATTAAATATGAAAAAATTATAAGTTAACCCTAACTTTTATAGTAATCCTAGGTGAAAATCAAATTGTTTAAAATTAACATGTCCAAATATATTTTTTTCTCGCTATCAAAATTGATTCTCTTACATTACTTTAAAATATAGCTTTTTCTAGAAAATTCAAATTTGAAAATATAGCTTTGGGCTAAGCTAAACCTCGGCGACTTCTGTCGTCAATCGCTGGTCGATGGTGTGGGGTTTTTTAATTCGCAATCCTAACTCTCATCTTTTGGTGGCAAGTGCATATAAATGCTTCTCATTTTCGGCCTACTAGTGGAGGCTTTCGAAGTCCTTGCGAGTCTTAGAATGGGTGTGCAGCTTGAGATTACAAGTCTCATCCTCGAGTCTAATTCATCAATTTGGTGGACATTATTTGTCACTTATGGACCATTTTTTGTTGAAATACATCAACTTATATCATCTTTTGTAAACTTCAAATGTATTCATTGCTCGAGGAAAAACAAACTGTAACAACCCCAAATTTTGGATCAAAGTATTTGGGTCTTTTGACCAAAATCCTTTAATTTAATCCTTTATACAACAACTCTATTAATTCTCTAAAAATATAGCCATCAACTCATCTTCTCTCTCTTTTTTCTCCACCAAAAGGCTAGGAGATTTAGAGCCATATTCTTCATCGTGACTATGTTTTAAAATCAACAAAGAGAATATCAAGATTTTTAGGAAAATGACAAGAATACCTAAAAGTTTCTATATGATAACGAATAATACAATATGATTAGGAAAATAAATTTTAAATCTAAAACTTAAAAAGTATGTAAAGGGGATCCAAACACTTCTCTCCCCTCTTAAAAATATTTTTGTTTGGATTGAGAATTTCAAGAACCTTTCTTTTGATGGAATTTTGATTGAAGATTGCATAAATGAGGGTTGCACGAATGAGAGTTTCATGATTTATGTGTTGTAGTTGTCGTTTAATAATTATTTGGATAGGTTTTACTAATTTAAAAATTACAAATAATATATGGATGGAAAGGCCTTGAAGTTTAGTTTTCAAAAAATATGTTTCATCCAATTTGGAGATGTATAAAAATAGTTATAATCCAAACATCAAGCTATTATTATGCTATCTTAAGTAATAGCGAGATAAATTTGAAAAATCTATCTTAATTTAGAAATATTGAATTATGGATTTAAATTTATGCACAAATTAAGAATTTATATTATAGTTTTGTGAAAATTGAAATCACCTGAAAATAGTAAGTATAGATTAAATTGTTAATATTTTAGTGTATGCTGCTAGATTACTATGTAAAGAATATATCTTGGTAGTTGTATAAATTTCTGAGATTAAATTTCAAAACAATAAAATCCATCAATTTTATATGTGATTCCTATGAAAGTATAGTTTGCAGGATAATGTTTTGATTGATGATGTGTTAGAATTATCAAAGAAGGAAAGTGACATTATTATTTATGTCAACAATTGTTATGTAAATATTATGCATTTTCTTTAAATATTTATATACATTCCAAATACATTATTTGTTGATATATAGTGCTTTATGACTTTTCATATATTTTATATTGATGTATTGACGATCATCTAGGCACACGTTTAGATATGTTTAGCCATAATTAGGCTAAAAGTTGAAAAAAGATTGATGTGAATATTTGATGTATTGATGACCCTAATAAAATATAAAATTGAAGAAAATGCCTCGACACACATTATGTTAAAAAAATTGCATGTCTTTTTCACCTTACGGTGATTAAGACTTCTCAAGAAATAATGTCATCATGTGAAAGAGTGTTTTGAATTTTCTAGAAGCCATTGGTCTAGTTACAGTGTTACCTTGAGTCTTCAATTAAGTAAAGATGAATGATGGAGAAAGATGTAAAATGTCTTTTACCTCACGGTGATTGAGATTTTTTTAAAAAAATATTATCATCACCTAAAAGGTTTTTGAGATTTCCGCCTTATCAACTAATGTAATAATGTGGTAAAGATGAAAGAAATTATAAGAAGTAAATGACTTTCACTTTATTATGATTGAGATTTCTTTGAAAAATAAAGTCATCACCCAAAAGGTGTTTGAGATTTTCTAAAAGTAAATTATTTTCAGCTTATGGTGACTGAGACTTTTTTGAAAAATAATGTCATCATCTAAAAAGTGTTTAAGATTTTTCAGTTCCCTATTAACCAATATAATGATGTCATACTGATTATTAAGCAAAGATGAAGCAATGAATATAATGAAAATAACTATTGAATGTAAAGATGAGAAGTAAATGACTTTCATTCAGACTTCTCGAATAATAATGTCATCACTTAAAAGATGTTTGAGATTTTCTAATATAAAGATGAAAAATATCATATGATAAAGTAAGAATGAAAGTGAAGTTTAACTTCAAAGTATTTTATAATAAAGAAAGTTAAAATGATAATGAAGTACAGATTAAAGTTCTATACTTATGTATGTACTTCAATGAGACTTAAGCTCGAGAAGTAAAGTCCAACATCTATGTTTGTATGTTCTTTCCAATATAACAATGCCCCTCATTATAAAGTGTGTATTGTTAAAGATGGCTAAAATAAAGTATCTCACTATTATGATGTGTGTTCCTAAATATGACTTATGACATAGAATGAAAGCAAAAATGATGTTATGTGATGAAGATGAAAGATAAAGATGAAATGTCACATAATAAAGAAAGAAAGTGGAATGAAAGAATATCCAAAGGATTATAAAGTAACTTTGAGAAAATATAAATTATGAAAAATGTTAACAAGTAAAGGATCAAGGAGTTACAAAGAAACTCATATGATGTACATGGTAATGAAAGTGAAATGAAATGATAAGTCACATGTCATTACTGATTATGATGTACATTGCTATTGTACGATACTTGTAGATGATGGGTCTGTAGATATGTCATGATATTTATGTTTCAAGAAAGTTATATGAAAAAATGAATGGAAGCATAATGTAATGTCATGTAAGGATGTTATTGTTACGATGCATCACATGTAATATCATGTTATGCATAATTTTTATATACTTTAACTGGAAACTTGCACTCTAGATCTATGCAGGTAATCAAGATTAATTGATTGATTGATTGCAGCTCAAGCTCATGATGAAGTGTTGCACATGCTTAAGTTTAAATAAGTCCTATAGTTCTATTGAACATTGACTTTAATGATGTAATGAATGTTTAGGCATTTAATGATTTCTGAAATATTAATTATGATATGATTAATAAAAAAATTATTCATTATGATTTTCTCTAAATTGCCAAGTCTTCCGCTTAAATGATGTATGGCGCTAACGACGTGAAATTTCTCTAAATGACCTAAACTTTTAGGTTGAATTTTGGGTCGTTACACGAAAACTGCTACTAATTTTCTTGTTAATCTGAGTCGTGCAGGTCATGATATCTTTTGGTTGGAAAATCCACCTCCAGGTCTCCAACATATTTTGTATATTGACCAAATGGGTCAGAAACTTAATTAATGCAATATACTTCTCTTTTAAAAAAATAAATTCAAAATTGATGGAATTATTTAAACACCATGCATAGCCTATACTATCATAGTGCAAATATATCAGTTACTTAATCCATACTTAACTTGTAATACACAATTTTTTTTATAAGAATGATTTGACTTTTTGCTATAAGCCTACAAGGTGTTTGTCAAAATTTAAAGAACTTCAAAGCTTTCTCTTGCAATCATCTTAATCGAGAGAAAATTATTATGAGACATTATGGGGCTCACGACGATCAGAGACTTGGTTGTTAAAGAGGACAAGAGGATAGAAATAGTAGAAATAATAGGAGACAAGGTCACTCCTTCAAGTTCTAAAACAATTGATTCCATGGATTAGTTAGGAAATGACTAAAGGTATGTGAGTGAAAAAGAAACATGGGAAACTCAAGGACTATGATTGGATGTAAGAACTTAAGTTCTTATTAGTTCTTGAGAAATAATCGATTATATAAAAAAGTTTAGATTTGATGTTTGGATGAAAAAATATAATATGGGGAATTAAAAAATTGATTTGACACATAAATTTTAATGAGTGTTTGGATGAAAAGTAAAAATTAAAAAGATAATTTATTATTTTTAACGAAGTAATATTAAGGTGACACTAGATGGGAAAACCATGCAACCCAATTCACTGGAACCACCCGATCTCATCATGCGCACATCGACAGATAGCAATTTCCTGAGAAAAGTCGAATCAGGTGAATCAAGCGGTTTAACGTCGACTTAGCTGCATCGGAGCATTTTAAGGTAAAATATGATCCCCTTTTTCCACACGCATAGTCACGCGGCGAGGGCAAACGAAGGAGGGCGCAACACGTCTTCTCTTCTGCTCTCGATTAGTGACGGCAAATGTCGAAGGCGAATAATGAACAATGAAGGCGAAGGCGAATGACGAAGATGAATGGCGACGGTGAATGGCGAAGGCGAACGATAGTCATTCTCTCATCTTCCCTCATCCTTCGTTCTTGCATGCTCGTTAGGACTATGTTTGGATGTAAGAACTTAAGTTCTTATTAGTTCTTGAGAAATAATCGATTATATAAAAAAGTTTAGATTTGATGTTTGGATGAAAAAATGTAATATGGGGAATTAAAAAATTGTTTTGACACATAAATTTTAATGAGTGTTTGGATGAAAAGTAAAAATTAAAAAGATAATTTATTATTTTTAACGAAGTAATATTAAGGTGACACCAGATGGGAACACCATGCAACCCAATTCACTAGAGCCACCCCGATCTCATCATGCGCACATCGACAGATAGCAATTTCCTGAGAAAAGTCGAATCAGGTGAATCAAGCGGTTTAACGTCGACTTAGCTGCATCGGAGCATTTTAAGGTAAAATATGATCCCCTTTTTCCACACGCATAGTCACGCGGCGAGGGCAAACGAAGGAGGGCGCAACACGTCTTCTCTTCTGCTTTCGATTAGTGACGGCAAATGTCGAAGGCGAATAATGAACAATGAAGGCGAAGGCGAATGACGAAGATGAATGGCGACGGTGAATGGCGAAGGCGAACGATAGTCATTCTCTCATCTTCCCTCATCCTTGGTTCTTGCATCCTCGCTAGGGCATAGGCAGATGGGGTGGGTCTAGGGCACAACAACTAGGGCCGAGGTGAAGTTAAACTAATTTCCTTGTTATGCCCTAATTGTTGTTTACTTGATTATGAACCTTCTTCAAAACTTTTAATTGCTTTTAGTTACCGGGTAGAATCTTGGTAGTTCTGGTAGCGAGCTTAGAATCAACTTGTTGGGCATATTTTGTTTTGGTCTTCAAACTTTGCAGCTAGCTTTTCTCCCATAGCCGAGCTTAGAATCATGTTCTAGAATCTAGATGGAAGGATTTCTAGTTGTCTATTAAATGTTTCAATCAAGCATGAATAGCTTACCTTAAAGTATGGAGCTTATGCAATTATGGTGTTGCTAGTAGAATAATAATCTATTTATTTGATTGCTTAGCTAGTTTTCTGGTGCTTCATATTATTTTACTTGATTTGTTATTTGAATTTTTTGCATAGCAAAATCATGCATATTATTAGTTAATTGATATAGTAGGCTTTATTTTAGTTTTAGGATGAGCTATAGTTTGGCTTATATAGACAAAACATAAAGAACTTCAATGAATCAAATTGGCACCAAACTGAGCTTTTATTTTAATGTACTTGCATGCATATTTCACTCAAACTAAGCTAAAAGCAAAGTAAATTAACATGGACACATGGCTGTCTTATGTGGGACAGGACTTTTTGGCTATGTTGGTATTTGGAACTTTGGTTAGAACTTGCCCAAGTTCCAAGTAGTTCTGACAAACAGGGCAAAGTAATCATGACCGGAACTTGATCACGTGATGCCTATTTAGTTCTTGCTTTGAGCAAGAACTTAGCTAGTTCATGCTCAAAGAGACAACTTTTTTTTTGCTTTCACCTAATTTATTAATATATATTATTAATACATTATCATCTTAACTTACCAAAGAGATTTATTTAAATTTATACAATAATTATTTATTTTATTAATTTATTATACTTTAATTATTATAATATAAATATAATTAAAATAATGATATTATAAATTAAGTAAAATTAAAGTAAACTTTATAATTTTTCTTAACATAAATATTATATTTACGTAAATTATATATTATGTTATGTTAAATGGTTAAATTGTATATATTATTAATACATTATCATTTTATATTATGTATGAAAATTTTTTATCTAATTATGTTAATATATTTTCAAATAATAATTAAATATAATATTTATTCAACATAATATTTTTTAATATATTTTTTATTGAATAAAATACTCTTTAATTCTTACGTTTTATTCAAACATCCACTAAAACTTATCTATCAAATTAACCTTTCAAATTCTCATCATTATATTTTTTATCCAATAATCAAACCTAAACTTTTTTAGAACTAACGGAAACTACAAATTCTCATACCAAACACAGCTTTTGGGGATTTGTGGGAACTTTGCTTGTGATATTCGGTATTATGTTTAATCTTTGAACACAATTTAAGATTGATGAGCAATGTCTAAGTTATTAGATGATTTATGCAGTTTAGGAATAATGTCGAAAGTTAGTCTGGCAATTACACCACTATGCAATTGTCGTGAAGAAACTATACACGAACATCTTACCGAAATTTCGTCGTGGTTACTATACTCAACAATGTAATCATCCCCCATCACCATAGAGTATACCACTTGATTGGCATCTTTCATAATTTTTTTAGTTTCATAATTTTTTTAGCTAAAAAATCATTGATAACATTGAACTCTTTTTGAAATAAATAAAAAATCTTTTGAGTGTACACATTTTCCGCATATGCTTCTAGCAATTTTTAAAAACTTAAAGCAGGTGTGGAATGCAATTTTTTGAAATCATCTCATTCTTTCGCTTCTCGATGGCACTAAAAGTGCTTTATCATACTACACAAATAAAAAAGTCTAAGAGTTAAACAAATCATCAAAAAAAGAATTAGTGCTCTCAAATCTTTGAAATGATGACACGCCTCCACAAAATACTTCACTAAGGTAAATAGGCACCTATAAAGTAACGTTTAATAAACATAGTTTCTGTGCAATGCCCATGTGGAATGTCATAGTTCGTCTTCGAAGAAAGCCAACTTTGTTCGCATTGGCTAATGTTGGTTGACCCGTATATCCACTTCTTAAAATCTTTCATAAAGTTACCATTTGCATTGTCCATTTTACGAGTATTAATGATTGCATGCTTCAAAATATGTCAAATCCAAAAGCGATGTCTTCTGTTAGGAAAGACCTTACGGGGAGCATTTCCCATAGTGATATCTCAATTGGTAGTAATGCATATAGCTTCTTTCCGTCTCATGTAATGTAACCATGTTTGAAATAACCAAATAATTGTTTCTTCTTTTGAATGGTGCAAATGACATAGAATATTTATTAGTTCTATAATTTGTAACAAAAACTACAACGTCTCCAAATGTTGCATAATTAACCCTCAACAGATTATCTACCCAAAATATATTTCTTGTAGTATTATTTTTGTTCATAATCATTTCGAAACAAAATCCAACATCATCATTTTTTGCTACAAATAAGAAATAACGCCCATGCATTATGTACCAAAATTATTTTGTTTACTTCCAATGATTTATGCAATCTTGCATTGTAATTGAGAAAACACCCAAGAAATTGAGAACCTTTGCAATATTAGAAGAGCTCATTCCCACGAAATCGTGTCATAAGATCTTTAGAAGTATCACATAGGTTGCTATGTGATCTTAATGTTATGACCTTTGTGGGGGTGGCCAATAAGTGATTGTGATATTCTCGAAATATTTTACAATCCACTTTTTGACATTCATTTCAACGATAAATACATGAGCTTCGCATCTAGTCCTTTGTTCTATCCATTGATTCACGTCATTTTCATTTACATCCTTAGAATACACAAACATCATGCTTGCATATTTACTTCTTTGTCCATTTGGATTATGGTAAGCAAATTTTTGTATAGAAAAACTTGTTATTTCAGCATATAAGTTGTATTAACCATACGCTTCATCGTCCGAATTAAAAATCATTCCAACAAAGAGCTTGTCATCAATATCGCCAGGTTGTTCATGACTCTCATCTATATTTACTATGTTTTCAATATCATGCTCACTATGAACACATAAAAATGCAACTACATTTCAGCGTGTTTAAGTGTTGTTAAAAAATAATAGCATGTGTTGGCAAATCACCTTGTCGAATTCAGAGACAACTAGCTCTCCATGATTCTAGATGAAGTGCTTGCATGACAAGAAGATGCATGATCCAAAGCGGCTGTCAATATGAATATGTCATCATGATTCTCGGCAGCAAACTATTCACCTATCCTCATCATAATTTTTATCGTGTATTAAACTCTAAGCTGAAGACATTTAAGAGACTTGGAGATAGTCTTTCGGTAATATCTATCCTAGTAGTTGCCATTAAGAATTGACAAACGAAATAACAGTAATTATTATGGTGGTGTACCACAAATTATTATGGGATTTGCTTATACGACAAATGTTAGAATTTTAGCAAGTTTTTGTGTTGTTCTTTCCAAAGACCGAAGGACAACTCATTCTAAACTCATCTTCCCAAAGCCTTCAAGAAAAAAAACAACTATTACTAGCTTCCGAACTCATTTAGAAGAAGAAAAGCATGACATATATACACTTCATGCATTCTGAGTTTCCCATTGTTCAAATTGTTCAAAAGAATCTATTTTGTTCGGGATTGGTAAGGGGCAAATAACATATATATTGGATGTCGCTGAAACATGAAGTTAAAAGTATGGATCTCGATGTACCACAAAGCAACTAACCTTGTTAAAATTGTCAACCACGAAGTTACTTGAATCTTGCCAAACTACAAAGAAGGAAAACATGGCAACCACATCGGCACGAGATATCATTGAACCTCGGCACAGAAGCCAAAAGTCAATCTCGCCGAACCTCCGTAGAGGAAGACGATCTCGCCGAAACACAAAGGAGAACTCGATCTCGCCATGCTAAAAGCATAGCGGATCTTGATCGTGACAAAGGAAGAGCGGATCTCTCGCCATGCCGAAGGAAGAGCGGGAAGAGCGGATCTCAGTCGTGCCAAAGGAAGAGCAGATCATGGATCTCTCATCGTGCCTAAGGAACCGCTGCAACTAAACTGGTGTTAAACTGCTCGATTTTGCCTATAAATAGATCTGGATTTCCCATAAAATTGTTGTTTGTCAATGCGCGCATGGTGAGATCGGATGGCTCCAATGACTGGGTTGCATGGTGCACCCACTACATGTGGTGTCACCTTAATATTACTCTTTTAATTGATATGTAATTAAAATTATAATGTATGTAAAATATATATATTTGAATAAATAATATATAAAAATATATTTCAGTTAAGAAAATAGTTTAATGAATAATATCAAATTATCTTTAATTATAAAAAGTCTCATGTACAATAACTATACAATTATATAATATTTATAATATTTAATATTAAACTAATTAATAAAATACTTATTTGATATTAGTCCTAAATAATTTATCTTCATAACTGTTAGTTATTTCATTATAATAACTAAAATGTACTAAAAACATAATAGAACTTGCAATATTAAATTAATTATCAACTTATTGATTTAGTTAAGTATCAACTTAGACTAGAAACAAGATAAATTTATTTTGATAATATAGGAAATATTATTTTTAATATTTTTTATAATTAATTATTATTTAAAATAATATAAAATATTTTAATAAATAATATTGACAGTAATTATTAATTAATAATATTTTACTATACTACAATATTAGTTAAAGTATAACAAATAATTAAAAAATAATTATTTGATATTGGATTTAATTAATAATATATTTTAATTTTATTGTGTTGTAATACTAAGTTTAATTATAATAAAATACTTATTTGTTATTAGATCAAAAGAAACTTTTTTTATCATTTTTTGTGATAATTCAAATTTAAATAAGTAATTATATACATACATACATACATACATACATACATACATACATACATACATACATAGTATAATATACATATAACATATATATACATGTATAATATATATTATTATTAGACAAATAGATAAAAGCGAAAAATTGAACCATATGCTAAAAGAAAAAAAAGAACGAATAGGTGAGTCCGCACATTGTAGTCAGAACTTCAAAGTTCTGAGCGCAGATGAGAACTTTTTTGTCGAGAACTTGTCGAAATTACATGCGTTGACCAGAACTTAAGTTTTTCTAGGACCCACTAGAACTTATGTTTTGCAGAACTAGGTTTAGTCCTGGGGAAAAAATTCTCATCCAAACACACTCAAGAATTCGCACTTGGATGTCATAACAGCCAGATGGATACACCGTGTAATATTTCCTGAATGAAAATTTTGGCATGCACCGCATGGGCTTGGAGACAATTCCAAGATGCGCTTTACGGATGATAGATATGGTCTTGCTACAAGAAAATAAACTAGCGACATCCAACCTAAGAACATTTATGCAAATCACTGGGGGCGCGTGAACTAGATATCATGATCTTGTTTCCATATTAATATATGCCAATTGTCTCTTGTGCAAGAACTATAATAATTTTTGAGATGGTGAGATAGTTTAGTCAAGATCGGGTAGATCGAATTAAAATCTCATGATCATTATCTATATATATAAAGTATAAAATTATATTAAAAAAAATATTTTTTAGTAAATTTATAATAATTTAAATTGTGGTTAATATTAACTTAACTATTGTATATCCTATTAAACGTTTCTATATATTTTTACTTATGTATCAATCATTTAGTATGAACCGAAAAAATGATAATTATATGATTAATATGGATCATGATTATGTAAAAAGATTTTACATAATGATATTATATTTATTTTGTTTAAAAATATTTTTAAAAATTTTAGTTATAATCAATCTTCTTCTTCTTCTTAATTTTATTTCTTCAAAAATCATGTTACACTTGGTAAAAATCGAAAACAATGGATCTTATGGTCATATCTATCTTTTAAAAATAATTTCAAATGTGAGATCGAGATTGTAGATCTCATATAGGATCGTAAGATCTTATGATCAAGATCACAATCTTGATAACTTTGATGGTTAGTACGCATTCAGCCAACTATTTTGTGCCAATGTTACTATGGTATTTTGCATATATGGCCCACAAGACATATGCTCAAAGAACAAAATTTCTGAAATGAGCTAAGACAAGTTTGAGATAACTACCCTTTTGGATTTTTAGGATTTAGGATTTTTGTGATGCTTGAATAATTAGATCATTGGATGTTGAGACATGGTAGAGATAAAGGATTTGAACAAGAACTCATTGATTTTCCTAATATGAACTACAAGTTTACTTAGGTAAGCTCTCTATTCCCAAATCAAAATCAAAACTAGATCAATTTGTGATTGACAAGTTCCAATGTGCACTCCTCTAAAGTGGATTTATATTGAATCTTCTTTATGTGGATCATGCTTCAAGATTGAGAAGAATTGACTAAAGGAGATTGATTTTTGTGCAATTGTAGAGGAGCAATGGAAGAGTTATCCCACATGCATTTAAGCAACAAGGACCATGTTTGACAAATTGAAACACTTAAATTATTTCCTTCAGGATTATAAATGCAAGTTAGGTTGGAGTGAATGTGATGAAGATTGAAAACTTTAGCAACAATCTCCTTTGTAGTCAGCTAAAAGGTAATTAGGAACTCTCCACGAGGAGATGATTGGATGAAGAGGCAGCAATAGGTCACAACCATCGAGGACCTACAAAATATAGTGGAATGGAGACAAAGGTAATGATAATTGTGTCTCAAAGATGGAGACTCTAACAAAAGATTTTTCATGTGTATGCTATTGGTCATTGGAAAGCGGATCACATTGCCAAACTCAATGTAAACAAGGAGGTGACTGAAGACAAAACAAAGTTCTTCATTTGGGATCACCCTTAGGGTGATTGGTTATGGGCATTCCAAGAAGTGACTAGGCTATCACAACTCCAAGCAGAGGAGCGGATAAGTCTTTTTTCTCTGGATGAGGTTCTCCAAGCTTTAAGAGAATTGAAGAATGAAGGCTCGTGATGTGCATTTGCACATATATAATGTTCCACAAAGTGTTTGGCATCTTATTTTAATATTTTTCAAGTTAAACTCTTACTTTATGTACACTTTGCCATCTCTCCTTTATTGATAATATTGTGTTATATGAGTTCACTAATTATCTTACTTTATAGAACCAAATATCTATTTTGGTTCTATTTTTCTTTCAAGTCACACCCCTTCAACAAACTAATTACAATCTTGCACGAGTTCACGCTTGAAAAAGACAAATGTCTAAAAATCTTATCTAATATGCTAGACTGTCCAACTACGTGTTCTAATCAAGTATAGAACATTTCCTTCCACAAAAAGGTGACCAATGTAAATTGATAAAAAAAAGGAATATAAAAATAGGAGAATCAACCCTAAAAAGGGAAGATATTGCTTACAAGGGGAGTTGTTCAAACGAGGAGGTACCCAAGGAGAAGACAACACAAATGAATTTTATTCTAATAGGTTTTGTTGTTTTAGTGATGGATTTAAGTTTTTTGTGAAATGGAAATTGGTTCAACTCAGAGGTATTTTATAATTTCAATGAACTAATCTTCTTCATTTTCGAAGCTCGTCTAGCTCACCCATATGTGTTAATGGAATTGAAAGATTGATAAATCCTCCTTTTATATATCTAATTTGTGTTACCCATAAGTTGACACTTTGATAGAAGGTTAATATGCTAGAATATAAGTTGAGAGGTCACCTTGTTTACTGTAAACCTTGTTTACTGTAAACCTTGTTTACTGTACTCCATGTTCATTAAGCTGAAAGGTGTTGATGTTCTTTTATTGTTACGAGAAAGTGTTGTGAGGCAAAATTCGACAGGAGTTACCCTCTTCATTGAGAAATATCATCTTAAGCTATAAGAGTAATTAAGACGAACGAATGTTGAAGCTGTGAATGTTATTCTTTTGACTTGTGTTGTGAGTTATTTGAATCCAACACATATGGATGTATTGAAATTAGTATTAACACTATTTTTCTCTTATTCATTTACCATCTACATATATACATTTTTAGTTATTTCTTTACTTATTTTTTCATTCTAAAACTACTAAAAATAGAGTAACTTTGGATTTCAATACGAAACTATAATTTATAATTCTTGTAAAATTTTCATTAAATAGTTAATCATCCATAACTTAGGATAATTAACTTTTATTTAAGTGTAATAGTTTTCTCCCTATGGATACAATTTCTTAAGTACTACAATCGTTATATCGTGCACCTACGATAATTTCAGTTGGTATATGATCTTTTAAAATTCTGAGCTATATTACTTTAACTAAAGTTGGTCATAATTTTCACACCCTTACACATATTTTTACATCACTCAATAATGTATAGATGCAAACATGAAATTTCTTTATCATGCTCAATTATTTACTTTTTCCTATTATGATATTCATCACTAGTCCATACAGAGCTTTCTATATAGACCTATTAATCAAATTTTGCTGTGATTGCCGGGTAGGCAATAGACACCTTTAACTAAAGCTAAGTATTATATAGTTACCATTTGTGTTAATTTTGATTCTTATGTTACTTTTGTTTCATATTAATTCTTATATTTTACTTTTCTTCCTTTCTCTCTCTCTCTCTCTCTCTCTTTTTTTTTTTGCTTTAGTGATCCTTCCTTTTGTATATCAAGCATATGTTGTCCTGTTGAAAAATTCTTTTACTATGAACATGAAAGAGAATTTAGGAAAAGAAGAATGCAACAACGATTGATTAAGAAGTACTTTTGAAACAACATTTGTTTAAAAATGAGTCAACAATTCTAGAGTAAAAAATTGAGAACTTGAGGTAAAACAATTGACTGATAAAGCCTCTTGTCATTATTTCAATTCTAAAGGTACTGCAATCAATGTAGGTCCGGCCTGGGCATCGACCTGGATTGTTCAACGGGTCAGAACGAATCGGTTGGGCCGGATCTAATCAAATGGTCAAATAATATAAGTTAATTAAAAAATAAAATATTTTAGAGTAATTATTTTAATATTATTAATATTTAATATATTATTTTTCAAAAAATATAATATAATAAAATAAAGTAAAATAAATATTTAGATCAAATAATATAATAAAGTAAGCATAAATTAAATCATCAATCGAATATTTGCTAAATAAAAAATCTTGTGAGGTAATTATAAATAAATAAAAATATCGACAAAATTTTATGTATGTGATAAAGAAGGATGTTGAAACATATATATATATATATAGAGAGAGAGAGAGAGAGAGAGAGAGAGAGGAAAATTAGTGTGAGATCAAAGAAATCGATCTCACCCTAAAATCTTTGAATCTCAACCGTTATAATGTCCAGATCTTGATTGAACGCTTGAGATAGCACCATCTGCCTCCAAGCTGAATCGGGCATTAAAAAAAACCATGGAGGGGACAATTGTCCAACCCAATCCGCCACGACTATAAACCCATGCCGTCGACCTTCTATTCCTTCTTCAACATGACAACCTCCACGCCGCGCAAGCTCTGCGCCACGCTTGAGCATGTCCTTGAGGTACGGCGACAACAACTTCATGTCCATCGTTCCCTTCATCATGACTAGATGCTTCCCCGCATCGACAGTCACTTGGTCCACCCCTATCGGCCACCACACCGTCGGCAATGTATGACTTCAGGAAGGGCATCCCCGGCGAACACTAGATGAGCACAGAAACAATAAGCATAAAGATATACAATACTAAGTAGTATTTATGCGAACTTTTAATTTTGTAGATAGTTCCTTTTACTTTGTAAATGGAGCATTCACAGTGGAGGGAGATTGTCTTCTTGAGTAACAATTTTTTTTTCTTGATGCTTCCACGAACTGAGACATCATGTTCCAAACGTTGAGAGAGGGCGATTGTCAAAGTGTTTCATCACTGTTAGGAGTTGTCAAAGGGAGTTTGCCTTTTGCCTTTTGCCTGGGTCATCCGAGTGAGAGAGAGAGAGAGAGAGAGGATAGGAGAGGTAGAGGGAGGAGATCGCCTTTTGCTTAGCATTGTTAGAAAGAGGGAAATTGGCATGGAGCAATTTTGCCTGGCATCGTCAGAGAAAGGAAGATCGGCGTGGAGCGACAACTGCTAAGGGAAATGGCAGGTGGATTGGGTTCGACGGGCTGTCCACTCGGTCTTTTTAAATGGCCGGTTTAGCTTGGAGATACATGGCGTGATATGAAGCTTCCAACTAAGATCTGGGCATTATAACGGTTGAGATTCAAATATTGATCTCACCCTAATTTTCCTCATATATATATATATATATATATATATATATACACACATATGAAAATTAGGGTGAGATCAAAGAACCTTGAAATCTTTTAATCTCCACCCTTGTAATACGTAGAGAACCAAGTTGCATCATGAAGATCCAAGTTGAACCGGCTATTAAAAAACCTACGCCCGACCCAATCTTTCTCTATGCTGAATAGGAGCCATGCCCGACAAAGAGATCAGGAGATTTCTCGACGCTCTCTCTCTCCCTCCCTCCCTCTCTCTCTCTCTGTTGAATAGGAAGGGGTTGCTTCTCTCAACCCTCCAAGCGCACACACTCCTCTCTCTCTGCCTGCTGAAAGGAAAGGAAAGAGGATCGGGTTGAGGGGAGGTTGTTCGACGCCCGTCCCTCTCTCTCTCTCTCTCTCTCTCTCTCTCTCTCTCTCTCTCTCTCTCTCTCTCTCTCTCTCTCTCTCTCTCTCTCTCTCTGCTAAACATAAAGGAAAATCGAGTTGGGAGGAGGCTGCTGGACGTCTCTCACTCTCTCTCTGTTGAACAAGAAGGAAAGAAGATCAGGTTGTGGCAGAGGTTGCTCACCTATCTCTCTCTATTCTCTCTCTCTCTCTCTATATATATACATATATATATGTATGTATGTATGTATGTATGTATGTATGTATGTATGTATATGTGGGAGATCTCTCTCGTGAACAAGAAGGAAAGAGGATCAGGTTGGGGGGGGGGGGGGGGTTGAATTGATTTAGTTAAAATATTTTAATCTACTTGGATCTACAATTCCAAAATTTAGGCACACCTAAGAAAATTAATTTCCACTAGTTCTTTTGTCTTCTTCCTTCAAACTGATTGTGAGTTTTTTTAGAATCTTGAAGAGTAATCCAAAGAGGTAAAACAAAGAAAGTGAGATTTTTGGACGACAAAATTTTGTCTAATTTAAGTGCACCACGTGAAATTATTGTGAGCCTCCTTGCTTTTAATATTATTTGCATGAATTTAATCATGGATATAGATGTGAATGGTTATGTTGATACCTTTTGTTCCTTAACTATTTTGCTTGCTCTACATGGTGGATAAGTTCCTATGCACATGAGAATATTTCATATGCACATTATCGTGTTATAGATAGAACTTGTGGAGTGATTATTAATAACGGGAGTAGTGCTAACCTTACCAACTATTACATGGTGGATAAGTTGGGACTACCAACCATAAGCACCGCAACCATACCAATTTCAATGGATAAACAATGGAGGAGAAGTCAAAGTGACCAAACAAATGCGTGTGTCATTTAGCACTGGAAAATTAAATGAAAAAGTATTATGCTATTTGATTTCGATGCATGCTTGTCATATCTTTTTAGGACGACCTTGGTAATATGATCGACGTGTGGCAAATGTAACAAATGTCACAAATATGGAAGAAAATAAATTTTAACACCATTGTCACTTCAAGAAGCATATGAAGAACAATTGCAATTTAGAGCATGTAGCAACATACAAAATTGAGAGAAAAATCTTGGTTGTACAACACTTGAAAAAAAAGATGAATGTCATGCTGCACTTTAAGATAATTATGAGAGTTGTGAGGAAGACAAAATGAAAAATATGAGTGACACAACTCGAGTGATGAAAATGAGAGCCAAAACATTTTTTAGTGCTCAGAAAAGATACAATATGCTGAGATACAATATCTAAGTATGAGTGTAATGAGAGTTGTGAGAATGATAAAAGATTACAAATAGAGTATGCTGAGTGTTGTGAGGAATGAGAATGAAAGAATATTGGATCTTCAATGTTAAAAAAGACCACCTTCACATATATTTGGGTGAAAAGACTTGAATGTTGTGAAAAAAAAAAGAGAACCCGAAATTTTTTTTCCAGACACCAAGCATCTCTTGTCTTTTGATTTTGAATTTTTCATACCAATATGTAGGAGTGGTGTAAATAAAGTTATAAATTTTATCTTGCAAAGATTTGGATGAGGTGTTGAATTTATAATAGAAAAGTTCAACCCTTCTTTTTGAAAGTTTATATTTGTTGGATGTTACTAATTCGTAGTTTTTAATTGATAGAAGTATTGAATGATATTAAAAAACATTATATCTCAAGTTTTTATTTATTTTATGTTGGTTCATTTTATTTGTGCTCTTTGTTAAATTTTTGGAATGAATATTTTCCAGTTCTAAGCATCTTTGATTGGTTGATTTTGATTTCTAATTTTTTTATAAGAGCAAAATCTTATTCATTTTCTTGAGCTAACCCTTGTGTTTGCATTTTGTTATATAATTATTGAAATCTTTCATATATTTTTCACATATAATTGGGGACTTCGTAATATTTGCATCAAATGGACTTTTGTGTATTTTTCATGTAAGATTTGTGATTATTTTCTTTGAAGATATTTTGACTTATAGCAATAATTTGCATGATCAATTAAGTAATAGCAGGGGCTTGCATGGTTCCTTCGATTATTTGTTAGGTTACGAATCTTATCACATCTCACTTTCATATTTTAAAGATCTATTTTATTTTGTAAAAAAATTATCTTCTTACCTTGGAACCACTTGGCAATCTTCGATTCCTAATTTGGAATACATTACACACCATATTTGATAGAAAATACTTATGTAGAAAGGAAGGTACCTAAGTTTCATAATTTATTTTTTAAAATATCATTGTTTTATGGGAATAAGATATCTCATTCAAGTGATCTATGTTGTATTTGCTTTACACTTGCATAATCTTAATCCAAATAGTATTAATGAGAAAACATACTTGCAACCTTAATTGAGAAACATAGATCATTTGACGTTTGAAAGAGAAGTATCAATATCTTCATTATCCAAAATTGTTTAAGAAATTTATATATGTGATTTATTATATTCTTCTCATTGTGAATGTAACTTCGAAGAAATTTTTTTTCAAAAGGGAAGAGAATGATGTGAAACGGAAATTGTTATATTTGTGTCGAACATTGGGTCATATTAAAATCATTTGAAAGACTAGTTCTAATTATTATTCTCAGACGAGGAGATATCTCGCATGCATTGGCTGCCCTCTCATCTAGTGAACAAGGGTGATATTTATTATAGGACCAATTCACCTTTGGATCTTTAACTCATTAAACTCTAATTAGAATTTTAGTTTCTTGTGGAAAGAGTTTTGCATTTTGTTACTGACTAGTAGAGAAGATTTTCTTTTTAGTTTCTTATAAACTTCGATTTATATTATGGGTAATAATTATTTTACAAATCATTTAAATTTCAGATATTAATTTGTATGCACATATTTAAATATTGATCATATTTTTATTTTTTTTATTCGTGTTTCCAAGTAAAATTTCTTTACTTCTTTTGCTTTTGCTTGATAATCATTATGATAGATTCAGCATCATATCAGCTTTAAATGTCAAAGGTGTTAGTTACATCTATGGGTAACAATTGTAGAAGACTTTTGATAAGATGATTATGTAAATATGCTACCATAAACACTTGAACGAAGATGATCTTTGTGATATGTTGACGTAGTGCGTGTTCTTTTCAAGGAGAGAACTTTGTATACAGAAAATATTGACGCGAGAACTCGTTAAGTTTTAATCTATTAATCATCATGTGATAGAGATGTGACCATCTGTAGCAGGTTTGTCATCATGATTTACTTATTTCCTCCCAGGTTTCTGAGGAAAAGTTGAAGTTAGCTCTCATCACCATTCGCCTAGGTGTAATCTTACAGCAGAGGATGGATTCAATGCCTCGGCGACGCATTTTTCTAGTGGAAGACAAGATTGGCTTTCTAAAAGGTTGGCACCGACCTCCCACGTTCCGGTTTCTCATTCAAGCCGTTCCATCTGCACAACGTCATATCAAAGTGAGTGAGCAAAGTGAAAAGAAGAAGCTATTCACTGTATCATTTCAGAACTGATTCAAACAACAAAGATCGGACATAATTGACATCGTGGCCATTTCCAACAAGCATGCAAACAACCGAACAGGGGAGAAAACATTCCCACAATCGAGCACAAAATCCACACTACAAAAGCCCTGAAAATGCATTGCAAGAAATCAGACAGGTTAAAATCAACGTTTAAAAAGTTTTCCTCGTCCGGAATTTCAAACAGAGAAAAATTTTTCCACTTCAGCTTTAAAAACAACTTTAACCAGGAAGGGCGAATGCAATAAAGGCATTTTTCTTGTCTTCCAAACTTGTCTTAAAAAAACATACCTTCCAAAGTCCATCATTTAAGTAATGCATATTATCTACGCCAATCCCCTTGTTGATAGCCTTTCTGCAACAGTAGCAATATTACATTCTAAGTATATGATTTTGTAACCAGGACTTAAATAAGAATTACATGTACTTTTTTTTTCTGAAAGATGTCAGGCCCTTTGCCTGACTGATATCCATGTTGTTCATATACAATGTTTATACAACAAAAATGATAAACACGGTCCAGATTTTATTGTTAGCCAACATTGATGAAACACTGGCATTGCAAAGTAAAAATTACTTAAAGATAATTATGCTATTGTAAGAATTCATTAAGTACTGAACAAATACAAATGCAAAAATAACATTCACCAACAGGAGGTTCCTGCCCCAGTGCTAGGATGTTGGACTGGCATAATTGTACTATCACTGAGAAAGCCATGACCTAGAAGAAATGATGTCATATACATGACATATATATATATATATATAGAGAGAGAGAGAGAGAGAGAAATAGAGAGAGAGCTCCCTTTCTGTGTAGTTCTCTTTTCCCTTGAACCAATGGCATTTAGCAACTAGTAATGCAAGAATGAAGGAAATAATTGGCCGGTAGCGTAATAGCATACTAATATCAGCTAAAACTGAAACAAAGACTGGAATACTACATAATTTATTACTTACACCTTTTAGATAGGACGGATTGAGAAACTCTGTTTTTTTTTCCTTTTTGAGGGGTAAAAAACTAAGAATTCTTATGGAAAAACTGATTCATACCAAGTGTTGCCAAATAAACAAACAAAATAACTCATCACTACTACGGAGGAAAGAGAAAGATATAAATATTATTGGTTTAGAGATAATTGGATATTTCCTTCTAAAAACAGTGGATATTTGCAAATGCAGAAATGTAACATTACCAGAAAGAACAACACAGAAAGGAACTATAAAATGTCATAGGCTGGCTGGTTGGAGCTCCATGATCTCCCTGGGGAGGCCGCCTGACCCAAATCCATTTGGTGCTCTCAGCCAAAATTATTATATGTCCGTTCTACACATCCCAGGGAAGATGGAAAAGAGAATTGACACATGCGCCCAGGCTTCTTCAGGAAAAACCTGTTTGACAGAGCCAGAGTGAGATCTGCTGGTCAAATGTTGACGACACGGCTTTGCTGTCCAAATGGTTGGGGCGTACCATTGGCCCAAATCAAGTTCTCTGGTTGAGTGTCTGTTTTGCCTGCCATGGAAGAGATCTCTGTTAGGACTTGAGATTCTTGATTTCCCTTGGATCCTCCTTTTTTTTGGGCAAAGAATGGCAGAGATTGAACCTGCCTGTCGGCAGGTCTTTAAGGCGAGCTTGGGCTCTGGCTCTGAGTTTTCCTTCTGGAATGACGAGTGGCTGCCCAACGGGAGGCTTGCTGGAGTTTTTTCTTGCCTAGCAGCACTGGCTATTGATGAACAGGCACGCATAAAGAACTGTTGGTCTGGGGAGGGCCATAACAACCAGGGTTCGTGACTGCCAACTTTCAGTTCACCGTCTAACTAACGTCTTGATGAGCTTGCCACCCTGTTCCTTAACAATTAGCATCCCTCGGATGAGGCTAAAGATGGCAGGAAATGATGTAGTGATAGAGTCGACGTGCACAAAGTCTATGCATCCCTCAATATCACATCAGATGGACTGGATGATGAATTCACTCTGGATTGTCAGCTGATCTGGCAGTCACACCCCATTGAAAGTTAGCAATTTCACCTGTGCAACACTAACTGTGGCCTTTATGGGCATGGGATTGAGGACACCTCACCTTTTCATTGAATATCAGGTCACGGATGTCGTCTTGATCATTGACACCCCAGCTGTGGCTTAGTACAAGATATGATGATGTGTTCTTGGTATCTTTCAAAGCTGGCAGCCTACAGAAGATTTACAGGTCCATGAAGATGTGACATGTGCCCTGATTATTAACTTCGAGCCCTCCGCATGCCTTGTCCCTTGATATTATCTTTGAGCCCAGTGTCACCCGCCACCATAGGCGGTCTGTCCCGGGACGCGCTGGACGGGCGCGCAGGCAGGCATCCGCTGCTCACTTTGGCAGCGGGGTGCCAAACCGTTCCAAGAAGATTCCAGCCATCCCAAGCGTCATCCGAGGAGGCTAGGCGATGAGTAAGGACGTAGGCTTCTGAAGATGACAAAGTGTGACACTCCTATTCCTAGTGGGAGTAGGAATCTAGTCCGAATAGGAGTCGGACATGGTCAAGATGCCATATCGTCCCAGGGTGATTATACCTGTCCCAGAAGCCCAGAGTTGATGAAGGACGTTGAGGGACTCCGACTTCCGGCAGGAGGGCGCCCCGGGAGTGCAGCTGACATGGCGGACGGGCCGCGAGCGTGCACCAGCCAATACCCAAGGCGAGTAGGATTGGGGCAGAGGTGCAGGCTCCGGATTCCCTCCAGGCCGAGTAGCACCAGGAGAGGTTTTTAGGAGATAAGATTGTGCAGAATCTTGTATGGCCTAATGAGATTAGGAGTATTTAGATGGCGGTTAGGAAGACTCTTGCACTATAAATATTGTAATCTCAGCCATGTACACATCTGAGTTTTGTGAAGACAATCTCTTAGTTTCCTCTGAATTCTGAGTCTCTTCTGCCTTGTTTCCGTGGGTGTTTCATTGTGCACTCCAGGGGCATCCGACAGCAAAGTAGGGCGACCAAGAAGGCTGACTGTGCGTCCGAGCAGGGAGGGTGCTGGTCGTGTGCCCTAGGGGTTTCAGGTGCAGAGCTTTAGGGCGTGACACCAGAGATGCTTTCAACTCGTGGCTAGAGCTTTCAACTTCACCTCCATCTCCAATCATTCGGAAGGACACATGAGGATTTGTCTTCGGAGCCTTGGACTTCCATCTTCATTACTCGAGACGTTGTCCGAAAGGAACAATGGCCTTCCTTCTGTTGGTGGCAAAACACTTGACAGCACCATACACAAGGGTTTACCAGACGCACAACATTTCAGACTCGTTAGGATTGAGGCGTCGGTTGTGTTGTGTTGGAATATGGCAGGCTCATTTGAGTTCTCGACAAATGACATTATGTCGCTTGCAAAAGTACATTTGACAAGATAAGCAGGAATGATAGCACGTCCCAAAGTGTTTGCAAGAGGTTGAAGCTTAACCCATTTATAGGATTGAAATATATTTATAGGAGACATCTTGACACGGTAGGCTGGGCTAACGGCACATCTAGATGCTTGCAAACAATCTTGTCAAACACGTAAAACGTACACAACACAAAGGGCCAAGAAAAACGTACACAGACGATGTTACCAGATTACTTTTTAATATATTAATTAGCACGAAACTGAATAT
Source organism: Pontederia crassipes (assembly GCA_030549335.1). Lineage (NCBI taxonomy): Eukaryota > Viridiplantae > Streptophyta > Magnoliopsida > Commelinales > Pontederiaceae > Pontederia > Pontederia crassipes. The sequence continues at coordinate 21,187,193 of CM060195.1, read as the reverse complement.
AATATTATAAGCAAAATGGTGTTTCAAGTGATAAACCCCTCCTGAAATTACTTTGCTGCAATATTTGCATTTAATTTCCCTGTTATCCCCGTGTATTATGAAACCATGCTTCCATCCTGGATCACTCTTATTCCCTGGAGCTTTTTTTTCTAAGTACTCTTGTTGCTGCAGTTCCACCTTCAGCCGCATTTGTGTTTCCAACTCATGAACCCGAACCATATGCCATTTTCCTTTATCTAAATCTGTGATTCTATACATGCATACAACAATCAGAACTTAATTCAAACCCAATTAAACATGCACTTACATAATCCTAATTCCAAACTTAGAATTTTAAACAGGATTAAACATGCGCAGACCTAGGTGCCGGCCTCCCTGCTGCACTGCACAAGAAGGGAGACCTCGACGCCTTCCTGCTCGGCAGGAAGACCTCGAAGCCTCCCTGCTCACGAGCAGGGAGACCTCCGCTGCTCCTTGTGCACTCAGGCCAGGAGAAGGGAGACAACAGCACAGGCCTCCCTGCTCACCTGTGCACTGAGGTCCCAGGCAGGAAGACCGCAGACAAAACAGAACAGCGACAACGAGACAAAACAAACGACAGTGAGACAAAAAAGAAAAGAAAGGCGACAACAAGAGAGAGATTGAGGGAGGGAGGAGTAGGGGAGTACTAGCGATTCACGGCGAGCGTAAGCAACATGTGGCGGCAGCAACACCAAGCGGCGGCGACAACTAGCGGCAAGAGGCGGCAAAAACTGGCGGTCTTCTCAAAAAAAAAAAACAACTGGCGGCAGGCAGCGGGAGGCGGAGATAACTATGGCATCGTTTTTTTCTTCCCTAATGGCTTTGGGCTCACATGGTCACATATCATGACCACTGACTCGGCTGAAAAGAAAAGTGGGATCGCTGGACACGATTCTATCGCATGTTGACCGGAAATGTGCCAAGGTAGGAACAAGCACAAATTTCAGGCCTCGGATCGTAGAATCATCCGATTCTATTTTGGGATGCAATTTTGACAACATTGCTTGGAAATATAAATTCATAGCCGAAGGAGATGCTAAACCCTGATGCTTGACATGGGACGAACATGCATGCTCCACATTACACAATTGGGCATGCAATGCGACGTCATGGAGTGCTAAACAATGTCAAGTTGTCATGTTAGGTATGATGACAATCTCTAAAAGTGACACGAGTACTTCGAGTTAACGGCTGAGCGTGCAATGTCACCTAACAGTACAAGTGACACAAGACCATCATGGTTGGACATGACAACACTCTTCTTCATGCGGTGCAATACTTCAGGATTCATGATTGGATGTGCAAAGTCGTGACTTGTTCGAGTGAATGACGCATGGCCATTCAAGTTAGGCAAGGCGATCAATCCGACATGACTGGGCATGACGCGACACGAGCGCCTAAGGAACTTGCTGCAAGGCACGGTTGGTTGTGCGGTGAAGAAACTTGCAATCGTTCAACGTTGGAGTTCATAGTTAGGCACACCTAGGCGTTATGGGGGTTTGCGAGCCGAAGCATACTTGCACACTAGGGCACATTGCGAAGACACAAGAGGATCATCGTCGTATGAATCCGAGCAGGATGAATTGCTTTGATACCACTTGTCACAAGGCCATTTTTGGGCATAGGACCATATGCGACGACTATGTGAAGGGGCACCTACACAAGTCTTCTTTGAGTTTGCAGCGAAATGATTCTTGTTGAGACGACTCATTCTTATAGGATTTCGATCGCGAACAATGAGTCATCATGGGACCGTGGCACTAGCATGATGAGGCACCAATGTGGGCGTTTGAGTGCTTGATGTCGGAATGGTCACTAAAAGGTCAACAATGTGAGTTACTACCCGACGCTCAATGCACATGCACTAAAATTAAGATTGCTTGCATTAAGTAGAAATATTAAAATACATCTGTGCTTGCGGAGGTTCTAGTGGACTCTTTACCAATGTTGTCAAACTCGTAAATCGGACTTGACACGAAAAGTAAATCGTGAGATCGTAACATGAATCAGACGATTCTACCATTTTTTTATTTTTAAAATATTTATATGATTTATTTTCTACGAGATTAGAAAACATTAAAAAGTTCAATATATTAAATTTCTAAGAACTAAATAAGTTAGAAATAATTAGCTTAAAATGATTGCATACATCACTCATAAAGCATAAATATAATTGTTAGTACAAATATTAAAATCTACATCAAGAAATAATCTTATGTAAAAAAACAAACATAATAGATGAAGCCAAAAAAAATTGAAGATGGAGTCAACACATGCATAAGCAAACACAGAACATGAGAAGGTTCGAGGCCGATAGAGAAGGGAGGAGGGAGGAGAAAAAGGCAAATCTACAGGTAGAATGGAGAATGGTAGCAACGAGCTCTTGCAGTAACATGACTAATGAAAGCATAGGCGAACTACAAAAGCAACAATGACAACAGTGGCAAACAACGGCGGCGGCAGTGAGCAGCCACGACAGCGAGAAACAGCTGCGGCGAACAGCAGCGACAGCGAGCAACGGAGGCGAATAACACGCAGGCGAGCAGCGGCGACAGTAAGCAATGGCGACGGTGTGATAAAGGCCATCTTGGCACAGAACTCAGGTAAAGGGAAAAGCATAGTGGAGCAGCCAACAAAAGGATCAGTTTGTGTTTGGATTTGGGGCATAAGTGATTAGGGCATCATGACGAATTCAGGTAAAGCAAAATGAATTTTCTTGCTGGACTCGACAGGACGCCATTCCCACCAAGGCTGGCTCAAAACGAGTTTCATCGCGAGTTGACTCATTTTCCTAGAGTGAGATCATAAAATCTTCCGATTCTACAAGTCAACTCGCGATTCTGATAACATTGCTCCTTACTACACTGTAGGTACAAAAGTTAGGTTGGCGACATACGATGTGGAAAACAGTCTCTGATAACTTGGCCATTCTTATGAATGGCCTTACAAAATTGTGCTACAAGGGTAGATAACTTGATACTCCGCAAGATTATGCGATTTGAGGCAGGCGCGTAGAAATTAGATGGCTTTGAGCGGTGTTGGCACTGCGATGTTTTGCGAATCATGTCACGGAAAATGCCCCTTCATAGTCGCACCCTCGTGCTGAAAGATTTAGGTTATCTTGAGTGTGAGGTAGCAAATTAGTGTTTGGGTTCAAGGACCTTGGATTGTCTCATGCTTGCCCATCCTGGGCCCCACACTGCCCCATGTGGGCCAGCACATCGCTATCAGGCACAAGCTGATTCCCAACTAACTCGGCGTTGCAACCGATTAACGAAATGTCTCCACCCCATTATCCTCGTACCAATTGAAGTGTCATCCATCAGAATAGATGTCAGGTTGAGAGTATTGTACACCACATCTCTTTTCTTCTTTGGGAGTAGGGTTTTGGCTAGACATTGTACATCTCTTTTTCTTATCGCTTTCTTATTGAGAACCCCGTTTTGTACATGACATCCATTTCACATATATATATACACATGCATGGATGACAATCACAACTATGATAGTCATACTTTTATCCTCAAAAAAAAAAATAGTTGTCTCATAAGCCAATGACGGATCAATCTTCGCAACTAAAGGCATCTTCATGTCTCCCACATCCAGCACAGTACCAAGTAAAGATGGAGTGTCGCCTAGTCCAGGGTAGGGGAGAACTGCAAGCCGAGATGTGATCTCTGTAGGTGCAACACTCCCCAACCGGTCAGTTCCCAATCTGGATTTGGTGGTTGGACTCAGATGTGTGCATACTGGCCATTCATCGGGTTTCGTGTGTGGAGATTTTCGGTGTCATTCCCACTGCATGGCTGCCAGCACACCTGCTCCATGGCCAGCACCTCTGATCACGATCTTCGCGACCTTGGGCCGACCATCGGGTTCATGGAAACCTCATAAAGTCTGCCATCAGCTTGGAGGCAAATTCGCCAAGGAAGAGTCGTTTGAGGTTTCTGGTGGATGGACGCCCAGATAGTAGAGATGTCTGGCATCTGATCGCCGAAACTGAAACTTCATTGATGGTGCCAATAGGGTTAACAATCGCAGTGAGAACCTCTGCATATTGAAGGTGCGGCGGGACAACAGTAATGAGGATGTTTTTTAATTGGGAACCATTCAACAAACCGCACCGCTCGGCCGACCAAGGACTCCATTGTCGATCCCTTTATCATCAGCATCGGATAACCAATAAGAAATTGTCGCTGTGTATCACTACCCAGCGAGATGAGGAAATGGTACTGTTAGACCCTAGAAGGTGAGAGACGGAGAGGGCCATTGCTATGATTATACACTGCCCTCTGGATCATTTCCACAGTGACCTTAGATCCTTTCGTTTTGCCAACCAGGCACTAAGATATTTCCAAGGAAAGTTTCAAATAAAAGCAAATGAACATACAAAGTTCTGTTGCGAAAAAAGAATTTCACTTCTAAACTTATTGTGTATATTGCTTTAGTGAATTGAGTGGTAGAAGGAAATCTCTAGATAGCTTTCCCTCAAGTTTGAAGTAATGCCGAATTATGCGAGTAACATTCAATCTTACATGAATAAAGATTAAAAAACTATTAAAAGTTGAAAATAATCAAAGGTAAAAGGCAACTTACATATCCTTTGCTGACATTTTTGTGAACCCAATAGCCAAAGCATGTTGCTTCCCTTCAGCCATTATCGCCTGAAATGATAAGACTAGCTCAACCTCAAACCCAAAGCCCCAAAGTTCATCATGTGATGCAGTTTATCTATGATAGTGTAAAAGCATATGATATTCTCTCTTATGGAACATGTAGATTTAGTAGTAAAGTAATCATTTCACATCTCATCGGTCCTTTTACAAAGTTATGCAAGAAAGAGCAATTGGGAAAACCTCTTTGAGATAAAATCAAATAACTTCTTAACTAATATTATAATAAAGGTTCACTATATAATAAAATCAAATAACTTTCTCAAAAAAGAATATTATAATAAAGGTGCCCTAGAACAAACGTAATTTTCCAATTTGATAAAAGCAATGACTTGACATACTTCTTTCACGATGTTCAGTATTTTTTTCCATGGAAGATCCAGATCCAAAAGTGAAAATTCTTTTCCACTAAAAGATCCTGATTAACATATTATAGCTTATTGTTGCCAAACAGGGAGACTAAAACTTGAGGATAAGTACTTAAAGCATTGACATTATCTTGCTTTCTTATGCCTACATAAACATATATTGTTCAGCAAAAATAAGTACTAAAAATCAATGTGCTTTCATGATGAAGTAGATGCATCTGCATACCACAGGAGTATTTTCTGGTACTTCTGGATCCAAAACACCACCAGGAGATGTCAGACCAGGACACATTATGTTGGCACCTGAAAGAACAAACTTGATCGCACCCCTGTCCACTTGGAACTTTTTCATGATATCAGGATCTGAAAATAAGTAATGGGGGAAGGGAGAAGTCAGAGAAAATGACATGCATTAACAACAACAACAACAACAACAAAGCCTTATCCCACTAGGTGGGGTCGGCTACAAAGATCATAAGACGCCATTCCGCTCTATATTCGTTGATCCATGTTCATGAGATTCGACAGAGTTTTACGCTGGCTGTCGGGGCCTAACACAACCCTCCTCCTTTATCCGGACTTGGGACCGGCTATAAAACATAGGCGGAGTTATGACACGCATTAACAGATGCCATATTTAGGCATCTGCATATGCTTGAACCAGTAGAGATTGAAATGATCTAATTACATCGGATTTTAAGTTTCCTTCACAATAGAATGAAGAGATGCCCAAAACATCATAGAACAAGAAAAAATAACATACAAAACAGCAGAACTGAGATTAAGATGATGGAATAAATACTATACATTGATGAAGCAATCTCAATGTCGGCATATAGGCGCCATCCCGGATATTGAAGAGTGGTACATTGTTCACCACCACGAGATTTAGATGATTCTGACTAAAAGAGATAGAGAAGATTATCTTGTTATTTCAATTGAAATAATTTCATGATTTTCATCAACCTCAATAATGTAAAACTAGCCAAATAGCAAAGAACTTGTGCCTTAAATAACCCAAACACCATGAGCCTTACTAATACCAAAACATTGCATTTCTGACTTTGTTCAATGGAAGAAATATAAACTGAACAGTCATGAAGATGCAACTATACTAGAGTGAAGCTTGATGCAGTTCTGCAACATAGCACTACAATAAATGGGACCTCCAAGTGGCCTAAAAGAAAGTAAAGAAATCCTTCTCAAAAAAAAGAAAGTAAAGAAATGTATCTTATCTCAACACAGAAAACAAGATCATTATACGTCATATGTTCAAAGGCTTCTACCGGTTAGGTGCAAGGAAGTCATTTGAAGTCAATAATGACAACACTAAACCGATAACTTTCTATTGTTTGAGAGCAATGTTGTCAAATTCTTGAATTGATTCAGTAATCTCACCAGGCAAAAACGTGTTCACTCACAAGCAGTCACATTTTGGTTGATGGAATCGCATACTAGCTCATAGAATCGCTGGACATTGAATGTTATCCAATTGTAAGGGGCGTTCACGGGTCAGAGTGGACTCAATCTGACCCTCACCAACCACCACTTTTGTTTTCTTTCATTTTTTTTCCTTCACTTTTTCTTTCATATTTATTGATAGAACAATATTAAATCAAGATGTTGTAATAATAATTGTTACACTCTTGCCCAGTCTCTCACCAATGATCTAGACATAGATATGATATTTTCAACATAACATTGTTCACCCCTAAAAATGCATCCATTAGTTGGACCGTATGGACCATAAGAAATCCAATGACATTGCACAACGACTTAATATTCATTGTAAAGCACAAAATAAGTTTTTCTAATATTTATATATTATTTAATGTTTGAAATGCTTTATCTAACTCCGCCTATGTTTTATAGCCGGTCCCAAGCCCGGATAAAGGAGGAGGGTTGTGTTAGGCCCCGACAGCCAGCGTAAAACCCTGTCGAATCTTATGAACATGGATCAACGAATATAGCGGAATGGCGTCGTATGATCCATGTAGCCGACCCCACCTAGTGGGATAAGGCTTTGTTGTTGTTGTTGTTGAAATGCTTTATCTAATATTTTTTTAAAAAAAATTAAATCAAACATAAGCTTAAAGTTAAATGAAAAAATAAGATAGGTCTTCAATTAGGTTGGGTCGCCTCAGGTTGGGATTTGTTGACCCGTATCCAACTCAACCATTGATCAAGTTGTGAACGGATGGGGTCAGGTCGTCAAGTTCGCCAAGTCGTATCCACCCAAAGTTTGTTTCATCAGGCTCACCAAGTCGTGTCCAACCAAAGTTTGTCTTTTTCTAGACTCGGTCATGTGGGTCCAATGTGATGCCCCAATCAATGCCTCAAGCCCAAAATCCGAAGACCAGACCATTTTTCCTCAAGGATGTTCCGTTCTTTGAGCACCAGCACTCTCATTTGCCATTCACCACTGCAGTTCGTCATCGCTGAGCTGCTGTTCACAAATTACCGAGGCCATGTTAACCACCTTTCCTGTTTTTCCCCTGTCTCTTGGCCTCTTCTGCTGGAGAGCAAATCTGCTCACGAGCACATCTTATTGCAAGCAATCTCGGATAGTTAGCAAAGAGTGCTCATGATTGCAAGAATGACCGTTCACAATGACATCTGTTTCAGAGCAGTTTTTGCTCATCACTTGTGAGCATCTCTGTTCATGAGGTCACAAATTAATCACATGCAGTCACAGCCACTCTCCATTCACAAGCAGAGCAGAACTCTCTTCTAATGTGAGATTTATATGTTTTGATGATTTATCCATATTCATGCACCTCCTTCACAGTAGATGCTTCTCTTCTGAATTATACAGTTTTTCTTCATGTTTGCTTATGAATACACAAGCTGGCACCATATTTTTGTGTTTAATTTGGCTTTTGTCACAGTCCATGTTCTTGAAACTTGCAAATGGAGGCCCTTCTCCGTTTAAAACAGTCCTCTTGGCTGTGAAAGCCTCTCATGTGCAGGGGATCTAATATTTCAGTGCATACTTAGTACTGATCTTTAAAAATGTTTCAGGGGAGCTAATGTGTTCATTCTTGTATATTTATTTCTTTGAAGTTTAATGTGTTGATGTTTTTCAACGTCATTTTATTATCCTACAAGTTAATATATACATATATTTTGAAATAAATTAGAAGCAGCAGCTCTTGTGTTTTTATGCTTTTCTTCCTTTTTTTTTTTTGTGGGGATGATTGAACAGGGTGTTAACCATCTAAATTCCATATTCTTTGAAGGATGAAAAGGCATATATTGAGGTACAGCAGATCTGCGATGACCAGAAATCCACTTCAGAGCATACGAAATCCAGTGTGATTGCTGACAGACTTCACTGGAGATACAGAAGCTGAATAAAAGATGGTTTGGATCCACCTCATTGTCCTCACAAAGATCAGAGCTTATGCCCATGATCCATTTTGCATGTTAAAGATGTAAGAATTCTGCCTCATGATCCCAAATTTTCCATGTTCTTTTTGAAAAACAAAAAGGATGACTAAATTTTCCATGTCAATCCGGATTCTCCTATTTACTCGTTTGACAACATTGTTTGCAAGAATATTTTTGAAGAAATGTTTGTGAGAATGAAAATGCCAAGATTACAAAGATGCCTCCGAAATTTCATTAATTCATTATTGGATCATCTATACTAATTTCATGGATAATATGAAAATATATCATCATAGATGTCAAAGAACAAAATGTGGTAGCTTAACACACAAGATGTCACATATTTACTCAAATCAGAAGATAAATATTGAATTAAATTCTTTCTACTACTATTATCAATTGGGCCAAAAATAGGAACACCAAAACTTAGTAAATCGATACAAACGTCTAAGTAAAATCTAGTTATTCATCATTGTCCACATAATGGATAATAACAAAATTAGCCTATCCATGAAATCTCCTTAGAAAAGATAACAAAATGATAAATGATCGCACACAATTTCAGCAGCATGTCCAGAATGGTCGAGACAATTAACACTATCCTCTATCTTCTTTCAGAGACTTTCACTGCTCCTAGCGTCTATTTTTGTCTTCTCCATGCCACCATGATTCCAGATACCTTTAGGGCGGACTACAGACTCTTTTGGCATTCTCTGGTGCCGCTTAAAAACGAGATGCTTGGCTTATGCAGTGTGACATGATCCTTACCAAAGTTTATAGTGCGAGATGAGCATCTAACACTGATACATCCTATGCATTATGCGGTGTCGGCAGAGGAGGATATGGCTCATATGTTCGTTGGATGTTCAGGGGCCCAGGAAGTGTGGGCATGGATGGGTACCATGGGCATCACTCCTTCAACGGCAGAGTCTTTTTGGCAGCCACTCGGGCTCTCAGTGGTCGGAGCCAGTCTTGGAGAGCTCTGTTGGCTTGGCCGGTACCTAGGTCATATGACTTCAAAGCAACCAAGTCATCTTTTATGGGGAGAGGTGCAACGTTGAGAACATTGTACACCATATCTGTTTTCTTCTTGGTGAGTGAGAGTTTGGTTAAGCATGTTACTCTTCTCCTTTTCTTTTGTCACTCTTTTCCCAAGAGCCTACACTCATACATGTGACCATTGTTACTAATATATAAACAGATGAAAACCACAAATCTTGGTGATCATTCTTTCTATCCTCAAAAAAAAATTAACATGTTACACTATCAAACACCTAATGCTCTATGTTGTGTGAGAAATTATGCAAAGAAATAAGGAAAATATGTGACTAACCATTTTACAACAATTAAAGGTGCTTTTTTAGGAAGTAGGTCGTCCAACAAAGGGTCAAGCCCAGAGTACTGCCACAAATAGGATACCAAAAGAGGCATTTGAAACGAGAAGTTCAGCAAGAATAACATGAAGACGATTTTTCTTATTTTGAAATTTCAGATTCTGAAATGTTTAGATGACCTCCTCAGCAATGCTTTGTCGAATCTTCCGTTGTACAGAAGACTTCACCTGGTTCTGTCCAGATACATCTTCAGACGAGAACCTTCAAAAAATAAAATATCGTTTAAGACAAGGAGAAATAACTCATCAAAACATGCATTATCTTTTTTCACAAAATCCACCTGCTTCCTGGAGATGAATTGTCTGCGATCTTTAACAAATACAGAGATCGACATTGTGCAGGAATAATATAAACCTCACATCATTAAGCAAAAAATATGCAATTCACTGTTCTTTAATGCTCCAGTATCACGTAATGCTAACAAGAGGATGGATTTCGTAATCCTACTTTTTTTCCTTTTGGAAGGCCATTTTTTATCCTTCTTAAAAGAGATGTAAAAAATCTCTATTTCAAATCAAGAAAAAATAATTGCAGGTGTAAACTTGCGACTCGCAAACAAATCGTATTTATCATACGCATCAAGAAGAAGCGGCAGAAGGCAAAAACATCGTTTATGGTCATAAGATTCCTGGAAAACCGAAGGAAGGAAAGCATAACTGATAGAAATCCCCCGCTCTTTGTTTTTTACCCAGGACAGAAATTAAAATTTGTAAACATTGCAAGATACTAAATTAAGCATTCTTTTTTTTTCGTAATGGGATATTCAGCAGCCACTTACTTCTTGAACATACTGGAATCGAAGGGATAAGTCGACGGGGAAAGTGACAGCGCCGACGATATCAGCGGTGACGGCGGCGAAGGGGACGAGAGAGCGAGAAGGCGAGTTAGAGAATCTCGTGGGCGGTGGTAGAATAGATGAAACTGATCGGACAGCGTCGATGGCCTTTCTTCATTGTTTAAAATTAGGCTCGATTCCTTAAACTTCTCAATCTTCTAACGTATGAAGTTATTGTAACACCCCATAAATTATGTAATGATTTTTATTTTAGTCCATTCATTATAATCTATTAATTTTCCCATTATTTTTTATATTTATTAAATGATCAAACTTCCCTCAACAAAAAAAATAGATATTTATTTCAAGTTTAGTCATTTAATAAATAAAAAAATCAAATAATAAAAAAGTTAACAAAATATAATGAATAAACTAAAGTGAAAATCGCAACACAATTTATAGGGCAATACGGTAAGTTCATATATTAGGAGCAGACGCAAAATATCACTATAATTCAAGGAAGGTTTAAGGAATTAATGCGCCCACTAATGGTAGCACGATGCTACGCCTATTTCTTGATCATAGGATTGACAGCGGATGAGATGGATGAAATCGTCGCCTACAACTTCCCCTTCGGCATGGAAATGTTGATCCCCTTGCTCTGCACCTTGCTTTCTATCTTCTCGTCTTCATGCCGCCCACCTTCCGCTGGCCTTCATTCTAGGTCGATATCCATGGCAAGCTGCTTTTCTTCTTTAGATTTGAGGTCATCGTCGCGTCCAGAGTCTGGCTGGACGTGGAGGATATGGCTGTGGAGAGCAGCGTTGTGTTCTTGGCCTCGTGGATGACTCGTCGCCCACGTCCACGTCAGAGGAGAAGCAGAGATGGACAAGTCCGAAAGGCTACCCCTGCCCGTAATCCGAAACTTCGACATTTTATTATTTGGGTGTCATTCTTCCAATTTTTATTATTATTTTATTATCTCTCTAGAATTTCTAAGATGAACTCCATATTTTTAGATTTTATATTTTAGGAGATTATTAATTGAAAAAAAATTATTTGGACCCTATATTGTTTATTTTAATCTTTTCTGATCAATTAGTTAATTGTGCTTAGTGCTTTTGATTTAATTATTTAGATTTCTGTGTTGAGTAATTAGAATTCATTAATTAAATTAATTAATTTTATTTGAAATTAATATATTGATATAAATTTGATAACTAATGTGTGGAGAATCAAGTTTTTGTGGTCTATTAATCTATACAAGTTCGTGGAGTGACTAATAGTCTAGGGAATCCAATTTAATGCATCTTAATATTAATATAATTTGATGGGATACCAGTTATGGAGACTTCAATTCTTATTAAATTAAGATAATTATGCATGCTTAAGTTAAGGGGATGCTAGTCATGGAGACCGCAGGTTAATCATATTAGATTACTTTAGGAAGACTATAATCCATCTTTAACGATTAAATTTATTTTTATGGTTCAAATATTTATCCTAATCTATTTTCATCCTAAGGCCTAACTTCAACACCATTATCTTATCTTATTATTATTTAATTTAATTTATTTAATTTTATAATTACAAAACATATCTTCAAAATCTATGTTTTTTCTTTTATTAATTTATATATTCAAATATTGAATTAATAATATTTCTCATGGGTTCGACACTCTTACTCTTATTTTTTATATTACTTGAGTGACTAATGCACTTGCTAGTAATTTCATTCTGCTACATCATTTTATGCATCAATATATGAGTAATATTAGTGTGCTACCATAATTTTGTGGTAGCACCGTGCACCCACAAATTCAAGACTGTCAGATCTAATATGTAATATATTATTTAGCAAAAATATAACGTAATATAATAAAATAATTCAAATCGAAGAATATAATAAAGTAAGCATAAATTAAATTATCAATTGAATATTTTCTAAATAAAAAATCTTTTGAGTAATTATAAAAAAATAAATATATCAATGAAATTTTATATATGATAAAGAAGAATGTTGAAACATAAATTCCAAGTGTATATATATATATATATATATATATATGATATTCTAAAGAAATCTAATATTTTTTGTCCTTTTTATTTTTTTTACATTTTACAAGTTGACTCGGCTAGGTCGGTCAAACCCGCCAGGTCGGCCGGTTGTGTAGGATACCAAAGGGCACCAAGAGGGGGGTGAATTGGTGTTCAATCGAAAATGTCGATTTTACAAAGATCGTCGCAGAAGCACAAAATCGATTCTTTAAAACCTTTTAAAATAAATCAATTCAGATCATGAGCATAATATGAACGGGGGGAGAGAGAATCAAAAGTAAATACATGATTGTTGTTGACGAGGTTCGACCACGCTTTGACCTACGTCCCCGCTTTGACTTCTCGATCTCGAGACCGTCAGAAATTCCACTAATCATTTTCCTTTCCTTTGTTCCAAATGGGTCAAGGAAGAAAATCCCTTTACATCAACCACCTTTTCTCCGCTTCGAGAGGCAAGGCAACCTCTCCTCCTACGAAGCTAATATATTTCTCTCGATTAAGAGGTAAGATTTTGAACATCTTTTACACATGAGCCCTCAGTTTTTTTTGAACAAAAGTGTTTCTCTCTTTTACAAATCTATCATCACAAGAAGAGAAGAGAGAAAGAAGAGAAAGATATAAAATGAAAACTTCAATAAATAATCTTTTTATGATAACTTGAAGTTTTTCTTCAATCCGTGAATGAGTGCCTTTGTCTCTAGCTTTGACACTTTTTTTATAGTCTTCAGTATGTGAAAAATTCATCCAAAAATTTCTCCATAAATTTCTCCTTCAAATTTGATCATTACTGTTCATTTGACTCGGAGATCAGTCGACCACACATCTGGATCGGTCGATCGGTCTATGTGACCGTTGCATGATTTCTTCAATTTTTGCGCTTGATCGGTCAATCGGTCCATTGACTGATACATCGACCGGTATCGGCTCGACGTCGTCCGGGGCAGGCTCAGTATTTGTCGGTCGACTGACATCTTCTATTCGGTCGACCAGTATCATCTCGATCGATCTTCTTTGCTTCGATCAGCATGTTGATCGATCTGCACTCTTTTGATCATAACTTTCTGCACAGTTATCCAAATTAGATAATCTTGAATTCTATGATAGCTAACATGATTCTCTACAACTTTGATGTTTATAATTCATCCAAAATCTAATCATATCATAGTCAATTATGTAATCAAAGTTTGCGCATAAACTTATCTCTTTTTCTTAAACTTTTTTAGCATTTTAACTTTAATCTTTTGAGATTTGTTTCATCAAAATATAATTTTATATGTCATTAAAACTTTGACCCAACAGGTTGAACCCGAGTTTTGACTTGGTTTGACCAGGTCAAAGCGGGTCAACTCCACGGTCGGATTTTGAATGACCCACAGACTATTTTAGTGCCCGAACACCAGTTCATCCGGTCCGACTGGCCGAGGCAGGCCGGGTCTTACAACATTGATTATTATTTCTAGATTTTAACATAATTCATGTTACGCCTATAATTTTAGAATTATCCTCCTATCTATGGTGCCCAAGCCGAGATTTTGTTTTCCCCTAACTGCTTATTTTGTCTCCGCATGATCATGCCCGGATTTTGCCCTCGTATTTCTTTTCTCTCTATGACATTACGCCATTCATAAATCCATACTCATGCTCGAATATTATTATTTCCGAATTTTATACCACTTAATCATGACATTCGTCTCTTTCTATCTATGCGCCCAATCTGATTTCTAATTGTATTTCTCCATGATTTTGGTGTCTAACTATTTTGCTTATCACCATCTGTTGACATCTTGATTTTTCACTGCAAATTTCTGATATCACCTTGATTTTTCTTCCTGATTATGCCTAAGATTTAACTGATTTTCATGCCGGCTTTTTGATCTTATTCGACCGTAAAATAAATACCCCATGTTTGACACCCCAATGATTAACTACGATTGATTAATTTCCTTGAAGTTGTTGGTGTCTTAAATTTTCGGATAAATTATCTTTTACGCCACATTTAGTCCGAGATTCGGATTTTCAAAGTTGTTACGGCATGACATATCTCTAAATTTTTGGAAGTTTTTATCGCCACATTGACTTTTGGAAGTTTAACATTTGACAACAACAAGACCTTTTCTCAAAATTTTTACGTCGTGTATGGCAACTGACATTTATTTTCCTCCCTGGACCGAGACTTCAATAATTTTTTGAAGCAATGATTTTTTTCATAAATGTGGACCTTCATTATAGAATATTGAGACAATTTGATTAAAACTTTCGATATTATTTTCTGATTATGAACTTCACTTATATCTTTTGAATCATGATTATCTGACTTTTGAAAAAAAAACATCACTTCAGCCACCATCAACAAGATATTTTTTTAAACTTATTTACACTGTGACTCATTATTTGTATTTATTCATATTTTTGTATATTATTTTTCTTCTCTCATATCTTACTAAAAATTAGTTGTTGCAAGACTTGATTGAAAAACTAATCACAACTAATTTAATCTTTTGGATAAATTCATATCTCACGTTCTGATTAGACGTTTAATTCTTTTTTTATCTGATACCTGGTTGTTGCAGAAATTATCTGAAAATTATATTACAACCAATTCTTTTCTTTTTGTTGTTTTAGATTAAGTTGGTTAATCTTTTAATTTAATTTAATTAGTTTAGTTAAGGCTTTAGGTATTTTAATTAATTAGATAAAGATTAGTAACCTTTTTATCTCTTTCTTTAGTATTACTTTAGTTAGTTGTCAAGTTTCTATAATTTACTTGTCTTTTAGTCTTGGAGTCATCTAACTATTTTCCGTGCAAGGAGAGAAATTCGGACAACCAAATTATTTTCGGATACGTGGACTTAACGCTTAGCCATTGCATGCATGAAGTCTATGTGAATCATACATGCTGCCACCTGATAGACATCACAGCGCACCTCGACTAGTGGATCATATGCTAACTTATCACAGCCGATACATAGCCTCAACGATCTCAGACAAAATGTATCACGGGCGCAACAGACGAATCGCTCACCGTTCTGAAGTTCCACTTTGTTTGCGGCTGAGACTTCCTTACGAGATACTTAACCAACAACTATTTGCGGCCGAGATCTTGCGGCCGTCTTCCTTCTCCTTGCGTCTGTCATCATGTCACAGTAGATGCTTGACCAACAACTATTGTGGTCGAGAAACCATGCTTAAGTATCAACATCCATTGTGTTCTTCACCGACTTTTTGCGTCGCATGCCATCATGGTTGAGACTTCACCAACATATCAGCTGCCAACTTTACCACTCTGTTTGCGGCCGGGACCTTCTTCGCGCACATCATGGCCATTCAGAAGTAGCAAATTCATCGACGTCCCTCTTCACGGCCGAGACACTCCACCATCCTTCCTTTCATGGCTGAGACTCCGTATCGACATATATTACGACTGTGACATCATTCCCTTCGCCGCCATGCAGACAGTAAATCCGGTTGTATCCTTATTGAGACTCTATCCCTTTTCCTTGTTGAGCCTAACACTGAGGATAATGTCTAGTTCAAGCTTGAGTGAGTTTACATTACATGCATTGCATTTTCCCTTATTTTTATTTTTATTTGCTTATGTTTGCATTTATATCAAAAATCCAAAAAAATAATTCAAAAATTTCCCAAAAATACCACTGCATGCATTTATTTTTGTTGTCATCTTACTAACTCTTGTCTTACTATTTTTAATTATCTTTAAGTAAAATTCAAAGACATGTCGTTGGCTGATGAAATTTGAATGCTTTTCTCTCTTATCACTTGTTATTTTAGTATCAAACTTATGGACTATGTGCCTATGCTAACTAGAATTATGAATGTCTAGACGACAAAATTTCATGCCTTTTATTTATTTCTATTAAGTCTTGATAGTAGTAGCCTTTTTACTGACCATATTAACTACTCCTTGAGCTTAAAAAAATGTGTGCTGAAAAAAATTTATTAAACAAAAATGTTTGAATAAAGTTATGTGTAGGTACAAAAGTGTTATCTAGAACCAAGATGCGTTTGGGTAATTAGATCCGTAAGGGTTCATGCCTGACGACCTAAGGGCAACTGCTCTGGGATCTGTCGATTGAAAGCTTGCTACAAGGACCATCTTATGAAATATAGAGAAGCACAGGAGTACTGAATCATGGCTAAGTTTGAACTCTTCATTCAAAATCTTGGTTGTTCGGGCAAGTAAACTCGAGGGGTGCCTTATCACCTGTTGCCCTAAGGCCATCTGGTCTGGGAGTCATCAATCCAAAGCCCGCTACATGGACTTCCTTGTGCAACCTGCTTGAAGTTTAGAACTCTTAAAATGAAAAAAAAAGTGTAAAAAAAATTAAGCTCAATTAGTACTTATGTGTTTAATATTAATGATGTTATTTGATAGACTATTTATTTTTCTACAAGGCTGAATTTGAGATTGTTTAAATATGTGTAACATTGAGACCCTCTATGAATCTAAGTGCATGGAAAATGGTGAGATGCTAAGTAGCAAGTGTGCGGAAGAATTGTGTAAGAAAATTACTCAGCTGATAATGTGGAGGCCATGATGGAACTATCTTGAGCCTTGTTTTAAATTTTTTCTTAAGGACAAACAAGACTTTAAGTTTGGGGGAGTTTGATGCACGCAAAATATAACATATTTTATACTATTATTTTAATTATTTTTTCTATAATTTGATCATGCCATGCATTATTTTAGGTTAGTGTAGTCATTATTCCGGATTTATCGATTTTGATTATTAATTTTCTAAATATTTTAATTGTGGATGAATTAATTAAATAATGAAAATTACTTTGCAGGATCCGAAGGATTACGACTCAAACGCATTTATCCTATTGGGTGCAAAACACTACCGATATTTTATCATGATGAAAGAGATTTTCGGCCGTAAAACATATCTAAAAGGAGTTCTTACGGGTGTAAATGTAAGATAAACTTCTATCAGCTAGATGTTATCTTTGGGCGACATGGATTTAGTGGCCGTAAAACAAACACCAAAGGAATTTCATTGGGCGCAACACGTCATCATTAACCAAGATCTATAGAGAGTTTCGGCCGAATATCCAACTATGAAGAGATCATTGGGCGCAATATGTTATCGTTAACCAAGAGAAAATCATATCATTAACCAAGGATGGAGACATCGACCGTGATCATTAACCAATCATGAGGTGCAAAACTCTATCATTAATCAAGGTGATGCCTCTATTATTGGACAATAAAGCGATGAGAAGCATTTATACTTAACCAACATTTGAGTATTACCGACCGAGATCAATATTGGACGCAAAACCCTATCATTAACCAAGGATGGAGACATCAGCCTTGATCATCAACCAATCATGGGGTGCAAAATATCATCATTAACCAAGTTTGATGATCGAGAATCAAAGACGAGTTTATCATCGGGTGCAAAACGGATAAGGTTTTATCATTAACTAAAATTTTATCAGTCGCAAAGTTTATCTTTGTAAATTAAATTAAATTCGATCGTGCGATTTATGCCTGTGAAGACCGTTCGCACCTATAAATAGGGGAAGATACTATCAATCCAATTCGTGCTTTGAAGTGTGATTTTCTTCTACGGTGAGTCGTGAGCTCTGCAGGATACGACCAAGAGGAGAGAGGTGCGATGACTGGAGGTTGATCGTGACTCTGATCAAGTTCGAAAGGCTGCCCGACTGTCTGTTCGTAATCCGAAGCTTCGACCTTTTATTATCTGAGTGTAATTCTTCCAATTTTTATTGTTATTTTATTATCTCTTTAGAATTTCTAGGATGAACTTCATATTTTTAGATTTCATATTTTAGGAGATTATTAATTGAAGGGAAATTATTTGGACCCTATATTATTTATTTTAATCTTTTTTATCAATCAATTAACTGTGCTTAGTGTTTTTGATTTAATTATTTGGATTTCTAAGTTGAGTAATTACCAGTTTGTGGACTATTTGATTTCAGAATTCATTAATTAAATTAATTAATTTTATTTGAAATTAATAATTGACATAAATTTGATAACTAGTGTGTGAAGAATCAAGTTTGTATGGTTTGTTAATCTATACCAGTTCGTGGAGTGATTAATAATCTAGGGAATCTAATTTAATGCATCTTAATATTAATATGATTTGATGGGATACTAGTTGTGGAGACTTCAATTCTTATTAAATTAAGATAGTTCTGAATGCTTAAGTTAAGGGGATGCCAGTCGTGGAGACCGCAAGTTAATTATGTTAGATCACTTTAGGGAGACTCTAATCCATCTTTGAAGATTAAATTTATTTTTTATGGTTCAAATATTTATCCTAATCTACTTTCATCCTACGGCCTAACTTCAATATCATTATCTTATCTTATTATTATCTTATTTTCTTTATTTTATTTTATAATTACAAAACATATCTTCAAAATCTATGTTTTTTCTTCTCTTATTAATTTATAGATTCAAATATTGAATTAATAATATTCCTCGTGAGTTCGACACTCTTACTCCTATTTTCTATATTACTTGTGCGATTAGTGCACTTGCTAGCAATTTCATTCTGTTACATCATTTTATGCATCAATATATGAGTAATATTAATGTGCTACCATAATTTTGTGGTAGCACCATGCACCCACAAATTCAAGACCGCCAGATCTAAAATGGATAGATGAGATTTATTGTGCCGACAGATGAGGGGAAGACGGTTCGATGAGTAGAGGGTGGTTCATAGGCGCATGAGTGCGAGGTCTCTTCTGATCCACGAGCACAGAGCGGCGACTTGCGGCTCATAGAGCGCGATACGGGCGGACGGCGGCGACTTGTGGCTCACAGAGCGCGATACGGGCAGACGACGGTGGCTCATAGAGGGTGATCAACGATTCGCAGGGCGTGAGGTTTTTGGGCATCTCTCTTGATCCACGAGCGTAGAGCAGCACAAGCGAACGGATGGTGTCGGATTGCAGCTCGCAGAGGGCGATCAATGAATGGGCAGTGGAGGGCGGCGGTTCACAAGCAGAGGGTGGAGGTTCAGGGCTCGTAGAGGGCTCACGATGAGCGACGAGAGGGAAAAGGATACAGTCGGCAAGTGGCGAGAGGGAAGAAGCATGATGGTGATTGATCTGCGACGACGAGTGCGGAGGCTGATCGCGATCGATCTGTGCATCTCACACTCGTGGAGATGTCACATTCTGAACTTGAGGACAGGAGTTGTCGTCTGCATTCTCACACGGAGAGGAGAGGAGATAGGAGATTAGAGACGTCGTCCGCAAGGGAGGAGACGTTGCTTGGCAGAGAGGGGAGGAGATCGGAGATGACGAGGGAGGAGATGCAGCTCGTGAACCAGACAAGCTGAATCGCACATTCGAACCGTCCTAAACCATTTTGAACTGTGTGCCTATCATCTTGTCCATTCATCATAGATCCGGTGATGTTGGATCTATGGGCTCACTGTTCGCCCAATTTGTGTGGGCGCACATTAAGATTGCTCTATATATATATATGTTATATATACGTATAAAATAGTTCATTTAATCTGAATACCTACACATACATATATATACACGTATTTCAATATATAATTTATATATACAACATATATCATATCTTAATTATATATAAATTATTCCAAATATCTTAATACTTACACATACACAAATATTTTCAAGTTAATTATATCTAAAACTATGAGAATTAAATTAAGGAATATAATTTTCTCTATAGTTTAATTAGAAAAAAAATTAATTGAACGACATCACGGTAGCCTCGAATTAGCGCCGCAAGTTGAAGGGTTTAAATTAGAGTCACGACAACGCCACTTTAGCGTCACCATTGAGGCCAATTTCTTTAATAATTTTTCAGTGCCACTTGAGTGTGTTCAATTTGATCTCTTTGTATTGAAAATTAGTGTAAAATGGTGTCTAATTAGCATCACGTCATTTCACGATGTTAAAAAATTACTTAAATCTCTAACCTCTTTTTTCATTTTAACTTTTTACTTTTTTAGTGTCATTGCCGCTCTCGCCTCTCCGTCATTGCCATCGTTGTTTCCATTGACTGCTGTCTCAATCGCCTTAGTGTCTGTCACCGCTCCACTCTTGACTCTCCTCCCCCTCTGTAGAAGCTCCTCCCTCCCGCCCAAGGCCAAGCCTTCCTCTGTCTCCTATTTCGTTTGCTCATCCTCCTTGCTTTCATTCCTTCCTTTGACTCCTGCATCCGTCACGCCTCATCGTGACTGCGGCGGCAGCCTCCGCTAGCTACTAAGGGACACCCATCCCTCGAGGTAAGACGATGACCTCCCCACCGCCCCTTCTTGCCCTTTCCACTTTTTCTTCGACGTCGTCACTCAAGGATATATTGGGATGCTTTGTTGGTTGTGGGGTCGTCTCCTCTTGACTTGAGCGAAGCAGAAAAGGTAATATGCTCTTCTCAAAATTGTTTTGATTCCACCTCGTTTGGATTCTAATTATGATACTTGTAACGTCCCCAAAATCCATCTTGAGTGTGGAACCCATTTTTTCTCTATGATTACAATAAGACATCTTCATACCAATCTGTCTTTTAATCACATTAATCAATACATGCAATCATTCATTATATGTTACATATTTTAATCTTATTTATGGTCATCCATATGTCAAATCAATCCAAGTATAAAAAATCAATATACATAGGCTTTTTGGGCTGGTCACGGCCGCCGTGCCAGCGCTTGGGCACGCCCGTGGAGGGGTCCTTCCACGATCGTGTGTGAGGCAAGTATTCTCTTTCGACCTTGGAAATCATTCAAGGCATATTATGGTCATGACCGTGCTCGAAAGCGTCATAGCTGTGCCGAACCTACACACCCATGTAAGTTTTCCTTGCATGCCTGTGTGCACAAACGAGATTCGTCCAAATCCGTGTCATGGCCGTGTAACCTGGTGGGCACGGTCATGTGTGAAGGCGTGTTCGCTTCGCACTTCACCAGCTCTCGCTCACAACCGTGTAACCCTGTGGTCACGGTCATTCCAGAAGGCTTTCTATCTATCGATAGTTCACGCCCAGGAGTACGGGTGTGCTCTCTCGATGCGGCACGGGCATGTCCAAAGTGTTATGGACGTACTCAGGGAAACAATTGAGTTTCCCTTGGTTTTTGTCCCCTTTTCCCCATTTACATCCATGCACAAGTAACTCTACTACATTCATTCACCCCATACATGAAAAGGTACATCTATGCACATCATTTTGGAATTCATATCATAACATAGACGAATAACAAGCTTAGAGATTAACAGAGGTTTGTGTAAGAACATTAAGCCTACTAACTATATTCATATATAGCAATGAACAGACAAATCATGAACTAAGCATAAATGATAATAAACATTAGATTCTAATCATGATTAATAATAAAATAGTATTCATAATAAAATATGAAGCTTCTTAAGGTAAACATGCACATTTCATAATTTATCGTTTCATGCCCTAATCCACAAACATTCACGTATAGAAAGATTATGAAGGTTTAAATCTCCTCGTACATATCTTTAGAGTTTATGTTAAAATCCTATTAATATTAATCCTCTATCTCGCTTATTTTCTTCTTCTTACTTCTGGCTGGTCGTGTTCAAGCTTTCTCCCTCTTGTAGTTGCTGCATGTGAGGGTGAGCGAGGTGGCTTATTGAGAGTGTGAGTGGGAGGGAGGTTGAGTGAGGAAGCCACTTTGTTGTACTTCTGCCGAGATTACAAAGAGAGAGAGTGTGTAGGAGAGAGGGTGAGAGAAGATGGGGGATTGAGCTGTTGCTGCCTTTGAGGCAATGTTATAGGACTTGACTCGGCCATCGATTTAGATTGATCAACGAGTCAGGTCGGATCGATTGGATCGGGTCAAATCGGATGGTCGATCGAATAATATAAATTAATAAAAGAATAAAATAAGTTAAAGAGATAGTTATAATCTTATTAATATATAATATCTTATTTTAAAAAAATATAAAACATAGTATAATAAAGTAAAATAAAATAATTCAGATTAAATGATATAATAAATTAACATAAATTAAGTCATCAACATAAATAAAAAATTCTTGTGAGGTGATTATAAATAAAAAGTAGTGAAAAAATATATATGTGACAAGAGGACATTAAAATATAAATTTCATGAAATATATATATTATATATATAATATTTTTAAATATTTTAATAATTTTGTTTATGTTTTATTTTTTTTCATTTCAACAATTGACCCGGCCGAGTCGGTTAAACCCGTCGGGTCGGCCGGTTTAACCCGAGTTTTGACCGGGTCAAAGCAGGTCAATTATTGAAATGAAAAAAACTGAAACATAAATAAATTTATTAAAATATTTAGAAATATTTTATATATATTTCATGAAATTTATATCGTCCTCGGGTTTCGGCCGATCCACGGGCCATTTTAGGTCCCGGACACCGGTCCGATCGGTCCGACCGGCCAGGCCGTGTCGGGTCGGGTCGGATCTGACAACCATGCTTTGAGGATGTGAGGGAGGGAGAGATGAGAGGGGTGTTTGATGGGAGCTGTCGGCTGTGAGAGAAAAGAAAAGAGAGGTTAGGTGAGGTTAGTTTAGGGCATATTGTGATTCTTTTATCTATCCTCTTTTTTTCTTTTATTTTATTTTTCATGATATTACAATACTTGTTCAAAATTGTTGAAACAATATGTTCCAAGTTCTCATATATTATTTAGGTTGTGTTTTCAGTCACTGAGACTCATATATTAATTCTTTTTGAAGTCCAAGTTCTGATATTTAAACTTCTAACTCAGTTATCACCTTCATATTTAAACGTTGATGATTTTGATTGCACACCAGTTCAGTTATATGTATGATATGACACAATGCCACGTGATTCATGAGCAGAGACACATCCCCTTTTTCTCCAATCTAATAATCCACATGAGATAAAGCTTAGGAACATCAACAAATAGATTTCAGAGTTAGAGATTAACTTTTTTGAGGTCATTTAGTTGGTTCTCCAATCATTTTTAATTATATTTCAGGAGGTCGTCGATGCAGACCTTCACCACTGAAACATGTCCATGTTCCTTACCTGTTCAGACAATGAAGTGCTGTACACAAATGTTGTGGTCGTTTTTATTCTTTCAAGTTATTAATTAATATGTAACTAAAATTCCAGAAAGTATTTTAGTTTGTAAAGTTTCGTTTTGGCTTCCTTGGAATACATGATTGCATACAGCTTTGTGTCTAGTTGTAGAGTGTACACACTTTACCTAACCCACGGTACTCTTAGGCTGCGTTTGGTACGGGAATATTGAGAGAACGTTAGTTCTCGAGAATTAATTGATGTGATAGAAAAATTTGAGTTGGTGTTTGAACGAAAAAGTGTAATGATGGAGATTTAAAAAGTTAGTTTAATAGATAAGTCTTAGTAGATGTTTGGATAAAAAGTAAGAACTAAGAATATAATTTATTATTATTATATTATTATTTATTTGAATAAGTTTTAGTAAGTGTTTGGATAATTATTATTATTATATTATTATTTATTTGATTAAATATTTTAAATATTATTAATATTTTAATTTTAAATATTATAGTAAATCTAAATATCCAAATATAATATATTTTTTTGTTAAAATAACTGAACATTTTAATTATAAAATATTTTTGAATTATTAGAACGTAAACTTTTAATTAATTACATTTAAAAATTTATTTAATAAGATGACTAATTGTATTAATAAATAACTAAATTATATATACTTATATTACATAATAATTAAAAAATAGATGAAAGAAAAAAAGATCAAAAGTTACTGTTGAAAAGACGTAAAGAAGAAAAAAAAGTTCTTGCCTTCGGTAAGAACTTTTGGCCAGAACATTTTGTAAAATATTTTGGTCAAAGTCACGTGATGAGAACTTTTCAAAATTTTTGTCACGTAAAACGTTTGAAAATTTTTTGCGTTGTTCTCGCAAAAAGATTTCCAATCAAACAGAGCCTTAAAGTTAGCGGTAAAGTGTTCCTTTTGCCTACCAGAAAATCGTCAAATGCCTCTTCCTTTAGCTGTGGCGCCACTAGTTAATGCCTCTTCCAGAAAATGCAATTTGGCATCTAAGAATGTTGCACATAAACTAATAACGATCTGCCAAATGTCAATGTCAAAATTCTTATACCTTTGTTTGCATTACATCTCTCCTATACAACTTCTACCTTTTTAACAGACCCTGCTATTTCTCTCATCTACTTGGCAATTTTCTTATCCCACAGCTGTAAATAGAGTGCTTCAAATAACAGAGTTTTCCCTCAATTTTTCTCTTTTCACGACCTTTGTTTGCAATTTTTTTTCCACCGTCCTTCGTCGCAGCCGCCACCATCGGGTTTACCATCATTATTCCCGGTCCCAATGCTGCCAGCTACAGTAAATCCCCATCGTTCTTCATGGATCATTAACTAGTTATTTTTTTCTTCAAATAAGACAATTGTTCATTATCCATAACACTTCATGATCCCATTGAATTAATAATTAGATGTTGAATAGGAGCCTTGGCTATATAATTTATATTTTTTTGACAAAAAGGAGCATTGATTCCTCTTCAATTAAAGAAGAAAAATTCCATGATAATGGAGTGGTCATCATTAATAATATTGCTCGGCCTTAAATTAAATAAATTTTATTATAGTTTTGCTTATAATTAAAAATTAATTTTTTTCGTAAATTATAGGACTACTTTCATACCTGCTTCTATCGTATAGGATTTAGTGCTATTGCCTTGCCAACTTGCCGAAAGGGATATGATCGTGAAAAGATGTCTCAATTAAAATGAAGGACGACGTCTTTCACGCGTTTATCGTATGATCTTTTTTGTGTTAGATAATTTGTTCCATATTATTTTTCAATTTATTAACTTTTATAATATTTTTATGAAGCAAATTTAGAAACAATTCGGAGATGCTTCGAGGAGGTGGCTGCAAAATGCTCCTAAATTATTTGTATAAATTTTGCAATGTCGTCACGTCCTTCGGCCTCCGTATTGAGCAAGGCATGCCCAAGACATATTAGGCGCCCGGTTTGGGAGTCCCTGTGGATGAAGTATTAAGTAAGTTTACATTTGAATTATTTTTACTTAATTTATAATTTTACGAAGTCAAGTATTTGATATTAATTCAGGATGGATGAAGAACGGTAGAGAAAATTTGAAAAAGCAAAAATCAATAAACTTTCGAAGCTCGAAGCTCATACTCATGTAGGTGGCTCGATCCGATTTTGGTGAGCATCATCGCCTCATGGTATATGAAAAGAATAATCAAACTTTTATCTTATACTTACTTTTATAAAATTTAAAACTTTGTCGATTTACGAGGCCACACATAAGAGCAGGAAGACTAGTGACTTAGTCACACCCACTATCCATAGAGTTTTGTTAAGTCTTATCCCATATTTATTTGGTTGTTCACGTTAATGTAAATGATTTCTCAAATTTGTAATGTTTAATTTTTTAGGATGTGTATAATGAAAAAATGATTGAGAAATAAAGATATCATAATACTCAGCCACCAGGTAACGTATCTTGAAAATGATTCATATTTTCAATGTTATATAACACTTTATATGGTTTAGTAACGTTGTTGTTTGAGAGGAGGCGGCCGACACGTCACGAGGAGGATACTTGAAAGGCTTAGGAACAACCACTCAGGTTTCTAGGAAGAGAAGATCATATGTAGGCGATCATCTACTCTTAGTTCATCTGCCGCACCCGAGCTGACGTTTGGATAGTGTTAGGGGACTTATTTCGGAGCATCTTTCTCAACAACTTTCTCAACATCTACCTCCGATCTTGGAAACTATTCAGACCATCATCTTGCCGCAAACCTAGACCCTACGAGGCCAAGGACTGAGTACGTTATCGTTGAATGTTAGAAATGACATCGATGATGACAATAATCTAGGATATAAATTTTTGTAACTACTATAGTGATAAAAGTTTATTATGTTATTAATATTTTGTGATGTCATTATACTTTCTATTGTGATGAATGTGTAGAATGCATATATAGATGCATATAAATTGTATGGGGAGGGAAGGGAAGAATAAAGTTATAGTAGGGGCAATACATATCTGTCATTAGTATCACATTATATCTATCATTAGTGTCACATTAGAGCCTCATTAGTGTCACGAGATTTTAGCATCGTCTTAGCGTCACCATAGTAACGCCATATTGGCTAGGTACAATATGGAATCAGCAATACAATAACGTCGATACAATATCACACTTTAGCGCCACTTGGGCGCCCAAAAAGTGAAGCAACTTAGCGACGCATTGGAGTCGACTTAGCGCCACAAATGACATCAAAGAAATGATGGTAAGGAGAACGATCACATCACATTGACATCAAAATAACGTCATATCTTAGAGTCACATTGGTGTCAAAAGGGCGTCAACCATTTTAGCACCACGTTGGTGTCGACATAGCAACTCTAGTTACCTTTTGGCAATGCGTCTAGTAGCATCATCATAGCATCACACTAGTGTCGACTATTGATGCTACTAGTGTCGTCCTTCACATTGGCGCCATGGCGATGCTATCAACTACCAAATGCTGGAATCTCATTTGTGTGACATTGCTAAAGTGTGACTATTTTTTTAGCCTCGATTTAGTGCCACTTTAGTGCCTTATTTGAGTCGCTATTTAACAGAAATAGTGTATTTTTATCTTGATCTTTTCTTTTGAACACTATGATTAGGGCTGAGCAAACCCGGGACCGGGTCCGGGTCTCAGCCCCGAATTATGTCGGGTCAAAATTTTTTTGACCCGGTACCGGACCCGGACTCGGCCGGATCCAGTTTCGGGTCAGACTCGGCAATCCGGGAAAATCACTAGGTCTGTGACCGGGAATGAACAGATCCGACGCCTGCAGCCGGATCGACGCACCTGGGGTCGATCCGGCCGTCAGTGGCCCGGATCGGCCGCCAGTGGCCCGGATCGGCCGCCAGTGGCCGATCCGGGTGCCAATAGCCAGATCCGGCCGCCTGGCGGCCAGATTGGCAACTGGCGGTCGGATCGGCAACTGGCGGCCAGATCCGGCCGCTAGGGCCGCCACTGGCGGCCGGATCGGCCACTGGCGCGGTCAGATCCGGTTGCCTGGCGGCCGAATCTGGCTCGACCGACAGCTACCAGATCCGACCGCCAGCGGCCGGAGTAGAGAGAGATAAAGAGAGTCAGAGAGAGCAAGGATGGCCGGAGTTGAGAGGATCACCGTCGTCGCCGCCATGAGAGAGAGGGAGAAGGAGAGGGCGAAATCGCTTGGAGTCGTGGCGTGAGAGTGTGAGAGAGATGTGAGAGAGAAAGAGAATCCAGAAATGAGGAAAATGAGTGGGAGAAAAGAATTTGATGCACGGGTTAATGGGTGTCGGGCGACGGGTTATTGGGTTAGGTCACTGGTGACTCATGACTGGTGCACTCATGGGTGGCTACCCGGGTCGGGTTTCTATGCGCTGGACCCGTTCTTGGCCCGAAACCCGCCGGGTATTGAATTTACCGACCCGGACTGGGTCCGGAACCTACTCAGGCCGGGTATATTTCCCGGAAGCCCGGGTCAGTGCGGTCCGGGTCGACCCGGTCGACCCGGACCGTGCTCAGCCCTAACTATGATCAATAAAGGCATTAGGGAACAAAGGTCGACTCGATATCATCATAAGGAATCATATGGGTGTAAGCAAATCATGTGGACAGAGTTAATTAAAAACACAATAATTAAATAAAGTTATATTAATCCTCTGTCCGATTATCGGACGCCCATTGGTTCGAGCCATCATCAATTCGAGAATCATCGGTCGTCCACTAAGTACAGCGAATGCCTAGTTTATTAAGATTCCTCGGTCATTCGTTGAGTCGAGTGGACCCCTGCTCTGGGTTCATCATTCAACCGTTCAAAGGCCTCACTAGCCTTTGAAATCCTTTTGTTTCATCTTAAATTAACTAAGCAAAAGGAGGTCGAAAGTCGGAGGGCGCTTGGAGTTTTCTCACTTGCCGAAAACAGTTCACCTTTAACGAACGGGCTCAACCTACCCTCTTTTCTTACTTTGGTCAATGAAAACCATTTTTTCAAGCCCTACCTTTACCAGAGGCAAACAACCCCCATGTTTTTCAACGTGGGGAGCCCACATGACAAAAGCAAGTAGTAGGCATGGTGTGTATGGGACCAACGTTTCTTTTTCTCCCCACTCCTGCAACTTCATTCAACCAATCATATGTTTTATTCCCTTGAGGTATATAAAGAAGTGCTTTTTCTTTCATTTTCAATTGCTTCAAAGTGTGTCCAGAGGCTCAATATATCAAGTGGGTGCCAATCTTCCTTAGATAGAAAACTTCAAACTCTCGACCAAGAGTTTCAGATGCTCAAAATCTCGATCGACTGTGCGATCTATCTAGGTCAAGGTTCGATTAATAATTATCGATTGTTCGGTAAGAGTTCATGGTCGACCATTAAATCATGGTCCAACCTAGGCATACCATATCGAGAAGATCAGTCATTTGGTTTGTTTGCCGCTATCATCCAACGAGAAGAACTAGAGGCCCAGTCAAGGGACCGGTCATTAGTTATTTTGATAGAGCCATAAGTCATTGCAATATCCTTAGGTTTTCAATTAATTTTCACACATAAGGTATTCCTAAACTTAAATAACATTATTCCTAACTTTTTTTTTAGCATAGTTAAGAGATCTTTTGAGACATTTTAAAGTCATTTCTCCACATCACATAAGCCATAAAATCATACAATTATGTTTCGTATTATTTATAATCCTACTAACATGATCAACTAAATATCATCATACTCAGGCAATAAACTAAACTAGAGACCTTAAGCTTGCACACTATTCACAAAATGTAGTATAATTTCATATCCATGATCACCGTAATCCTAAACAGAATTTTAGCATACAATCCATTCCTTAAAGTCTTAATCAAAGCATCATATAGCAAGAATTTCACAAATAATTCAAAAGCAGAAACTATCCATAATCTAACATGAACCCTAAGCCCAAAATAGTCCTTAAATAACATGCAAAGCCTCTCAAAAGTACCCCTATGACATAGATCCCAAAATTCACATTTTTTTTTCAAATTTTCTTATTATTTCTTTAATGGATCAAGCTTCCTCCATATCTCTTTGGCAGAGCCAAGAAATAGAGGGAACATACAAAGAAATGGAAAGACACAGAATGGGAAAATGGGATAAAAGGAGGAAGAGTGTTAATTCTCTAAGTCCCAAGGGATGTGAAGGGAGAAGGTTACATGAAATCACCCTTTTTGAATCGTCGTAATTGCAATGAAGATCGAAACACATCTTCTATTCATTTATGCCCATTGTGCTTTCCGACAACCGCTCCTTTTCCCGACCGTTGTGATTCCAAACATCAATTCTGTGGAGTAGTTGCCCTGTGATCGACATCAGCAAAAAATAAAAGTTTTAAATTTTTATAGAATTGTGGTGTGTTATAGGAACATGGTTTTCTTTCTGTACATTGTCAACAAAAATTCCTTCACAAATTAAGCTGCATCTCCTTTGGGTTTGGTTCAAGATTTTATTTATCTCTATTTTCTGAGGTTATTATGAGAAGAGTTTATATATATATTTATTTTATTTAGTTAAAACTATAACTTTTGGCTTATATTCTTTTTCTAACATTTCAAAAGGTGTCCAAGTCTCCATAATTTATATAATGCTCTTCAACGGTCTCTTCTTCCCACCTTAAGAATGGTTATAATGCTTTTGTCCCATGTATTAAAGCTGCTTTGACTCATGATAATATATTTAATTAATTTCTAATCTGAAAAAAAATTATTGTCCAATCACAACTTCAATCATTAACCTTTTTCTTTGGGCTGATACTCTGCACCGGAATGCGTGTGAGAATCCTTGCATGCATGTGGAGTGGATGCTTGGTACAAACATGTGTGCTCAATTTCAAAGTTACCTTTTTCTTTTGGTTTCTAAATTGAAGATGCGTGATCATCGTCAAGCTTCGCTACATTCTTATTAACCAATGTTAGTAAAACAGGATTGTATTGGCCGATTCAATTAGTTCAACCGCGAACAAGTCGATATTTTGGTCCGATTAGGTGTTAAAAATGGTTTTGTCATTGAACCGAGGTAAACTGGTTGAATCAGCCAGTTGAACCGGTTCAACCCAATTTAATGCAAATTTAAAAAAAATTAAAAAAAAATAAAAATAGGAAAATTAAATGAGAAAAAAGGAAAGAAATATAAGAAAGTTAAGAGGAGGAAATATCATATGTATAGAATTAAATATGAATTGAAATAAAAAGGTAAATATTTAAAATTGAATAAGATTAGAATGGAAACTTATCAAAGGGCATAAAATAAAGAAAGTGTTAAAAAAAATAAGAATAATTTAAGATAAAATTTATTAATATAACATCTAACATCATTAAATAATAAATATTAAATTATTATTAGTATATTTATATTATCATTATAAAACTAAAAATTATGTTATATTATTTTTAATAAGTTATTAGTTTAATATCTATATACTTTATCATATAACTTATACTATATCTTTATAACTATTATAAATAATATTATTTTAATAAAATTTAGTTCAATTCGGTCGAACCCGATCGGATCGGTCCAATCGTGATCTGGTGATGAGTCCGTTTCTCAAAACATTGTTATTATCCATATCAGATAATTAAGTTACTCGAAACAATAAAATTTGAAAATTTGAAGCGGCCAATCACACGTAATGACATATTTTCTTTAATTGTGCTTGTATGTATTTATATGCAATTTAAAGTCTTGATGAAAATTCTAGAAACAATTTCCCATATTGTTTTTTCATTTATCATTCTTATTTATCTTTGTTTTTTCTATTTATTCTCTAGTTAAATAATTTATTCTCAATATTTGGCTACTAACCTTTTAAATCTGATTACATTTGAGAATATAAGCATGATATATACATATATAATTTACAATAATAAATAAGAAGCCAACCAGATTAATTTTTATTTGTTTATGCTCTTTTTTCTTTAATTCGATTTAACACTTCCAATATTTATTCATTAAAAGGAGAGATTATATATGCATATTGATCATGTATATTGTTTAGATGTGTATACATATCTAAACAATATACACCATCAGTATGCATCTAAATTCTAAAATTGTGCATTGTGACAAATTTTATTCCCAATTTTTTATGTGATTGTTTGTAATAGATATTTTCTTTCAGCTATAAATTAATACGAATGCATTAATTTTCACAAAATTCTCTACCATCTTAGGTTTAAATTTGAAATTGAATAAATATAATATCGATAAAAAAAAGTTTTAAAAAGCTTTGAAATGTTGCATGCCAATAGAAGAAATGCCAGGTATAGATTCGTTTGTATGCACATATGTAATTATATAAAGAGAGACACCTTTGACATAAATTTTTTTATAATAATCTTTATAACCTACAAATGCTTCCTACTTTTTTAAGGTGATCTATGAGCATGATTTGTAATTCAAGCTTTTAATAAGCAAAATATTTTCTAAGGATGATCACCATTAAGTATAAATTGAAATATAAATTATATTTGAAATTTGGTAATAAGAAAATTAATATCATTTTAACTCCCGCTAAGCGTGAGGGCTGTTCACTAGCAACTTTTATAATTGTTGGACGCCCATATTGGACAGGCATGGTGTGGCACCAAAGTCATACTTTGCAGATGCAAGGCATGTCCTTGGGCCATGCCACGGAAAAGCTGTCATGGCACCGTGCTGTGGCACGGCCAAAGACCATGCCATGGCATGACTTTTGAGCCATGCCAAAATTCTCCCGGGCAGCTCCTTCGCTTGCCCTTTTGTGGCCGAGGAGCTCTATTGCTGTTATAAGATTTTTTCATTTACATAGGATATTATTGTTTTAGGCATAATTCACACGATTTTTTAAAATCACGTCCTATCAAATTAAGATCATATTCTTATATATACTCAATATTTCTTCCGTGACTTATGAATATGAGACTAATTCAAGAGATGCCTCATGCACCGTTACGAGCTTCTCACAAATTTCGCTTGTAATTTCACAACTTAAAATTCGATTAAACTCCGTTGAATTCAAAACACAATAAAAAATAGTTTTGTCTTTCCAATCAAGTTTTACAAAAAATCTTTTCTCTTTTTTTAGAATATGTAGGTAATTTTTCATGAAGATAATAACATTTTTTTCAACTATATCCCACATGTCGATATCAATAGAACAAATATATGCTTAAATTCTAATTTCTCAATATGCAAATTTTGATGCATTTAAAAGGGAAGGACGACTAATTGATTTTCCTTTAAAAAAATTAAAACCACTTGATGACATAGCTCTAAATATTGTTAAATCTTAAAACAAGGTGATCAAATCTTAAAATGATTAAATCTTAAAATGACTTGATCTTAAAACAAGAACAATCCTCTCTCACACCAATTGTTGGATCATAAAAAGCACTAAAAGGGAGGGGGGATTGATGTTAAAAATAAAAGTATCGATTTTATGAAAATCGTCACGAAAGGTTTAAAATCGATTCACAAATCTTTGACTCAAAACAAATCAAATCATATCATAAACATAGTATGAGAGGGAGCGAGAGAATTCAATCATAATGACGCGATGGTTGTTGACGAGGTTCGGCCAAACTTTGATCTACATTCCCGCTCCGACTTCTCGACCTCGAGATCATTATAGATTTCACTAGAACTCTTCCTTTGTTCCAAATGGGGCAAGGAAGAGAAGCCTTTTACACCACCGCATTTTCTCCGTTTCGAAAGATAAGGCTCAGCTCTTCTCGAATGAAGCTAATTTTTTCTCTCGCTCAAGAGGTAAGATTTTGAACATCTTTTACACATAAGCTCTTTCAGTATTTTTTTTAAATAAAATGTTTCTCTCCTTTACAATGCTAAACTCATAAGAGGAGAAGAGATAAAGAAAATAAAACTTAAAATGAAAACTTCAAGAAAAATATTTTCTTTTGATAATTTGAAGTTTTTATTCAAACTTAAATGAATGTCTTTGTTTCTAGCTTTGACATTCCTTTTATAGACTTCAATGTGGAGAAAATTTGTCCAGAATTTATTCCTCAATTTTCTCCTTCAAAATCGACTGTTACGGTTCATTTGACCAGGAGGCCGGTCGATCGCACATCTGGACCGATCGACCAGTTTATGTGACCGGTGCATGATTTCTTCAGTCTTCTACGCTTGATCGGTCGACCGATCCGTCGTTCGATACATCGATCAGTATCGTCTCGACGTTAACTGGGGCAGGCTCAGTATTCATCAGTCGACCGGTATTGTCTTGATCGGCCTTTTTTGCTTCGATTGGTAGGTTGATCAATCTGCACTATTTTGAGCATAACATTTTTGCACAATTATTCAAATTAGATAATCTTGGATTATATGGATAGCTATCAGGATTCTCTACAACTTTGATATTTATGATTCATTGAGAATCTAATAAGATTATAGTTAATTATTAAATTAAAGTATAGTGCATAAAGTTATCTCTTTTTCTTTAAACATTTTCAGCATTTAACTTTAATATTTCGAGGATTGTATCATTAAAATTAATTTAATATGTTATTAAAATTTTGCTCCAACAACACTAGTACCCGTAGTCGGGAACCAAATCACGTGAAAATGGAATATTATACCGTGACTCAAATGCAATGAACAAAAGACAGCATGCTGTGTTCAATGGGTCATGTCCACCCGCGAACTAGATGACCCGACCTCAACCTGACCTTGGTTCGAGTCGAGTATGTGTCAAAATTTTCCAACCCGATTGGACCCAATTCGACCCGAAGATTTGATTTTTTTAATTTTTTA
The DNA here is from genome assembly GCA_030549335.1 of Pontederia crassipes. Classification (NCBI taxonomy): domain Eukaryota; kingdom Viridiplantae; phylum Streptophyta; class Magnoliopsida; order Commelinales; family Pontederiaceae; genus Pontederia; species Pontederia crassipes. The sequence continues at coordinate 21,152,652 of CM060195.1, read as the reverse complement.
GTTTTCAACTTATATCTTATATTGAAAAATAAAAGAAATATTAAAATAAAATATTTTACATGTATAAAAAAATATTTAAGTGTTTAACAAATTATTTCATTCTTTTAAAATAAATATTATATAAATATTTTTTATATTAAATAATAGAAAAGTAAGGAAAAAAATTTAAAAAATAAAATACGGTAGTCGGGTAACCTGATCATCCGACCCGAATATGATCAGGTTGGATCTGATTCAAGCCTCCAAATAGGGCTGACCCAACCCGACCCGACTAGATCAAAATCGGGCGGTCAGGTCGGGTCCGGCACACCTGCACATACTAAGTGATCATGGGGGTAGCTGTAACATATTTGTACTTGCATAGAATATTGTCCGCTTTGAGCTTAAGCCCGTACGATTTTCTCAAAACGCGTCCTACCAAGCCAAGGTATGTTCTCATATATACCAGTATCTCTCCCGTGACTTATGCCTGTGGAACAAATTCAAGACATGCGTCATGCACCATTCCCTCCTTAGGGTTCGCACCTCACCATGCATAGAGGGTCAGGCGATATCATATGTAACACTCTTGCACTTGCATAGGATACTATCCATTTTGGGCCTCTGTCCGCATTGATTCAGTTCTAACCTATGAGATCTCAATCCAAGAAGCTGAAGGAGAAAAAGCTCCCAAGAAGAAAACATTGGCACTGAAAGCAAATCCAAAAGAAGAAGACTCAAGTGAAAAGGAAGTGGACGAAAAAATTAAATAAATATCTCAAGTTGGTAAAGAAGAAAGAGACAAATGAGAAGCCAATAACAAGATCATACAAACAACACAAAGAAGAGACATCTCAGTAAAGGAAAAAGAAAAAATATGAAGAGTCAGCATACCTATGCCTAATGGCACACAACAATGAGGTAAGTTCTAGTCCTTCAAATTCAAATAATGACTCATCGAGTTTTTCCAAAGAAAACCTTTCTTTAGATGTAAATAAAGAACTCTCCTCTCTTAAAAAAAAAGATATTTTTTAATTAAATAGGAAAATAAAAAATTAATACATCATATTGAAAAATTAAAAGAAGAAAAGGATGCATATTTTGTGGAAAATGAAAACTTATAAAATGAATTTGATACTTTGAAAATTACACATGTTGTGAAATTGTAAACTAGCATGTTCCTTAGAAATGTAAAGCAATAAAATATTTTTTTGAAAAGTACACAAAATAATAATAAGACTAATTCTCATGTAACGAAAAATACTCTTAGGAAATACTTTGAATATGAAAACTCTTGGAAATTCAATCATTCCTATGGTAGAAGATCACATCTCAAATATTTTACATGTGGACTTTATGGTTATTACGCATATTAATCTAGAATAAGAAAATCATCACAATATGACATGATTTGAATTTCGAAAGGAATATTGTCTAACAAAATAGGACCCAAAGAAGTTTGTGTACAAAAAATTACTTAGTTGTCTTTCAGGTATGCCTCGCATTCAAAGCAAAGGACGAATGGAAATGTGAAGGCACAAAAGTTATGATAAAAATATCAGCTACTTTTTTATTCTTCTCAAAAGCTCAAAATCATCATTTTTTAAGCAAAAGGGAATACATCAAATATAAAAAGAAAATTAGTCATAATGATAAGGGGAGCATATTATCAAATTTATATTAACATATCATTGTTGTATCAAAGTTTTATGTAATATTTTGATTCCTAATATAATTTTTGACTTATGGATTTAATAACCTCTGAATCAATTTAATTTCATTTTAAAATAGTCATAAATTTAGAGAAAGTTATTTTTTCATATTTTATGATACTTTACATATTCATGACAAAAATGGGAGAATAATTTTTTTAAAGGGGGAATTACATATTTTTTATGCCCTTTATGTGCAAACTATTTGTTGATGAAACAAAAGGGAGGAAATATATGAATAGTACCTTACAATTAGTACTTGTGTATATATCTATCATGGTAAGGAAAACTAAGTTTTAGGGGGAGTAAAATTGATTTTACAAGATTTTACAACTTTTTTATAAATTATAAAATTTTCATATTTCTCAATTTGTCTTCATAAAAAAGGGAGAGATTGTTGGATCAAAATTTTAATGACATATTAAATTAATTTTGATGATAGAAACGAAAGATTAAAATTAAATGCTGAAAAAGTTTAAAGAAAAAAAGATAACTTTATGTACTACATTTTGATTAAATAATTGACTATGATCTTATTAGATTTTGGATGAATCATAAATATTAAAGTTGCATATAATCAATCATGTTAACTATTCATAGAATACAAGATTATCTAATTTGGATAACTGTACAAAAAGTTATGCTCAAAATAGTGCAAGTCAGTCAACCTATCGGTCGAAGCAAAGAATGCTAGTCGAGACAATACCGGTCGACCAAATATGATATGCCGGTCGACCGATAAATATTGAGCCTGCCCCAGTTGACGTCGAGATGATACCAATCGACGGACCGGTCTACCGATCAAGCATAGAAGACTGAAGAAATTGCGCAACGGTCACATACAACTGCCGACCGACCTCTTGGTCAAATGAACAATAACGGTCAATTTTGAAGGAGAAAATTATGAAATAAATTCTGGATGAATTCTTTCCACAATGAAGTCTATAAGAGTGCCAAAGCCAGAAGCAAAGGCATCCATCCAAGCATTGAAGAAAAAATTCAAGTTATCAAAAGAAGACATTTTCCTTGAAGTTTTCATTTTAAGTTTTCTCTTCTTTCTCTTTTCTCCTCTTATGAGCTTAGCATTATAAAAACGAGAAACATTTTATTTAGAAAAACACTGAGAGAGCTCTTGTGTATAAGATGTTCAAAATCTTACCTCTTGAACGAGAGAAAATATTAGCTTCATTCGAGAAGAGGTGTGCCTTACCTCTTGAAGCAGAGAAAAGGCGTTGATGTAGGCTTTTCTTCCTTGTCTCGTTTGGAATAAAAGGAAGAGTTCTAGTTGAATACGATCTCGAGGTCGAAAAGTTGGAACGGGGACGTATGCCAAAGTGTGACCGAACCTCATCAACAATCACCACGTGCATTGTGATTGAATTGTATCTCTCTCCCTCTCATATTATGCATATGATTTGATTTCATTTTTTTTGAGTTAAAGATTTGTGAATCGATTTTAATCCTTCTACGACGATTTTCGTAAAATCGATACTTTTTAACACCAATTCACCCCCCTCTTAGTGTCTTTTGGGATCCAAAAAGTGCAACCCATAATTCATTCATGAAGAAGTCGAGTGGACGATTCGCTTCCACAATTGAAGTATTTCGTGAACCTTCATCTCTAATTTTTTAATTATTAAAAAAATAAGAGGGAGAAGACCTCTTGGCCATAAAAAAAACTTGTGAAATGTTGCTCAACGCGGGGAGCCCAACAGCCCAGGGTGTGCGGCCATGTGGCCAAGATCACGCGTGCGCACGGGCGCATGTAGCGACATGGCGCACATCACGAGCAGGCGCATGCACGGGCTTGTGGCCCGCGCGGACATGCAGCACGTGCCTGCGGCCCGATTCACTTGGCCAACATTACACCAAGGCCCGTAAAATCACTTTCGTGTCATTCCCATATTTTTTAAAAAGGGAGACTTTATAAATTGATAGAAAATTATAGTAGGTAGGGAAATTTGTGAATTTTTTCTACAAATTTCCTATCATTTTTTAATGATTATATATTTTAAATTGTATTTTATTGCTTTGTGATAATTTATGCAATTGAATTACCTCTTTGGAAATTGATAGAAAATTATAGAAAATGAAGAAAGATATGAAAAGTTTTCCAGAAGTTTTCAATCAGAGATGAAATGCATAAATATATTTTAATTTAATTTTTAAGTTTAGTGTTAATTCATGAAATTAAATTAATCTCAAGTGAAATTGAATATTTGCATGAAAGAAAATTGATTACATATATTTTGAGTATGTAATTAACTGTATATGATTTTTTCAAAGGCATGCATGATTTGTAAATTTTATCATGTGTATGATTTACATAGTTACCTTTTTTTCCTTAGTGGTAAATATAAAAGAAAAGCATGCCATGTGTATTATGTGCAATTAGTTAATTTTCTCTTTCATATTTTCTCATAATAGATAATCATGTTTCATCAAACATAGAGTAATAAATTTATGTTGATTTCTCTAAATTACTTAAGACATAAAAAAATGAAACATGAAGTGATTAGTATGTCTAATTACTTGAGAAAACATAAGACATAATATTTTTGAATTATTTTTTGGTCCAAAATTTAGAAACGATTTGTCACATTATTAATTTAATAAATGATCATTATCCTTGGGATAGTGGGAGCATAGTGACCTCTCGATGTGGATTATGTCATTTACCATTTTGAATGTTTGTAATAAATTAAGACATGCATAACATATATTGCTCCTCTTCTCTTAATGAACGCAGACCTTTAATTATGACATCAAAGTCCATAATTGCCGATCTGAACAAAGGGAATAAATCGAACAATGAAAATTAGTATCTCAAAGAGGAATAAGATGTTTTAGAGACCATCAAACATGTAATGCCACAACCAGTTCCTGGTAATACTGCCCAACATAAAAGAGATGACGAGTCATTCAAAGCCTGGTCCAAGAAGAGTCATATTGCTCGTATTCTGTTGCCGAGTGCAATTGAAGACTCTCTTACGTGCGAATTTGAGATTTACCAGACAACATTTGAAATGTGGGCAGTTATCCAAAACAAGTTCGGTATCACATCAACTTCCAAGTTGAGGATGTTAACTATCAAGTTCGATTCCTATATGATGCACCCTAATCACATGATGAGGCAACACCTAAGGAAATGATGAAGATGATACATGAATTGAAGAATGCCTGACATGTGCTCACCAATGAGCAACAGGTGCAAACTGTTATCCGTTCTCTTCCTAGATATTGGGAACATATGCGCGTCAACTTGATGGATAATGACAACATAAAAATTTTGATGATGTGTCTCGTCATCTAGAAATGGAAGATGAGGTATTTGAATCTCAAAAATTCTCTAGTCAAGCATTAGCTGAAATAGGTGGACAAAAGCATGGCACAATTTTCACACATAAAAGGTTGCGTAAGTCACTCCCTACTCAAAGGAGCGTTTATAGCGGACAACAAAAGGTCCAACACCAACAGTGCAAATGAAAGAGGCATGGTGACAAAAAGGATAAAAGCAAAGTGAAATGATACAGTGGCCGTGGTCATTTCACTCGTGAGTGCGCTAAGCCGAAGAAAGTTTGTCTTGACCACATTTCCTTTGCATATGTTTCTAGCTGTGTTCTAGTTGCTGAAACTCATCCTTCGTGGATTGTAGATTCCGGAACAATAGACCACATAGCCAAGGAATGTAAGACTTTTGTCGAGTTTCTTTGACGCGGTGCGGGCTCTAAGTGGATTACGTATGAGACAATAAAAGAGTGGAAGTCAAAGGAATATGAAGTTGCAAGTTAGAATTTAGCAATGGAAAAATTCTTTACCTCCACGATGTTTTGTATGCCCCCGATTTTTGACGAAACTTGATATTTGTATCCACTCTTGATGCATCTAAACATCTCAATGGACGGTGTTCTTATATGCAATGACTTTCTTAAAAATGGTTTCTATGTTCTTAATATCGCATGTGTTGCTAGTAGTTATTCATTTATTTCATCTATTGATGCGAATGAAAGTGTCAAGATTTGACATGCCAGGCTAGGACATATAGGATAAGATCAAATGAATAGACTAGCTAAAGAAGGGCTCATAGGCTTTTGCTAAATTTGACCTGTCAACTTATGAAGAATGTCTAGTTAGCATGCAAACAAGAAAACTATTTGGAAAAGAAAAGCGTGCCGAGTTTCCATTGCAATTAATCCACTCGGACGTATGTGGTCCGATGGCTGTCCGAGTAAGGCAAGATTTCTTGTACTTCATCACATTTATTGATTATTATTCATGCTATGAAATTATGTACTTGATCTCTCATAAGTCCGAGGCTACTGTTGTGTGAGATAATGCAATTATAGGGTAGCACAGTAACAGAATATGTATCAATGAATTTCTGATATGTACGCTTCCTAGGGCAATCGGTATTTGCATATTAGATACATGTATGTGAAGATCATATTCCCTTTTATAAAAATGTAAACAAGTTTTAAATTTATAATCTCAACTACACTTCTCAGATTGCAAATATACAACCGTCGTCGATGTACAGATCGGGGTCGAATCACAGAGACAGAAGTTGCATTTGTTTTTATACTTATGTAACAATGAGAAAAGATAATCTGATTTTGATAGTAAGAGAAGTAAGCTAAGATTGTTGAAATCAATGTTGTAGGAATGTAACAATTTTGTGATTTTCGTTTTGTGTATTTTTTTAGCTTTTGGTCAAATGATAAAAATAAAACTAGAAATCCAAAACTAAGTAACAAATGATGTTAACTATTAAGATTAGGAAATTTTCTTTAGGGATGATCGGTAATTAGCTATGCCTAAGAAATTTAGTTCAATTGGATGCAAATAAATCAGTAAGTCATGAAATGAATCTTAATACTCTCGCATTGAGGATTGGTTTAGCCTCTCCACTTTCACTTTGAGACTACAGATTCAAGCACATATAGGATTACTTCCGTGAACTTTTCCCTCTCGGCTTGAGCTCAGTCTCCCTTATCTCATTGGCTGATTTCCCTAATACAACTAGCTAACCTCTTGGCTCACTACTAAATTGTCTCACAAATATCCTTCTCAAGGGTCTCATTACAGAAGTAGGAGAAATCAAACATGAAGAAGAGAGATGGGAGATTACAAATAAATCATCAAAACATCAAGTATAGATTCCCATCACTCTCGTATCATGGACATTCTAGTTTCTCCACTCTCGCTTCGAAACTATGAATTTAAGTATTTAGATTATGATTGAGTCATCCTCCATGAGCTCCATCTCTCGATTTATCTCAAGTTAGAGTGACCAACCGATTGATTGTTCCAGGAAGTAAAATAATCAATATAGATGAAGAAAATATGCATCAAATCCATAAGTGATATACTCAAAGAGTTCGATCCCATCAAGAAGCACCTCCTAGCCTTGATGGCTGATTAGTTATACATAACTATGGGGATTACAACACAAAACATCATCATCCTAACACTAAATATTGTTCAATAGAGAAAACTAAAGAAATAGCAATAGAAAAGAAGTAAGAAAAGCAGAAAATGTAGCAAACAACAATAGGAATAGAGCTCCAGCTTCCCCTCTCGGCTCAGTTGGTCTTCATCCTTTTCAAAGTGACTTCTCCCCTTCCTAGTTTGCCTTCTCTATGCCCTCAGGCTGGTTCTTCACATTGCCTCTCGATAATTGCTGGTCACCCCTCTACTTTTGAAAATGTTCTTTTATATCTCAGCAAGACTTCTCATCTATTGTTTGACACGTCAGCATTGTGTCCAGCCATTTGATGTGCAACACCTGTCCAGTTCGGTATACCACATTCTCTTTGATTCTTCTCATTTTCCATCAAGCAAATGGATGTGTTCACCTGTCCTAATGCTTTTATCTTTTTTTGCAGACTCTGTTTTTATTCCGTGCGCATGTCAAGTGACAGCTACCATTTTGTCTTTTCTGCAACCCAACTTCTAGTCTTAACAGCGCCAGATACTCCCTTGTAGGGACTCTTTTAACTTGGCTGCTGGATACCCCCATTCAACATGAGGACCTACTGAAAGATAAAAGTTTATAAATTTAAAAGATTTTATCTATATTTTCAGCAAAAGAGCTAAGATGACATGGAGATTTCATATAACAAGTAAAATGTTAAAAATGTAGATTTTATGTTATTTAATTGCAACATAAATAAAAAAAAAATCATGCTTCTATGCTAACAATAATGAGCAACAAATTTATGTCATCAGCTATAGATTGCTTTGTGTGATTTATGAACATGGCTGAGAATCAATTAGATCGTAAGATTAAGACCTTGTGAACCGAACATGGTGGTGAGTATCTTTTAGATTTATTCAAGAAGTTATGTGATGAAAAGAGAATAGTTAGGCAACTACAATTCTAAGAACTCCGCAATAAAATGGTGTTGCAAGAAGGAGGAATCTTACTCTACTCGATATGGTCTGGTCTATGATGGCACAAGAAAATCTCCCAATTTCATATTGGGGAGATGCATTTCTTACAACTATATACTCAACTGCATACCATCAAAGTCTGTCTCTTCCACTCCCTACAAATTTTGGACATGTCGTAAGCCTGACCTAAGTTACTTACGTCCATGGGGATGTGCAGCCTATGTCCTTGACAACTCCCATAAGTATAGAAAGTTGGGTCCTAGAGGCAAGAAGTGTGTCTTCATCAGGTATCATTAAACCTCTAAAGGCTATGTGTTCATAGGAGAAAGGGATGATGGAACTGTTACGAAAATTGTGAGTAGAGATGTGATATTTATAGATGATGAATTTCCAAAGTGATGTGAACTAAACGTAGTTGCAGATACGGATTTCGTACAAGAAATAAGTCCAGTCACAATTTAAATTTTACTCAAGAGTTCACGTAGCTGCAAGTGCACAGGTCGAGTAGAAACCCTGAGTGTTGTAATCCCATTGATTTAGACTAATTACTTTGTCCACTTATATCCAAAAGTTGTCACGAAATTATAAAAGAAATAAGCATAAAGAGAAACGAGTATGGATTAAGAATAATAAAGGAATGCAAGAAAGGATTTTAAGCAATTGAAGGAAGAGATTCCCTTGGAATGAACTAGTCGATGCTATGACAATAACCATATCTGATTTACTAAGTTCTGAATTCCCTTCTATTCTACCGATATATATATATATATATATATATATATATATAGATCAAGAATAGCAGGGGTCCTAACCGATGATTAAGACTACCGATTAATAAGACTCTCGTCTTTAATCAGGTCGAATGCAATCTCTCGATCTTTTTATAATTAATGCTCTTAATCTTAATCAAACGATAAAAAATACAAAATTTGTTCCTCGCACGATTGTAAGGATTTTCATCTCATAACAATCGGTATAATAGATCTCTCGATCCTTTTGATAAATACAAATCAGCACAATAATTAATATAACCAACTTCCCCTCTCGGGTGAAATTAGCTTAAACCAAAACAACCGATCTCTCGATCCAATTAAAATCAGTTAGAAATTCTTACAGCCATGCATCACATAAACACGAAGCGAGGAATCAAAGTAATAGTATCAGGAAATCAGAATAATAATAAGCATCAACAAAGTCTCATCCCCAGGGAACCAAAAATCTCTTTAGTTCTGCATCTTCTTCTTCTCCCGCCGAAATTTCTCTTCTCCCCCCTTTCTGTTCTCTCTCTTCTCGGCTTCTTTTTCTCCCCTTTTGTTTCATTCCCTGTCAGAATTTGAATTTCGAAAAGTTGTTAGTTCCTCTTTTACTCATTCAACTTCTCTCCTGAAAAATGATAAAAAAAACATTTAAATATATCCAATTTTTACATAAAACTCATGGAAATTGTAGTGATTAAGGGTACAATAAAGAGATGATCACAAAGCAAGGCGAGATTATATAACACTTCATTTAGATGAAGTCAGGAATCTCGAGATGGCAGCATTTGCGGATCATAGTGTAAAAAAGTTTGTCTCTTCATCACCACACCTTGATCCAAGTGGGAGTATTTCGTCGCCAAACAAGAATCGAGTGTGCACACTTCAAAGGACTATTAGAAAGAGCATTCCACACCATCGATTTGACATCGAAGGAATTTATGAAGCTCATATAGTAGGTCCTGAAGAATGGCTTGAGCCTAATTCAATCAATTAGGCTCTCTCATATTATGATAAAGAAAAGTTGATTAAGACAATAGAAGAAGAGTTACGGTCTACAAAAGCAAATCAAGTCCGGGACTCAGTTGATCTTTCGCCTGGCAGTAGAGTAATTGGGAACAAGTGTGTTCTTAAAATAAAATGGGCGATGATGGATCCATTGAGAGGTACAAAACTCGCTTAGTGGCGAAATGCTTCACCCAAGAGGAGGGTGTTGATTATGAAGAAACCTTTGCTCCAGTTGTAAGGTTTTCTTCTATTCATCTTATCCTAGTAATTGTCGCACATATGAACTTGGAATTATATCAGATGGATGTAAAGACTACATTTCTCAATGGAGAACTAGTTGAAGAAATTTACATGAAGCAATTTAAATGCTTCATAGTAAAAGAAGAAAAGCACAAAAGTTTGCAAGCTACGCCGGTCCATTTATGAACTTAAATAATCATTTAGGCAATGATACATTAAATTTCCTCAATCAATCACATCAAATGATTTTGAAATGATTGATGACGATCATTGCATGTATGTCTATAAATACAAGGATATGTTCATCAATATGACTTTATATGTAGACGACATCTTGATAGCTGAGAACAATATAGAGTTTTTGGTCACCATTAAGGAATGGTTGTCCTTTGTCTTTGAAATGAATGACACGGGGGAAGCAACCTTAATAGTGGATGTGAAAATTCAATGAGATCATTCTAAGATATTTCTTGCTTTGTCACTAGTCATATATTAACAAAAATTTAGAACAATTTTGGATGGATGACTACAAACCATTATACTCCTATTGCGAGAGGCCCAATATGTGCCCAAAGACTATAGAAGAACAAAGAGATGTTTTTAGTCCCTTATGCAAGTGTGGCCGACAGCCTAATATATGCTATGTTGTGTACTCAGTTGGACATATGTTATGTAGTGGGTTTAGTGAGTCAATATCAGGCAAAGCCAAGACACCAACATTAGAAGGCGGTGAAGAGAATCATGAGATACCTCAAAGGGACTACTATCACAGAGAAAGCCTAAGACTAACTAAATATATGAACGCCGATTTGATAGACGACATCGATGAACGAAAATCCACCTCTGGATATGTCTTCTTGCTCAGTAATGGTACTATCATTGGAGCAAAAAAAAGCAAGAATGCATAGCACTTTCTACGATGGAGGCTGAATTTGTGGCATGTTCAGCTGCAGTGCAAGAGACACTATGATTTTTCAAATGCTGTAATGAAAAATATGACTTTGTATTGTGACAATCAAGCAACGATTTCCTACATGAAAGATGAAAAATATCATTGCAAGGAAAGCACATCGACATCAAACAAAAATTTGTAAGAAATGAAGATGTGAGAGAGGAGATCCCAGTTCCACACACAACATGGTTGTTGATCCATTCACCTAATCATTACCTAGAGATGTATTCTGGAGAAATGTCAATGCACTAGGACTGCGTAGAATATGAAAAGAAAAATGTACTCAAAGTTAATTGCATTAATGAAAATGAGTTTTTCATAAGAAAACTATGTTATGCATGTGTTAAGTATGTCCATCAGGTAAGACAACTTACTCACACGAGTAATCACCTCTGGTGCTTATGTGATTGCACGCGGGGAATAAATGGTTTAGTCCTAACTATTTCTTCATATAAGAAATAGCCTAAACCACCTTGATGTGTTCAAAATGATGCAAGCATGAGTTTTGGTAACTCGGTGTAGCCTGATATGATATCCAGTTGTGAGACTCTAGCTTTGATGGTGAGCAACTAGGTGTCTCAGGTCAGACACCAATGGTGGGCAACTGAACTTAAGTCTGTGTAGTGTTTGAGTTAGAAATATGCTTTCTTAGTGGGAGTCTCCACCGTAATACTAAGTAAACACTGAGAAATGACGAATCAATGTTGATCTTCATTATTGTGCGAGTCTCTCTAGACCTAATGGTCTAGTAATTACTTTTTGAACTTTGACTATATTTCAAAGTAACGATTGGTGTTGCTACTTTAGCATGATACTCTAAGACCCAAAATGAAGAGGTCCGCTGAGTCATGTCTAGGAAAGCAGCCGTTCTGAACTGAGAAATATGAGTGCAAAGAAAAAAATTGTTAAGAGCCGCATTAGAATTCTGCATACAATTGACCAACTATTCTCCTTGCGTAGGATAAATAGTTTCGCATACAAAATTGATTACTATGTTGTCAGACACAAGGTGCCTAAATGATGTAGCATGGCAAATCTAGGGCATAACAAGTATGCAGTGCTTGAGCGATTGTGTAAGTCGCAATTCGGCTCTCAAGACAAGCCATGCAAGTCATGGTTATAGCACAAATGATATATATCACACGATATATTGAGTAACTATGTGAATATAACTATGGCTCAAAGATCGATTGAGCAACCATGAATCCATCACATGTCATGGTGTTAGCTCTTGAAGTGGTCGAGCTATTGTGCATCCATGACCGGTCACAATCAAAAGCTCTCACATCAGACTTGTGCTTGTAATCATGGGTCGGATGATTCATTTATTTAATAGGACATTAAAGATTGAGAATAGAGAACAAGTTCACCATATGCGAACACCCATGTTGGACAGCATGGTGTGGCACCGAGGCCATACTTTGCACATGCAAGGCATGTCCTTGGGCCATGCCATGGCACCATGCTGTGGCATGGCCAAAGACCATCAGCTCCATTGCTGCTCCCATGATGACATGAGTATGTGCAAGTGTGTGGATGTCTAAGTGTTGAATGGAGTGAGGTATATTATGCTACGCTCTCCTACCTATCCATCTTCTCTCTCTCTAAAAACTTTTAGAGCGAGAGGCTCCGCTAGGGTTTGTGTCGGCGACTTCCTTCTTCTCCGGCTGTTCCCTACCTCTCTCTTTCACCTGGTGCTTAGAATGGCCTAATCGCTACGGCTTTGCTGTAGTCGCTGCCTATGCTGTGTCCCAGGCGTCTCTTGCCGGGGACAGATCTCGACCATGTCTTCAAATCCCCCCTTCAGACCCTTCCCCCCCTTTCACGCTCCACTCCCCCTCTGCTAATCCCCTCTTTCCCCCCTCGAGACCGCTCTGCCCTTCCTCCCATCCTCCCAACTCCCACGATCCCCCTCGCGCTCATGGGCTGCTGCCGTCCGGGGACATAGGCCGGCGCCTTCACTTGTGACCATATCGCAACGTCAACTCCGGGGTCTGCGGGAGGCCACCATCGATGATGTGTCAATTCCGGCGTGTGAGATGGAGGAGCAATCTTCCACTCTGCGACTCTGCCTCCTGGGTCATTTTGTGGGAAATCTGGCTTCGCTTCGTCAGGCGCTCCCTAGCATTTAGTCGATCACGGAGCCATGTTCCATTACTGAGATTGGTAATTCGTATTTGCTATTTTCCTTTGCTAATATCAATGATCATCTGCAGGTGCTGACTGGCGGGCCTTGGGAATTCAATGGGAGCCTCCTCACTGTTGCTCAGGTGGCCCCCTTCTTTCGCCCGGACGACAATGATGTGCTCACCTCTCCCACATGGATCCAACTCCCTGGCCTTCCGTTGGAACTCCTCAAACCTCGGCTGGTCCGGCGTGTTGCGGCCACGTTCGGACTTGTCCTCCACGTGGATGCCTGTGGTCCGGGTACCTCCGCCCGGGTTTGCGTTGAGCTGGACCTCTCCAAGCCGTTGAAGCAGGCGACTTGGGTCAGCCTCCCAAACGGTGACCGCTACCTCTAGCGGGTCTTATATGAAAATGTTCCTACCTTCTATTTTCGATGTGGCTTGGTGGGTCACCGTTTTGATGGTTGCAGTGTTGCCGCGGATGCCGGAGATGTTATGCTCTACGGCCCGTGGCTTCATGTGGCTCACCCCCGCCGGTAGCCTGGCTTTGTGGCTCGCCATCCGGAGCCGCGGATGGTGGCTCAGAACCAGGAACCTCCCCTGGATTTGAATTGCCCTGCATAGGATGTGGAGCCGCCGCCGGCGGCCATGCCCTCGCTTTTCGGTGCCTTGGTCTCCCCCCTGCAGGAGTGCGCTCAACGGTCATCTGACACGTCATCAATCTCTATCTCTCCCTTGCAGGTACCACGTTAGCGATCCGTGGCTCGCCGTATGTGTCTGCGATCCATGCTTTGCCACCCACGTCAACGATCCGCGGCTCATCGGCCGACGCCTCCGCCTCTCCGTGAACTAACACACTTGTGTTTCACTCAGCCACATCACCGATCCGATCCCCGAATCTCAACGGTCGTAACCTTGCCCTCGGATGCCCCCATCAGTACACGTGGTGGGATCTGATCTTGACTCGTGTGCGATCTCATATCCCAGCCATACACATGCGACGTCCTTTCCTCCACTAAGCAAAACTGCTCTCCCCCCTCGCCTACTCACATCTCCCCCTCTCCCCGGCTATCCTCCTCCTCTTCTCTGCTTTCGCCCATCGAGTCACCTCCTCTCGCTCCTCCGGCCATTACCCCCGTCTCTGAGGCTGCCAGTGTTAATGAAAGTCTCAATCATGCTAACTTCGCCTCTCTTGTCTCCAGGCTCCTTAGCTCTCCCCCGAATGGACTAGATCGACAACTGCCTACTCCTGATCTCTCGGAGGACGAGCTCGAGGACCCTGAGTTACTTCCCCCACCACGCGTGGAGAAGAAGAAAGCTCGCATTCTCAAGCCACAGCCTCCTCTCCCTGCTCTGAGACCACGGCGTGGCTCTTCAAAGCCTAAGGGTAAGACATCGTCTTCTCCTTCTTCCCCGGCCTCACCAACCTCTTCTTCTGTGCAGGTGTTGCCGCATCTTTCCTCCCCCCTCTGCGGTGTCCCCATGAGAGTCCTCGCCTGGAACTATCGTGGTGCTCACCGGGCAAAAGTTAGAGATATGACTAGTTACCTTATTCGACACCATAGACCTAACTTTGTAATTTTATTAGAAACACATGTGGATTCTGTAAAAATAAAATAGGTGATCAAACGTTTCGGTCCCGACTGGGACGAAATCTATCAAGAGGCCGTTGGCGCCTCCGGCGGCATCCTCCTGGCCTGGCGGGGCTAGGAAAATCAGGTTACTTCGCTCCACTCTACTCCTCAAATTATGCATGCTGCTATTTCCTTTAAGGGTTTTAATTTCCTACTTTCGGCGGTTTATGCTAGTACTATTGCTTCTGTTAGAATGCAGCTCTGGAATGAACTCTATACCTTAGATACTACCTCTCTTCCCTGGCTCCTAATTGGTGATCTTAATACCTTAACTTCTCCGAATGATAAATGCGGTGGTAAATCCTTCACAACCTCTTGCTCTATTAACGCATTAAACAACCTCATAAGCTCCCAAGCTTTAATTGATCTTAACCCCATTGTCACTCCTTACACATGGTGTAATAATCGTGCCCGGTATGGCTCGGATCCTTTGCCGTATTGACCGTGCCCTCCCTAACCATATGTGGCTATCCCAATATCCTACTATCACCCTCACTACTCTTACTCGTGTCTCGGATCATGCCCCTCTCCTTCTCCAAACTCATCCCAGACCTAGGACTAAAACATTTAAGTACGAACAATTATGGCTTTCTCACCCCGAACCTCATGCGATTGTTGAAAGGCATTGGGCTTTCGGCAACCGGCACGATACTATATCCAAAGCCCTCAACCTCATTAAAACTTATACTCTTAAATGGAATCGTGAATCTCTTGGTCGCTTAGAAATCCATGTTGAGAACGCCCTTCAGGAAATCTCCCGCATTGAAACCCTTGATGCCCAGCGGGGCCTTGCCCCCCACGAGCTTGATGCTCTTTGCTCAGCTTATCATCGCCATGCGGCTTACCTACGATAGCTTAGTCTCAAATGGTGGAGTAAATCTCGCACTAGCTGGCTCCGAAATGGAGGAGATCGCAACACCAGATTCTTCCACCTATTTACTATCATTAGGTGTAGCCAAAACACCATTTCCTCAATCATAAATGATGAAAATCAATTAATCACAAATCCTAGTCTCATTCGGAATGCATTTATTGAACATTATCAAGAATTATAGAAACCCTCTTTCCAGATCGACATCCCTCATGATTGCTAGCCTGCTCTTCCCTCCTTAGCTGATAGTTGGCACCAATCCCTTGTTGCCCTTGTTACTCACTCTGAGGTCACATCTGTGCTCTGGAGTATGCCCCCTGGTAAGGCTCCAGGACCGGATGGTTCACTACAGACTTCTACAAAACTTATTGGGATATAGTTGGAAATCACATTGTTAACGAAATCCAAAATGCCCTCAACTATAACTCCTTACCAATTGATTGGACTAAAACTGCTATAATCTTCATCCCTAAGTCTGCTCATCCTCGGCGGGTGAAGGATTTTTGCCCCATATCTTTGTGCAATGTCCTATATCGGCTCATGTCAAAGCTTCTCGCCAATCACCTCCGCTCAGCTTTAAACTCTCTCATCGACTTAAATCAATCCGCCTTCATTCCAGGGCGCTCAATTCACGATAACATCTTGATAACTCAGGAGCTCACCCACTCTCTAAACTCTGGACGACATAAGTATATGCTTCTCAAAGCAGACCTTGAGAAAGCCTTCGATCGGGTGTCCTGGGATGCCCTTCGCATTATCCTAAGTTGCATGAATTTCCCAGTGAAATACATCAACTGGATCTTATTATGTATCTCTTCCCCGCGCTTCTCATGCCTTACTAATGGAGTACCTTCCCCATCATTTACCGGCTACCGTGGTCTCCGACAGGGTGATCCTATCTCCCCTTATCTTTTCATTATTACTGCACAAGTATTTTCCTCGTTAATGACTCAACATGTCTCCGCTGGCCTCATTTCTCCTTTTCGCCTCGACTCCTTCAGCCTTTGCACTTGCTCTTCGCTGACGACCTTCTCATCTGTCCAAAGGCCACAAAAAAATGCCATTAACCTTCAAAAGATCCTACACATTTTTCAGTACCTCACTGATTAGAGGGTCAACCCTCTCAAATCCAAACTATATCTTCCCAAACTAAGCACTCGGCGTAAGCATTGCATTAGCTTGATCTTGTGCTTTAAAATCAGCTCATTTCCTTTTTGTTATCTTAGAGTCCTTATCTCACCAAAGCATATTCCTGGTGGGGATCACTCTTCAATTATCAACAAAATTTTCTCCCGCCTGTCAGGTTGGAAGCAAGGGGTTCTGAACTAGGCTGGGCGCTCCACCCTCATCAAATCCACCCTTACTTCTATACCCTTACACACACTCTGTCACTAACATCTCTTCTGGTATCATCGCCACAATTGAGTGCCTCTCTCGATCTTTCCTCTGGGATCCTAGGGGGAATCGTCGGGGCGCGCACTTGATACGCTGGTCCACTGCCCAGCTCCCTCATTTTTGTGGGGGTCTCAGAATCCGTAGTTTGCTCAACATCCGCCACTCGCTCATTGCCAAACGCATACAGGATCTCTTAAACAATTGGTCCACCCTCTGGGTAGCGCTCGTACTGGCTAAATATGGACCTTTACACCTCTGGGTGGACATGCCGCGAAACCGCATAGCTGACTCTTGGAAACTTATACTTAATTCTATCCCAACTCTTCGCTCTGGCTTCACCAAGAGTATTGGCTCTGGATCAAGTACTTCCATCCTTTTCGATCCTTGGATCTTCACAACGCCGCTGATCTACATGCCAACGTTCATTAATATGGACATTTGCCTTGATGACCTCTTATTTTATCTCAAATGGCTCTTGGAATTGCTCTTTGCTTTCGGATGTTTTTGCGTCTGTCCTCTGTGATCATGTGAAACATATTTACATCTTTCTAAATGCCAATGATGACGCGTGGGTCTGGTTGAACGATACCTATGAGTGTGCGAACGCAAAGTCAGTTTATCGTCATTAGTCACCGCCCTATGCCGCTGACTTCTGCTGGTGGGCCGCCGTGGCACATCGTTTGGAAGATTCCTGCTCCCCCGAAAATCCATATCTTCCTCTGAAAGCTTCTTCATTCTAAATTGCCCTTCCCTTATCGCCCACTATCTCTGGGAGTTATTGAATCTTCGAAATGAGGCTCACTTTAGATCATGGCATGCAACCGTTGACTCAGCTTGGGTAAGGGCTTTGGCCGGCTTTCATGAGTATGCTGACGCCCACGCACCTGAGGCAAGTAGCCCCTACGACCTACAGTCGCGGGTTCGGTGGGAGCCCCCTCCTCAGCATGGAGTCATTCTATTCACAGATGGCTCCTCCTCCGCTGGGGTCGGGGGTATTGGATTTCTGGCGCAATCTCATGACACGTCCTTTCATTTTGTAGGGTCATCTTTTGCTGTGGCTAACTCGGTCCTTGAGATGGAAGCTCGCGCCCTTCTCGCTGGCATCCAGGCTTGCTATTCTGAGGGTCTCTCTGATATATGCATCTATTCGGATTTAAAACTTCTGGTGCGCACCGTTAATCGGGTGCAAGGCTGTCCCATGGCGAATCCGGGGCATCCTTGCTGACATATGGCGCCTTCTTGCGGATATTCGTCC
This sequence comes from Pontederia crassipes, assembly GCA_030549335.1. Taxonomy (NCBI): domain Eukaryota; kingdom Viridiplantae; phylum Streptophyta; class Magnoliopsida; order Commelinales; family Pontederiaceae; genus Pontederia; species Pontederia crassipes. The sequence goes on along the minus strand of CM060195.1, from coordinate 21,134,332 downwards.
CATTGTTGTCTCCCACTATTTCCGTAGCGATAATCGCGCGGCTGATCATTTAGCTAAGCTGGGTAGACAACAACTTAGAAATAATTTTTGGCAGGGCAGGCCTCCTCTGGGCCTAGCTCCTTTTTTGTACTCGAGCTCTTTAGGAGCACCTAATTAATACAAAGTTAACCTTTTTTTTTAAAAAAAGGTATATTATGCTTATGTAGCTACTTCCTCTAATCGACAATGTGCTCTCTTTTGTTCTTTGCATTTGAGCCGTGGCATAGTATTCCATTTTCACGTGATTTGATTTTCGACCACGAGTACGAGTGCAACCATAATTCGTTCATGGAGAAGCTATGTGGACGATTCACTTCCGCAATTGTGATATTTTATGAACCTTCATATTATGTTTATTAATTTCTTCGGTGTCCAACAAATATGGCCTAATTGGCTATCTCTTGGCATTTAAAATGGTGTCTTCTCCTTATCCATTTTGAAACTTATCACTCCTGCCAAGAAAAGTTGTCAGGTCAATCTATTAAATTAGGGCGGCTCAAGACAGTAATCAAGAACTTGGTGGATCTAATTCTTAAAACTACAACAATTGCCAATTGCATCATGAAACAATCAGGAAAAAAGAATGGAAGCATTTTTGGGTTTGACACGCAAGGTATCGTGATCTGTAACATATGGAGAGCATTATATTTGAAAGATTTGTGATATTTTTTTTCTATGTTTTGAAGTACTCCAGAAGAAGATTTGCCTCTTGTAGAAGGGTCCATAAACTGTAACTGATGGCTACGTGCATTTGGCCATCCATTGTTAGAGATGTGATTATCTTGTCTTTATGATGATATATAAAACGGATGAGCCCACTTTACTACATTCTCCAAGTTAGGTTGATGAAAGATACATTGCAGCAGCAGATGCAGATGCATCATTATTTTGTACAAATATGCAGTTTGGCACGGTGCCTTGAGCTGCAGTGAACGTTTCTTGCATGCTCTCTCTAGTGGCTTGCACAGTGATAGTCCCAGTGGTCAGTTCCATCAGGAAACTTCTGGTACTCGCGCATCCATCTTTCATTTCCATTATTTGCTCCACCAGAGGGCCTGTCTTTCTCAACTGCATGCCGTCTGTGGCCAAGGTCCAAACCTATCGCTCTACTTCCATTCATCACCGTTCAAGATGATGTGTATGAATCCTCTGGTATGCATGCATCCATGAACTATACCCCTCTAATATGATCTTTTGATTGATCACTTGCGTTTGCAATCTACTCTCCTGCCACCGACAGCATCCGCGCAACATCAGAAGCCCGCTAGGATTTGGCACCCTCGTCTTGTTCATCGCTACGTGTAAGAAGCAAAAAAAGAACGCAAATTGTGATGAGGCAACAATTTTTGTTGGGTCAAATGAGACCACAATTTTTGTTTCCTATGCTTTGATATTTTCTCTTTTATTCTCTTTTTGGTCAGTATGATCTCCAGGTTGTGGTGGTTAATGCTCCACACAGCAAGAGGACAGAATAGAATATTGCCACGGCACGTAGTTTGAAAGGGACACTTCCATCTTATAGAAAGCAAGAAAAGATAAAGGCCAAGATGGAGTGTTCTTCCAAAAGTTCACTAGGACTAGGATGTCGAACAATTCATCATATATATGTGCCTCTAGTTTCATCCCATCAGCAAACTTCTTCATGTAGCCATGGCCGATCTTAGCTTCATCGTTGGAATTATAGGTGACTGGATCTTGATTCCATTGATATGTTGCCATTATATGTTTTCCATGCGCAACTATTGACATTTTTGTGTTTGGCAGGAAACATGATCTCCATACTTGTATTTACTTCTCCAATGTGAGTCTCAGAATTAAGTCCTCGTTCTTCCTCTTTCAACACAACGTACTGCTAAATAATTAATCTATTTGATTTTGAAACTCTGATGGAAATCCCTGCGTGTCATGATCTCAGAACCACTTTTCGGAGAATAGTGAAGAAGAGATCAACAGAAAGCTTTGAAGGGGCGCCTTACGTTACCACTCTGCTCAGTACTTCTCTGTGGTCATTCTATGGCCTACTCAAGCCAGGAGGATTGCTCGTAGTCACCGTCAATGGCGTCGGCAGCGTGCTGCAAGCCATCTACGTCACCCTTTTCCTCTTCTATGCTCCTAAGGACACGAGGGTAATACCTCTTTCTCTCTCACCATGCCGTATCTTGCTAATATTGCACTTATAACAACATTGCGTATGGTTTCAGATTAGAATGATGAAGCTGGTTGCCATGCTAAACGTGGGATTCTTTGGGGCGGTGGTTTTGTTCACCCTTCTAACACTTCATGGCAGCTTGAGGCTTACTGTGGTGGGAGTCCTCTGTGCAGGACTCACAGTTGGGATGTATGCTTCGCCCATGGGGGCAATGGTATGTAAAAGAACCCTAAACAATATTTATTTCATGGTTAAACCCTAAACATTAACTTAGATAATCATGTCTGATACAGAGGACAGTAGTGAAGACAAAGAGCGTGGAATACATGCCTTTTTCTCTGTCCTTCTTCCTCTTCCTCAATGGTGGAGTTTGGAGCGTCTACTCCCTCCTTGTAAAGGACTACTTCATCGGCGTAAGTCTTAGCTTTTTCCATAAAAAACTACGTAGTAATCAATAAGCGATGAATCCTCTCCTAACTACGTATTTATAGGTGCCAAACGCCATTGGTTTTGCACTGGGCTCAGTTCAGCTGCTCCTATACGCTATGTACAGGAAGAAGACTAAGGCAGTCGAGGGAGACGAAGAGGAGGGCTCGGCACACCTCGTCGGCAGCCGGACAATGGAGATGCATAAACATTTTGACGAGGAGGAGAGGCAGAGGATCATGGCATCATCTCAGACCGATGAGAAGCGGCACCTGAAGAAAGGGAGCAGCTTGCCCAAATCATCCGTTTCTCGCCAACAGAGCCTGCAAAAGATTGTGAAATCCGTCTCTCTAACTCCTTACGAGCTCCACTCCAATTTCCACCGCACCAGCCTTGCAGATAATCTTCAAACTTGATGTCTCGAAAGGCTAACATTTTAAGTCCCTTGCAAAGAAAGTTATATTATGCATATATGCATAATATAACTTTCTTTGCAAGGGATATATAGAGAAATAGAGAGGAAGATGAGTCTAGTAATATCTATATAGCTGCACGAGTACATATCATTTGTGGTAATTTTGAGACCGTTAAAAAACTTATATTATAATATTTTAGAAAGTTATACAGGTTTCCTAGAGGGATTTGTAAAGGAAAAAATAATACATAGCAAATTATGTTCTAGAAATATGTTTTGTTTGACATTATTAACAGTTTGATAAGCGAATAGCGATTTATAACTAGTGGATAGCGAATTAACTAGCGGATAATGGGTAGCAGATAATGATTAGTGATTAGAAGCCGTAACAAATAAATAATTGGTAAATTTAATTGTATAATTAGTTAATAAATATAAAATGACATAATTATATACATGAGAAATTATTTAATTTAAGCACTATACATATTCTATTATAATCCAATAAATTAATTATGTATATATTAATAAAATAAAATAAAATTTGATAACTAATTTTTTCTTAAAATATATAGAAATTTATATTGATAATAAATTTTATATAGTGCACCCATGATATAAAAATGATTAATTGTGAAATTATTTTTTATTCATTGTTAACATATAAATAATTTGTAATTAATTAAGCATTAATATAAAAAGAAATATAATTAAATGATTATAAAATAAAAATGAAAAAATAATAAGATAAGTTAGAAAGAAATAATGTATTTGAATAAGGATAAAATTGAAAAAATTTATAAAATGCCAACCTCTAATTACTAAACGTTAGTAGAAGTAGTTTTTCAATATTTTCGTATGAAACGCTACACGCTTCATTTACCAAACAAAAAGCTAACATTTGAACTACTAAACACTACTTGAAACTCTAACTTTGATATTGCCAAACAGAGCCATAATGTTGAATGTTTTAATCTTTTGAAAGTGAAATCTAACCTCTCACATCCGTACCTAGGAGCTGCTTGTTTATTGTTGTACATGTTTTAATTGATAAATCGTGACAATAATATAATCTAAGGTTCCAAAATTGGTTTCTCGTGGCGAATATTTTTCTTGGGGCGCTATGATTTTTGTTCATCGAGATTATCAATAAGGGTACCAAATTAACAAAACTTGAATTAGCGAGTAAATAAATGTGAAAACCCAGTGGTAATAAATGCATACACATCAACATCGTTGTCCTAATCTCAATTACTTTACATATTACATAATAAACACCCCAAGTTTGATGCTATAATAATAAAGTCTCACATACAAACTTGACATAATAATAATCGACGTCTATCAATGTGCACATGTTCATTAGATGAATGTCGTTGCAGACCCGGATCAATCGCCATGCAGGAGATTAATTACCTGCGAGGATCATCACAAAAAAGAAAACCTTCATTAGCACAAGACCAAGGGTTTGTTTGGATTAAGAAATAAGAGGGTGGGGGTGGAAAATGAAGAGGTGAATTCTCTAAAATCTTGTTTGACAAAATTTATTTTAAAAATTATGAGGGATTTGGTGGCATGGGTTGTACCTCTACATCTCAAATTTTTTATTCCACCAAATTGGTGGAATAAGGAAGGTTAAAATTTTTTTAGACAAAATTATCCTTAATTAAGATTATTTTATTTACCCTAATCGCTTTGTTACTTTCTTTTCCTCATCTCCTAATCTATCATTCTCTCTGCTACGTGCGAGACTCCTGTGATTTTTTGTCATCTCCTGATCTCTCTATATATGCTATGTCGTCCTTGCAGGCAATAATTTGCTAATTCTCGATGATAATTTTCGAAGTTTGCTCTCTCTTTTTCTCTCTCTCAATTCTTGATCTAACAATAATTTCTCTCTCTACTCTCTCTCACAATTCTTGATTTCTTGGTTTTGCAGATAACAATATCTCTCTCTCTACCCCTCTTTCTCACGGTCCTTGATTTCTTGGTTTTGCACGCAACAATCTGAAACTCTCGATGGTAGATAATTTTTGAGGTTTCCTCTCTCTCCTTCATTTCTTGATTTTGCAAACAATAATTTGAAACTCTCAGTGACAGAGAATTGCTCTCTCTCTCCTTGATTTCTTGATTTTGTAGGCAATAATTTGAAACTCTCGATGGTAGATAATTTTTGAGATTTTCTCTCTTTTGTTGATTTCTTGATTTTGCAGGCAATAATTTAAAACTTTTGGTGGCAGATCATTTTTGAGGTTTGCCCTCTCTCTCATTGATTTCGTGGTTTTATAGGCAACAATTTGAAACTATCGATGGTAGACAATTTTTGATGTTTTCTCTCTCTTTTGTTGATTTTTTAATTTTGCAGACAATAATTTAAAACTCTCGGTGGCAGACAATTTTTGAAATTTTTTCTTTCTCTATCTTCTCTCTCCTTGATTTCTTTATTTTGCGGGCAATAATTTAAAACTCTCGGTGCAAACAATTTTCGAAGTTTGCTCTCTCTCTCTTCTTGATTTTGTAGTTTTACAAGCAATAATTTAAAACTTTCGGTGGTAGATAATTTTCGAGGTTTGCTCTCTCTCTCCTCTCTCTCCCCTCTCTCTCCTTTATTTCTTGATTTTGTAGACAATAATTTGAAACTCTCGGTGGTAGATAATTTTTGAGTTTGCTCTCTCTCCTCTCTCTCTCTTTGAGGTTTGCATTTGCTTATTATTTTATTGTTTATTTTTTTAATTTATAATCTCGTATGTCCTATTTCGATATTTTTATTTTCATTTTTTTAAAATATAATAAACGTGTATTTTTTATTAATAAATATGCATTATAGAAATCCAATTATGAATTAATAAATATGTATCATATATTACAATCGATATTTTAGACAATAAAATAAATGTATTAAAAATTTATTTCAACCACATAATTTTTTATTATCCAATGATAATAATAATAATATATAATAAATCTTTTCAAGTTTATTTAACTAAAAAAATTTCAAGTTTCAGCTCCTCTTGTACTTTACCTTCCAATATTAACTTGTACTATAAAGTAAACAATTTATTAAGTAATATAAAAAAGAATAAAACCTCATGTAAAAAAGACTTTTATCTAAATTAACCTCTCAAACCACATGTTTTAAGTATTGTATCCAAACAAAAGGCGGTTTAGCTTATTCTATCATTTCCCATTATTTTTATCCAAACATGGGGTTAGTAAATTTATACCACACCACCGTTCACCACCTCCTTCCACACCATTCCATTCCACCCCTCCATTAGTTATTTCCCAAACAAACCCCAAGTGTGATAAAATCATAAATAAGCCATATAAAAGGTCCTTTAAGTACAAGAATGGATGGACCAAACATTTACCTTTCATAATAATGAAATCATCATATAATAGGAAAGATGGAGTATGATTCACGACATGTAATCATTAGCTTTTCAATTCCTTCATTATGATATCCAAAACAATGATAAGAGGATCAATCTTTGACCATAATAAAAATCACAACTTCATTTGATCATAATCATCATGTGATGGTTATCTTTCACTTTGGAAAGGAAAATGAATTAATTCTCTTAACCATTATTCATCATCTTTATGATTGGTATTCGATAGATCATTGATTCCATTAAACGGTCGTTGTTGTGAGCAAGTTTTCTTGCTTTGATATCAGTAATTGATGAAACAATGTTCTTTATTTGATAGTAGAAATCAATAAATTAGTAGTCCTTATTCAATATCATCAGTTCATTTATTATTAGGACTTGATACTTGCATCATCATCATCATATCATGTAACATCTCATTTAATATTATCTTTCAATTACAACATAGTCCTTTCATCATCATCACCACCACCACCACCACCACCACCATCATCATCATCATGTAAAATTTTATTTCATTTTTTCTTTCAACATTCATTTAGTTTGAAGAGCTCTCCACTTTAGAATATTATATGCAAAAAATACAATAGTTTGTCTTAATGTCAATGGGGAATCAGTGCAACGATAAGTGCCTTATTATAGGAGAAGGATGCATTACCTTAGATGGAATCATTTTTGTTATTTAGGGTGGACCAATTCCGCACAAGAGGAACAATAGTCATATGTGTGTGGTCTTCACCAACTCGTAGTTTCTTTTCTTTGCTTTCAACTATGCTACTTGCCCCTCTATGTAAACGTCAACATTTTTAGTTCTCCTTTGATAGGTCTAGATGTTGACAATCCTAATTTTTCAGTTTTTATCTTTCTTACCTTACTATCATCTTCTAGTCATATTGATTCTAAAATCACATCATATGGAAGCAATGGATACTCCAATTAGTGATGTATATCAATATGAAAATCAACAATCAATATGAGGATCAATCGATTTGGTATAATACATATATTTCATTCTTTATCATCATATGCATTTATCAATTTAATCAATGAATGTGGGAGCAAGGAGAATCTCTAACAATAGCATAAGTCATTTGGAGGAGTTTGTGATCAATGGGGATTGAATTTGTTGGATCAAAGTTTTAATGCCTTATATAATTATATTTTGATGATATAAACTTCGGAAGATTAAAGTTATATGTTGAAAAAATTTAAATTAAATAGATAACTTTATGCACTAAACTTTGATTAAATAATTAACTATGGTCTTATAGATTCTGGATGAATGATGAATATTAAATTTGTAGAGAATTCTGTTAGCTATCTATAGAATCAAAGATTATCTAATTTGAATAATCATGCAAAAAGTTATGCTCAAAATAGTACATATCAGTCAACCTGTCGGTCGAAGCAAAGAAGGTCAGTCAAGACAATACTGGTCGACCGATCAATACTGAGCCTGCCCCGATCGACTTAGAGATTATACCGATCTGTGTACTGATCTATAGTCCGATCGATCGAGAGCAAATCAGCGCAACGGTCATATAGACCGGTCAACCGGTTCATTAATGCGGTCGATCGATCTCTGGCTGGAATGAATGGTAACGACTAGTTTTGAATGAGAAAATTATGAAATAAATTCTAGACAAATTTTTCACATGCTGAAGCCTATAAAAGGAGTGCCAAAGCTAGAAAGATCCATCCAAGAATTGAAGAAAAACTTCAAGTTATCAAAAGAATATTATTTCCTTGAAGTTTTCATTTCAATTTTTCTCTTCTTTCTCTCTTCCACTCTTGTGAGCTTGTCATTGTAAAAGAGAGAAACAATTATTTAGAAAAATAGAGAGAGCTCCTGTGTAAAAGATGTTCCATATCTTACCTCTTGAGCGAGAGAAAAGATTAGCTTCTTAGGAGGAGAGGTTGCCTTGCCTCTCAAGGTGGAGAAAAGATGGTTGATGTAAAGGGCTTTTCTTCCTTGTCCCATTTGAAACAAATGAAGAGTTTAGTGGAATCTCCGGTAGTCTCGAGGTCGAGAAGTCGGAGCGGGAATGTAGGCCAAGTGTGACCGAACATCTTCAACAACCACCCGTGCAATTTGTATTTGCATTCTCTCTCTCTTTCCCTTTCATATTATGTCTATGATCTGAATTGCATTGATTTAAAAGGATTAACGAATCGATTTTAAGCTTCCACAATGATTTTTGTGAAATCGATAATTTTCATTTTAAACACCAATTCACCCCCCTCTTGGTGCCTTTGGGATCCTACATAATTGATTAGATTTGATTTGATAAAAAAGAGCATGGCCTATGTCAAACTGGACATTTGATATTTCGGAGATCGTTTGGTTCAATTCAAGTTGTCTGGTCATTCCAAGACCGATAAAATTTCATATGTCAAAAGGTGGGGTGAACATATGATTATAATAAACTTATCTAGTCATTTCAAGATTGTTACACAATTCGACATCTGTGAAATCGAACGTACGATCTTACTTGGACAAAAGAAATGTCGAGTGTCGACCTTGAATATTTTGAATGCCTAGGTCACTTGCTAATCCAATTTGTCAAATTCTTGTGATTTCATATTGTTCATCATTCTAAATGTCCAATTCAAGGCTCCAGATATTTGATATTTTGTAGTTGAATAAGTATCATAGTGTGCAACTTTTCAATCATCAAGTCCTAATCTTTATATGTTCGAAACATGCAACAACTATTTTTTGCTGCCAAATTTGGTCGTCAAAACTTCGTTTCGATCGTACCAATATTGTAACAGCATCACATGTTATTAAGAATGTCCTTATATGTCTGATTGGTTTTCAAATGTAAAACATTCATAAACATGTCAAAAGACCTACTTTACACATGGTAGTCCAATGGTCAGTCATAATAATTTTCATATTCCTATCATAAATCATTTGAGAACATTTTCTTGAACTCAATTTGCAACAAGTACATAATCACCATAGAAGATAATGTAGGCATGTATTATGACTTTGTTATGGGTAATCATATATATAACATCTCAGTAATGAACTAGGGCCTACTTGGGTGCATCCTTTTGGATCCAAACCACATCAAGCTGAAATGTATTTATCAATGATATGTATTAATATGCTTGAAATCCACGAAAATATATCATCAAGCATGGATTTTAATCACTACAAAAAAATGCCAAAAATTGTCAAAAACTCATCGCAAAGTTAAGTTTGCGATGGATATTATGGGAGGGAACCGTCAGAAAATTGCTAGTTGCAAACAGTTTTCAATGGCTCCATCACAGCCGTGGGAAGTTCCTACGGCCTGAGCCGTGAAAAACATTTGCCACGGTTTCAGCCATGGAAAAGTTCCCACTACTTGGATCGTTGGAAACATTTCCCACGACTCATGGTGGGGGAAGTTTCTATGACTCTAGCCATGGGAAACATTCACACGGATTAGACTATGGGAAGTTCCCACAGCGAAAGCCGTGGGAAAAGTTTCCCACCGCTCGAGCCACGGGAACTTCCCATGGCTCATGCCATGGGAAACGTTTCCAACGACCCAAGCCGTGGGAACTTTCCCGCGGCTGAAGCCATGGCAAACATTTACGTTTCCCATGGCTTAGGTTGTGGGAACTTTCTATGGCATGAGCCGTGGGAACTTTCTACAGCATGGACCATAGCCGTGGAAAATGTTTCCCTAAGACTTTTTTATGGTCTCAACCATTGGAAAGGTTATTTCAAATATTAAAAAACTGCTCGTCCACAGCAATTTGCTCATAGCTTGAACCAGCCGTCGGTAGCCTGTCGGTCGTCCACAAATAGCCTATTGGCCACAAACAGTTGGACAAGCCACTTGGCAGCCGATCGGACGCCCGGTGACCAAATCTAGCCACGGGAGACCAGATCAAGCAGAGAGACCTAATCGACCATCAGGCGACCAAATCCGGCCGCCCGTAGCCTGATCTCATGCCGGGCGACCAGCTCCAGCCACTTGCAACCAAATCACATGACAAACGACCAGATTCGGCTGCCTGGAGCCCAATCGCATGTCGGGTGGCCAGATCCGATGTGGGAGGCTAGATTAGGTCACCCGCAGCCTAATCGGCCACTGGGGGATCTGGCCTCGAGAGACCAAATCAGGCCGCAGGAGGCCTGATCGGCGATCTGGGAGCCAAATCACACTGCGGGGGGCTTGATCGGCTGTCGGTTAGCCAGATCCGACCGCCCGTAGCCACATTGATAGTCCGGCGACTAGATCCGACCGCCCGCAACCAGATCGGCCGTCGGGCGACTAGATCCAGCCGCGGGAGGCTAGATCGGTCGCTGGGCGATTAGATCCGGCCGCGAGAGGCCATATCGTGAGAGAGGGAGAGGGAACTGGAGAGGGAGAGAGTGCCATCAGCGAGAAAGTGCCGAAGGGAGAGAGTGTCGTCGGAGAGAGAAAACGCTTATGACTTATTTTAATTTTAAGATATTAAAACATCAAGTGTTATCAATAAAAAGCAAGTGATAATCAATTTTTTATCAAACAAAAACATTTATTATTTTCAAGTCATAAAATTCTTTTATACATCAAAATCATAGGCATCATATAATTATATTGAATAAAACATATTATGATGTAAAATAGTATACAAGGTCCATATAAATCAACATATTTTGAGTGTGAAGAATTATGCATGCAAACTTTAGTATTGATATGAGTGTCCTTGTTTTTCATTAATATGATTTTCACATTGAATTAGTAAGATAGTTCAAAAATGTCAATTTAGCAACCATTATGCATGTAACATATTCTCATCAAACATATTTAATCAAAATATGTAATATAGACCCTTTCAAAATTAGATGAGCAACATAATTCTCGTATGCACAAGAATCATAGTCTTTTATCAAGTATTATATTTATGCATATATTATGATTTTAACTCTATTTCAAATCGAAGTTGAACCATTACAATCAAAGATAAAGCTCTTGGGGATTAGAGTCTTAGAGTAAGGTTCAAAGCTATAAGTTATAGATACTTATTACAACATTTGGGTGTCCTAAGAGGTGAGTGATCTTTAGAACTTTAACTCTATTTCAAACCGAAGTTGAACCGTTACAATCAAAGATAACGCTCTTGCGGATTAGAGTCTTGGAGTAAGGTTCAAAGTTATAAGTTATAGATACTTATTACAACTTTTGGGTGCCCTAAGAGGTGATACATCCATTCACTTTACTTAGAATAATTCTTCTCATTACTTGTGAAGCACACCTACAAACAAAAATTATTTGCATTTTGGTACCCAAACTTGTTTGGGTCCAACATGCATGATTAATTTTGGTTCCTTTAGGAACCCACATTAATTTCATGCCCATATTAATAGATTTTTTTAATTTGACATTCAAATGAATAATGACCATGAGTATTACAATAATGACAAATAGTAGGTGGTCTAATAAAATGATCATATTTAAACTTTAAATAATCATAATGAGAAGCATGAGAAGGTTTAGCATTAAAAGAGCGATCATAAGAATGTTTATTCTTCAAATAATAATCATCAGCATGCTTTGGTTTTGAAGAATGAGAATATTTAATATCCTTTTGTATTTTTGACATTTTTCTTTAAATTCATTTCCTTTTTATAATCATTAGAGTTTGTAAACATTTTAATAGGCTTCTTAACATTCCTATTATGTTTCAAAGGCATAGCACTTTTATCATGTAAAGTATTTTGTAAATAAGTTATTTTCTTTTGTGATTCATTTTGTAATATAATTAACTTTGAATTTTCTAGCTTCGAGTGAATCAATTTCCTTTATCAAAGTTTCACTTTCAACTAAACATGCATTCTTTTCATTTTTTTGTATTTTCAAAATCATTTTTCATAATATGAAAATCATTCATCAAAGTTTCATTTTTAACTTTCTTTATGAACATGAAGAGCAATATCAACATCATCATCACTATCACTAGAAGAAGAAGAAGAAGTTAGCGTTACCTCGTTATTCTCACTTTTTGCCATTAAGCATAACACTTCATCTTTGGATGTCGTGGATGTAAAACTATCATTTTCTTCATTGTCCACATCCGATGTGTCTTTTTTGTCAAAGTCACTCCCTTCATAACTATTTAACAAAACTTGCCAAATCTCATGAGAAGTGGAGCATTTAGAAATAAGATTCATGCCATAAGAATCTAAAGAGGAGTAAAAGATATTTTTGGCATTGTAGCCAAGTTTTTCAATCGACATTTAAAAATCATCATATTAAAAAAAATGAAAGATCAATAGAAACACCATTTATACTTTTCTTTAGATTTTCAAAACTATTTTCTAAAACTTCCCGCATATCAAAATCAATAGAACAAATATCAGCTTTCATTCTAATTTTCCAAGAAAAAAAAGAATGGCCTTTAAAATTCGATGGGTCGAAAATGGAATGACCTTCTTCAAAAAATAATGTCATACTCTAAAAGATGGTTAAATATTTAATATAAGAACAACTTGGCCCTGATACAATTGTAGGATCGAAAGCACCAAGAGGGGGAGGGTGTAAATTGGTGTATAAAAATATAACCAAAAAATCGTAAAAGTCAATTTTGTAGAAAATATGATCACAAGCAAGTAAAAGGCAAGTAAGAAGAATCAAAACTCAAGAAGGCATAATATGTTGATGAGGTTCAGCCCAACTCCTTGGCCTACGTCCCCGCTTCGACTTTCCGACCTCGAGACCATGCAAAATTCACTAGCCTTCTCTTTTCTTGTAGGGAGAGAATAATTCTTTTTACACCACAATGCTTTTTTCTTCGCTTTAGAGGTAAGGCACACCTCTATTTACAAGAAGCTCTCAAACTCACTAAATAAGAACACAAAAATTTCCTCCAATTCTCTCTTCTTATAAAGAATGCTCACACTTAGAAACTAGAACAGGGAAGGGATGATTTACAAGATTAAGCTCTAGAAAATGCTCTGGACTTGAAAGATGTAATTGAGTAATTTTCCCTTACTTGGATGGCCTTCTTTCAGTCTTTAGAATCCTTTTTATAGGCTACTCTTCAAAATATGATAGTTGCAAAGCTTTTTAAAATTATACTATCACTTCTATAACGGTCGACCATTTTAATTTCAATCATCCTTTTTGAATAGAAACTAGCCATTGCGCATTTTGTCATATGCTCAACAGTCGATCGTTATTGTTTCGTTCATCCATTTTGTGAATAAAATTAACTATTGCGTTTGTCTTTTCTGCGCAGTTATCCGTTGATGATAGACCGTAGAAGGATTTAGTCGTTGCCATTGCTTTAGCTCCCAGAATGGTTGACCGAAAGTGATTCGGTCGTCCGATTTAGAAATGTCAATGCTCTCTGTAATCTGCGATCGTTCATGCAGCAATTTCGGTCGTTCGATTTTGACATTTTTGTTCTTTGCTACCAAGAGTGGTCGACCGTTATAGTTTCTGTCGTCCGATTTACAAATGTTTTGTTCTCTATAATTAGCGGTTGTTCCGACAGTAGCTTCGATCGTCCGCTTTAAACCGGTCATCCTTTTTCACCCAGAACGGTTGACCGATATAGTTTCGGTCGTCCGTTATTCATTGACAGCCTGATAGACTTGCACTATTTTATACATAACCATTTGCACAGTTATCTAAATAAGATGATTTTTTATTCTATGGAAATCTGAATTCTTTACAACTTTGATATTCATCATTCATCCAAAATTTAATTAAATCATAGTCAAATATTCAATCAAAGTTCAGTGCATAAAGTTGTCAATTTCAAATTAAACTTTTTAGACCTTTACTCTTTTATACATAACTTTTCATAGGAGTATACGAATGAGATGATTGTTTATTCTATGTAAAGCTAATGTAATTCTCTACATCTTTGATATTCATCATTCATCCAAAATCTAATGAATCATAGTCAAATATTAATTTAAAGTTCGATACACAAAATTGTCCATTTCAAATGAAAAACATTTTAGACCACTACTCTTTTATACATAACTTTTCGTACCAGTATCCAAATGAGATTATATTTGATTCTACGAAAAGCTAACAACTTTATTTACAACTTTTATGTTCACCTCTTATTCAAATCTATTGATAAATTAATCAAATATTAAATCCAAGTTTAGCACATAAAAATATCAACTTTAAATAGAACTTGTCGACCTTCACTCCTTTTTTTAATAACTTTTTATATGGTTGTCCAAATGAGGTGATAATTGTCTCCAAAGATAAAAATGTTATATATTAAACTCTTTATCGAAATCACATGATAGAATATTTAAATATTAAGTGCAAGTTTAGTACATAAAAATATCAACTTCAAGTTGAACCTTTTGAGCTTTGTGGTTGTCCCAATGAGGTGATTCTTAATTTTTCTACAAGATAAGAAAGTTATCTATAACTTTTATATTCACCTCTTAATGTAAATCTCATGGCAACATATATAGACAAATATTAATTGAAAGTTTAGTGCATGAAGTAACTCATTTCTATTTAAACTTTTTTGACATTTTAAATATAACTCCATTCTTTTGAGGTTTGTATCATCAAAATATAATCATATAGGGAATAAAAACTTTGCTCCAACAAGGTTCAGTACGACGCTGATAAGCATGGGTTGTGCTGGACCCCTATTGTTCACCCAAGAGTAATTAGGAGGATTCCTCAGCCTTGTATTGTATGAATTTCCCCCAACACCGTTCCTGAAAGCATTATTAGAGACAGTTAGCATCCTCAAAATTTTGTTGGCTAAACTTCGTACCTGCTTTGACATTCATGATTAGGATGCCCTCCTCCACACATATCACATGTAATTTCATAGATATTGCTAATAGGTTTTGAGGTCATCATCATGTCCAGCTTCTTTGTCAAAACATCCAATTGAGCTTGAATATGCATTGAGTTGTCCGCTTTATACATTCCAGCCTGCTTTACTCTTGCATTTTGCCAATTGTTCAAGGCGAGATTATCAAATAATCTGTAAAGATCTTCTGGAGACCTGTCAGCAATGGTTCCTCCAGCGGCAATGTCTATCTTGTCCTTTATCTCAGCTGATGCACCATTGTAAAAGTACTGGATTTGTTGGTAAAGAAGGATGTTATGATTCGAGACTTTACTGACGAGATCTTGAATCTATCCCAAGCTTCATGCATAGACTCTTTATCTCATTGACAAAATGAAGATCTGGCGGCCTTTTGTGGTGGGCAGCATTTGTTAATGAATGATTGACGCATTTCTTCCTAATTTGTTATGGTGCCCATTGGCAATGTAATGAGCCAAGTATAAGATTTTCCTTTCAAAGAAGAAGGAAAAAGTCGTAAATGAACTGCATCATTTGTTACTTCCTAAAATTTAAAAGTTGAACACAATTGGATGAATTTTGTAATGTGGTCGAATGGATCTTCATCTCTATATATCTCCTCCCAATTGTGTGTTTGATATCATTTGAACTGTTCCATGCTGGATTTGAAAATTGTTTGCATCTACTTCAGGAAGTGTAATACTCCCTCTCTCATCCTCCATCTGTCCCATAGTTCGGTACACATGTGGAGGTGGAAGAGGTGGTGGCTGCTCAATTTGTCTTTGTTGATTTGCCATTTTAACAATATTAGAAATTTTCTTCTTCAATCTTCTGGCAGTTCTTTTTATTCCTTCACCCTTGGGATCTTTTTATAGATATATTAATTTCGTTAGTGATTAGGGCTCATTTCTCCTTTTTTTGACCTGAAATATGATCGTTATGTGCATCTGCCCAACGGTTGACTACTCCTCATAGACTTTGAAATCATTGAAAGCTCAAATGGTCTCACTTTTTTTACTGAACAGTCGACTAGTCACTTAACCAGTTGAACTAATGGCGATTGCTCTTTGTATTAATTTAATTTGACATCAATGCTGCTGATGCATGCAAAATATAACATATTTTAGATTATTATTTTAATTAATTTTTATATAATTTGATCATGGCATGCATCATTTTAGATCACTTTTAGTCGTAATTCCGGATTTATCAAATTTAATTGTTAATTTTTTGAATATTTTAACTGTGGATGGATTAATTAAATTGTGATTATAATTTTGCAGAAAAAATCGAATACATAATTATCCAAGGATTATATTTGATCAAGAATGGACATATCGGCCAATAAATCATCAAAGATCTATCTATATCGGCCGAGACTCCTATCATATATGAAGTTTATCGACCGCAAAACATCCAATGTTTTATTACTATCGGCCGTAATTGTTAGGGGGCAAATGAATTTTGTGGCCGAGATTGTTATCGTTTTGGGCGAGATAAGAAGTTACTCATCGTATCGGCCGAGAAATCTAGGATGCAAACGGGTTTTGTGGCCGAGATTTAGAAAGTGATGTCATTTTATCGGTCGATAACTCAATCCTTGGGCGAAGTCATCGTGTTGGCCGAGATTTGAAGGGGGTAAAGATAAAAGAATCTTCGTTTTGGCCGATATTTGAAGGGTGTAAAGATAAGAATGTGTATCTTTTTGGGCGTAACAGATAAAATAACTTATAGTTTTGGCCAAAATTCAGAGAGGAAAGTTTATCGACCGTAATCAACTCAAGTTTTATCCCATGAAATTAAATTCGACCATATGATTTTATCGACCGTGATCCGCTTGAAGGCCGTCCACACCTTTAAATAGGGGAAGTTACCGTCATCCCAACTGATGCTATGAAGTTTAGGTTTCTTCCATGGCGAGTCGTGAGTCTGTAGGCTACGACCAAAAGGAGAGAGGTGCGATGGCTAGAGGTTGATCGCGATCCTGATCAAGTCCGAGAGGTTGCCCGACTGTCTGCCCAATTCGAGAGTTCTACTTTTATTTTGGGTGTAATTCTTCTAATTATTATTGTTATTTTGTTATTATCTCTCCAGAATTTCTAGGATGAACTCCATACTTCTATTTATTTCATTTTAGGAGATTATTATTGAGGGGAAACTATTTGGACCCTATATTATTTGTTTTAATCTTTTCTGATCAATTAGTTAATTGTGCTTAGTGCTTTTAATTTAATTATTTGGATTTCTGAGTTGAGTAATTACCAGCTTGTGGACTATTTGATTTCAAAATTCATTAATTAAATTAATTAATTTTATATGAAATTAATAATTGACATAAATTTGATAACTAGTGTATGGAGAAATAAATTTGTGTGGTCTGTTAATCTATACTTAACAGTCTAGAATTTTCATATTAATGCATCTTAATTTTAATCTTATCTAACGAATACTAGTTTGTGGGACTTTAGGTTTGATTAAATATAAGATAGTTTGATTTGCCGGATTAAATAGCAGAATTATCAGTTTGTGGACTCTGTGATGTTAATCTTGTAAATTAATAATTTGGGAAATTTTCTAATCCATCTTTAAAGATTAAATTTATCTTTTACGGTTCAAATATTTATCCTGATCTATTTTCATCCTAAGGCCTAACTTCAACACCATTATCTTATCTTTATCTTATTTTCTTTATTTTATTTCACGAAACCCTTTTTCCAAAATTCCATGTTTTCCTCTCTTATTAATTTATAAATTCAGATATTAAATTAATAATATTCCTCGTGGGTTCGACACTCTTTACTCTTTTTTACTATATTACTTGAGTGACTAGTGCACTTGCTAGCGATCTTATTTTGCTACATCATCATACGCATCAAGTTTTTGGCGCCGTTGCTGGAGAATATTTTATTAATTAATTTCTGATTTTTATGAATTATTAGGAGATGTAAATAAATTGTAAATAATTCTTTGTAAATATATACTATTTGTTTTAATTATTTTTATTTTGTGAATAAACTAACATCTTTTTTTTGCAGATAAAGATGTCACGATATTATCAATTGATTTTCGATTAATTTTTGTTGACTTTCGTCGGATTTATTGGAAATATTATCGGATGATTTGTGCCTCTTGATTTCTGAGTTCTAAACTTTGTGTTTTGCGGCTGACACGTTTGATCTGTGATCATATTTCATTGATATCGATCGTAGTATTATGGTTTCTGTTTTGCGCCCTATATGGGTCAAGTTTTGACTTAATCTGCTTACGCCGGTGTGGCTGTTATTCCTTTTCGGCGTGATTTTTAATTGTCGCCTTTGATTAATACAAGATTTTCCAAGTGTTGATTCCTTTTGACCGTAAAGTTAAATCCTCATGTTAGACGTCTGATATCCCCTATGAATAAACATGTATATTCAGAAGTCGAACAATCTTTTACGCCCGGGGACTTATCTCTCGCGGTTTTGCGCCCTAATAATTTTGAGTGATCAAACCACAGTTAATTAAAGTTCTAAAGTTTTGCACCTCCAATGAGTATCCGATTTGATATATCTTATTTGACTTTTTCTGTCGTTTCTCGCTGGACCATTTAAAAAAAAAGATTTCTCTGATGTTTTGCGTTGAACCTTCGAGAAAATTTTAATATTCTGGATTCTGCACTTAGTTTGAGATTAAGTTGATACATCCCATCAAGAAAATTTTGCACCGAATTCACTGAATTTATTTTACAAAAAGAATTTGTGCCTAAACTTCTGGTCAAATTTCAATTTTTAACTCTTGCGCCAACCTTTATACTCACAAGCACAATGTGACAAATTTATTCTAGTCTAAACAAATTTATCTGATCATATATGATAAAAGTGACACTTTATGTTTTAAATGGCCATAATTTTTGTAGTATATGTAAATTATCTGTATAATTTTTTTAGTTGTATTATTTTTTCTGTAAATAATTAGTTATTTTGTAAATAATTTAACATATTTCTTTTTTGCAGAGATAAGTTTTGGATAATTTTTTTTAGGATAATCAGAGGATGTTGCGCAGCTCGAATTATTCATTTGGCATCTCATCTTATTAATTGTTACAATGATTCCGTTCTCTTGATGATTTTTTGGTTTGAATTCTAAAAAATTTGATCTATCACGCCCATATCGGATTTTCAATTTTGAAGACTATCGACTTTTCTTTTTATAATTTTCTGATGTGATTTATTGCAAAATTATGTGATTTATAATTTTCAGTGCTTCGATTTTCACATTTACGGACGTGATTCATGCTCTTAACGGTGCCTATAATTTCGGGATTTGGCGCTTTCAATTTTTTTTCTTTTTACTCATTACGCCTTGCATTTGTTGGCACTCATATTACGCCCGCAATTTGCCATTGACGGCCGAAACCTTTCTAACTTGCAACATGTTAACTTAATTTTGGCAGAAATGTTGGATAGCTTTTCCGCGGCCAAGCAAATTTGTCTTATGATCACGTTGATTAAGGCTCTGTTTGGCATTACTAGCGATTTGACGAGCGGATAGCGATTTAACTAACGGATAGCGGATTAACTAGCGAATAGCGGGTAGCGGATGATTATTAGCGGTTAGAGGTTATAACAAATAAGTGTTTGGTAAACTTAGCGGTAGAATTAGCTGATGAATATAAAATGACATAATTAGACATATGACAAATTATTTAATTTAAGCACTATACAAATTATACTATAATACAAATAAATTAAATATTTATATCTTAATTAAATAAAATAAAATTTCACAACTATTTTTTTTTTGTTAAAATATATTTGAAATTTATATTGATAATAATTTTTATATAGTGCACCCATTATATAAAAGTAATAATTGTGAAATTATTTTTTATTCATTGTTAACATATAAATAATTTGTAATTAATTAAGCATGAATATAAAAAGAAATGTAGTTAAATGATTAAAAAATAAAAATGAGAAAATAATAAGATAAGTTAGAAAGAAATAATATATTTGAATAAGGGTAAAATTGGCAAAAATTATAAAACGCTAACCTCTAAACGCTAAAAGCTAGTAGAAGTAGCTTTTCAATATTTTCATATGAAACGCTAAACGCTACTTATTTTTGTCATTTACCAAACAAAAAAAATTAGCGTTTGAACCGCTAAACGCTAGTTGAAACGCTATTTTTGGTTTTGCCAAACAGAGCCTAAATCTCTCTTTGAAAGGTTTCCTATTATTCTTTTGGGCCTTCGGTTTAATATTTAAGCATTTGATAAGTGGATGACTCTTGGCGCCCATGTGTTTAATATTGTTTAATTTTGTTTCGGCCGTAATTGATTTTCTCTGGATTCTGCGCGTAATGGATTTTTTCTCTGGATTTTGCGCCCGCAATTGATCTTACTTATTTTGCACCCGCAAGTTGCCATCTTCTGATATTGCATCTTAATTGTCCATCTCCTGATTTTGCGCCCACTAATTTGATTTGCGCCCCCATTGATCACCCGCAATTTCCAATTTCGGCCGCAAATTTCGATCCCGCCCACATTTGTTTTCTCACCTGATGATCTTTTTTATATTTACTGAGACCATAATTCGTGATTCTGATTTGGATTGTGCCCATAAGATTTGTATTACGTCCGTAATTTTGACTTCTAAATGGGCAATAATTTTTCTTGCCTCAACTTTTCTCTGCCAAATATCTCCTGCCAGATTTTGCCTGAGCATATCTCTACTTATGATCACGTCCAGATTTGTGCTCATATTGCCGGATTATTTGATTTGTTGCTTAATTTGGTTTAGACGAGATGTGAATTTTTGCCCAATTTGTTTCGGCCGAGATTGCCTACTAATTCGATTTTGCGCCTCATTTGTTTCGGCCAAGATGTGGATGATTTCCTATTGATTTGATTTTTTTTCCCAATTTGTCTCGGTCAAGATTTGGGGGATATTGCTTTCCTTACAGATATTACGCCCTATAAAGCTTAATTTGTCAGATTCTCTTCTGATATTGCTCTCCAAATTCAATGTCCGAATTTATCTTTATTGTGTCCGTAATTTCGGTTGATGTTTCTACCAATACGTTGATTTAATTTTCTCTCTCCATGATGCTAATATTTCGGGATTGGTTATTCCATGTTTGGAGCCTTGATTTTTCTTTGCAGATTTTTTTATATCACCTTGATTTTTCTCCAGTTCGCTTTCCAAATATTGCGGCCGTAAATTCTTATTTTTCTGCATTATGTCTTTTTGATATTGTCCAATGTCTGGTTGATTTTGTTTTGCTCCCGTAATTCACGATTTTATTGCGCTCGCAATTGAATTTTTGCGCCCGAAATTAGTGCCCGATATCGCGCCGGCAATTAATTATTTGCGCCCGCAATTGACGTACGTTTGATCTCTTCCGATATTACGCCCCTAATTTCTTTATCATGTTATTAATTTCGGCAGAATTTTCTTCTCCATCTCATATGTTACGGATTTCTATAATATGACGCAAAACTTAACTATTATGAGTACCGCCCTTTTTCTCTCTTTATATGATATGACATCAAGTTTTTCCTAATGATATCACGTTTCGCCCCTCTAATTAAGCCCCAAATCTAGCCGTATTTGTTTTGGAAGAAACGGTGATTTTGTGACATTAATTGTTGATTCCAGCCATGATTATGTGAAGCATTTTTTAATGGGGATTACGTAAAATTTATTTTTTGCATGATGCCTGATTTTCTTTGAATGATTCCTACTGCAATCGCCTCTGAGTATTAATTACTGATTAAAGGCTGTCGATTTATTTAAGAAATTTTTTGTGAACAATTTTTCTAAGAACAATTAAATCCACGATTTATTGCTGATTTTTTTTCGACATTTTGATTATGCCGGAGATTATATTTTATATGGATTATAATTGTCTCGAGGATCTTACAACTTGAATAATATCTTTTATTTTATTTTCCACGTATGTTAATTGAACATATCTTATAAAAATTTAATTGATATTTTTCAATGATCCGTGACTTTTTCTCTCCTTTGTATTAAATTGTTATAAATATGTAAATATTTTTTTATTTTTAATCTGACACTTGGTTGTTGCAGAAATTAATTGAAGATTTAATCACAACCAATTTTATTATGCTGTTAATAAATTTTTTCTCTTTTAGTTAGTCTTTTAAATTTAATCTATCTAATTAATGATAGTGTTCTTTAGTTAATTAGATAAAGATTAGATGGGTGATTATTTTTTATCTTTTTGGTCTTGTCATTTTAGTTAATTTGAGTTATGGAGTTATCTAACTCAATAATTTTCTGTGTAAGAAGAGATAATTTTGGACACATATGGACATGACGCCCATAAGTTAATGTGCATTTATATTACTGGACATCCAAGAAAATTATGCTGACCGCGTCCTGCTGATACTAAGATGACTCACCGGCATGCATGAAGATGTAACGTCAAAATTCTGGAGCCATGCACGTATTCAAAGCACTCTCTATACTACACCTGACATGAAAAAAAGCCACGTGGGAGGCAGCGTCACGCGGCGGATTTATCTCTCCATCGAGACACCTTACGGTCGAGACTGTAGACCAACTCTTTCTTCTCTACGCCCGTCAACGCATAACGGCCGACACTTAACCAATAATTTTTGCGGCCGAGAAATCATCAACCACTCCAATCTCGGCCGAGATCTTCATCCACAACGCATTACGGCCAAGCTTCTCCTTGTTTATCGGCCGAGACTCTCAACTATTGCGACCGACTTCCCCACCGACAATAAATCCGGTTGTTTATTTTTCCTCTTCTTTATTTTCTTTAGTTTTTTCATTTTATTTGTATCACTTTCCCTTGTTAGCCTAAAACTAAGGACAGTGTCTAGTTCAAGCTTGGAGGAGTTTGAATTTCATGCATTGCATATTTCTTTCTTTTTATTTGCCTATGTATGCATAATTTTTTTAAAAAAAACAAAGGTAAAAAATTGAAAAATTTCCTAAAAATACCATTACATGCATTTATTTTTGCTACCATTTTACAAACTCTTGTCTTACTGTTGTAATTATCTTTTAGTAAAAGTTCAAAGACATGTCGTTAACCGATGAAATTTGAATGCTTTTCTTTCTCATCACTTGCTATTTTAGTATCAAACTTATGGACTGTGTGCCTATGCTAAGTAGAATTATGAATGACTAGACGATAAAATCATATTCATGCCTTTTTATTTCTTTTAAGTCTTGATAATAGTAGCATTTTTATTGACCATATTAAGTACTCCTTGAGCTTAAAAAAATGTGTAAAAAAATAGTAAAAAAAAGTTGAATAAAGTTATGTGTAGGTACAAAAGTGTTATCTGGAACTAAGATGTGTTCGGGTAATTAGATCCGTAGGGATTCATTCCTGGTGACCTAAGAGCAACTGCTCTAGGATCCGTCGATCGAAAACTTGCTACATGGACCATCTTGTGAAATATAGAAAAGCACATGAGTACTGAATCATGGCTAAGTTTGAACTCTTCATTCAGAACCTTGGTTATTCGGGCAAGTAAACTCGAGGGGTGCTTTATCACCTGGTGCCCTAAGGCCATCTGGTTTGGGAGTCATCAGTCCAAAGCCCGCTACATGGACTTCCTTGTGCAATCCTGCTTGAAGATTAGAACTTTTAAAATGATTGAAAATAAAGTTGAAAAAAAAGAGAAAAAGTTTTAAGCTTAATTAGTACTTATGTGTTCAATATTAATGCTATTATTTGACGAATAATTTATTTTTCTACAAGGCTGAATTTGAGACTGTTTAAATTTGTGTAGCATTCAGAACCTCTACAAAGCTAAGTGCATGGAAAATGATAAGATGCTGAGCAGTAAGTGTGCAGAAGAACTGTGTGAGAAAATTAGTCAGTTGATATATGGAAGCTATGAATGAACCTTTGTTCTTGAGTTTTGCTTTGAGTTTTTGCTTGAGGACAAGCAAGGCTTTAAGCTTGGGGGAGTTTGATGCATGCAAAATATAACATATTTTATATTATTATTTTAATTAAATATTCTGTAATTTTATCATGGCATGCATCATTTTAGATCACTTTTAGTCGTAATTCCGGATTTATCAAATTTAATTGTTAATTTTTTGAATATTTTAATTGTGGATGGATTAATTAAATTGTGATTATAATTTTGCAGAAAAAATCGAATACATAATTATCCAAGGATTATATTTGATCAAGAATGGACATATCGGCCAATAAATCATCAAAGATCTATCTGTATCGGCCGAGACTCCTATCATCTATCAAGTTTATCGGCCGCAAAACATCTAATGTTTTATTACTATCGGCCGTAATTGTTAGGGGGCAAAGGAATTTTGTGGCCGAGATTGTTATCGTTTTGGGCGAGATAAGAAGTTACTCATCGTATCGGCCGAGAAATCTAGGGTGCAAACGAGTTTTGTGGCCGAGATTTAGAGAGTGATGTCATTTTATCGGCCGATAACTCAATCCTTGGGCGAAGTCATCGTGTTGGCCGAGATTTGAAGGGGGTAAAGATAAAAGAATCTTCGTTTTGGTCGATATTTGAAGGGTGTAAAGATACGAATGTCTATTTTTTGGGCGTAACAGATAAAATAACTTATAGTTTTGGCCAAAATTCAGAGAGGAAAGTTTATCGGCGGTAATCAACTCAAGTTTTAGCCCATGAAATTAAATTCGACCGTATGATTTTATCGACCGTGATCCGCTTGAAGGCCGTCCACACCTATAAATAGGGGAAGATACCGTCATCCCAACTGGTGCTATGAAGTTTAGGTTTCTTCCATGGAGAGTCGTGAGTCTGCAGGCTACGACTAAAAGGAGAGAGGTGCGACGGCTGGAGGTTGATCGCGATCCTGATCAAGTCCGAGAGGTTGCCCGACAGTCTGCCCAATTTGAGAGC
Organism: Pontederia crassipes; assembly: GCA_030549335.1. Lineage (NCBI taxonomy): Eukaryota > Viridiplantae > Streptophyta > Magnoliopsida > Commelinales > Pontederiaceae > Pontederia > Pontederia crassipes. The sequence goes on along the minus strand of CM060195.1, from coordinate 21,109,235 downwards.
TCTACTTTTATTTTGAGTATAATTCTTCCAATTATTATTGTTATTTTATTATTATCTCTCTAGAATTTCTAGGCTGAACTCCATACTTCTATTTATTTCATTTTAGGAGATTATTATTGAGGGGAAACTATTTGGACCCTATATTATTTATTTTAATCTTTTCTGATCAATTAGTTAATTGTGCTTAGTGCTTTTAATTTAATTATTTGGATTTCTGAGTTGAGTAATTACCAGCTTGTGGACTACTTGATTTCAAAATTCATTAATTAAATTAATTAATTTTATGTGAAATTAATAATTGACATAAATTTGATAACTAGTGTATGGAGAAATAAATTTGTGTGGTCTGTTAATCTATACTTAACAGTCTAGAATTTTCATATTAATACATCTTAATTTTAATCTTATCTAACGAATACCAGTTTGTGGGACTTTAGGTTTGATTAAATTTAAGATAGTTTGATTTGCCGGATTAAATAGCAGAATTACTAGTTTGTGGACTCTGTGATGTTAATCTTGTAAATTAATAACTTGGGAAAATTTTTAATCCATCTTTAAATATTAAATTTATCTTTTACGGTTCAAATATTTATCCTAATCTATTTTCATCCTAAGGCCTGACTTCAACACCATTATCTTATCTTTATCTTATTTTCTTTATTTTATTTCACAAAACCCTTTTTCCAAAATTCCATATTTTTCCTCTCTTATTAATTTATAAATTCAGATATTGAATTAATAGTATTCCTCGTTGGTTCGACACTCTTTACTCCTTTTTACTATATTTTACTTGAGCGACTAGTGCACTTGCTAGCGATCTTATTTTGCTACATCATCATACGCATCAGCTGCAGTCATTGATCGATTGTTAGCTTCAAATGGTTGACTAATTCTCCAATTTATATCAATTCTTGCACTTTGTATCCTACCGATCAACCGGTTCACCTAACCAATCAACCAATTTACTTGACCATCCTGTACTATTCTGCACACAACTTTGTCACATGATTATTGCAATGAAATGATTTTTTTATAAAGCTAACAAGATTATCTATAATTTTTATGTTAACGTGTTATTCCAAATATGAATGAAACATATTCAAACATTGACTTCAAGTTTAGTGCATACAACAATTCATTATTATTTAAACTTTTGTTGCACTTTAAAATATAACTCTAGTTAATCGAGGGGTGTTATTGGATCACTTGGCACCAGGAGGGAGATGGGGAGGGGGATGGGGGGAGGGGGTGGTATTAAACCAAAAATATTGATTTTATAAAAATATAGAGGAAGCTTAAAATTAATCTAGTAAATTTTAAAGACACGCACAATAGCACACAAATCACAAGCACATTAAATTGAGAAGGAGAAGGAGAGAAAGACAAACAAAAAATGCATAGTGGTTTGTTGACGAAGTTCGGTCACATATTGATCTACGTCCCCACTCAAACTTCTCAACCTCGACACTGTCGAGGATTCCACCAATGCCCTTTTTCATTCCAAATGGGACAAAGAAGACACTATTTATACCTCATGTATTTTCTCCGTTTCGAGAGTTAAGGCACACTAGTACTACTAAGAAGCTTTCCCTATCTTTTCTCCTCTCAAGAGATGTCAAATGCCAAATGTAAATTGAATTATATCAAATAGTCTAAGATTTGACAATATGAACAATAGTTTTTGATAATTTTTCATTTAACAAAACCATTTTCAAAGTGATTGGATAATTAATATTACAACTTTTGAATAGGCTCACCTTATTATGATGCTTATTCTCTTTCTCTTTTCAAAGTGATTGGATAATTAATATTACAATACTAAATTTAGTACTTTATATGCTATGTGCTTCTTTCAAAGAAACAATAATGAGGTTGTGAATAAGGGGTCAAAACTTGATTTTCATAATATGATCATCTTAAGCTTAAAACATAATAGTTATGTCAAGAAACGATACTAAAAGAATTCTACAATTCATGAAAAATGTAGATCCATGCTCATACAAGCCAAAGAATTGACATTTTCATGCTAGGTCATAAAGATCTCAAATGTATATACATTCCTACATAAGTTGTAAAGTCTTATAAATATTTTCATTTGTCCAATGTGTCATACGATACATGAATACCCAAGTGATAAAAAGTCATGTACATTAAACTTATAGCACAAGAGTCAATATGCCAAAACAAATATGAATGAAATATATCATATTTTTCAAATTTTGTGTAAAGTTCCAAAATGTTGACTTCTTTCAATTTAATACACAAAAGATCAAGTGTTTAAATGAAATCTAATAAGAGCCTAATTAAATATACATGCTCATAATTTTTTAGAGATAAGCATAATCAATAACATAGGCATTTCAAAAGTTAAAGTTATATAATTTTCCAAAAACAAACTTTTTAAGAATCAAATGTTTGTGCACAAATTATGATAGCTAGTAGATACACACAAGTATATCAAAATTTTCCTTTATATGCTAAAAAAATACTTTTACCATAAACCGTGTGCCTTCACTCTTTCAAAGGCATTTTTTCTTTTCTTTTTTTGTCACAAGATTAGTGATAAGAAAATAGCAAATTAAGAAGTATCCAACATTTAGTCTTTTACATTTTCCTCTTTTTTTTTTAAAAAAAAAGTGATAATTCTTTAAAGTTATGAATGAGAATCAACAATTTTTTTCCATGACGTGAGACATTTAAGTTACAAAAGATGAGAATCATGTCAAGATTTCAAAATGATGATTCTCTGAGTCATTTTTAGTTGAAGATGTATACAACAAGTATAAAATGATATTCCTAGTAATATACTTTTTTTCAGACATGTACATAATGATTTATGCAACAATTTTCAAATGCCACATTAATATGATTAATATCTTATTTCAAATTAATTTGTCAAAAATCATAAAGTGCATGCATACCGAAATGGCATAGTGTAGCAAGTCAAAATTCATAATAAATTCATGCACATACATCTCATAGTACAATATATTCAAAATTATGACAAAGTACTTATAACAAATATGAAGTTTCTTTCATGGGTAAAAAATAATAATTCAGATTCGCAAACATATCACATGTGCTTATTTTTGCCAAATCAAAATGATATTAAGCATGCCAAATTATCTGACATATAAGAAAAATAAACTTGCAATCATATTATCACAAGTCAAAATAAGTTAGTATATATATTTTATTCAGTTATCATATGCTCTCAAAATTATTGTTTCCAAAATATCAAAATATTTTCGAACATTAAAATATAGCCAAAAAAATGTGATAAATAATCTTCACAAAGACCATTTATCATTCTTTACTAAGATACTAAAATATGATCTAAGCCAATCTTAAGGTCATAGGGCATCATGTAAGTTAAAAAAACTTCAAAAGCCAAATGTGAAGTAGCAATTTCACATTCAAATAGAATACCCATATTCATTGAGGAGTAAAAATGTTTTTGCACAATATGCATTTTCAAAATTGGATGAGTGAAATATTCATAGTATGCATAAAGATCCTAATTCTTTCTCAATTACTAACTTATGCACACATTATCATAATAAGTGGACACATTCATGAAATAACTATGCATGATATCAGAATAATTTCAAATTTTAATTTTCATATGTCAAAAGATATTTTTATCAGAATCTTTGTGTCAACCTATTTTCACACGCAACTTTCATTTTCATTAGTGGGGCACACCTAGAACAAAAAAAATCATTTGTCTTTTGGTACCCAAGCTTGTTTAGGTCCAAGATTATTAGTCATGGTTACTTTTGGAACCCACATCAATGTCATGCCCATATTAATAAATTTTTTAGTTTTGCACTAGAAAGCATAATGATCATGAAAACCACAATAATGACAAATAATAGATAGTTTCTCATCATGTGCATGTTCAAATTTCAATATGTCAGAGAGCTATGATAATGTTTAGCATTTAACGAGTAATTCAAATAATGATCATGAGAATCATGTTCGGATTTCAATGAAGAATATAAATATTTCAAATAGCACCCTTTGAGTTTTTAGAATTTCTTTTCTTTCTCGAATATAGTAATAGGATTTGCAAAAGATTTGATAGGCTTTTGAGCATTCTTAGCATATTTCAAAGGCATATCAAATTTATCATCTAAATCATTTTGCAAAAAAGTAATTTTCTTTTTCGACTCATTTTGTAACAAAATAAACTGAGTTTTCTACTTTAAAAAATTCACAAGTTTCAATAGTTGAAGAAAGTGCATCATTCTTCTCTTTCAAAATTTTAACTATAGTAATCAAATTTGTTTCAAATTGTCACAAGCTGCATAAATTAGAAAAGAAGAACCATTTTTTAAAAATTGAACTATTCAATCATCTTTTTCCTTTTTTAAAATTCCAAAATCATTTTGCAAGTGATCAATACATTCATAAAAAAATATTTTTTTTATTTCTAAGAGGAATATATTTTGAAATAAGAGAAGCACATTCTTTATGCATGATTAAAATTGAACTCACTATCACTACTAGTACAATAAGAGAAAGTTGAAGCTACCACATCATCCATGCTATTTTTCATCATGCATAATACTATTCTCGGGTGATGTGGATGTATAATTGTTACTTTCTTCTTTGTCCACATCCGATGTGTACCTTTTTATCAAAGCCATTTCCTTCGTATATATTTAAAAACTCTTGCCAAATCTCATGAGAAGTTGAGGATTGGAAATAAGACTCATGCCATAAAAAATTAAAGAGGAATAAAAGACAATTTTCGCTTTGTAATCAAATTTTCAATTGAATTTTGAAAATTGTCATATTCAAAAAATTATAATTTTCTTTTACTTTTCGAAACCAATTCCCCTAATTCCCACATATCATGATGAAGAGAACATACATACACTTTCATTCTTAATTCCAATAAGAAAAGTTTAATGCATTGAAAGCCGGTGACCTTCTTCTACAAATAGTGTCATGCTCTAAAAAATGTTAAATCTTTTATATTATAGAAGCCATGATCTAATTGTTAGATCACTTGGCACCAAGAAAGGGAAGGGGGGGGGGGGGGGGGTTAATTGGTGCTAAATCAAAAATATTGATTTTATGAAAATGTCGTGTAAACTTAAAATCGATTTGGTAAATTTTAAAGACAAGTACAATAACAAAAAAATTACAAGTACATTAAAGTGAGAAGGAGGGGAGAAAGAAAGATAAACACAAAATGTATGGTGCTTTGTTGACGAAGTTCGACCACATCTTGACCTATGTCTCCAATCCAAAACCATAAAAAATTTCACCAATACTCTTTCTTCGTTCTAAATGGGGTAGGCACACATTTTCTACTTGGAAGCTTTCTCCGCCTTTTCTCCGCTCAAGAGGTACAACACAAACTCTTTTCACTCAATATCTAAAAAAATTATTACAATACCAAAAGAACACTCATCAATCTCTCTTTAACAATTTGACACCTCATGAGAGAAAAAAATGAAAGATTTGCAATTTGTAGCTCTTGTGGACATCACCAATGTTCTCTTTTAGACTTCACAAATATTTTCTTTTAGTTTTTTCGAAAGTCTTGATGCTTTTTTCACCTTTGGGACATCTTTTATAGCCTTCTAAAATTCAATTGACCATTGGGGGACGTTTCCCAACTTTTGGGGCTAAAATTTGATTCTGCTCATAGATCGGTTGATTGCGAAAAATATGATTTGGTCGACCGGCCAACCTTTTTCACTGACTGATCGACTAGTCCTTTGACCATTATGGCTATTGGCGTCGTCGGTTGAGCCTCCGATCAATTCTATATTCACTGATAGACCTATGGATTCAACTAGTCATCCAGTCCTTATATTGACTGGCCATGCAACTGAAGGACCGGTTAACTGATGGACCGATTCATCAGACCACTTGGTCGACACTGTTATATACATAACTTTTTACACAATTATCGGAATGTTGTCATTTTTTATTTGTTGGAAACTTCAAAAAAAGTTAACTACAAGTTTTTATATAACATGTTAGTCAAAGTATGAATGAAACATATTCAAATATTAACTTTAAGTTTAGTGCATAAAATAACTCATTCCTATTTAAACTTTTTTCGGTACTTAGGACATAAATTAATCGAGATTTGTATCATCAAAATATAATTAATTATGACATAAATACTTTTTTCCAACACTTGTATCATCAAGATATAATTAGTTAGAGCATAAAAATATTATTCTAAAACTCATATTCCCTACTATGAGTAAAATTCATAGACTCAATTTCTCTTCTACACTCAAGATAATAAGAAACCAAAAGGAGAATGGAAAAGATATGCAAATAAGGTCCAAATGCTCCTAGTGCTAAAAAATGATTGGTGCTTCAACTCTTCTGTTCTTCTATGGCTTTGGCATCTTCTTATAGTCTTTCAAAGTATGTAAGGTTGTTGTCGACACTCCCCAAAGCTTCTAGATTCCAAAACTAGCCATTTATATTTTTTTTAGAAAAGTTTTGAGGGTTTAATCCTTTTTTGGATGTAAAATTTTTTCTACTAACCGTTTATAGATGTTATATGTATTCAAAAATTCTAATACATCCAAAAAATAGATCCAATGTTTTAACCTCGTTTTGGTGGAAATGTTCTTTGTACAGTATTTTCGAACATCTGACCTTAAGGTTCAAACTTTCAAACTTTTTTTTCGATCGTCCAAACTTTTCATGAGTTTATCCAAATAAGATTATGTTTAATTCTATGAAACCTAAGAGAATTATCTATAATGTTTAAAAATCTATAGACAAAATATGCTGAAAACATAATCACGTACATTTTTGTTCCAAATTGACCTTTTTTGAACTACACTCGTTTAGCATAACTATAGTTATCCAAATGAGACGATTCTTGATTTTTGTGGAAAGCTAAGAGAATTATCTACAATTTCATATTTACCTCATAATCCAAATCCCATTGGGTACATAACAAATATTACCTAGAAGTTAAGTGTATAAAACATCTATTCCAAAATTATTTTTTTCGTTACGTCAAATTGATAATTGTAAATATCTCAAGTTTATTTCATCAAAATATGATTAATTAGAGTACAAAGCATAGGTTCTACTAATCTCCACCTTCTTATAATGAAAAATAGGGAAATATGAAAATTGTGAAAAGTAAGAAGGATAATATATTATATTCAAAGTTCCGCTCCTATTAAATTCAAAATTCCTCTTGCAATATGAATATTCGCATGATAATTTTCAGGTAAATATATTGTTTAATGACTTAGGAGTCATATAATGTTTTTCGGTGATACTTTTTTTTCTCATTAAAAAACACTTTACAAATTAGGCATATGTGAGAGGCAAAGGTTTACTCCTCCTTAATCATTTACTTGTCTTTAAATCATTTACAACTTTTTAGGCCACACATATTCATGTATGACTTGTGAGCTTTTTTTTATAACTTTCCATTTTACACTCATATTTCACTTATACTTGTTTTTGTCATATCAAGAAAAATTTCAAGTAAAAATGTGTGATAGACAAAATTTAACTTGTCCTAAGTTCATGCATGACTTACAACAACTAAATAACAAACCCTAGGGAGAAATAGTGATATATAACATAAGAAGTTACTTAAAATCATAATATTTCATAAAGCAACGAGACAACAAGGATATGTCAAATTTTGACTTATACTTTATCAAATGTTCAAGATTTGACAACCGTGATCAAAATATTTTGATATCATCTTTACTTTGTCAAAAACCAAAAAATGAGAAAGAATGGTATTTGAAACATTTGAGTGCACTCCCTATATCATTATGTTATTTTTCATTCTATCTTTAATAGTAGAGATAAGACAATGACACGTATTGGAATTCAAATTTGTTACACTTTTCTCATCTCATATCATAAAAATATTAACTATTCAAGTTCAAGTAAGAGGCGAAAAATTTCTTTCCATGAAATGAAAACAATATATTTTCAACAATAATAATATTGTCACAAGAAACTTTAAATATAATTATCCCAACTAAGCATGATTTTTCATTAAACATATGTAATTTTCTCATTTCACGCATGAATGATCACTTAAATATATGGATATATTTCATAAAAAACATGTCCAAATGATTTATCATGCAACAAGTAGTGACAATATGAGTTTATGCACATAAGTTACAAAAGATAGCACATTTTATGATATGACATAAATATTTCAAATATAAATCTATCCATACATAACCCATAAGTTAGTACACATGTGCACATTGCCATCATATGTCATGTTGTAATGATCATCATATTAATATTTCAAAATGATTGATAAAAGAAGAAAATTGATAAGTTAAAAAAACACTAATAAGTATACTATCAAGATAAATTCATTCATTAAACTTTTATTTTCTTCTTAAGAAAATATACTTTCGAACTAAATAAGACATTTTTATGCAATCAAAATCTATATTATCATCACTATTAAATCTATAAGAAGAGGTATATGACTTGTCATAAAACACAATGGAAGCTCTTTATTGGATGTATTAGGTGTGAAGTGATTCTCTTAGTCTTCACTTTCATCTCAGTAGTTATTCACCTTATTGTTGATTTTCTTTATACCTAACTATCAAAGTTTTTAAATATCATGAGATGTAAACATTTAGAAATAACATTCAAGCCATAGAAATCTAAAGAGCTCTAAAATATATTTTTGACTTTATAATCAAAAATTTCAAGTGAAGTTTGGAAATCCTCATATTCCAAAATGTGAGATCAATAAAATGCCACTTACAATTTTCTTTGGTCTTTCAAAATTATTTTCCACAATTTCGCACATATCAAAATCAATAGAACCCAAATATGTGTTCATTGTGATATATACTAATTAGGATCCTGAAAAGAATGAGTCTTTAAAACTTGGTGGATAAAAAAGAAATTGGCTTTCTTTTAAAATGGGTGTTATGCTCTAGAGTTTGTTAAATCTCTAAGATTAACGAAATTCCTCGTATACCTATTATTACATTGCAAGGCACCAAGAGAGGAGGGGGTGAACTGGAGTTTAAAAATTTAAACCAATTTCTTAAATTAAGTGCAAAAGAATAAAATTGATTCATAAAACTTTAAAATCAAATGCAATAGAATGAGAATGAGAATGAGGAGAGGAGCAAATGCAAACATTAGGACAATAAAATTAATTGACGAGATTCTGCCAAGCATTGGCCTATGTCGATCCAATTTCTGGACCTCGAGATTGAGTTGTTCCAAATGAAGTAAGAAAGAAACCTTTCACACCACACCATCTTTTCTCTGCATTGAGAGGTAAAGCACAAATCTTCTCTTAAAAAGCCTAGTTTCTAACATATGATCTTATTATAGATGTGAATGCAATTAACCAAACAAATTATTATTCACATATGTTTGTAGTGTGCATCTACATGAGTGATGATTGAAGTTAAATTGTAATGCCCCCAAATCGCACCTTGCGACATGGCAAAATATGCTTCGAGGAGGATATGGATCATCCTTACGTGTGCATCATATTGACAAAAAAATACGACTTTGATTGGTCAACTCACATCAAATTAAAGCGGAAGAATAATCATCATTAAATAATGCTAAATAGAGTATAACATCATAATAAGCGAAAGACTAATAAAGAACATCATATGGGTGCAAAGATGCTAATGCATTAATCTAATATTGTGGAAAGAGAAATCTATCACATAAATCTAAAGGACTCAAAATACCCATGTGCAACCACCTACGAGCTCGATCAGTCACTGTTGGTCATCTTCATATTTAAGAACATACATGGAAAAAACCTCTCTATGAATTTTACAACTCAAAACGAAAGTAAAGTAAAGACAATCATAAGATCATGATACTAAATAAGAATTACATCGACATCATATAAGAAGGAAATAGACATGATCATAAAATGAATAAGGAAATCATGTTGAGAGACATATGAATATAAGATCATAAGTAAATCATCATAAAGGTGACAAAGGCCAAACATCATAAGGAAAGTTTCATGGTTCATATGCGTTCATCTTTTTCATCATCTTATTATTCATCTTTGACCCATGGGGGGCCTGCCTCAACCCGGCATCATCATTATCATAATTGACAAAGTCAGCCTATAACTAATTGTAGTCAGACCATAACTGATCGTAGTTAGCCCATCATAATAAGAGCTCTCCATTTAACATTTTTCATCTTGTTTCTTGCAGCTTTTAATTAATTAGGACTTAAATCAAGACTACAAGATAATCATGGAGAATAAATTAGGGGCATAAATGTCATAATCATCATTATACTTAGATCAGGATTTAATCACAAGAAAAATAGATCAAAAGATCATAATAATAATCATAATCAACTCGGGCCGAGTGTGAGTGGAACTCAGGCCAAGTTCATAATGCATGATCTCGAAAACTAAGACACAACTCGGGCCGGGTTCTAATCATACCCAGGCCGGTTCGGGGCTTCGACAGAGTGGTTGATCGTTTCGCCCGATCGCTTTATCATGGTTATAGCCCAATTCGAGTTATCATCAACCTAGGTTGGGTTCATCTTCGTCACAGAGCTCGGAGCTCTCGACAATGGTAGACTCGGGCCGAGTTCCGACGAACTCGGTCTGGGTATGGACCTGCCCGGACTAGGTCACAGTGAAGCCGAGCCGGATTCTCTTATGTAGAAGCCCTCGTGAAAACGCAGGGGAAATTTTGGTCATCTGTTCCGACGATTGCTGATGATAAGTGTCATCATACAACATCGTACTATAACTAGATGTCAACTAGAACATGCTTTGAGCCTAAAATCAAGAATCTATCCATACCTTGCGAATTTCTGTCAAATAAACTAATCCTCTTCTACCTCTTCCTCTTCTCAAAGTCCAGACGCACATTCGTCGGTGTCCAAGTCCTTTGGTGGGTCCCCTGTCATGCAACGATCGTCAAGTTTTTGTGGGAGAAAGAGGTGTGCGTGAGGGAGAAAGCAAAAGGAAGCATGACTGGTAGTTGATCCCATATTTATAGAGGAAAGAAAATTTAATGTGGCTTGGATTTTGTTTTCTTTTCCTCTAGATGATTTTGATATTTTGTCCTTTTATCTCTACTCTCTTTTTTTATTCGGCTTGAAACTTTATCTTCTTTTTTTTTATTCGAAAGTCTCGGACATTACATAAGTAATGCATTGTTGTATTACAATGTGAGTCACCTCTAAATTAAATCCATATATTTAATATGTCTTCCATAAAAATGGGAAAAGGTTGAGTTGATCGAATTGTCATGCAAAGGTAACTGGAGTCACATATATATTTCGTAGGGTCACATGCATAATCACTTAACATTTTTTTATCTAATTAGTTCCCCAATAAGGATGAGTAGAGTATAAACTACTACATCATGAAAAATCACAATGAAATCTACCCCTAAAATCCATTTATCAACTATAAAACTAATCCATATGCACACATAAGTGTGATGTGTTTTGGAAGTGATATAGATGTAATTTGATTATGCAATAGAGTTGACGAATAAATAAGGTGTTAAAAATTCAATTTGAAGAAGGTGAATAGATACTCATGTTAGTCTACTCCAATTCCCTTATGCTCTGCACATGGTTACCCAATATTTATCATGGGCACAATAACTTGTACACCAGAGATGTGTCTTCAGTCCTCTCATACTAGGGAAAGTTTTTCTCAATGCTCACAAGATATGGACCCAACAATCTCATGATGTTTTAAACCCAATTCGTGTATCGTTTTATCAACGGGTTTCTTATAGTTGGTGTTGCTGCACATGCAACCATTTTTTATATTAAGAGACTGATCAAACTACTCAATACAACAATCTATTAGATCGTGTCCCTATACACCGTGATGCAATCATATCACATATTAGGGCCGCTGCAAGGGCATGAGGTACTTTTCCTATTCCAATTGGAGTTGATATTTATAAAACACAAAATCACCCTTTGAGTCAATATTTCAGACTTCTATTTTAACATCTTAATATTTATAAAATTTAAATAATAAAATATCAATTGATATAAATATATATAATATACATTATATCAAACAAATCACAAAATGTAATAGACAAGTATTAAATCATGTAAAATTATTATATGAATAATAATTAATAAATGATGACACATGAATTAATAATAGAGGTTAAATAAGGTGCATTTAGAGATAAAAAATGAGAACATATAGTTCCTACTTATATGAATAGGCACTTATGTTTTGTTGAACGTCAAGAAATCCTTACTATATTTCTTATAAATAAATTATTTACAAATAAAAAAGGGCCACGTGTCACAACTTGATTTCTCCTCTAGAAATCTTATTGCAATCGGCCTTGAAGATCCCTACTCGAATCACTCAAGCAGCCTCACGAGTACACTCTTTTTTTTCTCTCCAAGAATGACACTCACACGCCCTGAACTTATACTTAGTTTATTTCTTAAGTTAAGTCACACACACACTCAATGCACATATAAGAAGTACTCGGATGTTGAGGGAAGAAAGACTCTATTATCACTTGTCCCAGAATGTGGGAGATTACATGTATTTATAGTATAAAGGGTCAACTAACTTCTGCCCCAGATTTGAATTCAAATGATCACATTTCAAATTCAAATACAAACTATAACTACCTAATCTTCTAACTTCCAATCCAAAGGTCAGGATCCTTCCATCACCCTGATTGAAGTCTCTACCTTATGGATTGCTTCCCTCCACCTTTGGACACAGCCTGGTGAACTCCGGCCACCAGGAATCCGGCGCAGCCACCCTGTGCCCGCCGGCCATGGCCGCCGCCATGGACATGGCGATTATAACCGCCAACTCCTCCATTGCCTTCGTCCCAGAGATGCCTCCACGCATGCCCCTGCAATTCCGATGATGGCCTGCTACTTCCCTGTGCCTGAAGATGATATGGGACGAGCCAGAATGAGACCCTAGGGTGGCCCGGGCGCACCCGCCATGTGCGCCTGGGCACACCTCATGTCCCAGACATGTTCTGGTCGTCCCCTGCGTCTGGTTCTCTGCACCAAGTCTCATGCTTGATAGAGAAGTACCGAGAAGCTTTGCCTAGTCCCTGGGATGTCTCGGCCCATCCCTGGGATGCACATGGTCGCCATGTGCACCTGGGCGCCCAGGGCGGGCCCGGCCATGTCCAATAGCCCTCCACTCATGGAAGGTGACATTCCTCCCCCACTAAAGACGTTGCCGACCATGGCAACTGCTGGCCTTCACCTATAGCTGGGGAAGTAGACATATCATTCACCAGCCTTCAAACTTCGGATGCACACCCTGGTTCCTCCAAGTCAGCATGGTATGCCTTCAGCATACTCACATGAAAAACAGGATGCAACTGGCGAAGATGAGCAAGAAGATCCACACGATAGGCTACCTTGCCTATCCTCTTCAAGATGGTGAAGGGTCTCTCATATCTCCTCATGAGGCCTTGGTGCAAGTTTCGGAGAGCCTTGAATTGCCTAGCCCTCAACTTCACCAACACTTGGTCACCAACCTGGAACTCCAGATGTCTCCTCTTCTTGTCTGCAAACTTCTTCATCTTCCTTGCTGACTTCTCAAGAATAGCCTTGGACTCTTCCAAAGCCTCTTGCCAATGGTGTGCGACCTTGAAGGCTGCAGGACACCTTCCTGCATACCTTGCTGCCAAGGCTGCTGGAGTCACTAGCTGCCGCCCTGTGACAAGTTTGAATGCACTCCTTTGTGTAGCCCCGCTTCTCTGCATATTGAAGGAGAATTGAGCAACATCCAACAACTTTGCCCAATTCTTTTGGTTAGCATCCACAAAGTGCCGAAGATAAATCTCTAGGAGGTGATTTGCTCTCTCCGTTTGGCCGTCCGTTTGAGGATGGAAGGCCGTCGAGAAGCGCAGTTTAGTCCCAAGGAGTTTGAACAACTCCCTCCAAAATGTACCTGTAAAGAGAGGATCCTTGTCATTCACAATTACCTCAAGTATGCCCCACAACTTCATCACGTTGTTGACGAAAAGCTTGGCACCTCCTCGGCTGAGCAATGCTTAGGGGCTGGGATGAACGTTCCGTACTTGGAGAACTTGTCAATTACCACCATAATTGACCCGAAGCCTCCTGATCTTGGTAGAGCACTGATGAAGTCCATGGTTACGACCTGCCATGGCTGTTCAGGAACCGGCAAAGGCTCCAAGAGACCTGCTGGTTTGAGTTGCTCCACCTTGTCCTGCTGACACTTGAGACAAGTCCTCACGTATGCCTCAATGTCCTCCTGCATTTGTGGCCAATAATAGCCATCTTCCACCAATGCCAATGTCCTAGCCATACCTGGATGTCCAGCCCACAAGGAATCATGGCAGTCCTTGAGGATGTGACGTCGAAGGCCCTCCCAATGGGGCACGTACAGTCGGCACCCTGTTGTGAACAGCAGGTCCTCCTCCTTCCAAAACCTTCGAGTCTTGCCTTTGTCCACCAAACAAAGGATCTCCACAGCCCTGGAGTCATGACTCAAGCCTTCTCGCACTTGATCTTGGAAGTCGCCCTTCGCACTGCACATGGCCGCAAGTTGCACCTTCCTGCTGAGGGCGTCCGCAACTACGTTGGTGCGCCCCACTTTGTACTCAAGTTGATAGTCGAACTCGGCCAAAATGTCCTGCCATCGCACCTGCTTTGGAGACAACTTCTTTTGATTATGAAAATAAGAAGTGACCACATTGTCAGTCTTTACAACAAAAGTACTTCCAAGAAGATAGTGTCGCCAAGTGCGCAAACAATGCACTATGGCCAACATCTCCTTATCATGCACAGGATACTTGCGCTCCGCCTCGCTGAACTTCATGCTTTCAAAAGCCACTGGATGGCCATCTTGCATGAGGACTCCTCCCAATGCAAAGTCTGAGGCGTCGGTGTGCACCTCAAAGGCTCGGCCATAGTCGGGCAGCCTCAAGCATGGCCCTCAGACTATAGCACCCTTGAGATCTTCGAAGGCCTCTTGGCATGAGTCCATCCAATGTCAAGGCCTATCCTTCTTCAAGAGATCAGTGAGAGGTGCTGCCCTCCTGGAATACCCCTCCACAAATCTCCTATAGTAGTTGGTTAGCCCTAAGAATGACCTCAACTCAAGAACACTCAAAGGGGGCTGCCACTCTTCAATAGCACGAGCCTTCTCCTTGTCCATGCTTATGACTCCAGCTTTGATGTGATGACACAAGAACATTACTTCAGGTTGGGCAAAGGAGCACTTCTCGGCCTTCACGAAAAGTTTGTTCTCCCTTAGCAACTTGAACACCTCTTCCAAGTGTTTGACATGATATGCAAGAGTCTCAGAATACACAACAATGTCATCCAAGTACACAACCACACACTTATCCAACAAGTGATGGAAGATCCTGTTCATCAAGGTGCAAAAGGTGGCAAGTGCATTAGTAAGCCCAAAGGGCATAACAAGAAACTCATATGCACCATATCGAGTAACACAAGTTGTTTTCTCTTCATCACCTTTGGCAATTCTCACTTGCCAATACCCTAACCTCATATCTAACTTGGAGAAGATCCTTGCCTTCCCTAACCTGTCAAACAAGACTTCAATCAATGGAATAGGATACTTGTTCCTCACCGTTAGTTTGTTCAAAGCTCTATAGTCGATGCACATCCTAAGTGTGCCATCATGCTTCTTTTGGAACAAAACTGGCGCCCCATAAGGTGCCTTTGAAGGCCTTATGAGCCCAGCCTTCAAAAGTTCTTCCAATTGCTTCCTAAGTTCAGCCAACTCAGGAGGAGCCATCCTGTATGGCCCCATGGCGGGCGGCCGCGCGGGCACCAAATCGATGGAGTGGTCGACATCTCTTCGAGGGGAAAGCTTCTTGGGCAACTCCTGGGGCATGATGTCCTTGTACAAGGCTAGGAGCTTCTGAACTTCCTCTGTAACAGGAGCATTCCCTTGATCTTCATAGAGCTTGAGGGCGGCCAAGTAAGTCACCTCCTTGCGCCGGACGCCTCTGCACACCTACATGGCGGACAACAACTTCGACTTCACGTTTGCCCTCTTCAAAGGAACCAGATGTGTTCTCTCTGGACACAAGGTGTAACCCCTCCTGGGTCACACGTACTTCAGAGAACTGGTCAAGGAACTCCATGCCAAGGACCATCCGATGATCGTCCATGGCCACCACCGTCAAGGACATGGCGCCCTCCCAATTGCCTACTCGCACTTGGAGATCTTTGGCCATGCCGTGTATAGGTTGTGAGGCTGCATTAACTGTCTTAATCAGCCCTGGTTCATGCTTGAAGTCGATGCCAAGCCGTTGTGCCTCCTCCAAGGCCATGAAGTTATGGGTGGCCCCGGTGTCGACCAAGTCCATGGCCGCCTGCCCCTGCATCAAGACCTCAGTGAACATGAGGCCTCTTACTGACCTTGTTCTCCTTCTTCTCCTTCTTTCCCTTCTTGTCGACCTTCTTAGTGTGGGTCTGCCCCTTGTCCGAGGGCACGCCCTTGTCCTTGGCCGCGCCAAGGTCACGCCCCACACTGAATTCAGTGAGTGCCTCGGCCACTGCCAAGGCCTCCTTGATGGTAACAACCTTCTGTCGCTTGACATCTTGCGCCGCCCAGGGTTTCAAGCCTCTAAGGAAGAAGAATATCCGAGTTGCTTCGTCCATAATACTTGTCATTTCAAGCATTAGAGGTTGGAATCGTTCGATGTAGTCCTTCACCGAACCCGTTTGTCTCAGATTCGTCAACTTGGCCATGGCTATCTCCTGGGCATTTCCAGGATAGAATTGCTTCTTCAATTCTTTGGTGAAGGTGCTTCAAGAGTTGATGAAAATATTCTCTTTCACAATCTCCTCTTCCATCCTTCTCCACCATAAGAGTGCGCCCTCCGCTAGGTACCGCACCGCCAAGTCAATCTGATCTCTTTCCACTGAAATCTTGTTAGTCTTGAACCCCTTTTCAAGACTCCAAGGGAAGTCGTCGATGATGGTGGCATCCCTTGCACCTCCATACTTCTTTGGCTTCGGACCCGTGAACTTTGGAATGGCCGACCTCCCTCGAAGGCCAGAGGCGTCCAACATGTGGCCCTTGATCATCATGACTCCATTTCAATGGCTTTCAATCTGATCTCAAGGGCCTCCTCAAGAGACTTGAATTTGGCCACCCCAAGTTCACCCAATGTCCTTGTCTCATCTAAGGCCAAGCCTTGTTGAACCGTAACTTGTTCAAGGGCTCGGACAGCCATGTCCATGCCTTGAAAGTTATGCTCTACCAAGTCTAAGTGCCTTTCGAGATGAGGGAGAGGATCAGTGAAGAGTGAACGAGCCTTCTTACCTCCCTGGTTCGTAGGGCCACCACCTGTGGCCGCCTGTGAATCCGCACGCCCCTTGGTCATAGGACCTTGGTTGTTGTCTTCACTCATGTTGCAAGGTGTTGGGCTCTGATACCACAATTGTCACAACTTGATTTCTCCTTAGAAATCTTATTGCAACCGGTCTTGAAGATCCCTACTCGAATCACTCAAGCAGCCTCACGAGTACACTCTTTTTTTTTTCTCTCCAAGAATGACACTCACACGCCCTGAACTTATACTTAGTTTATTTCTTAAGTTAAGTCACACACACACTCAATGCACATATAAGAAGTACTCGGATGTTGAGGAAAGAAAGACTCTATTATCACTTGTTGCAGAATGTGGGAGATTACATGTATTTATAGTACAAAGGGTCAACTAACTTCTGCCCCAGATTTGAATTCAAATGACCACATTTCAAATTCAAATACAAACTATAACTACCTAATCTTCTAACTTCCAATCCAAAGGTCAGGATCCTTCCATCATCCTGATTGAAGTCTCTGCCTTCTGGATTGCTTCCCTTCACCTTTGGACACAGCCTGGTGAACTCCGGCCACCAGGAATCCGGCGCGGCCACCCTGTGCCCGCCGGCCATGGCCGCCGCCATGGACATGGCGGTTATAACCGCCAACTCCTCCATTGCCTTCGTCCCAGAGATGCCTCCACGCATGCCCCTGCAATTCCGATGATGGCATGCGACTTTCCTGTGCCTGAAGATGATATGAGACGAGCCAGAATGCTCCTGGTGCGTCCGGCCGTGCCCGGCCATGTCCAGTAACCCTCCACTCATGGAGGGTGACACACGGGACCTTAGAATTTTTTTAGTTTGGTCTTAGTTTGAATTGGTCGATTTTAATTATTAAAATATTATTTTAAGGTCTAATCGGACTTCTAGTATTTGATATTTTTGGATGGGGTAGATTTCCAACTGAAAACTAAAACTAAAACACTGAATCTTAAATTAAAACAGCATCGAGATTTTATTATATGATCACTTGTTCCTTCTCAACCCTTGTGGAGTCCACTTAGCAACAGTAACAAAATATAAAGCACGCAATTATCACTCTGATGAAGTAGATAATATAATCCATGAGTCCTCACATTATCTGATATCAAATGTGCAAAAGCACTCATCAGAATTTTTTGATGAACTCGTAGAAGTATTCCGTGACCTCCTGTGGGTTCTCCTGGTTGATGAAGTGGCCTACACCTTCCATGACAACCACATCCTCCAGCTATGGGACATCTCTTATGAAGCCACCCTTGTGTATATAATCCTGAACACCAGGAAAGAAATATGCCAGGTCCTGATCCCCGACAATAAACTTCACAGGGACTTCAATCTTGGAACCAGTCCACGGTGCTGTCAGTTCCCAGTTTCTGCACAGATCAGAGCGCCGATATTATGATGGTGCCAGCAATTGGTTAAGAGTTAGCATTTGTTTCTGTCAGAAGTAGTCACAAATGTAATCTTCGGTCGCGCAGATGATGACATAGGAAAATGGTTTGTTTATGCTACTCAAATCAAAAGCATTGAGGAAGGACTACCACCATTGCTATTTGTTCCTCTCGCTAACTCAAATCAAAACCATGGTTTACATGTCAGTATTGTCACTCTAAAGGAATACTATTATCACCCTCCAAACACTAATAAAAGAACGTGACATTACAGTTTTTTGAGTGGCAATAGAGCCATCCTACCTTTATTTGTCTCCCACTACGGGAAAAGAATTTAAGATTCGTTAATTAAATTAACTTTTTTTCCTTTTCCTCTATAACGATTAGAGAGTCAACAAGATCAGGAGATAGAGAAAATGTAGTACTCAATTTTAAAATGTTTTATTTTCAAAATAAGTAAGATTTCAGACCTTTTTGACCATATAGTCTAAAGTGTTAAATCTCCTATGTTACTGATTCGGCTCGCCCTAACACAAGTATATGACATGGCGATATAGAAGGATTTCATTTTCATTAACTGCATGATGATAATTATTTGTGACTGTCTTCCAAGAAACAACAGTATATATATATATATATATATATATTTATTATCTATGCGCCTGAAAAATAACGTATGAGAAGTAATTTTCAGCAACAATAGTTTGGAACAAACATACAGGTCAAGTGCTCTGTAATAGTTCAGTCCTCCAGTGAAACCAGACTTCTCAAATTTACTGGCGAAATAGCTGATGTCCTCCTCTGAGAGCCAAGAAGGCAGGATGATTTCCTTATTGTTAGAGTTGGTGAATACTTCAGGGCCCCTTGTTTCTCACACCGGGTTCGCCCACGTGAGCTTAGGGGAATCTGAGTATTACCCAATTAACAGTATTGCTGGCGTACGAACGAAAGAGGGGGTTCGGGGGGCCCCGCCCCCCGACGGCGGTCCGTGTGGTTCGGATTAGGCTTTTTCTCTGTTTGTTTGGGTTTTAAACCCGGTTTGGAGAGGCTATTAATAGCCTAATTTCTGATGTAATTTGGTGTGGCGGCTGTAAACCTAAACGATATAGTGGAACCTCTTTGCAGGACGTAGCCCTAATCTCAAGGGTGAACCTGGGTAAATTTCGTGTGTCTCCTCTATTTTTTCTGCAATCTCTCTGCGTTCTTCTCTCCTTGTTCTCGAATTTTCCCATCAATTGGTATCAGAGCACAGGTTGTTCGAGGAATTAGGGTTTATTCGAGATGTCAGGAGGATCGTGAATCGAGATAGAAAAATTTGATGGAACACGATTTGATCTCTGGAAGATGAAGATGGAGGATCTCCTTTGTGATCGAGATCTTTGGATGGCAATCGAAAAGGAGAGACCAGGCATGGAGGCGGCGAAGGTCGCGGACGAGGCCTCCTCCAGTCAGGCAGATCCAAAGGCGATCAAAGAGTGGGATCGGATTGATAGAAAGGCGAAGGGTTTGATTCGGCTGTGTCTCGCGGATTCAATTCTTACGAATGTGATGGGCGAACCTACTGCCAGAGATCTGTGGAGGAAGTTGGAATCCCTATATCAAAGTAAGTCGTTAGTTAACAAGTTATTTCTGAGGAAGAAATTGTACAATCTTCGGATGCAGGAGGGTGACTCATTTTCTACCCATCTTTATAACTTTAACACGGTGATCAGTCAACTTGTATCAATCGGTGTTAAGTTTCAAGATGATGATAAGGCAATAACATTGCTCTGTTCGCTGCCGGATTCATGGGACAATCTGATTGTTGTGATTGGTGGCGGGGATAAAGAACTTTCGTATGAAAGTGTATGTGCTGCCTTGTTATCAGAGGAAATACGGAGAAAGGGATCAGCAAGTTCTGGTAAAGAGGCGCTGGCGGCCAGAGGAAGGCAACCAGAAAGGAATCAAAATCAGAGAGGGAGATCCAAATCTCGTGGGCGTTCGAAGAGTAAGGATAAGAAGGTGCAATGCTGGAGATGTCAAGAGTGGGGCCATCTGAAGCGAGATTGCAAAAACAAGCCGGTTCATAAGAAAGAAGCGGAGTCAACCTCGGACAAAAAGGAGGCTGAGGCAGGAGATATGTATGTGGCTTCTGCATGTACGGCACAGTCAGATAAAGATGTCTGGCTTATCGACACTGGTGCTTCGTACCACATGACACCTCATAAACACTGGTTCTGTGAATATGAGGAGTATAATGGTGGGGATGTCATGCTCGGAGATGACACTGCGGTTCAGATTGTTGGACGTGGCAGGGTGAAGTTGAGGATGAATGATGGCACGGTGAAGACTCTACCAGATGTGATGCATATACCACTTATGAGCAGGAGTTTATTATCTGTTGGTACAATGGCTGACTCGGGTGTTATATTCAGTTGCGATAAGGATTCGTGCAAGATGATCAGAGGGTCGATTGTAATTGCACGAGGGGTTCGCTATGGCACGTTGTACAAGTTGCTCGGAGAGACAATATCTGTGGGCTGCGGATTTATTTCTGAAGAGGCCAAAGAAGATGAAGACAGCAAATCTATGTTGTGGCATCGGAGATTAGGCCATATCAGTGAAAAAGGACTTTCCACTATAGCATCAAGTCAGATGGTAGAAGGAGTTCCGGATTGTTCTGTGGGCTTCGGGTTCTGTGAACATTGCCTCCATGGAAAACAGAACCGAGTCAGTTTTCAACACACAGGTTCAAGAGCAACGAAGATTCTCGAACTGATTCATAGTGATGTCTTTGGACCAACTCCGACTCCATCTATTGGAGGGTCCAGGTACTATGTTTCTTTTATAGATGATTTTTCGAGATACAGTTGAATTTATTTTATCAAGAATAAATCAGATGTATTCGATAAGTTTCGAGAATTTAAAGTTTTGGTGGAAAATCAATTGAGCTGCAAGATCAAGGTCCTTCGTACAGATAATGGAGGTGAATTTTGTTCAGATAAGTTTGAGCATTTCTGCGTGGACAATGGTATTGTTAGGCAGAAGACAACTCCATATACACCTGAGCAGAATGGAGTAGCTGAAAGGTTAAATCGGTCACTCATAGAGAAGGCCAGATGTATGCTGAGTTGGGCTGAATTGGGGCAAGAATTCTGGGCAGAAGCTGTAGCCACAGCAAACTACCTGAAGAACCGCTCACCGACCTCATCAGTGAAGGATCAGACACCTTATGAGGCAATGTTTGGGAAGAAGCCAAATTTGTCTCATGTTCGAGTGTTCGGATGTGACGCATATGTTCATATACCCAAGGAAAAGCGGGGTAAGCTTGATAGTAAATCTGAAAAGAACATATTTGTCGGATACAAGGAAGGGATCAAGGGCTACAAACTGTGGAATCCAAAGTCAAGGACTATTGTTTACAGCAGGGATGTTGTTTTCCGTGAATCACGTTCCCAAGTTGAAGTTCAAAAAGGTGATGAACCTAAGAAAGTGGTAGTGCTTGAAGAAGATTCTGATTCTGAAACTTCAGAGGTGGATGCACAAGATACTTCAGTTGAGTCTGTTATAGAACCGGATCAAGAGGAGTCGGTTAATGAAGTTGAAGATGCAGATTCAGATGAAGACCCAGATATTGGTACTACCATACCAGTTCTCAGGAGATCGACACGAGAAAGAAGAGCACCTTTGAGATACTCTCTTAGTGCTCTGAGTTCGTTTCATGCTTTGAGCATCATCGGAGAAGAACCTAGTTCTGTAAAAGATGCAAGGTCTATGGATGATGCAAATCAGTGGGAGCTTGCTATGGCAGATGAGATGCAGTCACTGGATAAGAATGAAACATGGAGTTTGTGTAAATTGCCTAAGGATAGAAAGGCAATTGGTTGCAAATGGGTGTTCAAACGAAAGCTGAAACCGGATGGGTCTGTAGAGAAGTACAAGGCGAGGCTGGTAGCTAAAGGGTACTCTCAGGTTGAGGGAGTCGACTATGATGAGATTTTTTCTCCCGTGGCGAAAATGACTTCAATCAGATTTGTTCTATCTCTGGCAGCAGCATATAATCTTGAGGTAGAGCAGATGGATGTGAAGACGGCATTCCTTCATGGGGACTTGGAGGAAGAGATATATATGAGGCAACCAGAAGGCTTTGAAGTTCAAGGTAAAGAAAAGCTGGTGTGCAAATTGAAGAAGTCTTTGTATGGATTGAAGCAGTCGCCAAGGATGTGGTACCAGAAGTTTGATACGTACATGCTCGAACTCAAGTTTGTACGTTCAGATTCAGATCATTGTGTTTATGTGAAGAGAGTTGGAGATCAGTTTGTCATTCTTACACTGTATGTGGATGACATGTTGCTGATTGGAAACAGTATGAAGATGGTGAATTCAGTGAAGGGTTTGTTGGCCAAGAAGTTTGAGATGAAAGACTTGGGACCAGCGAATTTTATTTTGGGTATGCAGATTAGAAGGGATCGGCAGAAGAGAAAGTTGTGGCTAGGACAGGAGAAGTACATAAAAGAAGTGTTGAAGAAATTTAACATGTCGGACTGCAAGCCAGTGGGTACTCCTATGTCTCTAGGAACCAAACTTTCTGCAGAGCAATGTCCGAAGACGGATGAAGAAGCCGAAGAGATGGACCGTGTGCCATATGCAAGTGCAGTGGGCAGCTTGATGTACGCCATGGTTTGCACGCGTCCAGATATAGCCCAAGCAGTGGGAGTCTTGAGTCGGTATATGTCTAACCCAGGCAGGGAACATTGGAATACTATCAAGAGAGTTTTCAGATACCTTCGTGGAACTTCAGATTTTGCTTTGTGCTTTGAAGGTGCGGGAAAAGGAAAGATGCTTGATATTGTGGGCCATGTAGATGCTGATTGGGGTGGAGACATTGATAGTAGACGGTCCACTAGCGGATATGTTTTTACATTATTTGGGGCTGCACTAAGTTGGATGAGCAAGAGACAAAGCGTGGTGGCACTTTCTTCTACAGAAGCAGAATATATGGCTCTTACTCATGCTGCAAAAGAGGCCATATGGATACGACGGTTGTGCTTGGAGCTCGGATTTGAGCAAGGTGCTATAGAGGTGAGATGTGATAATCAAGGTGCTATTCAGTTAGCTAAGAATCCCGCATTTCACTTACGCACAAAGCATATTGACATCCAATACCACTTTATTCGGGAAAAGGTGGAAAAGAAAGAGGTTCAGCTTGAAAAGGTTGATACAACAGAGAATAGTTCTGATTTTCTGACTAAAGCAGTTACAGGTGAAAAGTTTGAGTGGTGCTCTACTGCTGTCGGATTGAAGAAGAATGTTGCTGGCAAGGCTCTCATTGGTGTGAAGTATCCACCAAGTGGGAGAATGTTAGAGTTGGTGAATACTTCAGGGCCCCTTGTTTCTCACACCGGGTTCGCCCACGTGAGCTTAGGGGAATCTGAGTATTACCCAATTAACAGTATTGCTGGCGTACGAACGAAAGAGGGGGTTCGGGGGGCCCCGCCCCCCGACGGCGGTCCGTGTGGTTCGGATTAGGCTTTTTCTCTGTTTGTTTGGGTTTTAAACCCGGTTTGGAGAGGCTATTAATAGCCTAATTTCTGATGTAATTTGGTGTGGCGGCTGTAAACCTAAACGATATAGTGGAACCTCTTTGCAGGACGTAGCCCTAATCTCAAGGGTGAACCTGGGTAAATTTCGTGTGTCTCCTCTATTTTTTCTGCAATCTCTCTGCGTTCTTCTCTCCTTGTTCTCGAATTTTCCCATCACTTATCAGGGGGAGCTGCAAACCCCATCTCCTTGGGCACAAGAACGGGTCCAGGGTCGTGGTATGTCAAGAACTTCTTAATGATCATGGATGTGCTAATCCGAGCAAATTCAGCTTCAGTTCTTCCAGGTTCCTGCAAATTCATTTTTTAAAACTCTGGAACAGTCAGTTAACCATGCACATTGATACAAGGGTGCATGTCGGACTTTGGGCAACAAATGTATGGTCTCAATGCAACAAATATGAACAGTATTGTCTGGAAATTTTGCGTTGGGTCTTGGGCACTCGACTGCATTAACTCCTCTGCGGAGGGCAAGTCTGACAGAGAAAGATTTTGAGTTCCTCTCTGAGACTGCAGTTTTATCAAAAATTGCATGTTATGGACTTCAAATTTAGATCACAGTGCTGGACTAGTATATCGCTGCATTAATGCTGTGCATCCGGTTTTTCGGATTTGATGTGCATGAAACGTGTCTTAGTATTGCTTATCGAGTGATTCTTTATTATCGGATCACGTAAAAAGATCTCCGACCTTAGAAGCTGATAGTGCACAGCTTTACGTACGCATAAAGCAGAAAAAAAGTTTAAAAACCATTTTAATTGATTACACACTGCTCTTAAGGCATTACTCCCACCATTTTAATTAATTACACATCTTCCAATTAAGTTTTTCGAACTAATCAATCAACCATATTTCTGATTGCTATAAGCGAAAGGATCCATGAGAGTACGTACAGTACATGCATACCTGAAATGTGCATATATAGTAATCATCTCCGAACACAGCTCTGAGAGCCGCCAGAGGTTTCAGCGTCGGGCTCCTCGGACGGTAGGCGACGCTCAGGTTCACCAGCGCCCGCACCATATCGGGCCTAAACAAGCACACGTGCCATGCGACCAGCGCGCCCCAGTCGTGTCCCACCACAAACACCTTGTTTTCGCCGACGAATATGATTAAACGAACCATTAATTATGTAATGTACGCACTAACTTCGTGCATGGCGAGAGATAGGGAAGGAAACAAGATCTTGTGAGCAGTATTGCTGTACCTTATCTGCCGAGTGCTTCAATGAGCGCGACGAGGTCCCCGACGACGTGGAACATGGTGTAGGAGGCAACGGAGAGTGGCGCATCGGTTTCTCCGAACCCACGGAGGTCCGGCGCGACGGCATGGTAGCCGCGGGCGGCGAGCGCCGTGATCTGGTGGCGCCAGGAGTACCAGAGCTCAGGGAAGCCGTGGAGGAGGAGGACCACGGGGCCCTGGCCCTTCTCAGCTACGTGCATGTTGATGCCGTTGACGGACAGCTTCCGGTGAGTGATTTCTCCCACATCTTCCACCATTTTCTTTTATGCTGCCAAGAAGCTCTTCTTCTTCTATAGTTGCAGAAGCAGCAGCAGAAGAAGAAGAGTTCTTGAACAATGATTATATATATGTATATATAGTGCGTGTGTAAGCGCGAGCATAAAGTGATGGTGGACTGTATGCATGGAAATGGAAGAGGAGGGGTCAAAAGTTATATAATAGAACAACGTACGGGGGGCGAAGTATAATTTGGGTTAGGTGGTAGTTGGGAGGTGACGCTGTTACTCTTACCACGCGCCTGGTCACGGGATGTTTGGATTTGCAGCTCTACCTGTATAATATATATATATATATATATATATATTATATATAGAATAAATGTTGAGAATTCCATCGGCGGCATCATGGAGAGTTTTAAATGCTCCTCATTCTCTCCGCCTGGTTTTGCCGTCCTTGACCACGAATATTCCTACGATTAATTAAACATAGGCAGGCAGCGTTTAGTTGCGAATCAGGTTGGTTCCGATCTGTTTTCAAACATCAAACCGTGGTACGATTCTCTAGACGAAATTAGGTCATATTTATTTATTGATTTGAAATTAAAGACGTGATGTTAATTTCAAACAGATGGAATTCGAGCACCTTAATTTCTTTTTCTTTTCTTCTTGGATAGCTTTTTTTATTTCGTTTTTTTTCTTTTCTTTCACACATTCTTCTTATAAAATAATTTATTTATTAAATATTAGGTATTTATAATAAAATATTATTTATTATTTCTCATTTATTAAAAAATAATATTTTATTAATTATTAATTATTTTATATTTAAATAATATATTTTTAATAGAAAATTTCAAAAAAAAATTTATTTACACTTTTATTTTTATTATTTAATAAAATTATACTTTATATATAATAATTATTTTAAATTCAAATAATTATTTTAAAAATTAACTCATCACATTTATTTTTTTTATGATTCATCATCATTAAATTCTACTACTTTCGAATATACTCCGAACTAATATACCAATTTAATTATTTATGAAGAATTTAGGAGGAACTCTAGTTCTATTTTCAAACACAGTCATGGTCATTTGCTTGGGGATAGATTTTAATAGGATAAAATATCATATTTTTTTATCAACAACATTGGAGTGAAATGTTAACGAGTTTGCCTAAGGAGATCTCCAATTTGAAATCTATCATATGCAAAAAAAATTTATGAGGCCACAATCATAGACATACGATCCAGAGTGACACAAATAATCAGGTGATAGTGAACTTGAATATTTTTTTGACTACTCTGAATATTACGATGACAATTGAAAAAAATAGCGTATTTTTTAAAAGGTTAATATATTATTTTTTCATATTTTTTTTAATGTTGATGTTTGAATTGGAGAGAAGAATTTTTTAATTGAAAAATATTATTAAAAATAATTCATGTTTAATATTATAATAATATTATAAATATAACAACATAAGATTTAAAATAAAATAAAATATGATTAAAAATTGGAAAAAATGGGAATACAAATCTCCTTCTATGTTTTAAGAATAACTTATAGTTTTTTTGTTAGGAGTGAAAACGATGAATTTATAATCTTTTATATAATTTCATATTTTTTTCATGTTTGATCGTACAATAGTTCATTTTGTTTAATATTCTAGAAATAAATGAGATGTTAATGAGTGCATATGAACAAATATACTAAAACAGTTGGACTGCATAAGCATGGATTAGATCTGAGGGACTTATAACACATTTGACTTTTGTTAATACATTTTGAATAATGATGGGTTAAATCTTTGAGTAAAAAATTACCTGTGCGGGTAACGGGAGCAATATTTTTTATGCTACTTAAACAAATTTTATATGAGAATGATAAATTACATATACCAGCTGTACAAATGAGTGAAGGTCGAAGGTCTTAACGTGTGTGTTGAGTGTTTTTCGCGTGCAGCGCGTGTCCAAATTTTATCTTTCTTCAACAACAACAATAACAACAAAGTCTTATCCCACTAAGTGGGATCGGCTACATGGATCATACGACGCCGTTCCGCTCTATATTCGTTGATTCATGTTCACAACACATTTTTTTATCTTTCTTCATCAAAATAATTTAGATGACCATTAATAATAACAAAAATAATTTTATACATAATAAGTTATAAAAAAATGATTATATCTATTATAAACCATAATAATGTGCATAAGTTCATAAAATTGTAAAAATGATGAATATAATTATTGTTGATGATTTAAGGAGAATTCAGCAGTGTTAATCCGTTTTTCATAACATAATCAAAATAAAATGATAAACATAACTATAACAAAAATCATTAATCGTGAAGATAAAATAAAACTTGTCTTTTCGGAAGTATTAAATCAAAACCTTTACAACTAATGTCATAGATAAAGCTAAAAGTTCATTATTCATAAAACATTTCTAAAATAGTAGTTTAGCCTAGACCATATGCAACTTCATCATCATGAGTTGAGTCAGTCATCCATCCAAATAAATCAGTTACCTACATGAATCCAGAGTGCAGAGTTTCTCAGTTAGAATATGTAAATGTTAATACAATAAAATGCATGATGAGGAGGATACTACATGACATATATATAATAGTTTCATAATAAAAAAAAACATGCATGCCATCTCATATTCATAAATTGTATATGTGATTGGTTTATATCATGAGGTCATCAGTAACAATTTGACAATTGAGTGACTAACACTTGTCCTTACCTTGCCTCAATAATAACCTCAGGGTTCTTTCATAATCCTTTAGAATCCACTTTCATGGTCATCAGTTCTTGCAATTCAGTCAATCAATTCAGTCTTTGATCTTATAAGTAATTGAAGAATCAAGTCGTTGCCCTCCAGTAGGCTAGCTAGGCCTTGGAGTCGAGGCTCCGCCAACCAAATGAGTGGGAATATATATACCATTGCCGGTAAGACATAGTTATTCTCCCAGAAAATGCTAACTCCAAGGTACATGGCTCAGTAATTTCACGAGAAAAATTCTAACACAATGGAGCAAGGCACAGTATTTTATGTCATCAGTTTGGGGGGTGACAAGTAACAATATTTCTTCAATTTAGTGCATTATCAACACGATCATCAAACAGTTTACGTCGCTCAATTTTTAGATTTTAACCTAATTACGATTGTCCATGCCGTGACCAACCCAATCACGATTGTGACAGTCCAAAAAATAGGAATTATATTAAGTTATTTTCCAGGTATTAATATTATGTAATGATGATTGATGATTGTACTTGAACTTAGATATACAAAATGCATGGACAATCGTACAAACAACAACAACAAAGCCTTATCCCACTAGGTGGGGTCGGCTACATGGATTATATGACGTCATTCCGCTCTATTAGATTCGTTGATCCATGTTCATAAGAATCCTGCCGAATCTTATGAACATGGATCAACGAATCTAATAGAGCGGAATGGCGTCGTATGATCCATGTAGTCGACCCCACCTAGTGGGATAAGGCTTTGTTGTTGTTGTTGTTGTTTGTACGATTGTCCATGCATTTTGTATATCTAAGTTCAAGTACAATCATCAATCATCATTACATAATATTAATACCTAAGAAAATAACTTAATATAATTCCTATTTTTCGGGCTGTCACAATCGTGATTGGGTTGGTCACGGCCATAACAGAAACCCTATAACCTTTCCCCTTTCGATCACGGTCGTGACAACATAGTCATGGGCATGCTCGACCCTGTCACGGCCGTGACAATAGTTGTCACGGGCACAATAGAACACTTGAGCCATTTCATCATGTCATGGGTGTGCCTGGAGATGGTCATAGCCATGCCTGGCATTGTCACGGGCGTGACATAATGATGTCATTAGATCTTTTTCCAGCCCTTCTATCATGGGTGTGACATGGTTCATCACGACCGTGACAAGGGACGCTGATGCTTCGCTCTAGTTCAATTTTGCTCGATTTTTGCCCAAATTTTGATCAATCCTTTGAGGGAAATAATCTTGAATATTATAAGCGAATCATTCATACATGTTTTACAGTCAATAAAGTATCATAAAGTGGATAAAAATATGTAAGATCATGCATTCTTAAAGATCTAGGGTTCCTTTCTTCCTAAAGCATAAGAACATGATTTTTCAATAAAAAGCCCTAACACATGGATCTATTAATCATATATCTTAATATGATACATATGATAAAGACTCAGATCTCACGAACCATAGTAAATTCCTCATCAAAATCCCTACTAAGAACTAGAGTGTTCTTAGGTCTCTCAATCCATGCAATCAATCCATTGAGAGAGGAGAGAGGGGTTGGATCCCCTGTACATAGCTTTCAATCCTAGTTTTCTCTTCTTCTCTTTCGTCATCTTCTTCCTCTTCCTCTTCTTCTTCTTTGTGCTTCCTCTTGATCCGCCTCCAAACCTTGCCGTCAGATGCACATGTGAGGAAAAAAGGTTTCTAGAAGACAACTGGCCTTTAAATAGGGAACACTACAAGAAAACCGACGGTTAACGATGAAAATAGCGTCTCAACTTCTAGTGACACTACGTCGATGCCACGAGCGTCGTTATAGCGTCACAGTTGATTCCCAAAATGGAGATGCTACTTGCCTCTCAATAGCCTCACATTAGCGTTTCATTAAATAGATGTTAAAGGAGGCGCCATAAAGACTTCACTTCGCCGCTATTATTGCACGCGGTAGAGCGAGAATGCGCGGGAGAAGTTAGCGTTGTTGTAGCGTCGACAACATTCGACGCGAATGTAGCGTCTCAAGATTCGAGATGCTATGTTGATGCTATCTAGGAACCAATATGGGCGTCGTATATTTGTGTGGGTTTAGCGCCGAGAGATGCGACGCTACGTGGCGTCATAGATGATGCGACGCTATATAGACGCCAATATAATGACATATTCCTACTGTTGCCTACACATGTAACACATACAACGCTTAATTGGTACTATTTTAACACTTACTTGACGTCTCATAACTATATATGTTTAAGGAACATATATGTTAAATAAGAAATAGATAACTATATATACGCTATTTATATTTATATAACTATATGTTATATATTTTGATGCAACCCCATATATGTTAATATATATTATCTATACTATACTTTAAGGAATAAATAAATTAAATATTATATATGTACCTTCAACATATATATGTATTCCTACATAATTACTTATATATGCCTACATCATAGGAGTGTTTCTAAATATATAATTTGTTACCTATATTATATATGTTACTTATGCATACAATATATATCATATCATAATTATACATATATTATTTTTATAATCTTAATCATGAAATTATGATGGTTAAATTAAGAGACATGATTTGTTACAAATTATCTCATTTTAGAACCGTAGTGGAAGCTCAATAGCGTCGATGTAGCGCCACAATAGAGTCGCAATTATGATCGACGCTATAGAGACACTATTGGCATCTATCTCTCTGGCGTCTCGTTATTGGAACGCTAACACGTATGAGACGTTACATCGACGCTAGTGTGTCACTAATATGTTTTAGCGACTCGTTAGCATCTCGATAGCGTCGTTGTAGCCGACTTTTTATTACACTCTCTTAATCGGGCACATATAGACATATAAATACACATATATACTTATACTTATATATAATAAATACACATATACATATTATTATCACTTAATCTCGCACATATAAACATATACATACATATACTTATAATACGTATACATATACACGTTATTGTCACTTAATCTCGCACATATATTGACATATACATACACGTATATACTTATAATACATATAGATATATACATTGTTTTGACTTAATCTCTCACACGTAGACATATACATACACATATCTTAGATATATAAATATACACAATTTTGTCATATACACATATGCATATATACTTATAACTTTATATACATATACATGAATAATTATATATGCATTTCATAATTTTTTAGATTGTGGAGAGGGAACAAAACGACTGGAACGGGGCACAATGCAATGTGATGTTATTTTAATAATAGACCTAACATACCTATTAGCATCGCCCTAGCATCTCCACATTGAGACACTAAGATAATAGAGACGCTACTACGACGCTAGTTTGTTGCTAATATATTTTAGCGACGCATTAGCTTCTCTATAGCGCCGCATTAGCCAACTTTTTATTACCCTCACATAATCGGGAACATATTGAGATATAAATACATATATATAACACATACACATATGCATATTATTATCACTTAATCTTGCACATATAGTCTTAAATTAGGAAGAAAATTCGAAATAGCGTCCCTACAGCCTGAAAATAGCGTCTCAATGATGGCACCCCTTTAGTATCTAAGTAGCGTCGCATCTAGGTGGGGCGCTAAATAGTTAACTTAAGTCCCTAACCCCTCTTTTGTGTTTTCACTTTTTACCGGTACTTCGCTCGCTCGCCGATTTTCACCACTGCTCCAACGCCCAATGATCGACGTCTGTTTCTCTATCGACGCTCGCTGCTCCGTCGATGCACGTTGCTCCGTCGATGCCTGCTGCTCTGACGCCTGACCCTGCCCTCGTCGAACTTGCTATCGTCCGCCCAATCGTCCTCCTTCGATTCACCCTGTGTCGGCCTCCTCCGCCCTCCGCCGCCCTCCTCTGCCTAACTGCCCTCCTCCGCTCTCTACCTCTGTGGCCCGCCGCACTCCGCCTCCTCCGCCGCCATCCGCCTCCGCCGCCCCCGCCTCGTCCGCGGCCCACCCTCCACCTCGCCCTCCACCGTCTGTGCTCCTCCATCCGGTGCCGCCCGCCGCCCACTACCTTCTTCAACCACTTACCCTCCTCCATCGCCCGCCACCATCCATTATGTAATCCTTAGTTAATTTGCTATTTTTTTATCTAATACATGTTAAGTTAATTACTTGAAACTAATTTAATTCCTAGTTAATTTGCTATTTTTTAATTTAATACCATGATAAGTTAATTAGTTGAAATTAATCAAATTCCTAATTAATTACTTGAAATTAATCTAATTCCTAGTTTATATATGGTTGAGTTAATCATAACGTTCGACATTCTTGATAATAAAATGAGATTATGAAAAAAAAAGAGACAACAGAAAATGACAAAAAAATTTATTAGTATTTGGTACCCAAAATATACATTATGGTAGATTTTAAATATGACGATCAAGTACTTGAAACATGTGATTTTGGACTTCGTAACTTCAAAATCACATGTTTTAAGTATAAGAATTTATTGACATATGCTTAATATTGTCCGTTATAGAAATGACAAAGTCATATCATAGTTGGATTCGTCGTTGGAAGGATAAACGTGGCGTTATAACAGAAGAATATAAGGATGGTGTTGATGAATTTATTAATGTGGCATATCAAAATGAAGGTGTTTCTTGTCCCATATGTTGAGTGGTTAGAATGTTGAGTGGTTGGAGCATAAAAGGTAAACTTGCTTGTCCCATATGTGGAAAGAATACAAAATCATTTTATTTAAAAAATTGCAGGAAAGTTTGCTAGTTTGATTGTCATATGATGTTTTTGCCATTGGAGAATTTGATACATCGTGATCGAAACTCGTTTATAAAGAATACAACTGAGAACACATTGCTTTCAACTCATTTGACGGGACAAGAATTACTAGAACAAGTAAACAAGCTTAATGAAGTCTCATTCGGATTGAAGGTTGATAGTTACAATCAAATTGGGTTTGGAAGTGAACATAATTGGGAGAAAAAAAGTATTTTTTTGGGAGTTGCTTTATTGGTCTTCAAACTTGGTACGTCATAACTTGAACGTCATACATGTGGAGAAGAACCTATTTGACAACATCTTCAACACTATTATAGATGTTAAAGGAAGAACAAAAGATAGCATACAGGTGCGCGAAGACATGAAAGTTATATGCAAAAGACCAGAGCTAGATATCATTCATTTTCAAAGTGGTAAATGCAAAAAGTCAAAAGCTACTTATGTCTTGAGCAATGATAAAAGAAAAGTGGTTTTCAAATGGGTCAAGCAATTGAAATTCTCCAACGAATTTGTATCAAACATATCTCGATGTTTTAACTTGAAAAATGGGAGGACACATGGGATGAAGAGTCTTGATTGTCATATTTTTATGCAAATGCTACTTCCAATTGCTTTCTAAGAACTTTTTCCAAAGGTCATATGGGAACTTTTGTACATTCATCGTTCGGGAAGAAGACATCTCTCAGTTAGAGGCTATTGTGATTACCATGTGCAAGGCTGAGAAGATATTTCCACATTCTTTCTTTAATGTGATGGAGCACTTGATTGTACATCTTCCATATGAAACAAAAGTTGCGGATCTGATTCAGTATTGATGGATGTATCCTTTCGAAAGATGCATGTTATATTTGAAAAGGAAGGCGAAGATTGAGGGCTCCATATGTGAAGTATAATTCATTAAGGAGGTGTTAAACTTCACTTCAAAGTACTTTGAGCCACACATACAATCACGACATACCCAAGTTCCAAGAAACGATGATGATGATGAAAGAGAAGTTAACATGAATATTTTATCCATCTTCAAGTAGCCATGTCGGCTTCTTGGCACAGGACGCAAAGTTGTCTTGAATGACAGAGATCTCACCGCCATTGAGAATTATGTCTTTGCAAATTGCAGCGAAGTGACGTCGTATCTCGACTAAGACAATTTATTTTACTATGTTATATAATTTAAAGTTAATTGTTGCTATGTGATTTCATTAATTGACAACTATGAATTCAGGAAATTTGAAGAATTACAGCGAGAAATCAATACGTTAGTTTCAAACGATGAATTATTGAAACTACAAAACGAACATTTTGCCGATTGGTTGAGATGTAAAGTGAGAATTCTTTCTGATTGCTCGTAATTATTACTTAAATTTGTAACTTTTAATAAAGTTTTAGTTATTTTTCTTGTAGGTTATTAATGGCACAATCATAGATTTAAAAATTCAAGATTTGAGTCATGGACCGAAGAAATAAGTTCTTAGCTACTAGGGCGTCATAGATAATGGATATTAGTTCCATATAAAAGAATATAGCCAACAACGATCAATTGTTAATAGCGACATATGTGTTATAGAAGACATCATAAAATTGTCTTATTTGGAAAATTCGAATAAAGTCATGGTGCTAAAATGTATTCGATCCAAAGAAAAGAGTTCGGATCGATGTTGGCGGATATTAACTCTCGATCGAGACTTCAATCATACGATCCATTCGCATTGGCGCAACAAGTGCAACAAGTGTACTACACTAAGTATCCATAAAAAAGAACCAAGGATCAATGGTGATCGTCATGCAAAGTGAGAAGTGGACTATTTTTAGCAGAAACAATGATAGATGATAATGAAATATCATCCGTATACAACGATGTGCCCATGGATGATTACTATCAAGAAGATCGAGTGAATGAGATGATTGATGTAGCCGATGGAGTTGAGAATATTCAATGTTTTTTAACTGAGCCAATGGAAGAGTTC
This sequence comes from Pontederia crassipes, assembly GCA_030549335.1. NCBI lineage: Eukaryota > Viridiplantae > Streptophyta > Magnoliopsida > Commelinales > Pontederiaceae > Pontederia > Pontederia crassipes. The sequence continues at coordinate 21,073,927 of CM060195.1, read as the reverse complement.
AATTCAAATGGCCTCTTAGAAGTGAACTTTGACAATTTCGTTGATGATGACTCGAACCAAGATTATAGCGACGATGAAGAAGATGATGAAAATGAATCAGAATATGAAACAAAGGAATGAATACCGTAGTTCTTCTAATACACAAGCTTCTTACTTTTTTTAGTTATATATGGTTATGATAATAAGAAAAGATTGTTACTTTTTTCAATCATAGTTACTAGAGGACGAGCATCTGAGTTATTTCGTTCTTCTAGACGTTCACTCCAGATGAGTGAGTCATCACGACCATCATGTATTATATTTATTGTCAGTTGCTTATTTTTAGTTGATTATAATAGTTATATTCATTTTTTAATAATGTTAGTTGCTCTGTTGCCAACGGGGCACGTAGCCGGATCATCATATAGTAGGCGATCCATTAGTAGGTCGGCTCCACGTATCACTCCAGGTACGTGTGACTTAGTAGGCGATACATAGTAGTCGATAGAGTTTTCTAAATATTTTGTTTTTGTGACAGTTGCTCCACCATCGACGGGGCACATAGCCGGGACGTTTCGATCGCATGACGACGATCGGCATGTCACATCAGGTTATTTTTTGTATATTCCATAAATTTAAATAGGAGGCAAATTTTATGTATTCTTTTATGATGACAGTTGCTACGCCACCGCCATCGCCGAAATTACCGGACGCTTCACCACATTCTACTGTTGACGAGCGACATCTTACCCCAGGTGATATATTTATTATTATTAACATTATATTTTTCAATTAATTATATTAATAAATTTTTAATAATAATATCAGATTCATTGATGTGCTACCATGTTTGATCGATATCGAGATGATCTATTTTAAATGGACCAACGATAATTCATGCTAAATTAAAATAAACAATTGGGCATGAACAAAAAACTTAGTTTTACGTTTATTCAGTATTGAAGGGTGTGAAAACTAATAAAATCATCTCCAAAGATGATTCAACTTGTAATTGTATATTCTGAATGCACAATTACATACATTTTACGTATTGGACAAAAGGTATGGTATGTTGGACATGGTTTCGTGCATGATACATGCCTAGGTCTCTTGATCGACATTTTGCATATGCTGGTCATTTTGTGGTCGTCGAGAAATGATATGTTATTATGACAAATAAGAAGTAACTACATATGTGGTAACGAGATTGAAGAAATTTATATATTCGGAAGCTTGCCAAGAATATAAAAAGAAATAAGTAAAATAATCGTCCTCAGAGATCTATCTCAATCATCAATATCAAAATAACTATTAAACACAATCTTCAATTTTCATTGACATTCTTCTTAGGATGCACACGACGACTTTTGGCTTTCCCAATTGGACCTTTTTGTCCGTAGCTTTATTTTATTTTATATATGTTGAGAAAAATAAAAGAAAACAAAAAAGAAGCAAAATAAAATCCATCTGGGCCTTGGGCCTTTGTTTCACCAATCACCTAGCTATTCATTCCAGCTGTTCCATGTCCGAAGTCACCTTTCATTTATAATAATAATAATAATAATAATAATAATAATAATTAAAAAAAAAAACCAAATACCTTGTGAACGAATCAAGAATCAGGGGCAGCACAAGGTTTCTGTCACAATAAAAACCATGTCGTCTTCACATGAATGCACAATTACAACATTCTCCCTCGTTTCGAAACATCAATCAGTTAATTAATTAATTAAATAATTAGTTGCTTAAAAATAACAGATTATGGCCCGTTACAACTTGAGCAGCAATTGAATCCAACTCACTTTTACGCGTTACCCACGACCCACCCCCGAAATTGAAGGTGTTAAAGAAGCAGAATTTTAAATCCGACTAATTCGTCTTGTAACAAAATTAAATCCGTCCTAGTCTTAGAAAGCACAATTTTGCCTTAGTATTTACAGATCCCTTCGGACGAATACACGGCCACGGCCACGGCCACGGCCGCCCGCCTGCGTCGCTTAAAGCGTAACCGAGGCCGGCAGGAAGTCGTCGAAACTCCAGAGCCCGTCAATACCGGCGGACACGGGCGGGTCGCACCCGCCGCCACTTCCCTCCGTTGACGCCTCCACTGCGTCCTCCGCCTCGTCCGCCCGCAGCGCTAGCGCCAGCGCCGCGTCGTCCACCGCCGCCGGACCCTGCATGTACGGGATGCTGAAGAAGTTCATGTACGACTCGTAGGCCATCAGCTCCTCCGACAGCCTCTTCACCTCGCCGGCATCGGGCGTAGTAGGAGCGGCCGCCGGCAAAGCAGGGACGCAGCCCCAACCGGCACCGGCCTCCGGTTTCGGCGCCGGCGCGGCGACGAAGCGGTGGGCGCTGTGGGCGTGAGAACTGGAACCACGCGCGGGCGGGCGGGCCTCGGGGACGAAGGGGGCCGGGTCCTCGTTGGGGAAGTTGACCTTCGCCTTCTTGCCGCGGATGCGGCGGGCCTCACGGTCGTAGGCGCGGGCGGCCTCCTCGGCCGTGGCGTAGGTGCCGAGCCACAACCGGACGCCCTTCACCGGGTCGCGGATCTCCGCCGCCCACTTCCCCCACGGCCGCTGCCGGATGCCCCTGTACAGGTTCTTCCGCTCCCGCTTCCTCGACACTGCAACAGCCAGAGAGACAGCTCCGATCGCATCACAAAACTCTCCGATATTATGTATATGTTCGTGTACATAGCAAAAAGCCATCGTTAGAGGAATATACCTTTCTCGGGGGCGACGTGACAGGAGGAGGAATTGGCGTCGGAGGAAGGCCAGATATCAGAAGCGGAGAGGAGGCCGTTGGCCAGGAAGGAATCGGCGGCGCCACCGCCGTCGCACTGACGATAGCTGCGCTTGGGGATGAACTCGGAGATGATCGCACCGCCGCACATCTTTGCTTATACGAGCGAGCAGCTTAAAGAAGATCGATTAACCGAGGACGAGAGCGAGCGAAACAGAGGAGAGCAAGAACAAGGTTTTGGAGAAGAAAGAGAAGAAAGTGGTGGTTCAGTGGAAGTGGAGCGAATGGTATTGGGGAGAGGTGGAGGAGTATTTATATATAATATATAGGAATTTGATATTATACAAAAATATTTATTTTTATTTTTATTTCAATTCTTACTTCCTAGGCGATGAAATAAATAATAATATCAGATTTATTGGGTAATCTGCCATGTGCCTTCTTTCTTTCTTTCATCATATGTGGTGTGGTGTGGTGTGCTGCTTTCGGGAGGAGACGAGAAGGATCCCTTTCCAGCATTTTGACCTTTGACCCTTCGATGCATTGCAGCTGCACTGCACCAGTGGTCCATTATCTACGACGTTAATGTTAGACACTTTTTTGTCGTTTTTTTTCCCTTCTTTTTTTTTGTTATATTAGATATTTCTCTACTCTTTTTTATATAAAGGCCCTAATATTAATCCAGAGTTGTTTGTTATTATTTCTTAAAATAAAATAAAAAAAACTTGAATGGGTCGTTGGATCGGTTAATAAATTTAGTTTGTTTGATTGCTTCATAATGTGCATAATACTTGGTATCTCGGAGTCAATCCGCCACGCGTATTACCTTTGCGAACCTACGATTATTAGCTCATTAGTAAATTAAACATCTTGCTTCATGAAAAATCAATAAATTAAACATCCGGCACTATAATCTCTATTCTTAATTTAGTGCTGACTAGCTACATAAGATACTCTTTAAAAGGAACCACACAAAATGCATATGCTCATTTATGTACGAGTGCGATAATTTATTGAATGGTATATATATATATATATATACGCGCTGAATGCGCTTAAATTTTAAATGACAAAATAAATTGAAAAGAAACGTATGATCTGAAATCAAATGTACTACACAACCATTTTTGCATTCGACATGTTGTACGGGCACTATGATAAAGTGGATTAAGTAAGACAGAAGAAAACTAAATTAGGACGCACTTTAGCAGGTTGCATTATGACATTGACCGCGTTGTGGTGCCGTTCCATTGTTTTTTTTTCTAGAAAAAAAAAAAGAAAAACTTATCTATTATAAGAAGCTCTAGAGAAGTCAAAATACAAGAGATCGATTAACCAAATGAATGGCCAATCACTTCAAGAAGAATTGGCCATAGACAATTCTTACAAAAGAGACCAGAGCCTTAGCAGACTAATATGCTTCTCTATAACAATGTGGTTAGGAATTAGTGAAAAGTGAATGTCAACGAGTATGCTATGGAGTTGCCATGGTCACTTACGCAGACATTTGAGAGGGCATTTTGGACACAGTAGGAGATGACAAGGAGCCTCAATCTCGAATGGAGAAGTAGCCACATAGGAAGATGCACCTACAAAAATAAATTGGCGATAACCAGTTTGAAGGATGTAAGCAGCACATCCCGTTCTTGGCTCAACGAAGGACCCACTAATATGGACGCAGAGCTAGGTAGGAGCGGAATGCTCCCATCGGACCTGCATGGGGTCTCTGGGTGTGTGGCCTCATGTGTATGGGTATGAACAAATTCAATGCCGCCAGCGAGCACCCGAGTCCAAACCAAGTCGAAAGTGTATGTCATTCTTGTTGTTCCAAATACCCCATAAGCAATAGGCAAACATAGCGACGACCAGTCGCCTCGACTGAGGATCCAGATCAGATTCCTCCAAAGTCCATCTTTCATCAATCCAGGATTGTGCGAAGCGATAATTAAGCTGTGTTTGAAAAATATGCCAAATGGATTGAGCGAAGTGGCAATAGAAAAATAGGTGGGGGATAGTTTCATGTTGCAAACCACAAAAGTTTGTGGAGGGACAAAAACAAAAATTATGGCTTAATGTGGGGAGGTGACAATGGAGAAGCTTCCATAGGCAATGGTGTATTTTGGGGGTACCAAAATGTTTCACACTTTGGACCAGGTTTGTCGTCAAACTGGAGGCAAAACAAGGGTTGGGCAATAGAGGAATCCAAAAACTAATTTTGCATGAGCAATGTCATGCTAGTCCCATGCATCATCATTGGCTGATAAAGAATGGTGCATAGATATAATATCATAAATATTGGGCCAAAAAGCTGAGAGAGGCAATAGGTATCCCATGATTCATTGTTATGTAGATATGCGACGGTTCCATATATAAGAGGGGAGTTGATGTCAATATATGTTGAAATATGACTTAACGGGTAGGAAGAACCATGGGTCTGAAAGGATAACGGTATTGTTGTCAGACCCAATATATCGAATCAATCCCTGACAAATGAGAGGGAGGGATTTAGTGACGAGTTTTCAGAAACTCGAGGAATTTTCAAGTGGCAAAAATCATGAATATGACAATATTTGCGAGTGACGAGCTGAGTCTAAGGGGATGATTGATTGTTTAGGAGCTTATGTATTCATTTGGCAATAAGAGATGTTTGGGTATGGTGTAGTAAGTGAATGCCTAGTCCTCCAAACGACTTGGACAGCCAAACTATGTCCCAACCAATAAGGCGTATGCCCCTACGCCCTGTACTAGGGTCCCAAAGAAAACTTCGAGAGAGGCGCTCGAGGGATTCAAGGGCGCTAGTCAAGAGGCAAGAAGTTTTCATGTCATAAATGGGTAGAGTGTTTACAACAGTTTTGATGAGCGTGGTGTGACCCGCCATAGATAGGAGTCGTGTTTCCAAACAAAGAGTCGGTTAGAGGCGGGATGAGATAGGAGTGAGCTTTGGATGGTAGGGCAGAGTTAGAGATGGAAACACCAAGGTAGTTGAAAGGGAAAGAGCCAGCGCTAAGGCCAAGAGTGTGCATGATGGATTGCTTTCTGAGGGCATTAATGGTCTTTGGGAAACAAACATTTGATTTGTCGAGGTTTACCTTAAGGTTGGTGAGGTTCTAAAGTTTGAGGGTGGTTAGAAGATTATTGCAAGATTTATTAATGGCTCGCACAACGATAAGGAGGTTGTCGACGTATAAGATGTGGCTAATGGCAACATTGCCAATGGAGAATGGTTGGATGGCAGAAGACTCGACCTGCTGATTTGGTAGAGAAGAAAGCACTTGGGTGATAAGAACAAAAATGTAGGGGGAGATGGGGTCTTCCTAACGAAGGCCACGGTGGTTGGTGAATCTTCATCATTGATGGAACAAGTAAAGCTAGGAGATCTTATGCAACACATGATCCAAGATATGAATTGTGGGGGGAATTTCATGAGCAACAAGATGTTTCCGATGGCCTGCCAAGATATACTATCAAAAGCTTTTTCTTAGTCGATTTTGATGAGAATATGTTTTCTCCTCCCAATATTTAATGAAAGGGCAAGTTCTTGGGCATAAGGATATTTTCCTTTATGGAACGTCCAGGGATGAAAGCGGATTGGGTGTTGTCAATGAGGTCAGTAATGGTGGAGCGAAGTCAATTGGCAAGGATCCTTGAGACAACCCGATAAGTGATGCTACATAGTGATATAGGTTTGTATCTTTTATAAGGGTGATATGCATCTGTATCTTTGATAAGGGGATATAGGTTTGTAGTCATTCTTTGAAATGAATATTAGAAGGGTGTGTGCCCAGTTTTGCATGAAGATCCCATTGGTGAAGAAATTTTGAACAAAATTGGTAAGTTTAAGGCCAATGATGTCCTAGTAAGTCTGGAAGAACTCGACTACAAAGTCGTTAGGACCCGAATCCTTCCCAGGGATCCAAAGGAGTAGCGGGCATTCTCAGATGTGATTGGTGAAGTGAGAAGGGTGTGTAGTGAATGTTGGAGCTTAGCTAGAGATTTATGTTATAGGGGTATGGGGAGGGGGCCAGAGTCGTTGGTAGCGGGCGACAAAAGCGCTTCTAATGTGTTGTTCTATGGTGTGTAGGCAGTTGGACTCATCCTTGACGAAGGTGATCATGTTGCGTTTATGACGGATTAGTGTAGATAGATGAAAAAATTTGGAGTTTTGATCACTATGTTTCAGCCAAGCGATGTGAGCCTTGCTCCACCACTAGAGGTTGATTTGGCGCAACAAGGCAGCATGGAATTGATAGCTAGGTCCAAGAAGACCAAACTCAATCTCAAAAAGACTCGAGGTCTCGTGAATTGTTTCCTAGGCATGGATGCTATCAAGGACTTGTTGAGCTCTCAACTCAAGTGAGCCGAGGGAGTGGCTATTCCAACGAATGATGTCACGCTTTATACGATGAAAGGCCATAAGGATGGAAATAGTAGAAGAGTCGAAAGGCCAACACCTTGCGTAGTGCAGCCAAAAGTGCTTATATTTAAAGATTCTAGATCATGTCTATGAACTAGAGGGGTATGATATGAGGCGCTGCGAGTTAAAGTGTGATGCGTAAAATGATGTAGCAAAATAAAATCTCTAGCAAGTGCACTAGTCGCTCAAGTAATATAGAAAATAGGAGTAAGAGTGTCGAACCCACGAGGAATATTATTAATTCAATATCTGAATTTAAAAATTAATAAGAGAGGGAAAATATGGATTTTGAAAATGGGTTTCGTAATTATAAAATAAAATAAAGAAAATAAGATAATGGTGTTAAAGTTAGGCCTTAGGATGAAAATAGACCAGGATAAATATTTGAACCATAAAGATAAATTCAATCTTCAAAGATGGATTAGAGACTCCCTAAAGTACTCTAACATAATTAGATTGTGGTTTCCACGACTGGCATCCCTCAACCTAAGCATGCAGAACTATCTTAATTTAATAAAAATTGAGGTCTCCACGACTGACATTCCATCAAATCATATTAATATTAAGACGCAGTAAATTGAATTCCGTAGACTATTAATCACTCCACAAAGTGGTATAGATTAATAGACTACATAAACTTGATTCTCTACACATTAGTTATCAAATTTATGTCAATTATTAATTTCATATAAAATTAATTAAAATTAGTAAAATATGAAATTAAACACTCCACAAACTGATATAGCCTAATTCAGAAATTCAATTAACTAACATAAAAGAATTAAGCATAATTAATAATTGATCAGAAAAGATTAAAATAAATAAAATAGAATCCAAACATTCCCTTCAATTAATAATCTCCTAAAATATAAAATCTAAAAACATGAAGTTCATCCTAGAAATTCTGGAGAGATAATAAAATATAAATCATAAAAATTGGAAGAATTATACCCAAAATAGAGATATCGAATATGGGCAGACAGTCGGGCAATTTTTTGAACTTGATCAGAGTTGCGATCAATCTCAGTCGTCGCACCTTTCTCCTCTTAGTCGTAGCTTGCAGAGCTCACGACTCGCTGTGGAAGAAAACCTGAACTTCAAAGCACGAGTTGGGATGATGGTTTCGTCCTCTATTTATAAGTGTGGACAGACTTCAAGTTGATCATGGTCGTGAATATCATACGGCCAACTTTAAATTCGCGAGATAAATTTTATGGTGTCGTTTGGTTAATGATAAAAGGTTATCCGTTTTGCACCTCTTCGTTTCCGGCCACAAAATGATAAACTTCTCTTCGTTCTCGGCCAAAACATAACTCATTACGCCCAAAATGATGTCTTTTTATCTTTACTCCCTTTTTCGAATCTCGGCCAAAACGTTAAATCCTTTCTTCAAATCTCGGCCAAAACGATAACATCTTCTTATCTTTACCCCTTTCTTCGAATCTCGGCCAAAACGATGAATCTTTTTATCTTTACGTCATTTCTTTTACCCCCAAAAGAAGTCAGACATATTACTTTTACACCCTGGCTGGTTGTGATCATCTCGGCCAAATAATGTGGTTTACGATCGATCCATCCGTTAATTCGGCTTGCCTGTAAAATAATTATAAAAAATTAAGTAAATCCATCCACAATTAAAATATTCATAGAATTAATAATTAAATTTGATAATTATGGAATTAGGACTAAAAATGGTCTAAAATGATGCATGCCATGATCAAATTACAGAAAAATTAACTAAAATAATAATATAAAATATGTTGTATTTTGCATGCATCAAAGTGGATAACTCTAAATTTAGGTATGTGGAGAACCATTGGTGGCTGAGTAAGACACGATCAAGCCAACACTGCACTTGGGCAACTCCTTGTAGTTTTTGCACCAAGTGAAGTGCGATTAAGGTATTTTCATTCGATGAGTTGAGAAAGTAAGTAGAAGGAGGTCATATCACAGAAACGGGTGCTGCCGCGCTTGTCGGTGGGACCAAGGAGACGATTGAGGTCTCCGACGATGACCCAAGGAGGTGATCTCCACATAGGGTCCTTAAAGCATTCCACAGATTATTTCTTATTACAGGTTGGTACTGGCATAGATACATAAAGTTGTTATGAGTGATCATTGCATGGAGGGTTTGAGTCTCGGCATGAACAGAGGTAGCTCAGGTGGAGCTGACACACCCGACCAATAGAATGTCGCCAGAAACACCAGAACCGTCAACTGCGATGTCATCCCACTAGGATCTGAGCTGTCGGATCACACGGCGAGAGCGAGTGCCCGTGGTGTGTCTCTACGAGGATGAAAAATGTCAACTTTGAACAGGGATTATTTCAAACAGTCGGTCACGGACGGCGGAGTGGAGAGCCCCTCGGCATTTCCACATGACAATCTTCATGGAATTCGGGGAGGGAGGGCGGGAGGATCCGTAGCAACCTACAAGATGAAATGACTAAGTCAGCGGTCGGAGGGAGAAGCAGTGGGGGCCTTACCTTTCTTCTTTAGAGCTAGGGGTCTGACTGGAACCCGGTAGGCCTTGGCACACTTCTTCAATCGGAGGGTCAGGAGCAAGGTCGAGGTCAAGGTTCACGTCTTCCACCTGCTCGAGATAGACTGATTTGGGGCCATGGGTTGATTTGAGTGGTGAGTGGAGTGATTTGAAGATGGAGGGGTGAGTTGCTTTGAGGGAGTGGGGTCCTATGCCACATAATGGATGTCGACCTCCTAAAAAAGATGTGTTTAGAAAAAGAAAAAAAACATTTCAAGAGAAATAAATGATTCAATAATATGATCAAATAATAATATTAGTATGGTTCGAGAGGAAGTAGTAGGATCCACTCGAACACTATAGTGGAAGTATGTTGAATCGAGTAGACAACAAGCGTCTTTATTATGGCATTTCCTTCTGTCCCCGCTTATGAAAGGTCAAGCCGATACCATAGGTATTGCCTTGCGGAGGGCTTTATTTGGAGAAATAGAAGGAACATGTACACGTGCAAAGTTTAAGAATGTGCCACATGAATATACTACGATAGTAGGTATTGAAGAATCCATAAATGAAATTTTACTAAATTTGAAAGAAATTGTATTGAGAAATAATATATATGGAATTAGAGATGCATCCATTTGCGTCAAGGATTTGAATAATAAGAAACTAATATTCCCTTAACGTATAGGACACTGTTCCAGATTGCATTCAAGTCAAGGAATTTTTTTTTACGTTATATTCAACATGGAAGAGAGTAACTAGATTCAAATTCGTATTATGGATAGCCTAAAGAAGCTTCATTCATATTCTCCAATTTGGAAAAGAGGCTATCCATTTTCTATGAGCAAAAAGAATAGGCTGGCTAAATAAAAAAAAGTTCCCCACCATGAACTTTGTACCGCACAAGGACCCAAAAAATCATGTAAGCAAAAGTGAAGGAAATATAAAAAAGAAAATATAAAATTCAGAAAGAAGAGGGGTTGTATGGTGCCAGGTTTGAGGAGGGGGTGGTGGTGGTGGTATAACTGTTACTGATGGGTTGTTGTGGGGATTCATGGAGTGGGGGGAGGGTACAATGATTGTTAATGGGTTGATGCTGGAGATCTTGGTAATGGCCAATTGTAGCGCAAGGACTTTGATGGGAGAGTATCGAGGTAGATGGACGGTTGTGGGTGTAGGTGGCCTGTAGCGCACGCAGGGGGGTGGTGGGGGGTTGTACCCTCTGCAAAGACTGTGACGAAAGGGGCAAAATGATCCGTCTATTGGGTGTGTACAAAATGATTTCCTGGCACCTTGAGGTTGAGGTCAAGGCCAACAAGTTTATCAAAGCGGTTCATGTGGTGTGGAAGGGGATCTTCGATGGACCGAGTTGAACTTGGGGGTGGGTGGTGGAACGGATTGAGTCGGTAGCCACGACATGGGTGCTGGACTAGGCCGGGTGTCAGGCGGTACGACCAGTAGTGATGCCCAATTGTTGCGATAGGGTAGAAGAGGCATTAGGGTGCAAGGCGCCATCAAAGGGTTACGAGGTCGACCCACGCCACAGTCCATGCATCCACGGGCCATAGAGCAGGACCCGGAAGGGAAGGGGAGAGATTCGTCGTCTGGCTCCGAGGTGGCAAAGCATGATTCAAGCCGATGACCTATATGGACACAATGAAATACATAACAAAGGAACATCTTCGTAAGACTTGGAGGAAGAATCTAGGACTGCTAGGGGCATATCCACAATCCCTTCTTAAGAGGCAGGGATAGGATGACTTCCACGCACACTACAGTGTTGCTTGTTCTGCAAGGGATTGCTAGTCTATATGCAGTGGAACATCGAAAACAACAACGATACACGACAGTGGTTTTGGATTGAAGCTCATAAGGGAGGTCGCACAATTGGATCCATGACAGTGATGCACGAAGTGGGTCACTCTACGACTGAAAGAAAGGCCTAGCACGAACCAAGTTTAGTAGGTGTCTGATGGGAAAATTGATAACGATATAGATAGCGAGTGCACTAATCGCTCAAGTAATAGAGTGTAAGAGTAAAGATTGTCAATTCCACGAGGAACTATTTTACTTATCTATCAAATTTTAGAGGCTAATAGGAGATGGCATATAATTCGGGATAAAAGTGTGCAGAAAATAAAATTATAGAAAGATAAAAGAAATATAAAACTAATATTGCGTAGGTCCTTAGGATGATTTAGAATGATTAGAATAATTTGTAACTTCTGTAAAACTTATTATAATAATAAATCTGAATTCGGTCTTTAGATAGATTAGGAACACCGAAAATATGATCTTCCTAACCGGGTAAATCAACTATCTTAAGACAATAGTAGTTTGAAAGTACTCCACCTGGATCTACCATCAGTTAAATTAAAATTAAGATATTATATGTTGTAATCCTTAAACTACTTAATCCTCGTCCGGGTCAATTAAGTAGGCCTCACAATCTAATATTCTGTCCAGTTCTAATTAGACTATGACATGCATTATTTCAGCATAAAAGTTAACAATCAATTCGAACATAAAATTATGAATTAACAATTGATTACACTACTCAGTTAATAATTAACCTAGAAATCATTAAAATCTGAAAGAAAGCTTTAAGAATAACACCCAAGTCCATAAAAATTAAATTGACTATTGTTCAATTAACAGAAATACATATATTGTTCTTACACTAAAACTCTTGCAACTAAAAGAAAATGATAAAATGAAAACTAATAATCCAAATTACAAAGATAGATAGATAGATAGAACATGAAAGCTTAAAATATCATCCCAACAATATATATATGTAGAACAAATAATACTCTTCAGAAACAACGACGAACCGCTATGCAATCTTCGCCTGAGTCTACCACGCAATAGTCTTTTTTGTTCTTCAGAAGTACTCTTTCGTTCTTGGCTTGCAAGCTAAAGTTTCTGATTGTCAAATGCCCCTTTTTTATAGACCTAGGTTTCCATGCAACTTGAGAAGAAACATAAATATTTTCTTGTAAAATAAGGTAAATTTGGAGTCTCATTGATTCTGAAATTTTTACCTTGTATCACTCCAAAATTTCTAGAATAATTTATTTCCAATTGATCCCTAGGACATATGGTAAGAGTTGGAGTCTTTGTTCATTGATAATTCTTTCGAAAATATGTTGAATGCCAAAATTTGTGTCCACCACGCCCTCAAGTAGATCTTCACGGCTCAATCAGAGTGAAACTCGAAATTGTCTACATTCGTCACAAGGCGTGACCAGAATGTCACGATCGTGATTTGGGCACCTTTTTTTTTTCCAATCATGTGAATTAAATGATTTCACGACCCGTAATACAACTGTAACGGCTCGTGAACTCTACTTTCTTGACTGAGAGCCTTCTGTGACACCTATTATGGGTCTTTCACGACCCATTAAATAATGAGAAACATCTTCCAACCTTTCTATGATAATCGCGAGAACTTCATAACGGCCAGTAAGGTATTCATCTTTAATATGTTGTAAGTCGTAACGTCCTGTTAGAGATTCTGACGGCCCGTGATGATTTTTCCTAACCCGATTCGTTGGAGGATCCGTGAAACTGTGAGATTCGTGAAATCCAACTTTAAAGGTCATGAGAATTATGTCATGGCCCATAAGTATCTCAGTCGAAGAGTAAAGATCGGTCGGTCCATGAAATGATGATGAAGCTGGTGCATGAATCTTCGCGGCCATGAGATATGTTTGTGAATATTTTTCTAAAACATATTCTAACTCCTCAAAACGGAAGTTGTGAAACTTCTTTGTGGATATCATCATGTGCATATAATACACATACACTTTACTCTTATCTTTCATAACATGATAATTAGATTGACCCTAGTGCTGCACATCAAACCGAAGCTTTTCAAATCAGAATTAACTATAATACTCTGAATTGTCTTAATTTTTTTTTAAAGTAACGAATAAAATGAAATCTTTATAGGAGCTCGGAAGAGTTTAGCAATTACGAGCACGTGGCTTCCATTTCTTTTAAAGGGGTTACCCGATGGAGTCAGGTAGAGTCGGAATTGATGGTCGTTCACAGATGTTTCGAATTTGAAATTTTAGTTGAGAATTTTATCTGTCATACCCAAAGTATATAAACCGAGACGATATAAATCAATAATAAATTTAGATTTTTATCTAATCACGACTTCGGATATTGTGATAAAAAAATTAATTCATAAAAGATAAATTAAAATAGTATATAAATTCATCTTTTTTTTTCTGTTACTGGATCGTATTTTTCTCCATCAAGTGGAATTATTACATCACGGGTCATGACGAAACATCGCATCCGTTTTTTTTCCCGAAAGGCCAAAAAAATACATTAATACGAGCAACGAAGTAAATATTTAAAAAACCAAAAAACAAATTAACCCTTTTAACTAAAGAGAATTCAAATCTCCACGTCGCCCACGCGCGTAGTGATCCCGAGCAGCTTTCCCAGAGGAGCCTTTAAGAAGAAGAAGAAGACAAGGAAAATGGATCGACGCACATCTTTGAAGATTATTATTATTATTATTATTATTATTATTATTATTATTATTATTATTATTATGATGATGATGATGATGATGATGATGTTGAGCACTTCACTTTCACTTGGACCGACAAGAGAATGAAGACAACGTCGGTGAAGCGGTCACATTATTTATTACTTGTTCTAATTTTGACCCCATCATCTCTCTTTCTTCGTCCCCCATCTGACCTTAAATTAAATTGATTACTATATTTGTTTATTGTAGTTATTATTCTTGGGCGCCGCAGCGACATTTATCACGTCCCATTAAGAGGCGGCGCTATCACAAATTCTCACCATCTTAGTACTCCAGTAACCAATACATGCGACTTAAATATCTTGACAGACATGTGAATCTTAAATATTTATATAGTCGGCAGAGGTCGGATGCAAAGTGTACATACACACAGAGTCACAATCAGCCAACCTTTTAATTGGATTCATAAATATTAAAATTTAAAAATAATTTTTAATATAAAATATAAAATATTATTAATTTATTTTTCAATTTTAACATTTGTCACACAAAATATTTATTTAGAAACATTCATTTTTTAGAATAAATAACAAGACTAAGATTATTTTAATTTTAATTTTATATAAACCCACATATATAATTGGAAATATTATATATGAATTGATATTAAAATATATATACTCAAATGCATGATGAAGAAATGTATTCTCCCCATGATATAGAAAATAGGAATAAAAAGTAATTTAATCTAAAATTATACAATGATTTCGGGAAATAACTTTTTTCAAGATATTATTTCACATTATTGTTAATTACATTAAAATTATTTATTGATGTAAAAATATTATAAATATGAAAAAAAATTACGGTGATAGTTAGGAAGCTATACAAATAATTAAAAATTAATGCAAAGAAAGGTGAGCAGCAAGCTATACAAATACTTAAAAATAAATGCAATGAAAGGTGAGTAGCAAGAAGACCTTTTTGCGAAGACAAGATGCAGCAAAGCAACTAAGCAAGTGAGAAATTCTATTATACTATTACTCGTACTCTACTTACCCATTACCCAGTGGATGTCACCCACTGACCCATGTGACTCCGTCACCGGCCACAACCCAATTAATGCAACTCCATATTAACTCCATATTGATTTTCAGTATATCGTTTCTTTTTTTTTGGATCTTAGCTGTGTAAATTTTCACACAAAGCTGCAGGACAGTTGGCTGCATTAGGGTTTGGTAAGATATTTAACGGAGTGTTTGGCACGAAAATAAAATTTTCTATTCCTTTAGAGAGAAGCGAAGGCAGACTTTATTCCATCGCAGTCTACAACGCAAGCAATCTTTTCCTAGGAGCATGAGGGTAAGAATCACGGACCCAACGCAAGCTACAAATAAAATTAGACATAAATATCAGGAAGGGATTGAATTTGGTGTTTTGATTGATAATTTGTTCACAAAACGTAGCTTTCAGGCTAAAACTGTTGGCAACAGTAATTGGTAAATGAGATGTTGACAAATTTGTGGCTACATCAAACTTTTAGAATAATCATAATATACTTCTACACAACTTAATTCGAAGATTTTCGGATAAAAGGCATAATAGTATTAGGGAACTGTCTACGATAAAATATGAAAACTTGATAAAAAAAAATAACGTAAGATACGGCAACAGAAAACAAACATGTCGAAATTAAGTAAAAAAATAAATATAAAAACGCGAGGATAATACATACATGGAAAGAAAAAGTATTAAATAACTTGCAAACTTCCAAGTTGAATTTGCATCATTGCGATAATACAAAGGACCATTAATTAAAAGATGTAGAGGCAAATATGATACTTCCAAATTTTTTGTTTGTCATTCTGAACTCCAAGTCGACAAAGCAATGCCAGTAAAAAAGTTGTTAATTCATTACGATTACAGAATAAGTTGGCTGAACGCCATACAACTAATTTAGCAAAACAAAACTTTATACTACCATTATGCTCCTTGCATCTATTTACATTGCCCACCTCATACCACGCAAGGCTGCTATTCATTCTTTTATGTGAGCTTTAACAAGAAGAATTTAAAGGCCCAACACTATAACTACACTTTTTTATCTAAAAAATTGCAAAATTTTATACTTAGAGCTAAAATTAGCTGCTAACATAAACATGGATGAGCGAAAGGGAATAAAATTATATCAACATTCAAGAAAATTGCAGTCATCCATTGGATTGGACAAACTGCAGCCGGCAGACCAACCCAAAACACCAAGGATTACATCCACGCACGATATAGCATTTACCTGCAAGTGCTCCATACATTAGTATTGATACATGACAAGAAAGTATTGAAAAGAAGTTGATGACATGATACCAGATTATCGTAAGTTCCTTCGAAATGAAACAACATAACACCCATTCCTTTTCTTCGGTCAATCTCTGACTGACAAATGAAAAACCAAAGCTTAAATTTAAAGGCTCAGCATATGCCAGAGGAAGAAGCTTAAGATTTTTAACGAACTTACGACACAAGAGCATATTGAAATTCCAGCAGCAGTCAAAGCTGATGCAACTTCAGCCAGCATACCTGTAAAGATAGATCCAGGATAATGGATTTTTTATTCAAGTGTTTGTGCAAAATATGCAAAAGAGATAAAATATCAGGAACATGATTAACTGCTGTTGATTATACTTGACAGGAGGATCATTAGCTGGAAGAAAAAAAAGTATCATTAAAAGGAATTAAATGCTGACATAATGTACCTAATTATTACTGAGGCTCAAGATGAGTAGAAAGAAATAAGCACAGTCCCAAATGGTATGAAAAAATTCAATCGAACTTAAACCAAATATCACAAGCGATGCTTGCCTAGAGTGCAGCCCTAAATAGACTACTACTAGTGGTTGTGATAGAGCAAGATGCTCCCAAGACATATGAACAAGTGAAGTTCTGCTATTAAGCTTTCATATAAAGCATGAAATTCAACCTGACTATAAAAATGATACCTTTTCGATCAATACAAACAATGCAAAACCACTGAACTGTGTGCCCTTCCACATTATGCCATGAGGTAATCTTACTTTCTTTCCAGCTTTCTAAACCAGGTACAACTTCTTTGTACATAAGAACCTTGGCATGTAAAAATTCTGCAAAGCCATCACCTCGAATCATTGCATTCCCATTGATTTTGATACTTCTTTTTTCAACATTCTTTTTGTGATTTCCATTGATTTTAGGGACGGTAATAGTGTTTCGAATACTTAACAGTTCCAAAGATTCTTCATTGATTGCTGTTATCTTTTCCCAAATGGACTTCTTCCTGTTGGTGGGAGAATCAGGAAAGATCTGATTATACTCAGCCTCATCATCTAAATCAGCAACAAAATCATTTACTGCATCTGCTGTTATTTCGGTTGCAGAAAGGGCAGCTTGTTCTCTCAGAAACTGAAATGGAAAATGAGGGTGGGTACTAACAAGGTAATCAGAAAACATGAAGCACGTTATGCTTCAAATGAAGGTTTAATAATTACCTTCATGATTTTGTGTCTAGCACTGCGGGTTTTTGCATGATGCAGCCATTGCTGATGTCTTTGGAAAGCTGATTTGCTGGACAAAGCCTGAGGATAGAACAAATGTGGTAATTGGGGATATGCCCAGAAAAAAACCTCAATTTTGAAAATGGATGAAACAGCGTGAATATATATTAAAAAATCAAGAAAGTGGACGCAGGGCAAGGACCACATGACATCAATAAGATCTAGAAATTGATATCCATGCAAAACACCACAACTGCCTCTTAGTTGGCTTAAGTTTAAACATAAATATTCAAAAACTTCTGGGGCTTATTCATGCCCAGTGTTATAAGTTCCTCTAGCACTTAAGTTTATAGTGAAGCAAGTAAAAAGATACATGTCCACAAAAGGATCACGAAGTATGACCAAAAGAAAATGAAGCCACATCTTAATTGTAGCCAAAATATAGTGACATCTTTTACTGAAAAGGGCAGTAAAGTCGAATTGAAATAGTGGTATGACAATGATTTATCAAGAAAAAATAGTAGTGAACACAGTCCATGAGTAATGTGATGTGCCTGCCAACCAACTGGTGTTCATCTTTTCGAGAATATGGTGGGTTCAACATATACACAAGATGATATATTGGTAAATACCACATCAACTTGTATAAGTTTCCCATATATTGCCATCCCAAAGGTGGTGTTTAATTGTGGGAACTAGGGCAGAAGCATCCCCAACTCTCGCCAATTCCTCCAAACACCAACTCATCTTGTTGTGATCCCGTAAGATTGGTCAAGATCCCTCTTACCTGTTTTAGCCTTCAGCTCAATTGTTCCTTTTTATTTCTTCTTTCCTTGAGAAAGTCCTATTTTTATTTCAACTTGATGATAGATTACTTCAAAATATATAAAAATAGTAAAAAATTTAATCGACTCATAAATTTTCCAATTAACATGTTGATTCAATAATTAACTTAATATTACACCATATTAGCTCATATTTTAAACTATGACCGAGTTGGAAAAGCTCAACTGGAGACACAAACTTCATGGTTGGAGTTTGAGGTTGTTAGTTTTTCTCCAATCGGTTCTCTCGACGCTCCCTACCCAATACATCTCAGTCCTTCGGATGCCCACCTAGGTCCTCAGGCACCTTCTTTGAGGAGCAGACTTTTTTGGCAGGAGGGCAGCGCTGATTGGCGAGGAGTGCACCTTGTCACATGGCACAACGTTTGTTGGCCTACCTTGCAAGGAGGACTAGGGGTTCGGGATTTTCGCTACACCAACTGGGTTCTCCTAACCAGGGCGGATCATGAGGCTCGAGGATAGTTTATGGCACGAGGTTTTCATCGCCTGCAATGGACAGGAGCTATATTGGGAGTCTACACCCATTCTACTGCGAGGGGCCTCATCATTTTGGGGAAATGGCAGTTTTGGTCCCATGAATATGTCCTCTCATGGTCCCCTTGCTCGGCTTTGGAGAGGCCTTCTCATTCTGGCAGCAGGATTGATTACCCCAGGGCTCGCTAGCGGCAGCTTTCCCTCGGCTATGGGCTCTAGCAGTGCACCTCGGCGCGAGTGTGTCAGAGTCAATTCGAGGTTGGTGGCCTAGATTTTGGCTCTTGGACTCCTCTTTTTAGTTCCCCACTCTTAGACCAACGCATCTCAAAACTTGACACTTCAAAGGATTGCAACCTTCCGCTCGGACCCCTCTCAATGGGACGGCAGAGTCCTTTTCAGCCCGCAGTTTCTATCTGCATTTTCTTCCTGCCACTACAGTTTCAGAGGAGCTGCAAACTGATCGTAGACTCATTTCACGCTTAAGGGTACTGCTAAAGTCAAGATCTTGCCTTGTGCAGCATGACAAGCTCCTCACCAGAGTGTATAGGGCGAGATGGACACCCCACACCAACACATCTTGTGCTCTATGTGATGAGGCGGAGGACATCACTCACTTATTCTTCATGTGCTCAATATCCTAGGAGATTTGATGACAGACGAGTATCACATGCACCTTGCCATCAGCCGTGAAGACATTTTGGCAGCCACTTCAAGGCCTTGCCAGGGGAACACAAGGTTGGAGAGCATTGTTGGCGACCTTGACAATACCTAAGCCCAACCGGATGATTTTTGGTGTGGGGCGACATCAAGTTGAGAGTGTCGTACACCACATCTCTTTTCTTCGGGAGTAGGGTTTTGATTAGGCGCTGCACACCTCCCTTTTTTTGCCGCTCTCTACTTGAGAGCCTACATTTGTAGATGATGACATTGCAATATTTTCATGGGCCGTCCGATCGCATCTGAAGAGATCAGATCAAGCGCCTGTACAGGGGGTCCTTCATATATTCATTTATCCCTATATATATATATATATATATCATTGGTTAAGATATTTTTCTTACGAAGAAAATCATGACTACTAAACTTATTGATGACTACTAATCTTGAGTAGTCATCTAGTGGTGTATTATAGCTTTAAATCATGAAAATGTACAGTTGTGTCGGACAGCCAAATACAAAGGCAAAAGTGAAAAGGTGGTGCCCATATCCACAATCAATCTATCCACCTTCTCACTTCTGAATAAAAAAGATACATGGATAAAATATTCTTTATGTAGCGCCTCTCCCTCAAAAATAGTATACCCCTATACGATTAATCAAGATATACTATAATCTTAATTTTATATCTAAGTTCATATTAGCACAAATCACAATAATTGCATCCAAAAAGTTAGATAAGATTAATTTGACACTAATATTTTGTATTATTTTGTGTTATCTTAAAAAATATCAATCATAATTAATTTTCTATTCATTTCAATATCTCTAATAAAGAATTATCTCATTCTTCTTATTCTTATCCAAGGTTTTTAAGATCATGATCTTTTATGATCCATCTTACTATCATAGAACAAGTAAATCTCATTCGATTTTTTTTTTTTTTAGGAAAAAGGATGACCACCAGAGTTGTGGTCATCATCCAGCTATATATATAACTGAGAAATGGAAGTCATGTACAAGTGTAAGAGCAGCAATAAACTGGAAAGTAACTCGTTTAGCCATAACTCTGGTCTCAAAAAAAATAAAGGAAAAAGATGTCGAGTACAACACACTCAACCAGACATCACTCCCACCAAAAAGTGACCCGGTTGCGCTGGAGCCACAACGAGCCAAGCACCCGCTGAAAAGTCGCCCATGGCTCTCCACCTCAGTCTCTGACAATCCATGGGCCCAAGAATCAGATATGAACGAGCTCACGATATTCGTCTGCTGTTAGATGCCTTGGGGTGTGAAGTCCCTGGGTCGTCAAACACGCACCGGACATTCGGAATAGGTTCTTTACAATTGTTGTAAGATCTTCCATAGAACCTAGCGATTCTTAATCAATTCTCGATCTTGGTTACAATCTCGGCCTTAACAACCTTATTCTTATCTCATCCAAACACTTGTATAAACTGCACTATCCTTATTCATCACTGTCGTAGGTTTTTAACAACGCACAAAACCAGAACAAAGTGGAATTGACCAAACCTCGAGAATCATTGACAACACAATTCCCAAACCAAACACTACCATAGCCTTCATCAGGCAAACAGCACCAACAATAAGAGTTCAGCATTTAAGCCTTTTGAGCAGTATTACAAAGAAGAATAATGTACTCCGTGGCCTTCTAGTCCATGATGTCCTGAGTATTCTAATCGCCTCAAGATGGATCTAAGAGCCAATCCTTAGAGAGCTCATAATGTCGCTTACTGCATATCCATTCTAGCCTTAAGTACTGCATTCAAGAATTATGAACAATCTCACAGAATGTAACAAATCATTGGCATGTATGACGATTCCATATAAAACACACAGAAGGCTCTCATATTTGAATTGGAATAACTCGCGCATAAATCATGGTTACACTTGGCTTCCTGCAAGTAGATCCAGTCCGTTTTAAAGAAATCTACATCTTTTCTGTGCAAGAGAACTACAATACAACAAAACTGCATAATTAAATGCAATTGTTTGTATGGACAATCATTTGTGACAGTTCAAAGTCCTTCAGATATTTTAGATCTCTTTATATCACTAATAGAAATAGACAAGAAACATAAAACAATACATGATAACTTCAACATTTTGAATAGATACTCTAAAAAAACAACTAGAATAGACAGTGAAACTTTTTTTTTTTTTTGAGAGGTGATGAAACAAATGGAACACAAGATGAATTCTTAAACAATCATAAAAGAGAAATCTACACGAAGGGAATGGCATCTGTTGGATTCCAAAATTACCGACATTGTAAATGATAATTTCGACAACTTCAGCATTGGCTAGTACATGCATTGGAGAAACAAGATTGCCATTCACCTAAAAGGAAAGAAGATGATTATAATGTATTTGTAAACTAGTAAACATGCATACCATATTAATGAAGATTATCATTGTACCTTCGCAGCAACCATTTTGTTGCCAATTTCAGTATGAATCAAATAAGCATAATCAATAGCAGTAGCACCTTTAGGTAGATTCTTAATCTGCAAAGAGTTGGATATGATCACTACAAAAAGTAAGACAACAAGACGATCTTTTTCAAATAGTTACTTTTTGCACTTAATTTACCTCCCCTTTCGGTGTAAAGACAAAGACACGGCTACCCAGCAGATCTCTGGTAACAGTGTCCACAAATTCTCTAGAAGTCATATTACCAACAAATTCCTCTTGCCATTCCCTGATGGCATTGAGCCAGCCAATCTGGAAAATTTATAAAAAAAACACATCCTTACTTAAAGTAAATGTTAGTTCTGGGCCAGTGATGTGCCATAAAGGATGAGAAATAATTTAAATACCCTGAGAGCAATGTCAGTGTTATTCAACGAGATTGTTTTTCCTTTCGAATTTCTCCCAGCTACTCTTCCTACTACCCCAGTTATACTCTTGCCACTGTAGTGAGCAGCAATACCTCTTTCAGCTATCAAATCCATATCTTCCGTCCTTATCTGATAAGAGTTTCAGAGGGATCAACAGTAGAGAAAAAAATAATTGAAATCTTATAATAACAAATTTACTTCCACACAGTCTTAAATGAAGGGTATGGATACTTGAAATCACCTGTACTTCCAGTCTGAACATACTTTCGTAGAGAAATGGTATCACAGTGGTATGCAAACTTTGGTACCCATTAGGTTTGGGGGTTGCAATATAATCTTTCATCTGGAATAGGCACTTTGAATTAATCAAAAGCCAACAAACATGCAAAGAATTATGCTAGCATGCACATAAAGTTACTCACAGCTCGAGGTATGGGAGTCCAGATTCCATGAACAAGGCCTAGAATGTGATAGCAAATCTAAAGAAATCATGAAACAAATTGAGTATCCTTCTAGAGAACATTGAAAATGCGATAATATAGTTAACAGCTGCGATGCAGCACCTGCTGTGCGCTACAGAGAGGTCCAACACCAACATAGGTTTTTGGCTTCACAACAATGCGGAGCTGATATGAGAAAACAACATGAGCACATTAAGAATGAGATGGAACAAGGATTAATATTCCCTGAAAGCCAGATTTTAGACCACTAGGGCCTAGGGCACACCTGCGCAATTTGGTTAACCTCATGTATTGAACTCTTGGACTTCAACATTCCCCTATAAACACTGTTAATGTACACATGTGAGGTTCCAACCAGTTATACAAGAATGATGGTAAAAGTTGAAAAGTAATTGATCATTAGTTGTGCTAAACTGTAACAGAGTAATGATTAGAAGAAAAATCAATGGAACTAACATCATTTAGTGATCCTCCTAGATAAAATTTAGACTGAAGAAAGCATTTAATATAAATTAGTTAGCTATAGAAAGAGTATCTTTTGTGTATTGTTCATAATAATCAGCAAGAAGCAGATCTTTTTGTCAGTTAAATTTCCACATCTTTAATTTCTCTTCCTCACAATACATAACACAAACATAGAGGCCGAAGCAAAGAATAGAAATGAAGCTTTAACTTTCCTCTGAGCAAGTATATAAGCTTGCACTATGACAAAATAAATGGTCATCATTAAATATAGGGTCAAAGTTCGGTAACATAATCTGTGCTATCGAATTTATTTTGAGGCATATACCCTTACAATCTTGTTTATAAGGAAGAGAAATGCGTATGATGAGAAAACAACATTAAATAGACTCCGCTTTTGTTTCTTATAATAATGCAACATCCAATTTACTTGTAAAAAAAATTGAGTTTAAAGAAAGGAAGACCCAACTTTATCAGTATGCATAGACTTTCAATTATCATCTCTACCATCCGTATATTTTTTACTCGGTTAAATTGGTAATGCAGCAACTGCAACGTTTTCCTGCTTTATTGGGCAAACCTTCCATGTTTATTCTTTAATACTAATACTGGAAATTAACTTCCTGCATTAAACATAGTCGGGGAGATCAAGTATGGCAACTGGAAATACTTTGGTGATGATGATCACCCTAGAGTTCATTCAAACAGAAGAGCTATAATTTTATAAACAGTGCTTCCCGTATCAAGTTTTGTTTAATTTTGCAATGAGGTAACAGGGACCATCTAGATGCAGTTGCAAAAGCTTCCGCTACAGTTCTGATGCATAAATAAGAGTTTGATGAAGTCTTACAATGACAAATAACTTTTTTGTAATATACTTTAATCTAAAATATATCTCATCGGATGACTTCTAAAAAAATCAACTTGGATGACATTTTCTATCAAAAAATAAATTCAGAAATAATTGGGAAAAAGGTACCATTTTTAGTATGAATGACAATGTTGTGGTTTATGTACAAACCTGTAAAGTTCTTTACATACAGACAACACTTCAGTTTTCACTGTAACAAGATCCAAAAACTGGTCTTCTTTTATTCTCCGTCTCAAAATTCTCTTAGCCTGGTCAGAGAAAAGAAAGCAGAAACAGTTATAAGTGTAACATCAACATAGTCATGTAATCTTGTTTTGACAAAATTATACCTCCTCCAGTTCTTGCTCATGATCTATATAAAGATCTTCAGTTCTTTTTTTCAGTTCAGTGAAGTTGTCAGGATTTGTGTACATGAACGAAAGATATTCCAGCTCTGACTGATATATACACAAAATATGGGAAAAAAATCAGGACACAGCATAATAAGAGCTTAGAATATCAAGAAAATACCTTATGACATCTAGATTAAAGCTTCCAAAAAACATTCATTTAGCTCCAGTAATTGAACTACGGCAAAAGTTTATCCCCAACTTTTTGCACATTAAGTTAATGCAACCAACCTCACGTTCATGACCAAGAGGTACTCTATTTTTTTTCCCCTAATTTCATATATCCTTTACTAAATTGAGGATAGAAGAATTATCATGACTTGGAACTGGATAAAGAAACACACTTAAGAATCACCAAACCCAGAAACCATAAATATGATTTGTTACATGGAAGAGATACATGCACAGATTAATAAAGGCCAAAAGAACATGGATAGAAATAGTATTTTAGTTCACTTCAATGAAAATGCAGACAGAAATAGATTTCTTTTTGGTTATAAGAAATAAGTCAGTTTTAATTTCAAGGTAGAAAAACTAAACCAAAACAATGAAAAAAGCCAAGAAAAATTATTTTAATAAAAAACTGTTGAAAAAACTTCCAACATTAGACATAACTATAAGGCTTTTATGCAAATAAAAATATCTCAAACAATTATGATAATTAATTGTCCAACACATAACACACGGGAGTCATAAAGAATTTAACAATTCCAGACTCAAAGAAGCATGCTTTTTTTTGGCATTTAAATTAGAAATAATGCAACTCATAACTAGAATCAAAGAAAAAGAAATGTAGAACTAGAATAGTAGATACAATAGTAAATTGATTTTATCAGCAGTCTACTGATGCGGGATCCTCCACAACAATCAAATGTCTACATCAGACATTTCAACTTTTTCGAGTCTTATTCATAAGATTTGTCAACACAAGTCTCATGCATAAGTGGGAGCCCTTTTATTTTATTTTTTTTTTTTGCGTTATTTCCTTTAACACCCCTAAAACTATAATTTTTTTTTCGACATCTAACCCTGAACTACAAATTTACAAATTTGTCTCTAAAACTGTCCAAATATGTTCATCCTAAATTTTGTTATCTTATCCTTTCAATAATCGTGAGTTATCATTTTTGTTCTTACTTGCTTATCACAACAGTCGACCCCACCTAGTGGGATAAGGCTTTGTTGTTGTTGTTGCTTATCACAACAAAATTAATCAACATGGATAAAAATAATATTCAATAATCACATTTATGCAATATTATGTTCATGTTAATATTTTTTTAATTTTTAATATTTATTTCTTATATTAAAAAGGTAAGAGTAAAATTGTTGTCTTATAAATAATTGAAAAAATAACTACAAAATTTTAGATGAAACTTCACAGAAGGACTAAAGCGTCAAAATGAGAAAAGTTTAGGGACTAAGAGTTGCAAGTTTCCAAATTAGGTTTAGATGCAGAGAAAAAAGTTATACTCCCAGGGGTAATAACTTTTTTTTCTTCGTTGTCCATAAGAGATTCACTTATGTATTCTGCATAGTATTCCAACATGCATCACAATTTTATGGCTTTAATACAAAATGGAAGTCTATTCAAGATTAACTTTCATCCTATCTTTTGTCAAAAGAAATGACCACTACATTATACTAGTTGCAATTCTCAAATTTGTATACACACACATATATATGATTCAGAGGCTGGATACAGGTTCATTAATGTATCTATAGATAGATAGATAGATAGATAGATAGATAGATAGATAGATACAAGTTCATTAGTATACGTGTGTGTGTGCATGTGTGTATATACATATGATTTAGAGGCGGGATATAGGCTCGTTAGGAACACATATACACTACATATGTATATGTATGTATGCGTAGCAGTCAATACAATACAACTGCTTTCTTTATCTTGCTTTCCGCATCTAACTTCGATGCCTTGGGGGTGCTACACTGTTTGGCTTAGATTTTCTAGTTTTTTTTAGGAGAGTAGATTTTCTAGTTGAAGATGCAGTTCAACATTCTTCTCCCATTAGCTATTGAAATCCTTTCTTTGCTTTTTTCCCCTCTATTTTCAAGTTAGATTTTTATTTTACAGGGACGGAGAATCCCACTCTATATATATACATACATATGTTAAACACCAACATAATTAAGAAAAAAAAAACCAAGAATTTCTTGTTGTAAAGAATTGATAAACACCTATACACTAGTTACCTTTATTCTAAAGAAATTTTGTTTTTTAGAATTTTTAGAACTTTCCCAAAGAAAACAAAAAAAAGAAATGCATAGGCCGAATTAGAATAAAGATGGAAAAAAGAAATATACATACCTTAATTTGGTACATCCCTAAAAGCTTTGCTAAAGGAGCAAACACCTGTAGAGTCTCCAGTGCAATACTGGACTGCATGTAAACTGAACGTCACCATAAACAATAGCAAAAGGCCACAAGGATTAAACAAGCAACAGCAAAGCTACCTGTTTGTGCTGAGGCATATGAGAAAGAGTACGCATATTATGTAAACGATCAGCCAATTTTACAATAATAACACGGACCTACCATAAACATTTCTAGTTAGCATCCAGCACAGACATACAATATATAAAAGCGTGATAAGTTAATGAATGATGACAGCACCTCTTCTGTCATGGCCAGAAACATTTGCCTAAGATCATCAGCTTTCACATCCTGTACTGAAACATCATCACCTTTGCACTGGAGTTTTCCCAGCTTGGACACCTGAATCAACATATAACAGAATACCATGAATCTTTGTCTCTAGTCTAAATGATCATGGCTATATTCTACACTTTTTTTTTTTTGAGGATGACTATATTCTACCTTGGTTTCCCCTTCAACAATGTGGCGCACAGTAACACCAAATTCTTTCTCTATTCTTTCAAATGTTACTATGGTTGTGTCTTCAACAGTATCATGCAACAAACCAGCAGCAACAGATTCCCAATCCAGCTCCTACGAAAATATAGGACAAGATCAAAACTAAAAGTTGATGATCATAAGTCTATGTGCTATTGATGATCAGTAAGACACTTTTTTTTGAAACGGTGCAGTAAGACACTTTTAAGCACAGTTTTAATTCTAAGTCGCCACTAACAAGTTCTCCAAGTATTTGTGCAACTTCAACTGGATGTATAATGAAGGGTTCCCCACTTCGACGCTTCTGACCATCATGTGCCTCATAAGCAAGCTGCACTAACCAGATAAGCAAATTTATATGTAACCAAATGTCACAAAAAGGACCACAATGACGCATTCTTTGAATACAAAGAATGATATGCTTCACATTATGTTTACCTTTAAAGCATCATGTACTAATTTTAACTCCTCCGGTGCAAGATAAGAAATAGTAGGTCTTAGGTCCTGGTGTTATCAATAAAAGGAATTACCACATAAGATTGTAGCCTTTTTCAAGAAAAAAGGTAATATCTTCTTATCAAAGATCTTGACTTAAAAAGCAAATATTGAAGCAATAAAACAATGAATCCTTTCAACAATCAGGAATGTTAAAAGCAGAAGACAGAATATCTAATAAAACATCGGGACATCATATTCCACAGTAATGCAAAAGACAATATCAAAATCAACCAGTTTCCTGAAAGTAAGCACAAGATTCAGTTCCCTAAAATGGAGGTTTATTTCATATTACTTTATCATCTAAGATAAATCATCGTGATAAGTGTATGCTGGGAAGTAATAATTCCTTGGGACGGCTCAGTCGTTCTCGGTGCGCAACCTCTACACTCGCTTTCTTCCTACCAGTACGCTATTTGAGGACTTCAGGATGAATTGCAGCATCTGGCGTACCCGGATGCTGCTAAAAGTCAAAATCTTTGCTTAGCTTTTACGGCGCAGACGGCTTCTTAATAAGACTTACAGGACTCAGTGGGCACCACACAGTGACACGTCCTTTGTTCTTTGCAGCGAGTCAGCGGAGGACATCACCCACCTATTTTTTTACTGTCCCACATCTCGAGGCATATTGCGCCCACTTTGACGGCAGATCTAGAGTCCTTGTATCAGACCTTAAGAGACATGTCGCATCATAGATAGAGTTGGTGAGCGCCACCGACGATCTTTTTGGCCGGTGCCTGGGCCAATCTGGCTGTAGCGCAACCGCATCATCTTTTTGTGGGGAGCGATGTCAGTCTAAGCATGTTGTACACCACATCTCTTTTCTTATTAGGGAGTGGGGTTTTGGCTAGCTATTTTTTTTCCTAACCTTGGTCACCTTTTTTCGCTCTTCCTGAGAGCCTACACCTATAAATTTCTTCACAGTTCTATATATTGCTGGATGACGACCACAACTCTGATGGGTCATCCTTTTTCTTCTCAAAAAAAAATGTATAACAAGTCATTCTTATAAAATACTTAAAACACACTAATTAATGTTAATCATGAGTCTTAATATATAGAATATAACTCAAAAATTAAAATGAAAAGTGGAGACAAGAAAAGCATATATTAGTCATAAAATATTACATTTTGGACAAAAGTTTGAACATAGACAGAATATGAAATAAAATTATCAACAAAAGTCAACATCAGTAGCAGTCCAAGATACTGATTTTTTTGAGGAGGAAGAATGAGGTGTCAAGTTGGAAGATATATATTGTATTTTACTAGATAAATAATCACATATCAAGTACAAATGCACGTCCACAAGCTAATTCTTACAACAGGAGACTATGGCACTAGAATCTTGATGCAATACAAGTCATTAAACTAGCTTCAGAAAAGCAATTGGATATAAGTGACCAAATATTTCTCAGTCATACAAGAAAAAAGTTCATTAGATTCCGAAAACTTTTTTTTGTGCGATTGTCATCCAGGTGTATATATATATATATACATACATATATATATAATATATACAAGTGTGAGCTCTCGAGAAAAGGCAACAAAAAATGGAAAAGTATATCAGCTATCCGAAACCCACTCCCGCAAAAGAAAAGGATGTGGTGTGACTGACATCACTGCCCACAAAAAATCACCCGGTTACGCTGAAGTCATGTGGCCGAGGAACCAACCAACCATCTCTGCCTCTGTCATGTCAAGAACTCGAAAAGATCAACATAAAGACTGAGAATCCGAGGGAAAGAGATCTCCGATGGTCATAAGCTGCCAAATGCCTCGTACTGTCGGGCACTCTAAGAATAGATGATCGACGTCCTCCTCCGCCTCACCACACAACACGCAGCTCGTGTCCGTGTGAGGTGCCCATCTCGCAGAAACTTTCAAGTTTTCACTGCTACGTTTCTTAATTCACTACATTTCAACGTTGTCAACTAATATACATGTTCAATGTTCTCTGAAGCCTCATTTAAGATGAATCTGGCATCAGCTTTTCCAAATATACAACAATTATCCATGGGTATTAAATCTAGAATCAGTAGTTCACAATATATGGAAAGCACAAGGTACCTATAACTTTTCTAAATAAGCCTGCTCAAATTGCAGTCATATTTGATGTTGACAGAACAGTTATGATCTTTGCCTTACATTCTTGTATTTCTTCCAAATTATGAGTTTATGTGATAATTTGAAGGATCGTACATTCAATTATTTACTCAGGTTCCCACATAAAACTAAATTACAAACAGGTAAATGTGATGAAAGAAGATAATAAGAGGATCAGCCTCTGCTATTGTATGACCGATATACATAGAAATAGATAAAGATAACTTTACTAACTTTTTTTTTCCTTTTTTTTTCAGAGCATACAATTCTTTCTTTTTCCTTTGAGAGTAATACGCCAACTTCACCTAGAGTTAAAGTAAGTATGGTCGATTCATTCTCAAAGTTTGTTCATGACTGGAAGTAATATTTAAAGAAACAAAGAGAAATAAACTTAGTGTACCTCCCACAAGGATTTAGGAGAAATAACATCAGAAGGATCTGAGGATGAAGAAGAACAGCAAAGCTTCCAGGTTTTGTTTGAGACAAAAGCTATATGTTGTCTGAGGAAAGCTTCAGAACCTGTAAAATTAGAAGTTTCTGTGCCAATCAACTTTATCTCTCTATGTGCTTCACATTTCCAAGCAGCCTGCCACCAAAAAGCAATAAAAAAAACATGACTCAAGACCTTTATGAGCATTAACTCTAATGTCAACAGGCTAGGAACCACAAAGCCTTAGTAACCAACAACAACAGACATCTAATGATTATTGTAGTACAAAATTGTGGCATATCTAGTCTTAGATATTTGAGCTATCCAACTTTCCCTTTCATGTTTGGGTCACAACTGTAAAAATGATTTTTCCAATGCAGGAATTGAGCATTGCATTGGGCTTACAGAATCGGTTAGAATTTAAACCAGCACGAAGCTATGTCATTTGATGTCAAACGGTGAATGAGTGTGTGTATATAACTACACACAATATATGTAGAGAGAGAGAGAGCAATGAGTATGAAGAGTGTTTCATGTATAAATGGCACACCCCACAATCACTGGATTTAAATTAGCATAGTTCCTTTTATTTGATGCTAAAGTTGTGACTTGTGAGTACTCTGCATATACTTATTTCCTTCCATTTATACAAATGTTACAAACATTACTCAATATTTGCTAATGTTCTTAGTTCAGTTCATCTAGGTTACAGGAAAACCTCTGTTGCACCAGTTCATTCGCTCCTGGACTTTTCTTCTGTAGGGCAAAAGGATGATAACATTCAACTCGAGAACTAAAATAAATGAATATGGATTTCGAATCCAATTCTATTTTAGGGTGCCATTTTAACTAAATATGAGCCTCTACCAAAACCCTAAACCGCTACAAAATCTAGGGAGAAAGGATTTAATTCAGAAAACTAAAAGTAACGATGACTTCAAAGAAAGCAACTACCCCGAGTCCACGGGGAACAGATTCCAAGTCAAACAAGAGCAAAGTACCGCATGAAGGCATCCCTTCTGGTTCGCGCTCCTCCATCTTGATCTCCCGGCGGAACATTGCGGAAGGGTGGTGCTGGCGAGCGACCCCGTAAGAGCCCTTGGTGCCTTCCAGGCGCATGAGAGCACGCTGCACTCGTAACGCCTGCCGCCGCGGCCACCACCGATGGCGTCCTCCCCCTTGTTGGAGATCATCAGGAGGTTCACGCACTCCACGGATACTGCACGAAGTACTTCAATGACCAATAGTAAAAAAAATAGGGAAGGCCAAAAGAGTGCGGTCCGTCCACCTGACATCGACGGCGCCAAAGCCATCTATCGCCAGAAACGAGAAATATCATCGACTCCGCCGCCGGAGATGATGCCAACGACAGCAACAGAACAGGAGAACGAGCTCTCCCGCCCGGATGTCGTAGCGGCCGGACGCTGTCTCAATTGGGAGAAGGGTGTTGGGACTTGGATGGAGATGGAGGAGAAGGCAAATGAGCGGCTGGAGGGGAGATAACGAGAGCGAGGACGAGAGGCCACATAAACGAAGGACTTTGGGAGGGATCGCTTACCAAATGTATATACATTCTCTCTCTCTCTCTCTATCGAAATGTTTGGTTTGGTTTGGTTTGGTTTCATTCGAACTAAACGAAGATTTTTTGTATTAAATCCTCAATTAATTAATGTCACTGACATTTTAGTAGTTAACATTGAAGACCGGACACGTAAACACAAGTCGATCAAAGCTGTATTTCATTTTCGTACGTTCAAAAAGTGCATGTAACCAATCATGAATAAATAAATAAATAAATAAAGGTTTGGAGAGGGAAGGGATCCATGGAGTTGAGGATTTGAACCCCCTCAATTTTAATACATTCCATATTTCCATTTGAGCATTCGGACAAATCTAAACGAAAATGTTAATTATTCTTAGTTATTTTTTTAGAATTATCACTGAAATATTATTTTGCTCCCAATTTTAAGTTTTTTTTTAAAGGAAATCATCTATTGCTCCAGGATTGTCCAAATACATCAAATTGAGTCTCCAGCACGTGGGTCTCTATCCCAAAAAAAAAATCAAAAGACACGTGTCGGTCGTAAGTCACAAAATAATCGACCACACGATTTGCTTCTCTAAATGTATGAGTACATTTAAAGTTTTCAAAATTGTTACTGATTTGCCAAACATCATGTATGAGCGTCCACAGCAGCCAAGGGAGTTTTTTGTTGATGATCATCACCAATATCTTAGAGTATGTTTCCAACCATACGCGATCCAACTCTCTGCATTTCCTTAGCCCTGAAAGGGCACCCCGGCTTTCGTCCACAGTACTGAACTAGCTTCACAACATAGAGCTCCTGCAGAGAGACAAGAACGTTAGAATTGCGAATAATGAACCTTGCTCCCCCGGGTTATCGGGTCGGATGAATGAACCCAAGAGGGAGGTGGGTTCTCCCATGGAACCCAATCTGGATCCGTGGGGCGCAAGGGCATAGTAGAGATAGATGAATGGTGGGTCTAAGGAATAATGATGGGTCTGAGGAACTCATCTGAGCCTACTAGAGCCTATCTCCATACCGCCGAGATGGATCCCTATTTGAAAGCAAAGTAGGCATCGTTCCTGAGGAGCAGATGCACCACAGAGAGAAAGTAAGAATGGATCTAATCTGGACGATGGAAGAAGTCTCCAAGTCATAACCTTCTTGGAGTCGGTCTCCTTCTAGACAAGAAGTAAAATTGTTAAAGGAGTATCTCAACTCACTTTGGGCGAGAACCCAAAGCGATAAAGCTGAATGGCATTCAAAAATAGGTGTTTATTGGATTATGGACCTAAACCACATAGTGGGTAGAGGGGGTTGATGCTAGGATTGAAGGAAGATATCATATCTAACATTGGTAATATAGCATGAGTTAATTTCCACAAAAAAAAAATTTGATTTTTGGGGTGTCTTTAGAGACCAAATTTGCTTCCAAACAAGGTCCTCAGCTATTGGCGAGTTGGCTGGCAAACACTTTAGCTTCACCATAAGGATCAATGTTCTAGACCCACCGATCATCATAGGCAGAGAAGGATGACGGGTCTAGAGGAATTTTAACAATTAATTGGACAAGAAATTCACCAACAATATCATATAGAAAGGGATAATTCTAGTGGTTGTCTAACATAAGTTCACAAACCTTTGACGAATCCAAAACAACATGCATATTAATAAATGTAGGCATTTGTGAGATATGGGTGTTAAAAACCCATGGATCTAGCAACACAGAGGTAGATAGCCATTAACTACAAATTTGCATAAATAAAAATGAAGCTCAATCATAACCATATTAATTAATTTCTAGAGCCACGATGGTTTCTTGCATAACCATAGTTGGAAGTCACCATATTTACTTAATGCTAGGTGGGTCTAGGTGTCATTAGCTCCATTGAGAACACCTAGTGCCCTCTTGGACAACTAAGAAGTGTGAATCCATTGTAGCTTTTCTTGATACCCAGTCCCAACCAATTAAGTGTCTTGTATGTAGGACATTAAATCCCAACCAATTAAGTCTCTTGATTAAGTCCCAATGTCTTAGGGGGTTTGTACCATGTCCTAACCAATTAAGTGTCTTGTTGATCTCCTGCATTTGACCATAAAAAAGATCTAGAACATTTTTCTCAAATGTTAATAAGCCCACGAGAAATATAGACAATGTATAAGTAGGGATAGAGTTTAACACATC
Source organism: Pontederia crassipes (assembly GCA_030549335.1). NCBI lineage: Eukaryota > Viridiplantae > Streptophyta > Magnoliopsida > Commelinales > Pontederiaceae > Pontederia > Pontederia crassipes. The sequence continues at coordinate 21,039,630 of CM060195.1, read as the reverse complement.
TTTAATGAGCATTGTTCTCCCTGCCATATTAAGCATTCTACCTTTCCATCCAGCCATCTTTGCCGAGAGTTTGTTTATAACCTACTACTGATAAGGATTGACATATTTAAAAGAAATAGGAACACCTAAATACATAAAATGAAAGTTACCCTATTTCATATTCAGGATTTGTATGCTTTTGTCCTTTCTTACTTGATAAATTTTGTGAGAGAAGTAAAGCTCAGATTTTTTATTCACGTTGATTACTAAGTAATCCATATGTATGCAGAACATCTTTTACTTTCCTAGCATTCTTAACCATCGCTCCAAGGCAAATCAAAAGATCGTCAGCAAATAAAAGGTGGAGGTTGGATGTGTTTAGCAGAGAAGATAGGGATTGTGAAATAATGGTGAATAGGTAAGGGGATAAGGGGATAGAGGGTTCCCCTACTTGATACACTTGTGAGCGGTGAAATAAGGTGATTGTTCCCCATTAATGTGGTAAGAGAATCTGGCTGATTGAATACAAGTACGAATCTAGTTGACGAAGGTGGCTTTGTTCATTCTATGGATGATTTCCTTGATCGCCATTTAGGACACTCTATCAAATACTTTGGCCATATCAGCTTTGAACATGAAGAATTTAATTTTTCCTTAGGACAGAGAATGAGCCATTTCTTAGGCTATCAAGATGTTATCCTAGATTGATCTCCCAACAATGAATGCAGATTAGGATTGGTCTATAACATGAGGTAGGGTAGGTTTGAGACGATTTGTAATGATTTTAGCTACTGATCGATAGATGACATTGCACAAGTTGAGAGGTCTGAAGTCACATTACAAGAAAGCTGTCGATTAGAGACGCAAAATAGTGTCTCCATTACTCGTGACGCTAAGTCAACGCCTCAGTTGAGTCATAAAATGAAGACGATACTAGCCTCCAAATAACACCACATTAGCATTTACGTAATGTTTCCCAAAATAGACGCTAAAGCTGGTGCCATAGAGAAGCCAATTAGTTGCTATAATTGCGCGCGATGGAGCAAAAAATGTGCGACAAAACTTAGTGCTATTGTAGCGACAACACCATTCGATGCGAACATAGCGTCTCAGACGCCCTGTCGACACTAGCTTGGAATCGATATGGGCGCTGAGCATTTGCACGATTTTGGTGTCGCGATATGCGACGCTACATGGCGTCATAGGGATGTGACGCTGTGTAGACGCCATTATCAAAGATATGTATGTATGTATGTATGTATGTATGTATGTATGTATGTATGTATGTATGTATGTGTGTGTAAATGCTACCTACAACGCCCATGTTTGGTACTATTTTAACACTACTTTAATTAAGAAATATTTTAACTATACGTTATATATATGTATATATGTATGTATGTATGTGTAAATGCTACCTACAACGCCCATGTTTGGTACTATTTTAACACTACTTTAATTAAGAAATAGTTTAACTATACGTTATATATCTATATATGTTATATCTATTTTGACGCAACCCCATATATACTTTAATATATATTATATATGTACCTTCGACATATATATGTATCCCTATATAGTTACTTATATGCCTATCATATGTGTGTTCCTAAATAAATATATGTTACGTACCTATATTATATATATACTTATGTATGCATACAATATATATCATATCTAGTTGCCTACACATGTAACACATACAACCCTTAATTAGCACTATATATATTCTTATATTATTTTTATATTATACATATGTTAATTAGGAAATAGATTAACTATACGCTACCTATATTTATATAACTATATGTTATCTATTTTGACGCAACCCATACTTGTTAATATATATTATCTATACTATACTTTAATGAATAAATAAATTAAATATTATATGTGTACCTTCAACATATACATGTATTTCCTACATAATTACTTAGGTAACATTACATATGTTACTTATACATACAATATATATAATATCTTAATTATACATGTATTATTTTTATATTCTTAATCATGAATTCTGATGGTTGAACTAAGTGATGATTTGTTATAAAATAGTCAATTTAGCGCCACCATGGAGACTCAATAGCGTCTATGTAGTGCCACAATATAGTCGCGATGATAATCGACGCTACATAAACACTATTGGTGTGTCTCTGACATCGCATTATTGAGATGCTAACATAATTGAGACGCTACTACGACGCTATTGGGTCACTAACTAATTTTAGTGACTCATTAGCGTCTCTATAACGCCTCATTAGCCGACTTTTTATTACCCTTACTAAATCGGACACATATTGACATATAAATACACATATACATATTATTATAAATACTTATACTTATATACAACACATACACATATTGTTATTATATAGTGCCGTGTTAGCTGACTTTTCATTACCCTCACTTAATCTGGCACATATTGGCATATAGATATATACATACACGTATATATGTTATAATACAATATGTTCATATATGTATATAGTTATAATACAATCACATATACACATTGTTGTGACTTAATCTCGCACATATAGACTTATAATGTAATCTAAAATTAAATCCCTAACTCCTCCTAAATTACGAAAAAAATTAAATTAGGAAAAATATTTGAAATAGCGTCACTACAACCTCGAAATGGCGTCTCATTGTGACTTAATCTACATATATAGACATATACATATATATACTTATAAACTTATAATATAGACGTAACAAATGTAATTATGAAATACATTTGTATGTATGAACTACATATGAATATACACTTATAGTTTATATAAATAAACCTAACATACATGCATATACATTATATATTTATATAGATATACATAGATATAATATAAAGTAAAAAAAATCAATATCGCGTCGAGATAACGCGACGCCAAGATCGAGTCACAACAACATCTAACTAGCATCGCAACACTTGGCGACGTTAAAAATGACCTTAATGTTATTCCCCATTTTTTACTTTTCACTGTTTACTATTATCGTTATTCGACTGTGCGAACCGACGATTGTGACCGCCGGTCTCGTCCTCCATTGCCCTCCTTCGGTGCCTTGCTTCGACGGCACCCCGGGACGCCGCCCTCCTCCGCCTCCTCCACTGCGATGACTGTGACCCCGCTGGCCTCCGCCTCCTTCGCTGCCCTCCTTTGACCGATAACGTCGACGGCTCTGATGACGTCGATGGCTCTGACAACTCCGCCCGCCACTTGCCGCCTTCCTCCACCACCCTCCGTTGCTATGACTGTGACCCCGCCGGTCTCCGCCTCCTCCGCTGCCCTCCTTCAACTGACGACGTTGACGGCTCTAACGACTCCTCCCGCCGCCTACCGCCTTCCTCCACCGCCCTCCGCTGCCCTCCTATGCTCGGTGCCGCCCTCCTCTGACGCCCTCCACCCTCCGCCGCCCGACTCCGCCTCCTCCGCCCTCCGACGCCCAACCCCCGCCCGACTTGCTCTATTGCCTGAATTGCTCGGATGCTTGGAATTCCTCTGTCTCCCATGTCCTTTTGTTAGGATGTCGAGAGAGTTTGTTTTGTTTATTCTTTATGTCAATTTGTATTTTGTATAAAAAATAAGTTCATTTGTGAAATGTAAAACTTAAGGAATATTGGTATGCTATGAATGATCATCAAATATTGTGTAATTTGTTTAATGATATACTTTTATTTTTATGTTATGAAAAAATATTTACATCACGTTTTCCCAATCTTTCTCGATTTTATGTGATCGTCCGGATTAAACTAAGATTTAACTCAAGATCGTGACATTCAATAATAATACAAATTAGTGATTTTGAATGTCAAATTTTGATTTACGTGTGAGCACGAGTCGGGATGACCCGATCGCCCCAGCTTGGAATTCTCAAATTTTCTCTTATCTCGATTACTTACCGGGTTGAGACCGGATACGTGTTGTAAAAACCCGGAGCATGTCCTTACAACCAAAATCGTGTCCCGACTCGGTATTATATATTATATAAATATATCAAGTTATTTAAAAAAATTATATTTACATATATTTTAATTAAAAATTGAGAGTTTATTATATATGTTAAACATACATTATATTATACTATTATATATGTAATTTAATGGATAATTATTATACTTATATAATAGTATTAAGCATTTTTAATATTATATTTAAGTTTTTTATTAATTATGGTCAAACTGGGATAATCAAGATTGTCTTGATTTTTGTCCTGATTCGATCGGGACTAACCTAGTCTCAGACCTAGTTTTGCTCACCCCTAATTTGATTGGACAATAATTTAAACCCATGACATGTAAGCTGCTAGCAAGATAGTAGCTCGTCATCTCATGCTTGGGTATTTTCTCAACCAACCTCCTCTAGTGATAAACAAATTGGAAAAAACTCATGGAGGCTCAAAGTTCTCTCTAGAGCACACAAGAATTTTAAGAGTACTACTCAAAGGACATTCAATAAGAAAGATCGCTCAAGGTGAAAATTCTAAACCGAGATTGAGGTTTTCACACTGACGTGTTCTTCCACATCAATTATTTTTTTAAAAAACAAATATAGAATCTAACATTTCAATACTTTTACATGAGCTTTGGAATCATATTAATAGGAGTTATAAAAGGAAAGTTATGCCATGAATTTTAAGGGTCTATCATATCATCTAATACATTATTAGTTCAAATTGTAAATTAATTATTAAATTGAATATGTGACAATATAATTTGATATATAAGAATATGGAGTAGCAAGAAGGTAACATGTGTTCCCAACTGGAATCATTGAAAAATATAACGTACACAAAACATTAGTGATTTATCATTGTACATGAATCTTTCCTCTAGGAATGAATAATAGACGAGAACATGAGTTCAGATGTGAAATTTATTGTGATCATTCTAGCATGATATAAATAATAAATGTTTTAGACATTTAAGATCTTATGACTTATTAGTTGAAAAAGGATGTTATCTATTATTATAATTTTTTAATTATACATTTTATAAAAATGTTAAATTCTTCCACTCATAAATGATTATGAGAATTTATGGCAATCGGACTACTGATACAAAAGTTTTCAAATTGCTCTCAATTTTTAGGGTGAATTTCACAAGGTTACAGTATGAAATTTGCTGCCAATAATGACAAAAAATAAGTTACGATGCCGAAGAAAATAAGCTCCAATTAAGTTGATGTTTCTATTTTTCTCATGAATTCTAATAGTACATTCACAATATTTTTTGAGCAATGTGGTTCGCAATATATGCCACTAAAATTTTACATAGATCATCAAGGGAAGAGAAGAGAGAGGTCGACGACCATATACGCCTCCCCGCTGTTCCTGCTTGCGCCATCGACCGCCACCATTCAATTGTCGAGAGAGAAAGAAGATATCACACTGCAAGAAATTGGGTCATTAGTGAAGAGATATGCATTCTTTAAAAATTATCATATTGTCATTAACACTCATCAACAACAAGAAAAAATTGGTCACGCAACTCTTTGCTAAAAGTCCCGCCGCTAAAAGATTTTAGCGTCTTATTAATAACTAGTCGTTGATTCATTTTAGGGACCATTATAATTCTCTTCCTTAAAAGTTCAATAGCGACTAGTATATTGGTCCCTATATAACTTATAAGGTCCAATCAACTAGTCGCTAAAGACATTATTTATGTGTTAGAAGAAACTTTTAAGGGCCACTTTTCTTGTCGCTATAAAAAATATTATTATTATTATAACTATTATTATGATTATGATTATGAATATTATTATTGTTATTATTATTATTATTAATTGTTGTTGTTAATAATAATAATAATAATAATAATAATAATAATATTATTATTATTATTATTATTATTATTATTTATTTTTGGGGGGGCAACAAATACGGTCATCAATACATTTGCAAAATTTTAAAATTCTATATTTGATAAGATTCAAACTCGGTCGAGGGCCGCCTTCGTGCATAAGGCGGTCGTCGAAGCCACCTGCCACGCAGAGGTGACCCCGACAAGGGCTGCCTCCACGCGTGAATGGCCACCTCTTGCTGTCGCAACCACGCCGAATGTTGCCAGCATATGCGAGGAAAGAAGAAACAAGGGAGACGAGGGAAGAAGTTGCGCAACTGATGTACCTGCAAAGCAAAGAATTATGTAATGTCGTCCACTGCTAGTGTGAGAGGGAAGACGATTGTGTGCGGATGAGACACTGTCCGTTGTCAGTGTGTGAGGGAAGAAGACGATCACATGGAAGAGGACGAGTTCGACGGATGCGCCCACTGTAAAACCAACTCACAAAACAAAAGAAAGTATAAAAAATAGGTTAAGGTTAAATTAGTTATACTCTTCTTGTTATTAATAAAATTATGATGGTAAAAGTAATTTTTTAGCTTTGATGTAAAAATAATAAATATTTTTATTAACATTTTCATAATTTTTTAGGAAATAAAAAATAAAATAATATATATATTAAATCATAAATTAAATAAATGACAAAAAGTTAAACATACGTTATTATAAAAAAGAATAATTAAATATTATTAATTATTAAAAGTAAAGAGATGTCAACATTCTTAATTAGATTGACTAAAATAAATATTAAAAATAAAAAGTGAAGATATTTGTTTATATTTTATTGAAGATATTAATAATTTATTTTGAAATTGATGTCATCCCTTTTCCAAATTTTGCAATGAAAGTCACTTTCTAAATATCACATATAAGTAAAGAGATATTTTTTTTATTTGACCCATTAATATTTTTAACGACAAGATGATAGTCATTACCTTAAATATTTTAACATCAAGTCTAATCTTGTTCTTATTTTTAACTTTTAGTGGTTAGTCATAAAAATATTAAGGATTGGTCCTTATTGCTGACAACCCAAATTTTGTCTGATTTTTAATAACAATGTTTAACGATAAAATTTAAACCTCTTCGTTAATTATAATCACTAAAAGTCATTTTTTCCTATAGTGAGAGAGCATGCACGAACTAGATCTATCATCGTGGTTCATCATCGAGCCCGTGCCGATAACGCCTCCAAAATTCGATTCTAATTTAGAGGACGAACTCTATGTGGCACTACTTTTGCCTCATTCTTCATAACCTAATCATATAAAACATCACAACAGAAACATAATACAATAGACATATTTAACATAATAAAATAACGGAAGACTTAGCAAATAAATTCTAATATACATGACTAGTCTGTGGGCCACAAAGATCTAACATAGGATTCGTAATACATAAATGAGTTACATAAAAGTTACACAAGTATTTCATCCAAATATATTACACCACATTAATCCATATATATATGTATATATATATATATGTATGTATGTATATATATATATTATTGATAATGCCGAATCTGAACCCAATATGTCCCCCTATGCAATCAGACGCTTTAACAAATTTTCCTTACGGGGGGGGTCTCATTTTAAATTTCTATCATCTTAAATGGAGTGCCTATAGAAACTCCGTCCAAAGAGAAAATAATCTGATATTGTAATCCTTTTCTGTTTCTTTCATCTAATAAAATTATGCGTCGATTTAATTTTTTCAAATTTTCTCGCAGTGCATAATTTCTCTCGTGCAAAAATCATATATATATATATATAATATATTGTTGTTGTCGTCTTTTTCTCAGCTAATAATTGATGCCTAACTCGGTCATAGGTCCACATGCAGCCAGCCATGTGACGGTTTGATGCCTTTCAATTATAGAGAAAAAAATGTCGTTTTCTGATTTCTTAATCCAATATTATTCGGTCCGAATTGTCACTTTTTTTCTTATATTCTTCTCACTTTTTTTCTTCGAATTATGGTCATATGGGAGGGGGCTCTTTTGGCAACTGGCCGGATTGTCAATTATACCAAATTTTGATGCTCATCTAGTTACAGTACTTATAATCCGGAGAAAGAAAAACTTGGCATTGATAAAACTACTGGGAAATGACTACGATAGAGCATGCATGAAATGGAAAATCAGGCAGAAGATAATATAATGCGCAAAGGATTATGTGGTTTCGGATTGTATATATCCTTTGTCATCAAACAAGTTTAATTAACTTATCGAGTGATTATTATCAGCACATAATAAAAGTATACAAGAAAATATATATTATGTTACCCGAAAAGAAAAGAGAACTTATAAGTTTAATTATTATAAAATAGAATGTGTGTGTTACAGTTCATACAAGCTTATCAACTCAGATAAACATAGTTTCCAGAGCAATTATGGCAGCATATTTATTCATTTCTCTTTAATTTAATTATGATTATTGTTCTACAAAAAAAAAAGTGAAATATTTTATTTAGCGAATTATGATTGGCAACTTCTGCTGATGGGACGACGTATTGTTCCACATGTGCGTTTTGACTAACTTACTTTGGCGAGTTCCTTTTGGAAGATGGATTATATATATATATATATATATATATATATATATATGATGATTTCATATCAACTTCATGTCTGCAACACTAGTAGAAATTGTTAAATTTGATGTGCTGAGCAATTTTCTTAAAAGCTTAAGTCGTTAAGAAGATTAATATTTGTTATTTTATATTCTTAACACTATCCGTCACGTGTGAACTGCTGATAACTTTTGATCTAGTCCAAATCCAACACGTAGACAACTATAGGAGGAAATTATTTTTTAATAAGAACTTAACGATATTTGAATCCTTGACCTTGATACCATGTTAAATTTGACGTGCTCACTAATTTTTCTAAAAACTTAAGTCGTTAAGAAGAGCAACATCTATTATTTTATATTCTTAACAGAAATAAAGGGTGTGAAAACGTCGATATGCTGTGAATATTGGGTAAATTACACGAATGATCCCCCAACTTTGAGTCGATTTCTAATTGGTCCTCCAACTTTAATTTATAATCAGAACATCCTCCATCTTTCTTTTTCTTGCACGCTTAGTCCTCCTGACCGGTGATAGTGGATTTTTCGGTTACCTTACTGACGTGACGGATTTTCTCTCTCCTCCACGTCATTTTATGTCCGCCACGTCATTATAAAAAATTAAAAAAATAATAAAAAATGATGAAGTTTCCATATCATTAAAAAAAATTAAAGCCGGAGAGAGAGGAGGGGGGCGACCCCCTCTCTCTCCAACGAGAGAGCTCGAGCTCTCTCTCTCCAGAGGGAGAGAGGGGGCGACCGCCCCCCTCCCTCTCTCTTCCGCCAGAGCTCGAGCTCGCCGGAGCTCGAGCGCTCTCTCTCTGGTCTCTCTCCAGAGCTTTTCTCTCTCGAGAGAGGGGGGCGGTCGCCCCCCTCTGCTCGAGCTCTCTCTCTCTCGCCGGAGCTCGAGCTCTCTCTCTCGCCGGAGCTCGAGCTCTTTCGTTGGAGAGAGAGGGGGCTGTTGCCCCCCTCCTCTCTCTTCAGCTTTGAGTTTTTTTTTTAATTTTTTTTATTGACATGAAAATTTCATCATTTTTTATTATTTTTTTAATTTTTATAATGATGTGGAGGACATAAAATGATGTGGAGGAGAGAGAAAATCCACCACGTCAGTAAGATAATCGGAAAACCTACTATCATCGGTCAGGAGGACTAAGCGTGCAAGAAAAAGAAAGATGGATGACGTTCTGATTATAAATTAAAGTTGAAAGACCAATTAAAAATCGGCTCAAAGTTGAGGGACCATTCTTGTAATTTACCCGTGAATATTTAATATGTAGAGAGAAGTCCTCGTCACGTCCCACGAGAATACATTTAGAATCCAAAGGAGGAGACAAAGCTCTTAATTAAAATGACTGAGGCATCTGCTTGCTCAGCCCACCATTATTCTTGCTTTATTCCATGCATATTCGTGAAGATAATTTTTCAAGAAAGGAAAAAAAACTAACTTATATTATAAGACGTGCAGTCGATATGCGTTCAATAACAAATGTTCAAAAAAAAAAAAAATTAAATAAATGCATATATAACTTTAAAGTGCAAATTCAATTACTATATTGTTAGTGTTATTATTATTTGATTAGAAGTAAGATCCTATATACCATTGCCGGAGTAAGACTATTATGGAACATGATATTACCACATTATACCTCCTTAATTTTATTATTATCTTTTTCTTAGTTTTTCTTTTCTTCAAATTATTTTAAACTTTACTTATTTTTCAATTACACCGACATATATTTTAAGGTTAATCTCAGTAATGAAATTTGTCGAAAACTTCAACGAAACAAGTTTTGATGTTAATGACGGCAAAACGAAAATTGAAGTTTGAGAATCACGATCTTTATGGTATCACACGACGAGAATCACACATCTCTGTATTCAATATTTTTCAACATATTGACACTTATTTATATCATATGTTTCATTTTATCCTGTTGTAAATCATATTTATGTAAAATGCTATAAAATATCAATAGTAAATATACTAATCATTCAAGTAATATAGTAAAAAAATAAAGAACGTCGAATCAACAAGATATAGTTATTAATTACCTAAATTTATAAAATTATAAGAGAGAAAAATATACTTTTAGAAATAGATTTTGTAATTATAAAATAAAATAGTGAAAAATAATCTAGAAAAAAAATGGAGTTCATTCTAAAATTTATAAAGAGACAAAATTGTTAAGATTTCTGTACGAGAGAAATTATACACTTAAAAATGAATCGAGAAATTTTAAGGTGATGTCAAATTTTATTAGATGAAAAATAGAAGAGAATTTACCCTTAGCTAAACTCTCGTAGTGCGAAGGCGCCTTTTGTTTTGATGCATCTTTTTAGTTATGGTAGGATTTAAGGCATTAAAGTAAAATAAAAATATACTTAGACTTTAAATCCGTCAACATCTAATCGCATATATAGCTGAGATATCTCTTAACTAATTCCATTAACATGTATCAGACTCAGAAAAGGCCAGATGCTCCCCCTGTGTGGGAAAATACGACAGCCTTGTCATTCCAAAGCTTAATGTCAATTAAAGTGAGCTAATTGCGTTCCAAAGGTACATACAATTTAATCATGTCAATACCAATCTTAACAAGGAAGGAAGAGAAAATATACAACTCTATCATGCATGCTACTGCCCCGTAAAAGAGAAGGAAACATAATTTTTATCTCCATGCAAGCATGGTCGATATTATGCCACAACAATATATTCTCCTAGATATATGATTGGATTCTGGAGTTTGGGAGAAGCATTAGATTCCAACATATGTTTGTCCCATATGTCCCGCCTATCCAATTTTGACTACGTAGATATCCTTGTCCATCAAAGGTATCTGTTATTAGCTGGAGAAATACGTTTAAGATCACCGAAAGCTGCATCACCTTTCATATACAAAAATACTGAGCTGCATTCAATTTTATTTTCTTTTGATACACCATCCATAATCAGTCATATTAAAAAATACGCTTATATGATAGCACAACTGCATATTTAATAATTAATATTGGATTTCGTACAATATCAATAAATGTTGTAAAATGAACATATAAGTTAGTTTTTTGTAAGTCACGAAAATGAATTCAAAAATTATTAAGTGATTTTAGTTATAGCATCTTATGGTACTGCAGCAACTAAAATCAAATTGAATTTGTAATCAAAATTACGGGTAATTAAATAGAGTTATAAATGATTCACATGCATAGGGAGAAAAGGATTTATGAGATTAGGTGTCCGAATTAACAAGTCAATGTTCTCTCTATTATTTTTATACGAATGGATCAACTTAACATAGTATAAGTAGATATAAATAGAAAAGATAAAATATGTAGTGAACTAAATTAAGTTAATCGAGTGGAGTCAAATTCATATAAAACTAATAAATTCAAATATAAGATTATGCACCTTAGGCATATAGATACGACATATTTTGAAATTAGTTATTGTTATAATCAAATGGGAATTGTGCTTGTGTAATTTTTTTTCCATGTGTGTGCAAATCATCTAATTAAAAGTACTTGGATTTTTCATTCAATTTTTATATAATTGAAACATTTGGTCAGTCACCTTTGCTTGGTTGCACATGCGTCCTGAAATGTTATATATATATATATATATATATATATATATATATATATATATATTGCTAGTCCCAACTCATAACTGAATTCAATGTGGTGGGTCAGTCCATGCCAAGTGCTAATGGCACCCTCAAACCATCTATAAATTAAAGCCACCATTCAACAGCACACCACAGGTTTCACAGCAAGCCACACAGACTTCAAAGCCCTTTGCTAATTTGCTCGCTAGCTCGATGGCACCGCAAGCTGATCGCCACCATCTTGCCAAGGTTGGGGGGGATGCATTCGACATGATTGAGGAGCTCCGCGGAAGGAGGGCAGGGAGGCCACCAGCGACAAGGCCTTTCCTGGTCAACGCCCCGAAGACGGACCACCCTGTGCCTGCTGTTCTTGATTGCAACGAAGCGGCAAAGATTTATGGAGGGGTCTCGGTCGTGACTCGTGGAGTTTCTTCCACGTACTTCAAGGTTCCTCCTGGTTCCAGGTTTAAGTAAACCTATTAATTATGTACGAGAAGTGCGTACGTACTCTCGCTTCAGCTGTCCTTGGGTGGAAAAAGTATATCTTTTCCTTTCCATGCACCGCATAACTGGTTTAGGTGAGCTTTTAGCTTTTATTATCAGCTTCTGTTGAAGTGGGTAGATGATAAAAAATGTATGTTTCCATGCACTGTGCGTACTTGTGAAGTTAAGGCAATTAATGTATGCGTCTGTGTTTATTATGCCTACTCTCTCTATGTAAATATGGTAATGAAGTTTGTGGACTTCATGTAGCCTGACTATTGTATATTACACTATAAGTACTTCGTGAGACCTTATTAATCGGTGTACGGGACGTACCCTTATGGCTATAGTTTCTTTAAGTACATTAGACGGTTAATGAAATAAATAATAATATACCAATAGAATTGAAGTTTTATTGTGGATAATAAACAAGTTTCAGTTTTTGGAATGCTAAGTGGAATTTGCAAAAGTAAACTTGCTTGCCCTAATTATGGAAAACAGACAAAAATTGGTTTACTTTAAAGGATGCAGAATCAGATTTGGTAGTTTGATCTTGCCTGTTGAAAATCTAATGTGTCATAATCCAAACTCATTTCGAAAAGACTACTAAGAATATTACTATACCAACAAAAAGAATTAGTGGGCTAAAGGTGTTTGAGAAGGTCACCGGTCTCGAACTTATCATCTATGGATTGAAGGTTTACAAGTTGCTTTCGGAAATTATCGCAATTGTGAAAACAAATGCATTAAACCATCATTGTCACACTTTCTTGTGAAGATTACTTTCTTTGGCCTTCAAAGACGTTTTGCCTAAGGTCTTTTGGAAGACCACAACATAATTACTTACATCTTTTTAAAGAGCTATCCATCTCTACCAAAGAGGGCAAATCATATTTAGAAGATCCAATTTTGATATCTAATTTATGCAAGTTGGAGAAGATTTTCCCACCTTTGATGGAGTACCACTATGAAAAATCTGTCACTTAGCGACAGAGGAAGATGTTGCTAAAGTGGCGCTAAATCATGGATAAAAAATATAGCCACACTTTAGCATTGACACGACGTCACAATGTTGAGACATTGTCTCCATGGCGCCGTGGACAATGGCGATGCTACTAGTGTCACACGTCGACGACTCACGCTACTCCGTCATTATCATGACGCGAAAAGTCGCGTTGCGAAAAAATAAAATATATTGCTACAATAGCGATAAAGTGGCACTGTTGTCATGCTAGCACGACACCATGTTGACACTAAATCAGAAGCGCTAAGACATCCCTAACACGATTTTTTGTTACAAAATGTAGCGCTACTTGAACACTCATGAGTTGCTAAATCACGGCGCCATGTAGGCGCCAATGTGATGCTAAATTAATGCTAAAATAATGTCATATTAAGTCTCTATGGTGACGCTAAAAAGGTTGACGCTAATTCAATGCTAAGATGATGCGAAGTACGATATGTTTTAGATGGCGCACAACCCAATAGCGTCACTAATGAGACACTACACATGTGCTAATTAGCAATAATTTTGCCCCATTACACCATATTCTTCCCTTCCCTCCCCATAAAATATGCAATGTATATATATAGTGCATTCTTGACATTCATCACAATCTAAGCATTCATAACAATATGTAATAAAGAGTAATGCATATAAAAAACTAATAAACATCACAAAAGTGTTATTAACATAACAAAATCATATCAAGCATCAAAATAGGTATCAAAAGTTTCTATCCTAAATTGTTATCATTATTCTTGACATTCGACACCGACGTACTCGATCCTTGGCCTCGTGGGGACCGGGTAGGAAGCTATGAGAAAGATGCTCCGAGATAAGTCTCATGATGCTGTCCAACATTAGTTCAGGTGCGATGGATGAAGTCAAAGTAAATGGACCGCTTGCATATCCACTGATCCTCCAAGGAACCTGAGCGGGTGTTCCTAAGTCCTTCAGGTATTCTTCTCGTGTTGTTTCGACCACCTCTTCTCAATAGCAACGTCCTCTACAAAGTAGAAAAAGTATATAACTATATAAACATTAAAAATAATATAAATTATATAACATTAGAATCCATATAATCATATTAAACTATTATATAACATAAAAAATATGAGTCTTTTACGAGATACGTTACTCGGTGGCTGAGTATTAGGATCATCTTCGTACTTCTCGATCATCTTCTCATTGTACGCATCCTAAAAAAATTTAAACATTCCACATCTAAAAAATCATTTACACTAATGCAAACAACCAAATTAACATGTCATGAGACTTACCAAAACTCTACAAGCACTGGATGTGACCAAGTCGTTGGTCTTCTTGCTTTTATGTGTAACCTCGTAGACGATGCGAAAATTGACAGGACCACCTTCTTTTTCCTCCTGCAACAAAATTTCAAATTTTACAAAATAAGTAAGCATAAGATAAAAGTTTGATTATTCAATTTGTATCTTAATTATCATGCATCACCGATGCTCATCAAATCGAATCAACCTACCTGTGTGGATGTGGGCTTCGGGCTTCCAAAGTGTAGGATCCCAAAGGGCACCAAGAGGGGGGGGGGGGATGAATTGGTGTTCAACCGAAAATATCGATTTCACAAAATTCGTAGCGGAAGCACAAAATCGATTCTTAAAACCTTTGCAATTCAGATATAAACACAATATGAATTGGGAGAGAGAGAAAATCAAACACAAAGACACGATGGTTGTTGACGAGGTTCGACCACACCTTAGCCTACGTCCCCGCTCCGACTTCTCGACCTCTAGACCGCCGGAGATTCCACTAGCACTTCCTTTGTTCCAAATGGGGCAAGGAAGAAAGCCCTTTACACCACCGCATTTTCTTCGCTTCGAGAGGCAAGGCAACCTCTTCTCCTAGGAAGCTAATCTATTTCTCTTGCTCAAGAGGTAAGATTTAGAACCTCTTTTACACATGACCTCTCTCTAATATCACTACAAGAATTTGAGCTATTAGCTACGGAGATATCTGTAACAAATCCGTAGGTAATACCGTCGCAAATAGTATTAACATCGGATTTGCTACGGATTCGGAACAGAGTACATCTATAGCTAATACCTCGTCGCTGATTGCGACACAAATTTGTGTCCCTATTTTTGTAGCTAATTATGTGTAATGTCATCCCTAATCCGTCCCTAATTTGTGGCAACTCTTAATTATTAGAATTCAAAATCGGTAGCTAATCTGTCACTAAGTAGTAACTATAATGTTACTGCGATAAAATAATTATAATTTTTTTGTGACTAATTTGTCCTTATTCTGTAGTTAACTTTTATCACAATTGGTCCCTACAGTTTGCAGTTTGTCTCAAAACTATCCCAATCCAGTCACAAATTAGCAATAAAAATTTTTTCACAATAATATCATTTATATCAAATTATTAATTATACAATGATATAAATGACAATACAATAACCAATATAACAAAAATCTCTATATATCATTTTTCGATTGATAAAGTGGAGCTAAATGCTCATTACAAAGTTTAAATAGAGTATATGAATACATCACACTGGGTACAGAAGTCCTCACTAGATCATCAAAGAAGCATTAATCAAGTTCATCATTTCATAGTTCAGGATGGTAAGCGGAAAAAACCCTATAAAGAATATACAACACATAATAGCAATAAAAGTCTGCATGTGATCTCCTGCAGCGAGGTGCAGCCGCTCAGCGCCATGGTCAGCTCGAACTCGTCTCGCAACATCTGCAGCACCTTCCTCACGCCAGCCTCGCCTTCAGCAGCCAAGGAGAACACGACTGGCCTTCCAATCTGCATCCATTTTAAGGGGGCATGGAAGTAAGTACACAAGACAGGGAGATGCATGCTGATGCTGCAACAGTCGCAGGCATTCATCCCTGCATGCATGCCTGAACTAGTAGTGTTTGACATATATGTATAAAGCTGATCAAGATGAGCTTATCTATCTCTGTACCATTGCAGACGTCTCAACTAGTAGTATTTGACATATATCTGCTGGGAAGGAGAGCATATATAATTTATTTCAACATTGGCAGTTATAATTTATTGAACTAGTAGTGTCTGAACTAGTAGTGTTTGACATATATCTTATCTTTTGGAGCATCATTGCAACATTTCTAACATATCATCTAAGAAGTCATCATGTTATAATTTATTGGCAGTTCCATGGACAATGTATATCTGTACAAGTAAACATAGAAAATGGTCCTCGTTTTGCTTACAGCAAACAATATGCTATCTTTTCGAAAAGATAAATATATATAATTAATTCAAGTAATCATGGAATGTCGATTCACTCCTGAATGCTAGTTTTTGTTGCTCTTGGTATTTAGTGACTGAGCTTTTACTTCATATACCGAATAATTACGGTAAAGGTTGGATGAACATAAGGTGGTGTATAATGTATAATGTATTCTATAAAGATGCCTTCTGATCTACCAAGGCAAGTGGTGGATGATCAAATGATGGTGTATATGGGATATTTATATGTACAAAACTTATAATATATACGCAGTATGTGCATACTTCCTGATCATAGTACGTATGACCTAGTGATATAGTACAGATGGTGCAGAAACAACAAAGAAGTGGAGACATCAGGAAAGATACACAACAACGGATGATTTAAGAAAGAAAATGAATGCTAATTCTGTGGTGTTCTAGTGTGCGATAGTACCGTAATCATCATCATCAAACACATATCGGCGTGTGTTCAGTATTTTCTGTGTTGGAAGAAGACTTCGTGGCCTTGGATCATCAGTGTACCATCTAGGTTGGAATATCTGACAGCAAAAGATTGTTGGCCCTTGTAAAAGCTAATGGTTTCTGCAACACAAACAAAAGATTATTGCGAGTCACGACAGCAGGAGTCTCACTCCTAAGCAATTGCAAGTTGTAGCATGCATCCACTAGAAAAAAAAGTGTTATAATCTTAACTGATCATTTCTACTGGTGACTACTTCATTGCAGCTCTCATATTAAGGAATTGGATTAGTCTGAGCTGATCAGCAGAGGTCTTGGCTGAACTAGTCAATTTGAAACCCAGTTAGCATCATTTACTGAGTTATAAATGTCCAGCTGTGCTACTGAACTCCAAAGGGTGGTCTTACAGGATTAATTAAACCCACCACCGGTACAGAGCATACAAACCCCTATGCAAAATATAAGTTGCCCCTACACCAAAATTAATAATCCTTGATGGAAATCACCGCACAAGAAAGGCCTCTTCTTGTGCATTCAATTCTCTCAGCTCATCTGATATGATGTTCCGTCTTTGTCAGGTTGGTTGTCGCTGAGACCAATTTAATCAGAAGTGATGAAAAGATAAGTCATCCTGTGTCATACCTTTGATTGAATCAACTTCTCTTTCACTGATATTGGATCAGAGAATTTGGGCTTCCTTGAAAAGATGCAATCATCTTTCTTGTTAAGTAAACAGAAACTGCATAACAATAACAACTTATATGTTACCTAAAATACAACAATTACATGCAATTTGTAACAGCCATTATTTTGCAAAGAAATTTTTAACTGCTTTTGGAAGGTTTATTCATAGTTCTCTAGATACATTTTTCTTCAGAATGCCAGAAAGTCATTTTTTTTGTTGCATAGATAATATGGCGCGCCCATTTATCATAATTCTTACCTAGAATCATCCTCATACCTTCCATTACTTGCTGATGGTAATAAGTCCTCCCAAAGGGAATTTGTAAATGTATTACCCAAGGACTGAAACAGGTTAATAACAGAGGGCTCCCATGCGTTTACATCAAGTGTTAGAGACCTTACCTACAATATGTAAATAGAAATGATTACTACAATGTTCAATAACTGGAAAACACAGTTTCCCTTTTGTAAACAGAGTTAAGCACTAATATAACTTGCACGAAGTTCATACTTCTGAACAAATATGATCAACATCCCACAGTATCAGACAAATATCACAAAAGCATCCCTAACCATATCCAAATAAGGATTTTGTATTTCAACTCCATTTGATACTTCAACAGATGTTGCATTACTATCCACCCATTGCTCCTCACCATGCAAAGTCCAATTGACATAAGCATTTAAAAAGCCATTATGAAATAAATCCTTTTGCACTTCATACTTGACCTTCCATCGAAAGTTTTTACATTTTTGACAAGGACATAGGATTTGGCGACCAATATCAACCACATCTTCATGTTCATAAGCAAACTTTATGAACTCGTCAACACCATCTTTAAAACTTTCTGTTATAAATCCATGTTCATCTTTCCAATGTTGGATCCAACTTTGATCGGGTCGCATCTCGCTGAAATTTATGTAGGAAAGACTATATGCATAAGCTTCTCTCACAACAAGTGTGACACAACCAAATATATTATTGTTATGCTTTAAAAGGCCCAAATATATTATTGTCAGTAAGATTGTGTACTGAAATCTTATTATGAGCAGTGAAATGTGAGCAAAAAAAAGTAACAATGTAATTATAACAATGTAATTATAACAATGTAATTATACCAAAACAGAACATGAAATATAATTGAAAAATAATAAGTAAATGAAACTGACAAGGAGCATGATTCTATGATAGTATTTATGATTTTATGATGTACAAAATTTTTACATATACTGTGCATTTACGTTTCAGTAGATCAACTCCATTTCATTCTATAGAAATCATCCACTCCAAAACATCAAGAAACTAGAAGATAGATTCAGAAAACTAATACTTTGTGCAAAGAAATTTGAACTAAGAATCAAAACAAGAACAAGGGTTAATTGACATGTGACATGGAATTGGAATTAGAATTGGCACGCAAAGGATGTTAAGATGATAGCAAGAAATTTTGTGAGACTGCCTTTCTAATATCACATACGAAGGGTTATATGCCAAACTCGGGAATGAAAAAAAAACTTAGCAACGTTCCCTTTTGTTCCTCAATTTGAATTTAATCTAGTCTTATGCAAAGGATGTTACTGTTCAATTTCAGTTAATTAAACGAATGAAATGGATACATCTACTTGCTATGAATCCCAGCATATAATAAAACAAAAAAAGTGTTCCATCTGATGCATTCAAAGCCTTGTACACAGTTTGAATAAAAGTAAATGTGCAATCTCGAATTCAAATCAAATGTTTAGGAAACAATAGGCATGCACAAATTACTATAATCATGAACAGAAGAGTTCCACTGCACGACTACTTATAGACGAAAGTGACCATGTTTCTATTTCCACTGACTGATTCTGTAATTTAAGATGTCGAAACAAGTTCAAACTCATAAGATGCAGAAATAGCTCAACATATCACAAACTTGTTGCTAGTGAACTATGAAAATTATAAATAATTCTGCTCTATCCAAGAAGTCAAATTATTTGTGATAGAGAATTTACTGCTAAATTATCTGCCATTTGGCTGCAAAGGAACGCAACTATCTTTCAGGGTAGCCGTGCTTATGTGGAGAATGTGGGACAGCATGCAAGGGCAATATATGGGGACTGGAGGAAGTACATGTAATGTAGGAAATCAGTGTATCGGTGGAAACTTTGCTTTGCATCTCATTAATAAAATCCTGGACGACTAGCACCTTGCTAGTCGTCCTTTTTCCTCAAAAAAGCTCCCCCACCCTCACTAGCCGACTATATCCATAAGACACTTCAACTACAGACCAACAATAGGATTTTCAGGTGGGCTTAGAAGGTACAGGAAACGTTGGCAATAAGAGCTTCAGTTCATTCTCCAGCCACAAATAAACTGTTATGACTAGTCTCGCATGAACACCATGACAATGACCTACCGGCTATTCATCAGATCTTCATGAATCAATAACAAGGCAATCAGAGAATATATATTACAATAATAATACTGCAACAATGTTAACAGGAGAGGGAAGAGAAGAGAGGGGTTATAGTGCGACAACAGGTGATTTGAATGTTAATGTTTAGATGATAAGAAATCAATAACATATTTAATGTTGAAACAGTTTGACTATTTGCACTCAGCAGGAAAGTCTAGAATGAGTATTGCTGGAAGTAGAGAATCATACAAAATAAAAGAAAGTCTGTGGATACAGCTAAGGGCACAAATCTGATAGGCAAACATTAAGTATACAGACCACGTGCTACAAAAAATAAACCAGATAGGACCGCATGACCTATCTATAAACCGTTGGACTATTCAGACTCACTACATAGATCAGAAGCATTCAAATACTCTATATTCATCTATGGAGTTATGAAAGATCACAAACAAGCTAGAAGAAGCAGCTTTTGCATATGAAGTTTCTACATACAAGTATAAACAAAATCGTGTGCTAAATGATCAACCATTCCACTGCAAGTTGTTGTAGATTGTGAGTTGATCAAGCCCTTGAGGAAGAAGAAGAGACATGCTGCATTTGTGTTATGCCTCCAAAGGGTTGTGATTAGTGAAATTGAAAGTTGGTGTTTGATGTACCAAGGGATTAGACATTTCCTCTTATGGAAAGGTCAAAAGTATAAGCTTATGATTTAAAGTAAAACACTTAGTTATAGTCTCATTGTTGTGACTTATGACCACTCTTGTGGAGAAGGATGAAGCTAGTAGAGTGAATGTCGGCCAAGTTCATCAAACCATTACAAATTTCCGTGCTCTTTCTATATTGTTTAATTTCTTATTTATACTAGTCATGAATCTGGAAGATTGTGTGAATTACTTTCCCAAATTACAAAGTAGAGTGAATAAATAGTACAGATTATAGAACGAATGTGAGTACATGCATGGTGCTGGACGCATGCCGGCGACCATCACAGGGGTCACCGGCATGCGCCCAGGCTCCCTGTACGTGCAGGGGCCTGAGACGAACCCTGCCAGCGATGGCAGTGGTCGCTGGTTGGCCCCTGCGCGCACAGGGAGTCGGGTGGCATGCCGGCCGGCGACCAACGCAGGGGTCGCTGGTTGGCCCCTGCGCGCACAGGGAGTCGGGTGGCATGCTGGCCGGCGACGAACGCAGGGGTCACCGGCGGCAGCCTATGCATACAGCCCCTGCGCCGGCTGCACAAAGAAGAAAACAAAAAAAAGTAGAAAAAATGAAGGGAAAAAGGTAGGAAAAGTGGAAGAATAATGCACCTAAAAATCTTCGATGATGATAGATCCTCTTGTGTGAAATAGGAGCAAAAATCCTTCCAATCTTGAGTTTTTTAGGGGGAATCGTGAGTTTTTTAGGGGGAAGAGGGAAAGGTCGAAGAGGTTGAGGGTTTTTAGGGGGAAGAGGGAAAGAGGAAAATTTTTAGGGGGAAGAGGGAAAAGTCTTAGAGACAGATGCTAATATTAAATACGATCCATAACTTATGCCACTTACTTTGTATCAAATTGGAAAAGAGGTTAAATATCTATTAAGAGGTCATGTGTTCAATTCTTCACATTGATGTTTTTTTTATTTCTGACATATAATATTGTGCATAAAATATATTTATGTAATTAAATAATATTTACAAAATATTTTTTATTACTTAATAAGCATAAAAATATTTTAAAATTATACTATGTTTTTTAAAACTTTGTCAATGTATTATATCATTAATGAATACTTATAAAATATTTTTTTGTAAAATGTTTCTTTTAATATTTACTTATAAAAAAATGTGAATTATTCTTAGTTTCAATTACTTATAAAAAATTGAGCGGGACCGCCCCCCAACTCCCCTTTTGTCAGTACACCAACAACACAGGTAATTGGGTAATACTCAAAATTTCTTAATCTCACGGGTCTTGAAGTATTCACCAACTTCAACAATTATATATATAGGGTAAAATGCACATGCGTCATAGGTGTTTCGACATATAGATGCGGAGCAGATCTCCACCATATTCAGAAAGAGATCCATGGGCAATGATGGCAACGAATACCCGCAAATTTTCTATTATAGTTTTCACATTAACCTTAAAAATCTTGAGAGTTATTTCAATTATTAAATAAGAAAATAAAAATAATTTCACTTTTGATGATCAATTATTGATTCCAAAATATTGTTGTACAAACGTCTAGCCATTATAAGCAAAAGAAATGATAACTAAAGTATATAGTGTAAATGGTTGTAAAAAAATTATCGCAAGTCAATAGTATGTAATTTTTAATGTTAAAATTTGAGACAAAATAGAGATAGATTAGTGTCAATTTAAGGACAGATTAATTATAGATTAAAAATAGATTAGTATCATAGTTTAGGGATAAATTAGTTACAGATTTATTACAATATACTAACTTATATTAATGGTCGTAATTTTCATCTTATTTTTTGTGGAGATGGTGCACTAAATATGTCTCGAATATGTAGTAAATTTGTAACTGTTAGCAACAAAATTTGAGACAAAGTAGAGACAAATTAGTGTCTGATTTTAGGGACAGATTAGTTACAATATACTGACTGACATTAGGGACCGTAATGTCTGTACTTAATATGGTCACAGACTTGTCACTATATTATTAGTTAGATTTGTGAAGACGGTGAACTAAACGTGTCCCAAATATGTAGTAAATGTGTAACTGTTAGCGACGTACCTGAGACAAATTAGAGACTAATTAGTGTCACTATATAGTGACAATTTGTTACAGCTTGACTACGATATGTCGACTAATTTTAGTGACCATAATTTCCGTAGTTAATGTGGACACAATTGCGTCACTATATTGTCAGTTTAGTTTGTGAAGATGATGCACTAAATGTGTTTCAAATCTGTCACTAACTGTGACAATATTGCTACGGAATATGGCATCGCTAAAATATGTAGCTAATAGCTCATATTCTTGTAGTGTTTTTCTGAACAAAAGTGTTTCTCTCTTTTACAAAACTAAACTCACAAGAGAAGAAGAGAGAAAGAATGAGAAAGCTATAAAATGAAAACTTCAAGAAATGTTCTCTCTTTGACAACTTGAAGCTTTTCTTCAATGAGTGAATGAGTGCATTTGCCTCTAGCCTTGGCACTCCTTTTATAGCCTTCAATGTGTGGAAAATTTGTCCAGAAATCATTCCACAAATTCCTCCTTCAAATTTGACCGTTACTGTTCATTTGACTCGGAGGCCGGTCGACCGCACTTCTGGACCGGTCGATCGGTCCATGTGACCGTTGCGCGTTTCCTTAAACTTCTGTGCTTGATCGGTCGACCGGTCCGTCGACCGGTGTCTCGACCGGTATAGTCTCGCAGTTTTGATTTGAGTATCTTATGCCTTGATCGGTCGACCGGTTTCTCAGATCGGTCGACCGGACTATCTCGACCGGCCTTCTTTGCTTCGATCGACAGGTTGACCGACCTGCACTATTTTGATCATAACTTTCTACACGGTTATCCAAATTAGATGATCTTGGAGTCTATGGAAAGCTAACAGAATTCTCTACAACTATGATGTTCACTTTTCTTCAAAACTAAGTAGATCAGTGATAATTATTTAATCAAAGTGTAGTGCATAAAGTTATCCATTTTTGTTTAAACTTCTTTTGCATTTCAACTTTAATCTTTCGAGATTTGTTTTATCAAAATATAATTTTATATGTCATTAAAACTTTGACCCAACACAAAGTTTCTTAACTATTGTCTTTTTAGACTTTCCCTATCACTTTTCATCCATCTTGTATAAACATCAAATAGTTAGACTTTCTAAAATTATAAATTAAATAATAAAAATTCAAAGTTAAGACTTACTTACCACTTCCTACATAAGGACCTCAAATTGCGCGTCTAATATGCTTTGGGCATTTTTGTATGCCCTGCTCCAAACTGAGGCCGACAAATGTGATGGCCTTATAAAACACATATAAACGATTTTAGAGGCATTTCGCAGCCACCTCCTCAAAGCATCTTCGAATTGTTCCCAAATTGTGTTCCTGATGAAATTGATTTGCTTCCTAAAAGATATTATAAAAGTTAGTAATTTAGAAATAATATAAAACTCATTATCTAATAGGAAAAAAGATTATATGGTAAACGCTCGAAAGATGTCATCCCACATTTGAATTAGGGCATTTTTCCATGATTCTACCCCTTTTGACAAGTGGGCAAGGACAAGAACACTGATATCCTGCACAGTAGAAGAGGGTATGAAAGTTGTCCTGCAATTTATAAATAAGAATTAATTTTGTAATTATAAGCAAAAT
The DNA here is from genome assembly GCA_030549335.1 of Pontederia crassipes. Lineage (NCBI taxonomy): Eukaryota > Viridiplantae > Streptophyta > Magnoliopsida > Commelinales > Pontederiaceae > Pontederia > Pontederia crassipes. The sequence continues at coordinate 21,015,004 of CM060195.1, read as the reverse complement.
TTTAATAAAATTTATAGAACTTATTTAACTTACGACGAACAATATTGTTGATGGTGACCACCCCATTATCATGGAATCCATCTTCTTCTGTCGAAGAGAAATCATCATCTCCTATAGTTAGGGTAGGCTCACAAGGTCTGACATGATCGATGGGCCGTCGTACAGAATAAATCATTAGTGTAATATCAAGTTAAACTAATGATAATTGATATATATATATATATATATATATATAGTAATGTTATTAGATCGTGCAATATCTACCGCTGCATGATCATGGCAGTCCGCTTGTTAGAATGTGACGATTGCTTGTCCCATCGGCGGTATAGCAATTGACACTATTAAAATAAGGAATGATTAATGTAACTACATGACAAATATAAATTAAATAATAATAAATATATCACCTGGCATAATATGTCGATCTTCATCGTGTGGTCGTGTGGAGTGGACGCTGGAATGTGGAGAAGCATCCATCAATCTTGGTGAAGGCCTAGCAATTGTCAACATAAAAATAGTTACAATAGTTGCATGTATTCAAATTTATTAAATACATAGAAAATAACCTGGTGATACGTCGATCGTCGATGTGCGATCGAGACGACCAACCAATGGGCCACCCGCTATGTGATGCTCTGAATATGTGCCCCATAGACGATGGAGCAACTGTCATTATACAAAAATAGTTAAAACAATTGCATGTAGAAGATATATTAAATACACAAGAAATAACTAGAGTGATATGTCTATCGTCGTCCTGCACGAAAGACGACCCATCAATGGACCGTCTACTATTTGACGATCTGACTATGTGCCCTGTCGACGGTGGAGCAACTGTCACCATAACAAAATAAACTAATTATTAGGTGTCGAATATAAATTTGAAGCCACACAATAAATAGATCACCTGGTGGCTCGCACATAGGGAGTGAGCACTAGGAAGAGCGAGACGATCTAGAAGCTCGACCTCACCATACCTAAAAAAGTTTATCAACCTTGTGGTATTATTATATTTAATTTATAAATTTAGAAACACATAATTTTATAATTTATTAAAACAACTACGTGCTCTTGTCTCGTATTTTGATTCATTTTCATCATATTCATCGTCGTCATAGTAATCTTGATTTGAGTCATCGTCAATGAAATTGTCAATGTTCACTTCTAAAAGATCATTTGAATTAAACTCTTCCATTTGCTAATTGAATATTCTCAACTTCTTCGACTACATCAATCATCTTGTCATTGACTTTCTTGATAGTAATCATCTACGAGCATATCATTGTATATGGGTGATGTTTTATGATCATCTACAATTGTTTCTATTAAAAATAGTCTAATTCTCACTTTGACATGTAAGCACAATTTGAAATGTAAGCACAATTTGATATGTAAACACAATCTGACAATTAAGCACAATTAAATATAAAAACAAATTTATTAAAACTAGGGACTTACTGTCGGCATACGATGTCGGATGAAAGTGATGGTGTCGAAGGAGGGCGACGTTGAGGTCAAAGGAGGAGGGCAGTGGTCGGGCTCGCGGTCGGAGAAGGACCAAGGCGGCGTCATGGGTTAGAGGAGGAGGAGGAGGAGGGCGGCGTCGAGGTTGGAGGAGGAGTAGGGTGGCGTCAGGGTCAGAGGAGGGTGCCGGTCGGGGTCGCAGGAGGAGGGCGGCATCGTGTCGGAGGAGGAGGGCAACATCGGGGTCGGCCGGAGGAGGAGGACGGCATCGGGGTCGGGGTCAGAGGAGGAGGAGGGTGGGATTGGGGTCTGTATATCCGAAATCACAAATTAGTTAGTTAACTTATTATAAATTAATTAAGTTAATTATTATTTTGATGTAGATTTAATGGAACTGTAATATTATAATGCTCTTTAGGAAATTAATTTAATCAAGGATTAAAATTTAGTTAATTATATTTTAAGAAGAAATTGAAGTTAATTATGATTTTATATCCAATTTTGAATTATTAAATGGATTAGGTACTAATTAAGATAAAGCTAAATGATCTAATTAGTTTTAAGCCCATTTATTATGATAAGTACTAATTTAATTAACTATAATTTTATTTCCTACTAGTTACATGATATGTTTAGTGTTTGATGGACTTTTGATAAAACTCCTGTTATTGTCCACCGTAGAGTTAAAAAAAAGAAAATAAAAGAGAGAAAATAGAAAATAATATATATGAAGGTGGGCCACAATTGTCGAAGGCTTCATATGTGAAGCGTATATGATTTAAGAGGTTTCCTCTTTTTGTTCATATTACTTCGAATTTCATGTTAAGTGTGCGAGGACCAGGGTTCGTCGCAATTATGAAGTTCGGGAAGAAAGGTCTATTGGAGTAATGTTGTCGATATTTAATCATCTAGGTAGACATTATAGAAAGTCAAGAACTAGATGGTTGAATGATACATAATTCAAATTAGCCATGAATCATGTCCTCTTAAATACACAAGAGGTGCAATGCTTTAAGTTCAATGCTACACTAGTGCAATATCGCAATGCTACTAATTAACTTACCTATCATTTAAGATGTACTGCTTTCTTGTAGTACTACAATATACCTAAAGAGCATATACAAGTTAGAACCGAGAATGATTTTGTGACATGGTTTAAGGATCAGGTAACTCCACGCAATTAGTGTTTTCTAGCAATTGTTGACGATGATATCGTTACATTTTGTTCCATATGTGTTTAGGTTCTCAGTAGCACAATCTCTACTATGTCAAATCTCCATGATTTGGCATGGGGACCGAGTCGACAAGTTAAAAGTTGGCCGGTGTATTTTGTGAATGTGTACAAGTTTCATACAAAAACTTGGTTGCGACGAAAGAAATCAGTGAACAATGGCATTTGTGTCAAAGGATCCACTAATGGAGAAAACGAGCCTGACTATTATGGTATTATTAAAGATATAATTGAGTTAGAATACACTAGAGGTAATAGAGTGACATTATTTGAGTGTAATTGGTTTGATCCGAAGGAAAAAAGAGGGGCACAAATTCATAGAGACTTCATTCTAGGCATTATAAATGATTTGATCCATCTATTATTCCGTCGTCTACAAGGCAAGTATATTATGTAAATTATCTAGAGAAGACAAGGGACAAAGCTCAATGGTGGGTTGTTATTAAAACGAAAGCAAGGGAAGTAGGATAGAAGTTGATGGTGCATTACAAGCTGCATACCAAGATGACTCTCATACACCCGTGGAGGCAATTATAGACACCAAGTTAGTTGAAGATCTATGGGATTCAGAACAATTATTTAAAAACTTTGACAATGAAGATGCACAAATTGATGATGATAGTGTGGAGGAAGATGAAATTGAAACTACCTTATCTTCAGAGGATGATGAAGATGAATATGAATCATGTAATAATTCGGATAATGATGAGTGATGTTATGTTGTAATTTGTTATCGACTGTTGTAATTTATTACTATCCATTCTTTTAATTTATTACTACCGCTTTTATTCAATTATAAGAGTTATGTTTTTTAAATTTCAAACATAGTTTGTGACGCATGCTGACGATCATTCGGATCGACGATTGCCTGGCGAGGATGATTTGTTTCCATATTCTTTACCTTCTCGTGAGTCTTTAAAATAATGACCACAAATTTTGAAATTAAATAATAAGTGAATTAATTTTTTTCTTTTCCAAAAGTGTCTCCGGATATTAGGAATTGGTTTTCGAATTATACATACAAATCAATTCCTGAAGATGCGACACAAGATGTAGCCGAACGTCAAGTCATTATGATGTAACTATAGTAATGGCTATATGACTTGTAAATTTATTATGCATCAAATTTTTTGTATGTAGATGTTTCATTTTGGGAAAGGAAAGAGTAAGGGAAAGGAAAAGGCCACTCCTTCTAGGGATAGTTCTTTGGACAAGACGCCTAGACCGCCCATGAGCATTCAATAGTTGAGCCGCAGTCTATATTGGAGATTCCTTCTTTGGACGATGATTCAGTAGAGCCCATTTGAGCTCATGATATCGCCGACGTAGAGACACAATTGCCAGAAGAGCCTTTGGATGCAGGCTCATCAAATCGTGGGTTTAAAGTTATGATGATGCAACTATAGTAATGGCTATATGACTTGTAAATTTATTATGCATCAAATTTTTTGTATGTAGATGTTTCATTTTGGGAAAGGAAAGAGTAAGGGAAAGGAAAAGGCCACTCCTTCTAGGGATAGTTCTTTGGACAGGATGCCTAGACCGCCCATGGGCATTCGCATAGTTGACGATAGTCTATACCGGAGGCTCTTTCCTGGGACGATGATTCAGTAGAGCACATTCAAGCTCATGATATCACCGAGATAGAGATACAATTGCCGGAAGAGCCTTTGGATGCAGGCTCATCAAATCGCGGGTTTAAAGCATACATACAACCAGATGGTAATTGTGGGTAAGTACCATATATCATTACTAGTCAACATTTATATCATATAATATTTTTCAATTTATAGATTTATGTTTTTAAAGGTTTGTACCATCGAAACCCGCGAACACTTCTACCAAGGTAATATGATATAGGTATACTGAAGCGTGGCTTACATGAAGGGAAGTTCCATATGCCACAATATAGATGTTATGTAGAGAATTTCAAGTATCCTCAAAAGCCAATTTGGATCATTTGAAAATATATACATATTAATTAATTCAATTTTATGTTTGGTTACTCCGAGTCAAGATATGTAATGAATTTTTGACAATATATGGGAACAACGCTTATCAGATGTCCGAAGGAGCTCAAGCAAGAGATAAGACAGGAGGTCACTCAGGAGCTCAGACAGGAGTTCGAAGAACGAGAGCAACAAATGGCAAGAGCTCAAAGAAAAGAGATGAAAAAAATGATGCGTGGCGAGCTCAACGACAATGATGACGACGATTATTGAAATAAATGTTTAATTTGGTAATGACATTATCTTTATAATAATGAAATAATTTTCATTTACAAATTTGTTGTTATAATCATTTTCATTTCATTTAAATTTTCAAAATAAAAAATAAAATTATAAAAATTAAGAATTATAATAAATTTACTTAAAAATTTAAAATAATAATGCATCTGAATTTTTATATTATAATGAAAATATTTTTTCCTTTATTATTTTTTATATAATTTTTGACTGCTAGGACCGTCGGAACCTTCCCAAGCCGTTGAGAACTAGTTGTCGAACCTTTGGATGGCTCAAACTGTCGAAAACTTTCGACGGCTTGAGCCGTCAAAATGTTTCAACGGTTTGGTTCGTAGCCGTCGAAAATTTTCGACGGCTTAGACCATCATGTTTCGATGGCTCGAGCCGTCAAAAGTTATCGACGGCTCAAACCATGAAAAGTTATTGACGGATCAAACCATTGTAAGTTTCAATGGCTCGAGTGGCCAGAATTTTTTGACGGTTGGGGCCATCGATTTGTTTTGATGGCTGAAATCATCAGAATGACTATTGAATGTTCCATCGGTCATTCCATACCCGTCAAAGAAAATTTGCGATGCCTAATTTTGGCACGAATGTTTTCGGTCGATAAACCCAATCACGTTTTCCAATGGATTTCATCTCATTTCTGATGGTCGTGGCCATCAGAAAATGGAATTTTTCTTGTAGTGCAATATTTTAAGTTAAACGGTGAACTACCACACCATAATGAGTTGGCATTCATGCAAAATACCTTGGCAGACAATGTAGACCATTGTTTTTCCAAAATGACACAGTTAGTTTGTAAATTATGCTCTTATCCATATAAAAGTGTGAAACTTTTAGGTGGATTTGTTTGTTCCATAAGCTGCCTAATCCAATTGGAATAACTCGAAAATAAATTATATTAAAGAAGATATCAAATTTACATTGGTTACATCTCTATCTCACAAATTTTAAAGTAGAATCTAAATATGCTCCACCACGGAATTTATGATACTTATATAAAATAATATAAATTATGAAATTAAGTATGTCTACTACATTTCATATCTAATTTTACTCAGATTTGGAATTAAGTTATTCTAATATCTATGGATAAAGTTAAGCCTTCATTTTTAAAGTGCTATCTTCCTCTCTTCCAAAATTGTTAGTCAATTTTGTAAATTATGTGTTAAATTAAATATGTCATGAAATTATTTTATAAATTAGGAGGATAAAGAACCAATTGTTAGGTTTCATTTAGAATTTGAATACCTATGTAGTAAAAGTTATAAATGTTTTACCAAATCTCATTCAGTTTGTTAGAATGAAACCTAGGCAGATTATGTTACTACTTGTTAAATTTATTATGCTCAGTCCAGAGGGATATAAATTTAATATATTTTATGGGTTACACCCTAGAAACTCTATGTTTATAAATAATTAAAAATATAAAACATGTGAGGTTTATTATTTTATACAAATCATAAAAGTAAGGTCACTCAATCTATCAGAACACATAAAAAAATAAGAACATTAAGTTGAATGTTGATTTTCTTGAGAACAAACCATAAGGAAATAAGATCTAAAACTTTGACACATTAAGATCTCTATAATTTGGAAGTAAGAAAAATTGGAATTATAAAATTTAGTTATGTATACCAGAAGATATGGATTTTCCTTTACTATGTATGCAATTTTCATAATATTAGACCGACTCTTGTGATACATAATTAATTAGATTCTAAGTGTTAATGCATGAGTGGCATGCAATCTTTATAATTATTTATCTATCATGTATGATGTGCTAGTGTAGAGAGCATAGTAATAATGGTTCCTTAATATTATTGTTATAGGTGTAGAAGAGCAAAGTAGACAAAAATGAGAAAGGAAACTTTTTGCTAACACTTATAGGTAAGTTGGTTTCTCCTACTCTATGTATTCACCTCTTTTTAATTCGGTGTGCAATTTCTTGTGATATGTATGTATTGAATATGCCTTTGGATAAGTTTATAAGAAAAGTATGCTTGAAATTATTGATCAATTGTTTGTACATTGAAAGTCATATGTGATATGTTATGAATTAATATTGTACAATGAAATTCCGTTCGTAAATGAGTATTCGATATGCCTCATCTTTGGATATCTGGGTTACAAGATATGATACATATTTTGATATTTGAGATGCAATTGCTATATGATCAAATCTGCATCTGCTTGCATCTGCATATATGATGGTTGGAGGATACATCGTTGATCATGATGGGGGCCACCTCTAGAGTTTAATGCATCATTGTGTTCCCTAAAAATGGGATGAGATAAGATAGAGCTAAGTGTCGTTCAGACCTAAGTGCTACATCGTGAGAAGTCATGATGGGAGCAACCTCTAGAATCCGTATGGGCCACCTTTGGAAGCCATATGTTGCTTTCTGATATATTCCCTATAAATGGGATGAAATAAGATGGGGTTAAGTGTCGTGTGGAGCTAAGTTCTACATCGTGGGGAATCATGGTGGGAGCCACCTCTAGAATCCGTATTGGCCACCTCTGTAAGTGATGCGTATGATTTGTAATAATAAAATTTGCTAGCAAGTGCACTAGTCGCTCAAGTAATATAGTAAATAGGAGTAAGAGTGTCGAACCCACGAGGAATATTATTAATTCAATATCTGGATTTATAAATTAATAAGAGAGGAAAAACATGGATTTTTGGAAAGAGGTTTTATGAAATAAAATAAAGAAAATAAGATAATGGTGTTGAAGTTAGGCCTTAGGATGAAAATAGATCAGGATAAATATTTGAATCATAAAAGATAAATTTAATCTTTAAAGATGGATTAGGAATTTTCTCAAGTTATTAATTTACAAGATTAACATCACAGAGTCCACAAACTAGTAATTCTGCTATTTAATCCGATAAATCAAACTATCTTAAATTTAATCAAACCTAAAGTCCCACAAACTGGTATTCGCCAGATAAGATTAAAATTAAGATGCATTAATATGAAAATCCTAGACTATTAATCACTCCACAAACTGGTTAGATTAACAGACCACATAAACTTGATTCTCCACACTAGTTATCAAATTTATGTCAATTATTAATTTCACATAAAATCAATTAATTTAATTAATGAATTCTGAAATCAAATAATCCACAAATTGGTAAGTACTCAATTCAGAAATCTAAGTAATTAAATTAAAAGCATTAAACACAATTAACTAACTGATCAGAAAAGATTAAAACAAATAATATAGGGTCCAAATAGTTTTCCTTTAATAATAATCTCCTAACATGAAATAAATAAAAATATGGAGTTCATCCTAGAAATTCTGGAGAGATAATAACAAAATAATAATAATTGGAAGAATTACACCCAAATAGACAAAAGTCGAAGCTTCGGATCACGGGCAGACAGTCGGGCAGCCTCTCGGACTTGATCAGGGTCGCGATCAACTTCCAGCCGTCGCACCTCTCTCCTCTTGGTCGTAGCCTGCAGAGCTCACGACTCGCCGTGGAAGAAAACCTGAACTTCAGAGCACGAATTGAAACGACGGATTCTTCACGTATTTATAGGGTGCGGAAGGCCTTCAATTTGATCTCGGCCGTAACATCGTACGATTGACTTTAAAATTATAAGATAAACTCGGCCAAAGATAAATCCTTTTTATCATTACGCCCAAAGATAAATCCTTTTTATCTTTACTCCCTTAGAATCTCGGCCGTAATAAAGAATTAAATCTTTACTCCTAAAGAGAAAATTCCTTTTACTCCCTCCAAATCTCGGCCGTAAGGAAGGAATTTAATCTTGTTACGCCCAAAAGATAAAATCATTTAATTGTTACACCCTTCAACTTCATGCCATTACGCCCAAAAGATAAAATTCCTTTTATCTTTACCCCTTCAAATCTCAGCCGTAACAACGAAGATTCCATATCATTACCCCCTGGAAATCTCGCCCAAAACGACTTGGGTGTAAAGCCAAATCTCGGTCGTAATGAATAATTTCTTTGAATTTCGGCCGTATTTTGAATTTTCCTGCAAAATAATTATTCAAATTTAATTAATCCATCCACAATCTCAAATTCAGCCTTGCGGAAAAATAAATTGTCTATCAAATAATAGCATTGATATTGAACACATAAGTACTAATTGAGCTTAAAACTTTTTCTTTTTCTTTTCATTTTTCAACTTTATTTTCAATCATTTAAAAGTTCTAATCTTCAAGCAGGATTGCACAAGCAAGTCCATGTAGCGGGCTTTAGACTGATGAATCCCAGACCAGATGACCTTAGGGCACCAGGTGACAAAGCACCCCTCGAGTTTACTTGCCCGAACAACCAAGGTTCTGAATGAAGAGTTCGAACTTAGCCATGGTTCAGTACTCCTGTGCTTCTCCATATTCCACAAGATGGTCCAAGTAGCAGGTTTTCGATCGACGGATCCCAGAGCAGTTGCCCTTAGGTCGCCAGGCATGAACCCCTACGGATCTAATTACCCGAACACACCTTGGTTTCGGATAACACTTTTGTACCTACACATAACTTTATTCAACTTTTATTATTATTATTATTATTATTTGTTGGGGTTTAACTAACCCTTCTTTTTTATAAGCTCAAAAAGTACTTGATATGGTCAATAAGAAGGCTACTACTATCAAGACTTAAAAGAAATAAAAAAGGCATGAATATGATTTTGTCGTCTAGTCATTCATAATTCTACTTAGCATAGGCACACAGTTTATAAGTTTGATACTGAAGTAGCAAGTGATAAGAAAGAAAAGTATTCAAATTTCATCAATTAACGACATGTCTTTGAACTTCTACTAAAAGATAATTAAAATAATAAGACAAGAGTTTGTAAGATGGTAGCAAAAATAAATGCATGCAATGGTATTTTTTAGAAAATTTTCAAAATTTTCAATTTTTTTTTGAATTTTTTTACAAATAGATGCAAACATAAGCAAATAAAAAGAAAGAACCATGCAATGCATGGAATGCAAACTCCCCCAAGCTTGAACTAGACACTGTCCTCAGTGTTAAGCCAGCAAGGGAAAGTGATACATACTCAATAAAAAAGAAAATTAAAGAAACGAAAATAAAGAAAAGAGAAAAGACACAACCGGATTTACTGTCTGCGGGGTGGCGATGGTGGATGGTAGTCGAGATTTCTTTGGCGCATATGATACTCAAGGATGCGCCTCGTCATGCGTGCATGCTGATTTTGAAGGGATTCGAAGCGACCCTGACGATCATCCATATTTCTAAAATCGGCTCGGATGTTGGTCAACTCTTGTGCTTGTCGAAGTTGCTCTTCCTGAATAGCGTGCAACTGTCCTGACTGACGAAATTGTTCTTCTTGAAAAGTGTGAAACTCCCCTGCTTGACGAAGTTGTTCATCATACATTGATTCCCATAAGTTTTGCATGGAAGCATAGTCAGGCTGAGGTGGCGGAGGTGGATAGTAAGTCTGCTCTGGGGCTGAAGTAAAAGTGGGCTCCGGTGCTATATAGCGATTCTGCACAGGTTCTTGTAAAGGGGCAGATACTTCCATCGAATCGCATTCCTCATAAGGAGTAGAAGGTATGAACGAGGAATCAGAAGAGCTCTCTTGTGTTGGAGATGGAATCGAAGAAGGCACTAGCTGATAAGGTGAATGGACGGATGTGGCATATTGGGAAGCTGCCGGTGATATAGCCTGGAATCCTTGTTGCTGTTGAAAGTAGGGTTGGGCTGCCGCATAATCAGTAGAATCAAACCAGGAGAAAGGTTCATCCTGGTGTAGCTGTCCGACAGAGGTAGATGGTCCTGCAGGTGGGATTACTGGGGCTATGACCTGCCTAAAAAGGAGCCAATTATTTGGATTAATCGGCGTAAAAGCATCTCGATCTGAGCAGCGCACCTCCTGATGGTGGCCTTTAAAAATAAAAACTTTGATCCCTGAGTTGTTGGTCTTCACGAGACCCATAGCCTGAATGGTCCTACGAGTGAGGTGAGTATTTCCTGGCACAGCTTCAAGATCATCCAAGTCAAGTTGTAGGTGCTGAGCGATAGGTGTGAGAAGGGCACCCATATTAATGCTACCGCCACGATGAGTAGTGCGGCGCTGGAATCGACGAATGAGGAAGGCACCCACATTAACGGGAGTTCTGTGAAGCATGCTGTGGATGAGATATAACTCTCCCTCTGAGACGGCACCATCATTATCACTGCTCCCACTTATGGTGTTACTTAGCATGCGATGGACGTAGCGCAGAACAGGATTCTGAATTGAGCTATCTTTAGCGGTGTTCCAAACCAATCGGTCTTCTTCTGTTATCTGTTTCCAAAAAGTTTAAGCATCAAAGTCAGCAGGTACAGAAAGAGATCCATGGTTGGGAAATCCATAGATATTATTAATCTCTCCTAAAGTGAGAGTAAATGGCCGCCCATAAAATTGGAATGAAATGCGGGGCTGATCATAGTTCCTACCATCTAAATTAAAGACTTCCAGGGATGAGAGGAATTCCATAATTAGTACTTCATAAGTTGGCCACCAAGAATGCACAAAGTCAGATAGTCCAATTTGAGAAAATAATAGATGAATATCTGCAAGTAAATTATACTCCCTCAGCAATTCAGTATCTGAAAATCTGGTGGCATGAATTCGAATCTCACACATCCGTTCATATCGAGCTTGATACTCCGGCTTAGTCCAATAATAATCTCTGGGGTAGGAGATTAATTGTGAGGGCTGTGGGGCCGGTTGAGCATTCGGATGTCATTGTTCGTGACGTCCCCTCCATATATTAGCAAATCGCCTCATTTTTATCTGGACAAAAATCAACAAAGAAAAAGGTGCTGGCTCGGTGGAAGCTCGGCCGTAAGGTAGAGAGGATGAGGAACCTCGGCCGAGGTGATGATCTTGTAGATTTCAGCCGTAAGGAATGGCGGTGTGGCGCTGATGTTCGGCCGTAGAAGCTCGGCCGTAAGGAGTCAGCTCCGGTGGAAACTCGGCCGTAATAAGTGTCGGCCGTAAAGAGGAAAGTTGATGAGGAATCTCGGCCGGAGTTTGGCCGTAAGAGATGAGGAATCTCGGCCGGAGTTTCACATAAAGAAATGTTGGATGCTTCTATACAAGTTATGTACATTTTACACACTAATGGAGGTGGTCCATCAGTAATTGCCAAAGCCCTCAATTTTTTTGGGGAACCATCAATTACAATGCAACAATGTATTGATCAATTAAGAGGAAGAAGGAAAAGCAATATTGGCAAAGAATGCATTAGTGTACTCTCTTATTTTCAAGAAAAAATAAATAGTGACTCAGGTTTTTTTCATAGATGGGAATTAGATGGTGATGGTGTGGTAATGAATTTCTTTTGGGCAGATGGTATAGCAAGAGAGAGTTATATGACTTTTAGGGATGTGGTTGTATTTGATACCACAAACAGGACAAACAAATTCCTTATGCCATTTGCGCCATTTACTGGAATCAATCATCATAGGCGTTCATGCCTATTTGGATGTACTTTGCAGATTGATGAAATCGAGGAGACATTTGTTTGGTTGTTTAATAAATGATTGGAATGTATGAATGAAAAATTTCCTAGTTGTATAATTACATACCAAGACATTGCAATGGAGAATGCCATTCGTGAAGTTTTTCCCCATATACGACATATTTATTGTTTTTGGCATATTATTGTCTACCTATATGCACGTGACATCTTCAAGCATGATTTCAATGCATTGGTAATGGGATCAACATCTAGAGAGGAGTTTGAGGAAAAATGGATTATTTTGAAGAAAAAAATTTGCTATTCCTGATGGACACTGGATAGAAAATATGTATAATAAGCGTCATCAATGGATAACATTATATTTTGATGATGTTTTCACTGCAGGCATGCGTACTACTCAAAGGATGGAGAGCATTAATGCATTCTTTGATGGATTTGGAAATGCACATGCTTCTTTATATGACTTTGTGCAACGCTATGATAAGGCTATTCAGCATCATCATGATATTATTGAAGAACGTGAAGACTTCAACAATTTGAACACTAAAGCTTCTTTAATTAGCAAATATCCATTAGATACTCATGCGGGAAAAGTTTAAACTCAAAATGTATTCTCCAAGTTTCAAGTACAATATCATGAATCTTCATTGCTATAATCACGCAATATTATGAAAGATGATGCAAAAGTTGATGTGGAGACCATTATTCCGCATGCATGCAGTATCAGTTATATGATTATTTTCTCACGAAGACAAATGCATGGCACTAATTCAACGCATTTCAAATATTCACCATATAAACTCGCAATATTACAGATCAGTATCTCTGCCAGCCTGAGAATTCACTTGGAATAAATGCCCTTTTTCTTTTACAGGAGGCTGATGAGCCCAAGGAAATGAGGTAGAAGTAGCAATACCATACACTATTTTCTGCACTAAGGATTGGTGGATAGCTATCGGGCTAAAGAAGAGGCCAAATAACAAAACAACAAACACCATCTGTAATCTAGGGACCAGCCAGCTCCTTCATCTTCCTGGTGTAAGGAAGCTTCTGATCACTATAAGTTTCTAGCCCATTTTAGATGCATTTCATTCATATCGAGCCCCATTTTTGCCTATTTTTTGGCCAATTATGCTTGGAATGCATAGATTGTGATAACTAGTTAATATTCCTCATTTTATACTTAATTTCATGTGCATAGAGGTTCTGAAATGCTAAAATCCATGAATAATTTAATTCTATGCCAAGTTATCATTTCTAGGACAAGTTATCACTCCAATAGGCCAAGTTATTATTATTTTGAGTGAACTAATTTTCAATGATTTTCTTGCCCTAAATCCACTATTATCATGTACGAATCATATTTGGATGGTCATATCTCAGCTTGTGCAAAGTTTTAAGTCCATTTGAACAAGTTATCATTTTTTTCATTGCCAAGTTATCGTTAAAGGAAAAAACTGTCATTTCGATATGCAAAACTATCAATTCTATACAAAGGCCTTAAGAAATCATTATATTATTGTCCTAACTCATTGCTATTCAAATTTGACCTCAATTGGATAACCACAACCAAAGTTATGACAAGTTATCATTTTTAAGGCAATTAAGTTATCGTTTTGGCACCCAAGTTATCATTCCTATGAAATCTTATCCACTTTTGATTTCTGACCTTATTCACTTGCTATATTAATCCCTTGGATGCTTCTAATGCCTTGAACCACTTATAGTTGGATAAATTTCATGAGTATTGCAAAGTTATCATTTCCGGGTCTAAAACTATGAATTTTTCATAAAGATCTCCAATCTTCCACAACACCAAATCCCATCTAATGTTTGAGCTGGCTAATATCATTATCCTAATCCTTATTTGTTAAAATCTCATTTAAGGATCTTGATGCTTGCTGTTTTGAGTTTTGTAGCAAGGAAAACAAGTTGGAAAAATGTGGAAAAAGGTGGGGGGACCACTCCTTTGTTGTCCTAAAGCTGCTACAGTCAGCTGACCATTGCAGGGACCATTGGACAGATGGCTGACAACAAGGGAATAGAACTTTTTGATGCTGATCAAAGGGTGGAGATGACTGATATAAAGGCTGGAATTTCCAGAGAGAGAGGGGGCTGGACATTGAGGGTTTGGAGCAAGGGTTTCTGCACCAAGGCTGCTGGAGTTCCTTCTAGCTGCTGGAGTTGCTGCCGAGAAGCTTCAAGCAAGGATGAATTGTATATGTTCTCCATTCCATTTTATGTCAAGCTTTATAAATATGAGGAGCTAAACTCCATTTCTTCTAGGATAGGGTAGTAATTTAGGTTAACTGTGGATGGATGTGGACTGAAATTTATCCTGCACTGCAATAATTTCTGGTTTTCAGATTTCAGAACTGTTTTGAATTGATTCTTGCCATTGTTAGATCCCATTGTAATCTATGACTGAGAAGTTATCATTTGATCCAATCTTCCTTAAGAAATGAATTAAGAGTCAATGTCAAGTTTCTGGATTTCATTTTATTTGCAAATCTGATTACTGATTCCTGATTTTCTAGTTTTCTGAAACTTCTGAATCTGATTTCCATGGCTGTTTGAATTTGTTTGTCATTCTCAATCTGATTAATTGAGCAACTGATAGGTTGCTATTGCCCCCATCTTGTTTAGAAATGAATCAAGATGTTTGACATATTTTTGATTCAAATCAGTTTGCTCTTTTTATTTCTAAATTTTAATTCTGAAATCTGTTTTCTGATTTCTTTGGAATCTGTCTTGCCAATTGAACCCCTGATAATCATTCAATCACTGAGAGGTAAACCTTAGGGATTTCTTGCAGTCCAGAGATGGGTCAAGAAGCAATTGGCAAGCCTAAATTCCATTGATCAATATTTCTGATTCCGTGAATTGTTGATTTCTGGTTCCTGATTTCTTTTTGAATTCTGATTTCCATTATCAAACCTCATTTCAATCCACTACTCAGAGATAGTCTTCAGACCTTCCTTGAGAGTCAGAGATGAACCAAGGAGCATTGGATAATCACTGAATTCTCCATTTTAGATAGGATGTCTTTTAACCCCAATTAATTAGAGTTTGTGTGGATTTCATTTTCTTTTGCAATCGAGAGGTTGATTTCAAATCCCCCTGAAATTCAGAGATGAACCCGGGAGCACAAGCACTATTATTGGATAGATTTCATCCTAGTTTGACTAACTGAAGTGATTTCATTATTTTATGATTGCAATTACAAGTTATCACTTCATATTTCCTTGAATTGTAAAAATCAACAATGAACTTTAATTTGAGCCCAATGATAACTTGATTTTCAGTGAGGATCCTCTTTTGATTCAACTAACTAACAATTATATGATAATATGTTGCTTAGTTAAGGGCCAATTGAGCTGTGAGAGCAGCTATATTTCAGGTTGAATCAAAATTGGATTTTTAATGATAACTTGATCCAATCCATCCATAATTAATTTAGATGAACCCCAACTCCTAGGAGAACCTTCCTCATTGATAGTTAAACTGTTTTAGTCCTTAATCTAGCATTTTATAATTCAGTCTTGACAAGTTTTCTAAACCTCAAAAAATAGTTATCATTCTGCATTTCATTAAAAAATCTGTTTTTAGGTAGTCTAGGACTTCAAATCACTGTGGATACGACATTTAGGGTTACTACAATTGACCTGTGCACCGCAGTAGAGAGTGAGTTAGGGAGTTGAAATAAAAATTGGAAAAATTGACTTTTGACTTAAAAAATCAGCAAGTTATCACTAAACTCCTAAATATCACTATCAAGTTTTTGGCACCATTGCCGGGGATTTGAGGTCAATTAGGCTAACTTAGATATTTTAGATTAGTTTTAGATTAATTTTTAGTTTATATATTAGGTCAATTTTCAGTTTTTGTAAGTTATCATTTTCAATTTTTCACTTTTGTCTAGTTTTCATTTTTTTCTTGAATTTGATACTTCTGAATCTCTTTATGCAGGACTTGGACCATCAAGAGGATTTATATCTATCAGAACCTGAACCAGAGAGGAGGTTTAACAGAAGGAGAAGAATCCAAAGAGAAGAGGCCAGAAGGAGGATTTTTGAAGAAGAGGCACAGAATCCTGTATTTGAAGAAGTTGCAAATCAGAATATGGCAGCTCCTAGGACTCTTAGGGACTGCTACTCGCCAAGCAATGCTAGGAATCAACCAGGGAAGGAGCCTTAGCATCTGTGGCAAATTTTGAAGTCAATCCAATCTTGATTTCAATGATAAGGTAGTATCAATTTTCTGGACTTGGGACTGAGGATCCAACTTCTCATTTGGACAATTTCAAGGAGATTTGCAGCACAGTAAACTTCAATAACATTCCTATGAATGCAGTCTACATGAGATTATTTCCCTTCTCACTCAAAGACAAGGCCAAAACATGATACAAAGGTCTAAATCCTGAAGAGGTGGCCACTTGGGAATCAATTGTCCAATTGTTTCTTTCAGAATTCTTCCCTCCTTCCAAGACTGATAATTTCAGGGATCAAATAGTCAGGTTCTATTAGTTGGATCAGGAAAACATTTGTGATGCATGTCAAAGACTTCAGGTATTGTTGAGGGCATGTCCCCATCATGGTTTTGAAAAGTGGCAGCTAGTCAACTATTTTCATAAAGGATTGAATTACCCTAGCAAGGTGGCACTAGACACTGCTGCAGGAGGCATCTTTGCATCTAAAAATATTGATGAAGCATATCAACTCATTGAGAACATAGCCAAGAATCATCACGTTCTTACCCATGACAGGACCAGGAGGCCACCCATGGATAATTTAGTGAATCACTTGTCAACTCAACTTGAAGAGGTGCTAACTTTGTAGAGGCTGAATCTAACTCCCAATGTCAATAGAGCCTCTACTCCTGAAACCAGATGTTGTGTATGTGGTAATCAAGGCCATGTGATAGAGAATTGTAATTTAATTATGCAGCAAGTGGAGCAATCGGTTGATCAAATCAATGATGTGGGCAACTATGGGATCAAACCTCCTGCTGAGTTCTATACTCCAGAAAATAGGAACCATCCCTACTTCTCTTACAAGGGCAATCACTATCAAGGGGCCCCTATGCAGAATTCAAATTGGCAGCCCAAAATCCTGCCAAGGAATCAGCCACCCCCTATGGAAATCAGGGCCAAAATGCCCCAATCCAAAGAACTCCATATGAGCCACCACCTCAAGTCCAAGCACCTCAATTTCAAACTGAAATGAAGGAGATGCTCCAACAGATTCTGAAGAAGCAGGACAGTCAAGGAGAGGAGATATTGAAAATAAATTCTAGATTGGATGCCATGAATGCAAATCAGAAAATGTTGGAAAACCAAATTGCTCAACAGGCTAGTACATCATCTAGACCTCCTATGTTCTTTCCTGGACAGCCAGAAGTGAACCCAAAGGAGCAAACAAAGGCCATCCAGCTCAGGAGTGGAAAAATGGTGAAGGAACCAATGAAGAAAGTTGAGGATGATCAAGTCAATTCAGATTCAAAAGTTGCTAAAGGGCCAAGGGAAGAACCTGAGGTGGAAATCAGGAATTCAGGCCCTCAGATTGAAGGAAAAGCCAGGGTCTTTGACAAAGTACCCTTCCCTCAAAGGCTAATTAAGGCAAGGCAGGACTAGCAATATGGAAAGTTTTTGGAAATCCTGAAGAAGCTATACATTAATGTGCCTTTTGTTGAAGCCATTCAGGAGATGCCTTCATATGCCAAGTTCCTCAAGAAAATTCTAACCAAGAAGAAAAGAGTATTAGAGCACGAGACAATAGCATTTACTGAAGAGGCTTCTGCAATTATCCAAAATAAGTTGCCTCCTAAGCTAAAGGATCCAGGGAGCTTCTCAATTCCATGTGAGATAGGAAATAGGAAAATCCAAAGAGCCATGTGTGACTTGGGTGCCTCTGTGAGTGTCATACCATTATCTTTGTGCAGAAAACTTGAAGTTAAAGATTTGAAGCCTACAAATATGTCCCTTCATCTGGCAGACAGATCCATCAAATACCCACATGGGATCATTGAAGACATACCCCTCAAAGTGGGTAAATTCTATATACCAGTTGACTTTGTAGTATTGGACATGGATGAAGATGTGAATACCCCCATTCTCCTTGGGACGCCATTCCTAGACACTACTGGGGCTGTGATGAATGTAAAGGAAGGGAGACTGACCTTCCAAATTGGAGAGGAGAAGATTGAATTCAATTTGGCACAAGTTATCAGTTGGCCAAGTTTTTAAGAAAATGACTTTGAAGATGGGCAGCTAGATCAAGTGGTGGAGCAAGCTTCAGCTATAATTACCATTGAAGATCCATTGCAAAGGTGCCTAATGTTTGATCATTTGAAAGAATTGGAGGATCCAGAGGCTAAGGCATACAAATGATGCATGCAAAATATAACATATTTTAGATTATTATTTTAATTAATTTTTGTATAATTTGTTCATGGCATGCATCATTTTTAGTCACTTTTAGTCGTAATTCTGGATTTATCAATTTAAATTATTAATGTTTTGAATATTTTAACTAAAGAGGAATTTACGTAATTTTTATAATTATTTTACAGGTAAAATGAATCGACCGTAAAGAATTATATTTTGGCCGAGATGATCTCATGGTTGGATAAATTACATCTTACTTCGTTGGGGGTAAAAACAAATGCAACTTGAATTTTGGGCGTAACGAGATCAGATTTCATCATTTTGGGCGAGATTACAAAGAAGATGATCACTTTTTGGTCGAGATATGAAGGGGGTAAAAATAAAAAGATGTTACCTTTTTGGGCGTAATGGAAAGAAGAACTCATTGTTATGGCCGAGATTAGGATAAAGGATTATTGTTTTGGCCGAGATTTGGAGGGGGTAATGATAAGAAATGACTTATCATTTTGGGCGTAATAATGAAGGACTCTTCTTCATTTTGGCCGAGATTTGGAGGGCGTAATGGCAGGGAAATTTGGTTTTGGCCGAGATTCAAAGGGAGTAATGATAGGGACTCTTCTTTGTTTTGGCCGAGATTTGGAGGGGGTAAAGATAAAAGGATTCGTTTTGGCCAAGATTCAAAGGGGGTAAAGATAAAAGGGTTTATCTCTTTGGGCGTAAAGATAAAAGAATTTTGTTTTGGCCGAGATTCAAAGGGGGTAAAGATAAAAGGATTTATCTTTTGGGTGTAATAGTTAGAAGAATTATCATTTTTGGCCGAGATTTATCCCGTGAATTTAAATTCGGCCGTACAACATGATCAAATTGAAGGCCGTTCGCACCCTATAAATACGTGAGGAAGCCATCGTCCCAAGGGGTGCTCTGAAGTTCAGGTTTCTTCCACGGCGAGTCGTGAGCTTTGCAGGCTACGACCAAGAGGAGAGAGGTGCGACGGCTGGAAGTTGATCGCGACCCTGATCAAGTCCGAGAGGCTGCCCGACTATTTGCCAGATTCGAGATCTCTATTTTGGGTGTAATTCTTTCAATTTTTATGATTTGTATTTTATTATCTCTCCGGAATTTCTAGGATGAACTCCATGTTTTTAGGATTATTATTTTAGGAGATTATTAATTGAAGGGAAATGTTTGGACCCTATTTTATTTGCTTTAATCTTTTCTGATCAATTATTAATTGTGCTTAATGCTTTTATGTTAGTTAATTAAATTTCTGAATTAGGCTATACCAGTTTGTGGAGTGTTTAATTTCAGAATTCATTATACTAATTATAATTGATTTTATTTGGAATTAATAATTGACATAAATTTGATAACTAGTGTGTGGAGAATCAAGTTTGTGTGGTCTATTAATCTATACCAGTTTGTGGAGTGATTAATAGTTTAGAGAATTCAATTTAATGCATCTTAATTTTAATATAATTTTGGGGGTACCAATCGTGGAGACTTCAATTCTTATTAAATTAAGATAGTTCTATATGATTAGATTGAGGGATGCCAGTCGTGGAGACCACAAGTTAATCATGTTAGATTACTTTAGGGAGACTCTAATCCATCTTTAAAGATTAAATTTATCTTTTATGGTTGAAATATTTATCCTGATCTATTTTCATCCTAAGGCCTAACTTCAACATCACTATCTTATCTTTATTTTATTTTATTTATTTTATTTTATAAAACTCATTTTCAAAATCCGTGTTTTTCCTCTCTTATTAATTTAAAGATTCAGATATTGAATTAATAATATTCCTCGTGGGTTCGACACTCTTACTCCTATTACTATATTACTTGAGCGACTAGTGCACCTGCGAGCGATTTTATTTTGCTACATCATTTCTACGCATCAACAAATCAGTGCTGAATTCTTCAAAATCAATGGAAAATTCAGAAATTCAGGGTGAGGTGCAACAAGTTATCACTGCTGAACTCCAAGGCAATTCAGCTCAAGCCAATTCTTTCAAATTGGAGCTCAAGCCTCTCCCTAGCAACCTGAAGTATGAATTCTTGGGAGAGAATTCAACATTCCCTGTTATAATCAATGCCAACTTGCCTAAAAATCAGGTTGAAGAATTGCTAAAAAAACTAAGGCTATACAAGGAGGTAATTGACTATTGTATTGATGATATCAAGGGTATTAATCCCACAATTTGCATGCATAGGATCCCTATGGAGGACAGCTATAAGCCCTCCATTGAATGTCAAAGGAGACTCAATCCAACCATGAAGGAAGTTGTCAAGAAGGAAGTATTAAAGTTGCTGAATGCTGGGATCATATACTCCATTTCATATAGTGAATGGGTCAGTCCTGTGCTGGTGGTGCCAAAGAAGGGAGGAATCACAGTGGTGAAGTCAGATTCAGATGAATTGATATCCAGCAGGACAATTACAGGTTGGAGGATGTGTATTGACTTTAGGAAGTTAAACAAGGCTACAAGAAAGGACCATTTCCCATTGCCATTCATTAATCAGATGTTAGAGAGGCTGGCTAGACACTCTCACTTCTATTATCTAGATGGGTACTCAGGCTTCTTGCAAATCCCAATTCATCCTTAAGATCAACATAAGACTATATTTACTTGTCCATATGGGACTTTTGCTTATAGGAGAATGCCCTTTGGTTTATGCAATGCACCTGCCACCTTCCAAAGGTATATGATGTCTATCTTCTCAGACTTTATTGAAGAAATTATGGAGGTCTTCATG
The DNA here is from genome assembly GCA_030549335.1 of Pontederia crassipes. Taxonomy (NCBI): domain Eukaryota; kingdom Viridiplantae; phylum Streptophyta; class Magnoliopsida; order Commelinales; family Pontederiaceae; genus Pontederia; species Pontederia crassipes. The sequence goes on along the minus strand of CM060195.1, from coordinate 20,993,440 downwards.
GATGACTTTTCAGTATATGGAGATTCATTTGATGCTTGCCTAGAAAATTTGACCAAAGTGCTACAAAGATGTAGAGAGTCCAACTTGATCCTCAATTGGGAGAAGTGCCATTTTATGGTCCAAGAAGGGGTTGTCTTAGGACATATTGTCCCAAGCAAAGGGATTGAAGTGGACAAGGCAAAAATTGAGGTGATCGAGAGGCTACCACCACCTACAAATGTCATGGCAATTAGGAGCTTTTTGGGGCATGCAGGCTTCTACAGGAGGTTTATTAAAGACTTCTCAATGATAACTAGGCCCCTTACCAAGTTGCTGGCCAAAGATGCTGAATTCCATTTTGATGAAGAGTGCATGAAGGCATTCAAGAAATTGAAAGAAGCCCTCACCTCAGCTCCTATAGTGCGGCCACCTGATTGGACCTTACCTTTTGAAATCATGTGTGATGCCTCAGATCAGGCTGTAGGGGCAGTGTTGGGGCAAACCAAGGACAAAAAGCACCATGTTATATGCTATGCCAACAAGACTCTAGATGAGGCTCAAATTAATTATGCAACCACTGAGAAGGAGCTACTAGCTGTGGTGTATGCATTTGACAAATTCAGGCCTTACTTGGTGGGATCCAAAGTTATTGTATTCACATATCACCAAGCAGTGAGGCACTTAATCAACAAGAAGGAATCCAAGCCAAGGCTCATCAGATGGATTTTATTACTTCAGGAATTTGATGTTGAAATCAGGGACAAAAGGGTAGTGAGAATCTAGTTGCTAACCACCTATCAAGAATGGAAGGAGTTCAGGAGTCCTCTACACTTCCTATCAAGGATGCCTTCCCTGATGACAGCTTGATGGCAGTGTCAACTAATCAAATCCCCTGGTATGCTGACATTGTAAACTTCCTAGCATGTGGAGTTGTCCCTCCTGATTACACATATCAGCAAAGAAAAAAGTTCTTTCATGACCTGAAGGATTATTATTGGGATGACCCCCTTTATTCAGAAAATCCCCTGATGGTATATATAGGAGATGTGTACCACAATCTGAATTCCAGGAAATCTTGGAGGCATGCCACTCATCACCTTATGGAGTGCATGGTGCCACACAGAAGACTGCTACCAAAGTCCTCCAATCTGGCTTCTATTGGCCTAGTTTATTCAGGGATGCACATATCTTTGTGAAGGGTTGTGATCAATGCCAAAGAATAGGTTCCATCTCAAGAAGGAATGAAATGCCACAACAAGGAATTCTGGAAGTGGAAATATTTGATGTTTGGGGCATTGATTACATGGGGCCATTTCCTAGTTCATATGGTTACAAGTTTATCCTTCTAGCTGTGGGCTATGTATCCAAGTGGATTGAGGCAATTCCCACTATTGCAGCTGATTCCAGGGCAGTGATCAAGTTGTTCAAGGAGGCTATCTTCCCAAGGTTTGGAATTGCTAGGGTAGTCATAAGTGATGGAGGGAGCCATTTCATTGAAAAATGTTTTGAGAACCTCCTAATTAAGTATGGAGTGAGGCACAAAGTTTCTACTGCCTACCACCCTCAAACCAATGGCTAGGCAGAAATATCAAATAGGGTGATAAAGGCCATATTGGAGAAAACAGTTTCATTAACAAGAAAGGATTGGAGTTTGAAGTTGAATGAAGCTCTTTGGGCATATAGGACATCATATAAGACCCCAATAGTAACCTCTCCCTACAAACTTGTTTATGGAAAAACATGTCATTTACCAATTGAGTTGAAACATAAGGCCTATTGGGCAGTCAAGGCACTCAATTATGATATGCATGCATGTGGACAAAAGAGGCTCTTGCAACTTGATGAACTTGATGAAATCAGGCTAAATGCCTACCACAATTCAGAATTCTACAAGGAGAGGACTAAAAGATGGCATGATGACAGGATTCTGAAAAATGATTTCAAGGTTGGAGACCTTGTGCTACTTTTCAATTCAAGACTAAAAATCTTTCTAGGAAAGTTGAAGTCAAGGTGGAGTGGACCCTTTAAAATTCACAAAGTCTATCCATATGGTGCTGTGGACCTTCTGAATGACAAGAATGATATATTTAAGGTGAATGGACAGAGGTTGAAGCTTTACAACCCCACAGCCATGGAAGCTGATTTTACAAGATTTGCCACAACCACCTAGGTGATTTCCCATTGTAACAATGTCTAGCCAAAGACATTAAAGAAAGGCACTTCTTGGGAGGTAACCCAAGCCATTCTCTACCTAATCTTTCTGTTTTTGCAGGAATAAGTGATGATGAACTAGGTCCATCCACAACTCTCAAATTCAGTGAGTACCCCTACCCCTTAGTTTTGATTTTTCCACTAAAATCTCAATGATAAATGATAGTATCTTTTTCATTATGCTACATTTGTCATACCATCATCTGAATTAACATTCATATCTGTTATCCAAATCTGCCATAGCTGAATTTCAGTGAATTTCAGAAATTTCCAATGCATTGTTGAATTGTGCACTCAAAAATTTGATTTTACTATTCCACTGATATCCTTTGTTTCTCTGCAGGATTAGTGGCAACTAATGACGATTAGATCACCCAAAGCTTCTGGTTGACATGCCAAGAGGATTTAAATGCCCAATTCCATGCAATTCATACCCTCCCATCCCTCTCCCTTGCCTTTACTTTCAACACTGTGGACAGTGTTGAGAATAAGCTTGGGGGAGGAAACCTGGTGCTTTTCTAACCTTTACACCATGTTTTTAATCTATTTCAATGTTCATATCATAAATCACACCAGATTTTGCAAGTTATCATTGGTTATCACCCGGTTTTCACAAGTTATCACTAGTTATCACCATTCGAGTCCAATTCAAGTCTTTCCCTTATTTTGACTCTAAAATGGGTAGAATACTATATATGACAGTTAGTACACTCCAATTCCAAGTGGCTAACTTGGCCATTAGCCTTCTTGCTTTAATTGGCATTATAAATTCAGATGCATTTGAATGAATTTTCAGTTGAAATTTTTTCTTTTTTGTGGGTAACACTAGCTGACATTCATTGATTAATTGGAAAGTAGAAGATGTCTAGAAATGAGTGAAATTCCAAAAAGGAACCTCTCCTGAATAAAACCAGGATTTTTATCCTGTGACCATCATGAATAAAAATCAGGTTCAAACCTGTTTATTGCATCCTCATGAATAAAAGTCAGGTTATCAAACCTGTTTAAGCAATGAAAGAAAAATCTGTTCATGAAGAGATCGATGTTTCAAACTTTTTAGTAAAGTTGACAATCCTTGTAATCCAAATCAGTTAATGTTAGTACTTCTATCATGGCTTAAATTTGCTTTAACCTTTGTGACTCCTCAGCTAGAATTTGGGATTGGAAAGAATGGGATGGAATGTTAGCAAAGTGGGAAACTCATTTAGATCTTATTCAGCTGATTTTCCTATTCATTTGTGGATGGTAAATTCAAATTTCTCCTTAATTTCTGAATGTTTTGCTTGAGGACAAGCAAAAGGCTAAGCTTGGGGGAGTTTGATCACTAGCTGATCACTATAAGTTTATAGCCCATTTTAGATGCATTTCATTCATATCGAGCCCCATTTTTGCCTATCTTTTGGCTAATTATGCTTGGAATGCATAGATTATGATAACTAGTTGATATTCCTCATTTTATACTTAATTCCATGTGCATAGAGGTTCTGAAATGCTAAAATCCATTAATAATTCAATTCTATGCCAAGTTATCATTTTTAGGACAAGTTATCACTCCAATAGGCCAAGTTATCATTATTTTGAGTGAACTAATTTTCAATGATTTTCTTGCCCTAAATCTACTATTATCATGTTCGAATCATATTTGAATGGTCATATCTCAACTTGTGCAAAGTTTTAAGTCCATTTGAACAAGTTATTATTTTTTCCATTGCCAAGTTATCGTTAAAGGGCAAAACTATCATTTCGATATGCAAAACTATCAATTCTGTTCAAAGGCCTTAAGCAATCATTATATTATTATCCTAACTCATTGCTGTTCAAATTTGACCTCAATTGGATAACCACAACCAAAGTTATGACAAGTTATCATTTTTAAGGCAATTAAGTTATCGTTTTGGCACCCAAGTTATCATTCCTATGAAATCTTATCCACTTTTGATTTCTGACCTTATTCACTTGCTATATTAATCCCTTGGATACTTCTAATGCCTTGAACCACTTGTAGTTGGATAAATTTCATGAGTATTGCAAAGTTATCATTTCCGGGTCTAAAACTATCAATTTTTCATATAGATTTCCAATCTTGCACAACACCAAATCCCATCTGATGTTTGAGCTGGCTAATATCATTATCCTAATCCTTATTTGTTAAAATCTCATTTAAGGATCTTGATGCTTGCTATTTTGGGTTTTGTAGCAAGGAAAACAAGTTGGAAAAAGGTGGGGGGACCACTCCTTTGTTGTCCTAAAGCTGCTGCAGTCAGCTGGCCATTGCAGGGACCATTGGACAGATGGCTGACATCAAGGGAATAGAACTTTTTGATGCTGATCAAAGGGTGGAGATGACTGATATAAAGGCTGGAATTTCCAGGGAGAGAGGGGGCTGGACATTGAGGGTTTGGAGCAAGGGTTTCTGCACCAAGGCTGCTGGAGTTCCTTCTAGCTGCTGGAGTTGCTGCTGGGAAGCTTCAAGCAATGATGAATTGTATATGTTCTCCATTCCATTTTATATCAAGCTTTGTAAATATGAGGAGCTAAACTCCATTTCTTCTAGGATAGGGTAGTAATTTAGGTTAATTGTGGATGGATGTGGACTGAAATTTATCCTGCACTGCAATAATTTCTAGTTTTCAGATTTCAGAACTGTTTTGAATTGATTCTTGCCATTGTTAGATCCCATTGTAATCTATGACTGAGAAGTTATCATTTGATCCAATCTTCCTTAAGAAATGAATTAAGAGTCAATGTCAAGTTTCTGGATTTCATTTTATTTGCAAATCTGATTTCTGATTCCTGATTTTCTAGTTTTCTGAAACATCTGAATCTGATTTCCATGGCTGTTTGAATTTGCTTGTCATTCTCAATCTGATTAATTGAGCAACTGAGAGGTTGCTATTGCCCCCATCTTGTTTAGAAATGAATCAAGATGTTTGACATATTTTTTATTCAAATCAGTTTGCTCTTTTTATTTCTAAATTTTAATTCTGAAATCTGTTTTCTGATTTCTTTGGAATCTGTCTTGCCAATTGAACCCCTGATAATCATTCAATCACTGAGAGGTAAACTTTAGGAATTTCTTGCAGTCCAGAGATGGGTCAAGAAGCAATTGGCAAGCCTAAATTCCATTGATCAATATTTCTGATTCCGTGAATTGCTGATTTCTGGTTCCTGATTTCTTTTTGAATTCTGATTTTCATTGTCAAACCTCATTTCAATCCACTACTCAGAGGTAGTCTTCAGACCTTCCTTGAGAGTCAGAGATGAACCAAGGAGCATTGGATAATCACTGAATTCTTCATTTTAGATAGGATGTCTTTTAACCCCAATTAATTAGAGTTTGTGTGGATTTCATTTTCTTTTGCAATCGAGAGGTTGATTTCAAATCCCCCTGAAATTCAGAGATGAACTCGGGAGCACAAGCACTATTATTGGATAGATTTCATCCTAGTTTGACTAACTGAAGTGATTTCATTATTTTATGATTGCAATTACAAGTTATCACTTCATATTTTCCTTGAATTGTAAAAATCAACAATGAACTTTAATTTGAGCCCAATGATAACTTGATTTTCAGTGAGGATCCTCTTCTGATTCAACCTAACTAATAATTATATGATAATATGTTGCTTAGTTAAGGGCCAATTGAGCTGTGAGAGCAGCTATATTTCAGGTTGAATCAAAATTGGATTTTTAATGATAACTTGATCCAATCCATCCATAATTAATTTAGATGAATCCCAACTCCTAGGAGAACCTTCCTCATTAATAGTTAAACTGTTTTAGTCCTTAATCTAGCATTTTATAATTCAATCTTGACAAGTTTTCTAAACCTCAAAAAATAGTTATCATTCTGCATTTCATTAAAAAAATCTATTTTCACTTCTAATTAAAAACTATTTTTGCCATTTTAAATAGGATTAGTCTAAATTTTTTAGGTAGTCTAGGACTACAAATCATTGTGGATATGACATTTAGGGTTACTACAATTGACCTGTGCACTGCAATAGAGAGTGAGTTAGGGAGTTGAAACAAAAATTAGAAAAATTAACTTTTGACTTAAAAATCAGCAAGTTATCACTAAACCCCTAAATATCACTATCAGCTTCCCAAGCGGCAAGGGGACCACATGAAAAAGTTGTTGAGCTGTAGGTTCGATAAGGGGATAGACAAAGAAGGAGAGGAGAAGAACCGAGAGGAAACAAAGGTCGAGAGGCAGAGGAAAGGAGGTAGATATAAAAGGAGGAGAACCTGTAAGCGAGATGAGGGGGGTCTTTCTGGAGAAAAAAATTGGAGACGAAAGGAAAGAGAGAACTGAGAGTCTGAAAACAATTACTATGGAAATTTGTGGAGAAGTGTGTATTCTCCACATGACTTGTAACTAATCATCCCTGTTGAGGCCGGGAGGTGTTTATGCTACTTGGATTCATGTTCTTTAGCTGCATTTTATTTTGATACTTTTTCATGATCAATATTGAGTGTTGAGCTTCCTATTCTTGTCCTTCTAGCAGGTAATACAAGGCCTGCAACAAGTTGGAAAAGCAAGGGGGGACCACTGCACTGCTGTCCAAAAAGCTGCTGCATCAGTTGGAATTTGTTGGACGGGACACATGGCATAATCAGGGGATAATAGAAGCTTCTTATCTGCATCCTAGGGTGAAGAAGGACCATATAAAAGCTGAGAGGAATCTGGATGGGAAGGGGGGTCTCGATTGGAAAGGATTCTGGACCGGAAGCTAAGGAGAGAAGATTAGGATAAGAGAACTGCAATCTAATTTCTATCGACTGATTTCTTACTCCTTGATTTCAGAATGTTTAGCATTAATTCCCTCTTCTGTTTTGTATCAATTTTTATAATTATGAGGAGCTAAATCCCAGCTCTCCTAGGATAGGTAGTAATCTAGTTTAGTTATGGATGGAGTATGAACATGACTAATTTCCTTCTCTGTTGTTAGAACAATTCTGAATTCTGATTTTTATTGGAATCTGTTTGCCATTGTAAAACCCCTATTTCATTAGCAACTGAGAGGTTGATTTTGTGGTTCTCTTGATGTTCAGAGATGGACCAAGAAGCAATGACAATTGTTGAATTCCAATATGTGATTATATGCTTATTTTATCCAATTAATTGATGTTGGTATGGATTTCAATTTAATTTGCAATCGAGAGACTGATTTTAAATCCCCTTGATATTTAGAGATAAACCAAGAAGCATTAGCATTAAAATTGGATAATTTACATTTCTGATTAGTTGATTTAATTCATTGTGCCATTATTATAGATGTTGATTTTGTTGTGATGTTAATTTCAGACCTACTAAAATTGCCAAAATTTGAGAGGATTTGATAAAATCAATGAAGTGCTCATACATATGCTTAATGACAACTTGATATCAGTGAGGATTCCTGTCTCATTCAACTTAACTAATCTTCTATATGAGAATATGATGATTAGTCTTGGTTTAATCATGCTGTGAGAGCAGCCCTTTATTAGTTGAATCAGATTTGGCTTTAAATTGTTGAATTGTTCCATTCCATCCATACTTGAATTAGATGAACCCCATTCCTAGGAGAATCTTCCCATTGATTGATAAACCCTTTTAGTTCTTAGTTTATCATCTAAATTTCAGTCCATATCAATTGTCAAAATACCAAAAATAGTTATCCCTTAGTCTCATCTTTAAATTTGTTTTTCACTTTTCTCCATTTCCTATTTTTGCCACTTAGTCTAGGGTTAGTCTAGATTGTAGTAATGAGTCTTTAGCCTTCAAATCACTATGGATATGATACTTGAGTCTATTACAATTGACCTCTGCACTTGCAGTAGAAAGGAAGTGAGGAGTGTGAACACATTTCATAATTTTCAATTCTTACCCATAAATTCAGCAAGTTATCATTACTCCACTCATTTCACACCATGTTTTTGGCGCCGTTGCCAGGGATTTGAGGCTAATTAGATTAACTTAGATAGTTTAAATTAGTTTTAGACTAGTTATCATTTTCATCTTTAGCCTAGTTTTCAGTTTTAGCAAGTTATCAGTCTGAGTTTTTCATTTCTGACTAGATTTCTTTCTTTTCTGAATTTGATACTTCTGAATTCAATTTATGTAGGATTTGGATAATCAAGAGGACTTATACCTATCAGATCCTGAACCTGAAAGGGGATTCAATAGAAGGAGGAGATTGCTAAGGGAAGAAGCAAGAAGAAGAATTTTTGAAGAAGAGGTCAACAATCAAACCATGGCTGCTCCAAGGACACTAAATGATTGTTATTCACCTAGTAATGTCAGAGGACAACCTGTGGATGGAGCCAATACACCGACTGTCACTTTTGAGCTGAATCCATCATTGGTCACAATGATAAGGCAACATCAATTTGCTAAATTGGGAATTGAAGACCTAGCTCTACACATTGACAATTTCAAGGAGATGTGCAGCGCTGTCCATTTCCATAACACCTCTATGAATGCTGTTTATATGAGGCTATTTCCTTTTTCACTCAAGGATAGGGCTAAAATCTAGTACAAGACCCTCAAACCTGAAGAAATTGCAACTTGGGAGTCCACAACACAGTTATTCCTAGCTGAATTCTTTCCACCTAGTAAAACTGATTACTATAGGGACCAGATTGTCAGATTTTATCAATTAGATCATGAAAACATATGTGATGCATGGCAAAGACTCTAGAGTTTGTTGAGGGCATGTCCACACCATGGGTTTGAAAAATGGCAATTGGTCAACTTTTCACAAAGGATTGAACTATCCTAGAAAAGTTGCTTTGGACACTGCTGTAGGTGGGATTTTTGCTTCCAAAAACATTGATGAAGCATACCAATTGATAGAGAATGTTGTCAAGAATTATCACTTCCTCGCTCATGAGAGGACAAGAAGGCCACCAGCTGAGAATTCAGTGAATAACCTTTCTGTCCAGATTGAAGAAGTCTTGCAAAAGGCCTTGGAGAAGCTGAATTTGTCAACTAATGTGAGCATGTCACCCAATTTAGAAAATAGGTGTGATGTATGTGGAAATCAAGGCCATGTCACATAGAGTTGCAATCTGATAATGCAGCAATATGAGCAAACCATTGACCAAGTGAATGCTGTAGGAAATTATGAAGTGAAGCCCCTTGCTGAGTATTACACACCTGAAAATAGGAATCACCCATACTTTTCATATAAGGCCAATTATCATAAGTCACCTCAAATGCAGAATCTCAATTGGCAACCAAAGATTTTGCCAAAGAATCAACCACCTCCATATCAACCACCCATTGTTCAAATGCAAAGGTCTCTTTATGAGCAACAAGTTCAAGCCACTCAAATGTCAAAAATCGAGGAGATGTTGCAGACTATTTTGAAGAAACAAGAGAATCAGGAAGAGGCAATGCTGAAGTTAAACTCTAGAACTGATACTTTAAGTACCCATCAAAAGGTACTTGAAAGTCAAATTGCCCAACAAGCCAGCACCTCAGCTAGGCCACCTACATTCTTCCCTGGACAACCAGAAATCAATCTTAAGGAACAAGTTCAAGCTGTCCAGCTCAGGAGTGGAAGAATTATTGAAGAACCAATGAAGAAAGTTGAGGACAATTCAACCAAAGCAGATTCAAACTCAAAGCCTGCAGAAGGACGAACAAGAATCTTCAAAATGAAGCCAAGGCTAGAGTTTTTGATCAAGTGCCATTCCCACAAAGATTGGTCAAGGCTAGATAGGACCAACAGTATGGAAGACTTCTGGAAATTCTGAAGAAATTGTACATTAATGTGCCATTTGTGAAGGCAATTCAGGAAATGCCCTCATATCCCAAATGCCTCAAGAAAATTCTAACCAAGAAGGGCCCTGACTGAAGAGGCCTCTTGCATAATTCAAAACAAATTACCTCTCAAACTGAAGGATCCAGGAAGCTTTTCAATTCCTTGTGAAATTGGGAATAAGAAAATTCAGAGGGCAATGTGTGATTTGGGTGCATCAATCAGTGTAGTCCCTCTATCACTTTGCAGGAAGTTAGAAGTTGGAGATCTTAAGCCTACCAACATGTCACTGCAGCTGGCTGACAGATCCATCAAGTACCCACATAGAATCATTGAGGACATACCCCTGAAAGTTGGAAAATTCTACATTCGTGTGGATTTTGTGGTACTTGACATGGATGAGGATCTAAACACCCCAATTCTGTTAGATAGACCCTTCCTAGCCACTACAGGAGCTGTAATAGATGTTAAGGAAGGTAGATTGACATTTCAGATTGGTGATGATAAAATAGAATTCAACTTGGCTCAAGTTATTAGTAGCCCAAACTTCCAGCAAGAAGATTTTTAAGATGGGCAATTAAATCAGATAGTGGAGCAAGTGTCTGCAATAATTCCAATAGAAGATCCTTTGCAAAGATGCCTAATGTTTGATCACTTAAAGGAACTAGAGGATCTAGAAGCTAAGGCATGTCAATCCATGATGAATTCAGTCAAATCAGTGGACAAATCTGAAATCCAGAATGTGGTGTAGGAAGTTTTAACTACTGAACTCCATACAAATTCAACCCAGGATACTTCTTCCAAATTGGAGCTGAAACCTCTTCCTAGCAATCTCAAGTATGAATTCTTGGGAGAGAATTTCACATTTCCAGTAATCATTAATGTCAATTTGCCTAAAGAACAAGTCCAGGAGCTTCTGAAGAGATTGAAATTGTATAGGGAGTTAATTGGCTACTCAATTGAAGATATCAAGGGAATTAATCCTTCAATTTGCATGCACAGAATTCCCATGGAGGATAATTACAATCCTTCAATTGAATGCCAAAGGAGATTGAATCCTGACATGAAGGAAGTTGTGAAGAAGGAAGTTCTGAAATTATTGAATGCTGGAATCATCTACTCTATTTCAGATAGGTAGTGGGTTAGCCCTGTTCAAGTGGTGCCAAAGGAAGGAGGAATTATAGTAGTCAAAACTGATTCTGATGAGTTAATTTCTACTAGGACAGTCACTGGTTGAAGGATGTGCATTGATTTCAGGAAATTGAATAAGGCAACCAGTATCACTTTCCATTTTCTTTCATTGATCACATGCTTGAGAGGTTGGCCAAACATTCTCACTTCTATTATCTGGATGGTTACTCAGGATGTTTACAAATTCCTATCCATCCCCAAGACCAAGACAAGACCACCTTTACTTGTCCATATGGGACATTTGTATATAGAAGAATGTCATTTGGATTGTGCAATGCCCCTGCCACATTTCAGAGGTGTATGATGTCTATCTTTTCAGATTTCATTGAAGACATTATGAAAGTGTTTATGGATGATTTTTCAGTCTATGGGGATAATTTTGAAGCATGCTTGGAGAATTTAACAAAAGTGTTGCAAAGGTGTAGGGAATCTAACTTAATTTTGAATTAGGAAAAATGCCACTTCATGGTTCAAGAAGGAGTTGTATTAGGACATATTGTGTCCAGCAGAGGGATTGAGATGGACAAAGCCAAGATTGAGGCCATTGAGAAGCTGCTACCTCCAAAGAATGTGAAGGCAGTGATGAGTTTTCTAGGCCATGTTGGATTTTATAGGAGATTTATCAAGAATTTTTCAATGATAACCAGACCCCGCACAAAGCTATTGTCAAAGAATGCTGAGTTCAATTTTGATGAGGATTGTCTGAAGACCTTTAATCAGTTGAAGAAAGCCCTCATATCAGCTCCAATTGTGCAACCACCAGATTGGTCATTGCCCTTTGAAATTATGTATGATGCATCTGACCAAGCAGTGGGGGCAGTGTTGGGACAAACCAAGGACAAGAAGCATTATATTATCTGTTATGCAAGCAAAATTCTAGATGAAGCCCAAATCAATTATGCCACCACTGAAAAGGAGTTATTGGCTATGGTATTTGCATTTGATAAATTCATGCCTTATCTAGTTGGAGCCAAAGTGATTGCATATACTGACCATCAAGCTGTGAAGCATTTGATAATCAAGAAAGAGTCAAAACCAAGGCTTATCAGATGGATTCTACTACTGCAAGAATTTGATGTGGAGATCAGGGATAAAAGAGGGACTGAAAACCTAGTGGATGACAATTTATCCAGGTTGGAAGGAAATCAGGAATTCCCAACAATTCCTATCAATGATTCATTCCCTAATAACTTCTTAATGGCCATATCAGCTGCCCCAGCTCCCTGGTATGCTGACATTGTTAATTACCTAGCTTGTGGAATCATTCCACCTGATCACTCTTACCAGCAGAAAAAGAAATTCTTCCATGACTTAGAAGATTTCTATTGGGATCACCCATTCCCGTTTAAGAAATCTCCTGATGGCATGTTTAGAAGGTGTGTGCCAGAGACTGAATTTCAGGATATTTTGCATGAATGCCATTCTTCACCTTATGAAGGGCATGGGGCTACTCAAAAAACAGCATCTAAAGTCCTCCAATTAGGTTTTTATTGGCCTAGTCTATTCAAGGATGCTCATATGTATGTCAAGAGTTGTGATGTGTGCCAAAGAGCAGGATCAATTTTCAGGAGGAATGAAATGCCACAATGGAATTCTAGAAGTTGAGATTTTTTATGTTTGGGGAATTGATTACATGGGACCATTCCCTAGTTCATTAGGATACAAATTCATATTGTTAGCTGTTGACTATGTGTCTAAATGGATAGAAGCAATCCCCACAACAGCTGCCGACTCCAAGGCAATTATCAGAATGTTCAAGGACATTATTTTTCTAAGGTTTGGAATTCCAAGAGTAGTTATCAGTGATGGAGGCAGCCACTTCATAGAAAGATGTTTTGAGAACCTCCTAAGCAAATATGGAGTTGAGCATAATATTTCAACAGCCTACCACCCACAAACAAATGGCCAAGCTGAAATATCAAATAGAGAGATCAATGCAATTTTGGAGAAGACTGTTTCATTGACTAGAAAGAATTAGAGCATGAAGCTGATTGATGCACTTTGGGCCTATAGGACAGCCTATAAATCCTCAGTTGGTGTCTCTCCTTAGAAGTTAGTCTATGGAAAAATCTGTCACTTGCCAATTGAGTTGAAACACAAGGCATATTGGGCAGTCAAAGTTCTGAATTATGACCTGAATGCTTGTGGACAGAAAAAACTCCTGCAACTTGATGAATTGGATGAGATTAGGCTCAATGCCTACCACAATTCTGAATTCTGCAAGGAAAGGACAAAGAGGTGGCATGACAGTAGGATCTTGAAGAAAGAATTCAAAGTTGGAGACCTTGTCTTGATTTACAACTCAAGGCTCAAATTATTTCCTAGAAAACTGAAATCCGGATGGTGTGGACCATTCAAAGTCCATAAATTTTATCCTTTTAGAGCTGTGGACCTTGTCAATGATAACTCTGATATATTCAAAGGTTAATGGACAGAGATTGAAGTTATACAACCCCACAACAATGAATTTAGCTAAGGAAGTGCTACTGTTGACAGATCCACCACAATTGAATAGTTGAACTCAACTACAACAATGTCTAGCCTAAGAAATTAAATTAGGGCACTTCTTGGAGGCAACCCAAGCCATTTTATATCTAATTTTCTCTATTTTGCAGAAATAAATCAAAGAGGAATCAGATCTACCCATAGATTTCAACCTAGGGAGTACTCTTAGACTCAAACTTGATTTTTCTCACTGAAATGCCACTGATAACTGATATTATTTGCTAATCCATGCTTTAACTATCAAAATGATATCTGACTTATCACTCGTATCAATTATCCAAATCTCCTAGTGCCAAATTTCAGTGCATTTCTCAAACCTCATATAAAATGCCAACTTGTGCACTTTACTGATTCCAAAAATTTGATATTGCAAATTTCACTGATATTCCTTTACTTCTCTGCAGAATTGAGGGAAACCATGAAGCATCGATCACACAAGACTCTGGTTGAGATGCAGGAACCATATGAAGGAATCAATTGCACAATTTCAAGAATTAAACACCTCCCAACCCTCTCCCTTGCCCATATTTCTCATCACTGAGGACAGTGCTGAAATCAGGCTTGGGGGAGGAAACCTGGTGCATTTCTGAACTCTATTATAATGTTTTAATTCATTTCAAAGCTCATATCATTAATTATCACTAGGTTATCACTGTTATCATCAAGTTATCATTGTTTTCACCCGGTTATCAGTAATTTCAACAAGTTATCACTGATATTCCTCGGCTCAACTCTTGCCTTCATTTTAACTCCAAAATGGGTGAAATCCTTTAAGATGATAGCTAGTACACTCCAATACCAAGTAGTCAAGTTGGATATTAGTCTTTTTGCTTCAATCAGATTACCCTTTCAAATGCATTTGAACTTGAATTTCAGCTGAAATTTTCCTTTTTGTGGGTAACACTAGCTGACACTCATGTATTGGTTTGAAAATATAAGATGTCTAGAAGAAAGTCAAGGCTCTTGCTGCCATGTTAAATAGGAAAACTTGACTATTTGTATTAAGGAAAAAGATAAAAGTTGCATTTTGCATTGCATGCATGCATGAATCAAGAGATTGAAATTCCAAAGAGGAACCTCTCCTGAATAAAGTCAGGATTTTTATATTGTGACCAGCATGAGTAAAAATCAGGTCTCAACCTATTTACTTGCATTATCATGAATAAAAGTCAGGTTTTAAACTTGTTTAAGCAGTGCAAAAATCTGTTCATGAAGAGATTTGTAGTTCAAGCTTTTTAGTAAAGTTGATAATTCTTGAAATCCAATTCAGTTACTGTTAGTACTTCTTTCATGGCTTAAATTTGCTTTAGCCTTTGTGATTCCTTAGCTAGAAATTGAGTTTTGGAAAGAATGAAGTGTTGGCAAAGTGGGAAACTCATTGGATTTTAATCAGCTTGATTTAAATTCACTTGTGAACTATTTTTTTCAAGTTTTGTTCTTAATATCTGAATGTTTTACTTGAGGACAAGCAAAAGACTAAGCTTGGGGGAGTTTGATCACTAGCTGGTCATATTATAATTTTACTCCATTTTCTATCCATTTCAAATCTATCGAGTCCTCATTTTGCCATACATTTGGTCAATTATGCATAGAATGCAATAAATTGTGATTACTAGCTGAACATCCTTATTTTTTATTCAATTCCATGTGCACAGAGGTTCTGAATGGTTAAAATTTGTAAAATTATCATTTCTATGCCAAGTTATCATTTTTGGGCAAGTTATCATTCCAATGTGCAAAGTTATCATTTCTACATGACACCAATATGTATTTGCTAATTGAGCTGATTTCTAGTTGTTATCTGGCCCCAAATCCCTTGCTGTTCTGAATTAATCATGTTTGGATAATTATGATTTAATCCGCACAAGTTATCATTTTTTGTGCAATGATATCATTCTGGGGCATAAAGTTATCATTTCTGTGCAAGGATCTCAATTCTAAATAATACCAAATTGCATTTTACAATGGACCTGATTTTAGTAGTTGTCCTAATCCTTATTTGACTAAATTCTATTTGAGGATCTTGATGCTTCCTATTCTTGTCCTTCTAGCAGGTAATACAAGGCCCGCAACAAGTTGGAAAAGCAAAGGGGGACCACTGCACTGCTGTCCAAAAAACTGCTGCGTCAGCTGAAATTTGTTGGACATGACACATGGCATAATCAGGGGATAATAGAAGCTTCTTATCTGCATCCTAGGGTGAAGAAGGACCATATAAAAGCTGAGATGAATCTGGATGGGAAGGGGGGTCTCGATTGGAAAGGGTTCTGGACCGGAAGCTAAGGAGAGAAGTTGAGGAGAAGAAAACTGCAATCTGATTTCTATCGACTGATTTCTTACTCCTTGATTTCAGAATGTTTAGCATTAATTCCCTCTTCTATTTTGTATCAATTTTTGTAATTATGAGGAGATAAATCCCAGCTCTCCTAGGATAGGTAGTAATCTAGTTTAGTTATGGATGGAGTATGAACATGACTAATTTCCTTCTTTGATGTTAGAACAATTCTGATTTCTGATTTTTATTGGAATATGTTTGCCATTGTAAAACCCCTATTTCATTAGCAACTGAGAGGTTGATTTTGTGGTTCTATTGATGTTCAGAGATGGACCAAGAAGCAATGACAATTATTGAATTCCAATATGTGATTATATGCTTATTGTATCCAATTAATTGATGTTGGTGTGGATTTCAATTTAATTTGCAGTCGAGAGACTGATTTTAAATCCCCTTGATATTTAGAGATTAACCAATAAGCATTAGCATTAAAATTGGATAATTTACATTTTTGATTAGTTGATTTAATTCATTGTGCCATTATTGTGGATGTTGATTTGGTTGTGATGTTAATTTCAGACCTACTGAAATTGCCAAAATCTAAGAGGATTTGATAAAATCAATGAAGTGCTCATACATATGCTTAATGACAACTTGATATCAGTGAGGATTCCTTTCTCATTCAACTTAACTAATTTTATATATGAAAATATGATGATTAGTCTTGGTTTAATCATGCTGTGAGAGCAGTCCTTTGTTAGTTGAATTAGATTTGGCTTTAAATTGTTGAATTGTTCCATTCCATCCATAATTCAATTAGATGAACCCCATTCCTAGGAGAATCTTTCCATTGATTGATAAACCCTTTTAGTTCTTAGTTTATCATCTAAATTTCAGTCCATATCAATTGTCAAAACACCAAAAACAGTTATCCCTTAGTCTCATCTTTAAATTTGTTTTTCACTTTTCTCCATTTCCTATTTTTGCCACTTAGTCTAGGGTTAGTCTAGATTGTAATAGTGAGTCTTTAGCCTTCAAATTACTGTCGATACGACACTTGAGTTTAATACAATTGACTTGTGCACTTGCAGTAGAGAGGAAGTGAGAAGTGTGAACACATTTCATAATTTTCAATTCTAACCCATAAATTCAGCAAGTTATCATTAGTCCGCTCATTTCACACCAGTAAACACATGCTTTCCACCAACACGAACATGTAGGTGCAGAAATCAAGTGCCTTTGTTATCGAGATCAACCAAACGCATGCGTAAAAAGGAAACTCGGTTACTTCACCCGTATCATGTCAAACTAAAGAACTTTGAATCCTATAGCGGAAGCACCTCCCATAAGTCCTCAACATGTGTTCTTAAGTTATTGTCTCGCACCCTCCTTTAGTATTAACCATGGTCTTTGCAATACTTACTCTTTTACATTCTGAAAAATACAAAAACATTTAGTCTCTTTTTATGTTACATCTCCATCCCTTTTCTCTATATTTCGGCATTTACTTTTCTTACCGAATTTGCTCCAAAGAATTTTTTGAAGATTTCACAGGCATCGCTTCCTTGTGGATCGAACATCAAGCACTACAATGATGCATCGTACGCTTGCGGATCGCATTTTGATAGTGTAGAGTATTGGGTAGACCTATGTCTTAGAGGCCTTTGCCTCCCCTTTCATGCGATATTCTCTATTTGGTTTGTGCAGGCCGAACTTGGCAGCCGATCACGTCCGTGGCAACTGGATCGGGGTGCCTGCCATCCGTTTACGGCCGGATCGGGGCGCCCGATGTCGTTCACGGCTGCGGCTGCGATACTAGTCCATACGGCCACCTCCCCTTCCACCTCTCCCTCTCGATTCTAGCTGACTGCTATCGCCGATCCGGCAACAGGTGGCCTATTGTTTAATATTTTTAAAATTTTTTCGAAGGATGTATCCATTGCGACTCCGTCGGTGCCGGCGACTGGTGTCACCCGTGCCTTCGACGGGAGAGCTCCCGTCTCAAAATCCGTCTAAACCTACGAAGGGTTGGCACTCCCTCATCGAATCTTGGTAGCAGGATTAGGAGCTTCCGAGGGCAAAATCCGTTAGAAGTTTTAAAGGACGATCTTCCCTTCAGAACTTTTGACGGATATTATCCGTAAAAAATTTTGAAGGTAATTTCCCCATTATAGACATCCGCCAAAACTTCTGAAACAACGTTTGAGGACCGTCGATAATTTTTTTCAACGTCAAAATTTCCAACAAACTATTATCCGTCGAAAAATCTATCGCAAAGATATATTTGCGATGGATATATCCATCGCAAAATCGCAATATTGTTGTAGTGATACACTTTATGCGAGCCAAAGATTTTGGCACCGTTGCCGGGGAAGTCGCTAGTGTTCTAACTTGATTTATTTTGACAAGTCCTCTATGAGCACTTGGAGCATTTTTGCTGAAAACTCTATTTTATGTACAAAGTGTTCTTATTTTTCGTATTGTGTTTTACGTTTCTCTTTGTCTTAATCAAGCATCGTTTTCCTCTTTTTCTTTCTTTTCTTTTCTTTCCTTTTGTCTTACTTTCTTCCATTTCACTAACCCACTAACCCAGTTTTATGTCAAGCGGTGAACGTCACTCTACAGAAACTTCTGAAGGAGACTTCTCTCAACTAGATTTAGGCACAAACTTCCTCCCCGAAGACCTCCGAAATCAACAAGCAAGACGTAGAGCTAGGAGGCATGCTACTTAACAAGGAGGAAGAAATCTGAATAAAAATATGGACGCTGAAGATCCGAACATACTCCGCCCCTTGCAAGAATTTTGTACACCATTGGGATTGACAACTCGGATTAGAAGGCCAGAGATAGGTGCGAATCATTATCAGATCAATCCGGCTATCATCGCAGTGTTAGGACAGAATGCTTTCAATGGGATGGCGAATGAAGACCCCAATCAACATTTGATCATTTTCTTGGAACTTTGTGACACGTTTAGATGCATCGATGTCACTACGGACGTAGTGAGACTGAGGCTATTTCCATTCTCATTAATAGACAAAACTAA
Source organism: Pontederia crassipes (assembly GCA_030549335.1). Classification (NCBI taxonomy): domain Eukaryota; kingdom Viridiplantae; phylum Streptophyta; class Magnoliopsida; order Commelinales; family Pontederiaceae; genus Pontederia; species Pontederia crassipes. The sequence goes on along the minus strand of CM060195.1, from coordinate 20,974,485 downwards.
GGCATGGATACAATCTGTAGCTCCAGACACAATCAGAACGTGGGATCACTTAGTGTCAGCCTTTCTTACCAGGTTCTTTCCACCAGGAAATATTGTCGAAATGAGGAATAAGATTACCTCCTTCTTTTAATATGATAAGGAACCTCTACACAAAGCATGGGAATGGTATACCAGCATGATTCGTTCCTGCTCACATCATGTTTTTAGAAATGGACTATAGTGCAGACATTTTATAATGGCTTGGCTATGGAATCCAAAGCTTGTCTAGATTCAGCAGTATGAGGAACATTCATGGAGAAAAACGCAAATGAAGGATATGAACTTATAAAGAAAGTTGCACAGAATTTCAAAAATTGACTTTGATAGCAGAGACAAAATAGAGAAAGGTCAAAGGAACCAACGATTTCAAGGAATGGCAGCTGGAACACACTTTCACTTCTAGTCGAGGACATAATGAAGAAAGCTATGCAAAAGGCGAACCCATCAACTGATGTTTTTGCCTTAGAGTCAGGAGTTCCAAACCCTTATCTAGCGTCTAGAGCAACATGTACTTTATGCCAATCACCCGATCATATGTGTTCCGATTGCCTTGGGTTGAATGGAGAGGCAGTAAATATTTCAATGCAAGACCAAGCCAATGCAATATCTCCATACTTTCCAAATGAAATCGGAGCTCAGCAAAATTAAAGGCAGCCTTGGATGATGACTCAAAATCATTTGAGCTTATCATATGGAGGGAACAATTATGTTCGACCACCTCAAAACTAAGCGCAATCTGGGCAAGGAATGCAACCGCATCAACCGTATCAACTCCTGAACAAACAGTCCAACCAAACAATGCAATTACCCCCTCCTCCTCAGCAATTAACACTACCTGCTCCACCAGAATCGTCTAGGATTGCTGCACTAGAGAAAATGATGCAGAGTATGCTCAAGCAGCAAGAAGTCCATAATGATCATGTCAAGCAACTCCTTGAAAAGGTTGAAGGCCTGGTTGCCCACAACAAAATCCTCGAAACCCAAATCGCCCAACAAGCTGCATCCACTTCTCGACCACAAGGGACATTCCCAAGACAACTTGAGCCTAATCCTCGAGAACACTGCTAAGATTTAGTACTAAGAAGTGGAACTTAATTGCCTGAAAGGAAAACACTCGAGTTACCCATGCAAGTCGAACAACCAATAGAAGCAGATCCAAAGCAAAGAGAAAAAGAGAAAGTTGTCGACTCAAGTGACTCCACCTCGAAAGCGACTGACTCAACTGCAATTCAAATTATTAAACAGGAGAATAGAGAAAAAAAGCCAATCGACCCCAAATACCTACCTTTCCCACAAAGGTTGGTTAGTAGCCAAACTGATCAGCAGTTTTTGAAATTCATGGAAGTCCTAAAAAAGCTTCAAATCAACATTCCTTTCATGGAGGCAATTCAGCAGATGCCAACATATGTCCGATTTCTTAAAGAGATCTTATCCAGAAAAAGAAAAATTGATTCTCAGGAGACAGTTTTCCTCACAACAGAAGTCAGTGCAGCCATCTTAAACAAATTGCCGCCAAAATTGAAGGACCTTGTAGTTTTTTAATCCCATGCGAGATAGAAAACCTGAAAGTCAGCCAAGCCTTGTGTGATAGGAGCCAGTGTAAGCTTGATACCTTTATCAATGTGTCAGCAATTGGGAACCCTGAGATGAAGCCAACTAATATGATTCTCTAACTTGCTGATCGCTCAAACAAACACCCACAAGGGATTATCGAAGATGTTCCAATTATGGTGGGAAAATTCTTTATACACTTTATAGTTTTAGATATGGAAGAGGACACAAACACCACACTCATCTTAGGAAGGCCATTGTTAGCTACAGTAGGAGCTATCATCGATGTTAGAAATGGAAAGCTATCCTTCCAGCTCGGAGAGAAAACTATAGAATTTAATCTGACCCGAGCACTAAAACACCCGAGTCTGGTAAACATTAATGAAGTTGAAGATATAGTGAATTCAAGTGTTAAAGAAGTACTTAACCTCATGTTGATCGATGATCCACTAAGAAACTTCTTGACTGAAGAAAAAGAGCTGGCCATCGCCACTTCGAAGGAATGCAAAGACTTGTTGAAGATACTCGAAGAAAGAGAGGGTATTGGAGAAAGCAACAACCCTAAGTTCCAGAACAGTGAAATCTGCCTGACTCATTAAACCAGCAAATGTGAGGTCAATATCCCAGGAGATGTACCCAGTCCTCATATGTCAAAGATATCATAGGTAGAGATGAAACAACTTCCCTCTATCCTCAGGTATGAATTCCTCGGATCAAATTCTTCTTACCCTGTTATTGTTAATTCCGCCCTTACTAAAGACCAGACTGAATCTCTATTAAATACATTGCGAAAACATAGAAGGGCCATAGGCTACACCAAGGAAGATATTAAGGTACTTAGCCCAGCCTTATGCATGCATAGGATCCCCCTAGAAGAAAATGCCAACCTACTAGGAAATTCCAAAGAAGACTAAATCCCATCCTTCAAGATGTAGTAAAAAAAGAAGTTATGAAATTTTTAGATGTAGGGTTGATTTATGCCATCTACGATAGTAAATGGGTGAGTCCCATTCAAGTTGTTCCAAAAAAGGATGAATGACTGTGGTTAAAAATGATAAAAGAGAGAACATAGCTCAACGCACCACCACAGGGTGGCGCATGTGTGTAGACTTCAGAAAACTGAATAAAAGCCACTAGGAAAGATCACTTCCCCCTCTCCCCCCTTGATAGATCAAATGTAGAATGCAAGACATTCCTACTTCTGCTACTTGGATGGTTTTTCTGATTTTCTTTAAATATCGATACAACCTGACGACCAGGAAAAGACAATGTTCACTCGTCCACATGGAACTTTTGCATATAGACATATGTCATTCGGTCTTTGCAATGCACCTCTCACTTTTTCAACTGTGCATGATATATGTATTCTTTGATTTTGTAGAAGTTATCATGGAGGTATTCATGGATGATTTCTCTGTCCATGGATCTTCTTTTGATTGTTGTCTAATAAATCAGTCTAAGGTGCTGTAAAGGTGCGAAGAGGTCAACCTAACTCTGAATTGGGAAAAATGCCATTTCATGGTGCAACAAGGAGTTGTGCTAGGTCACATAATTTCAAAATGAGGCATTGAAGTAGACCCTGCTAAGATACAAGTGATCGAAAAGTTGCCACCACCTGTTAATGTTAGAGGAGCTCCAATTTTTCCAGGCATGCAGGATTTTACGGAAGGTTCATCAGCAACTTCTCCTAGATAGTCAAACCTCTCACTAATTTGCTACATAACGATACAGACTTTGTTATGAACTCGGATTGCATTCAAGCTTTTGAAAGGATCAAACGAGCTCTCATTTCATCACCAATAATGCAATCCCCTAACTGGTCTTTACTCTTTGAAGTAATGTGTGATGCAAGTGACAAAAGAAAAATAGAGTCATACATGTCATCTACTATGCTAGCAAAATTCTAGATCCAGATCAGCAGAATTACACAACAACTCAGATTGAGCTGCTCGCAGTGGTATTTGCAATGGAAAAGTTCAGGTCATACTTGATACGATCAAAAGTCACTATCCATAGAAACCATTCAGCCCTTAAATACTATCGCTATAAGAATTCAATCTAGAGATCAAAGACAGAAGCGGATCAGAAAATCAGGTGGATGATCACTTGTCCAAAATTGAGCATAAAAAGGATGAAACAGAAGTAGATTCATCAATCAAATCAGAATTACCAGACGGTGCCATGTTCTCTGTTTCAGTTTGCACATGTCCATGGTTTACCGACATAGCAAATTTTAAAGCTGGATGAATTCTACCTGACAATCTGAACTACCACAGAACGAAGAGATTTTTATCTGAGGCAAAGAAATATTTTTGGGATGATCCTTATCTATTCAAGAAATGTTCAGACGGCCGATTAAGGAGCTGTATATCAAAATATTCTATACAGGAAATCATCTCTACATGTCACACGCCCGTCTATGGGGGTGATCACTTGCTGATCACTATATGATTTTAACCCATTTTAGATGCAATTCATACATATCGAGTCCCATTTTTGCCTATTTTTGGGCCAATTATACTTGGAATGCAAACATTGTGATAACTAGTTGATATTCCTCATTTCATACTTAATTCCATATGCATAGAGGTTCTGAAATGCCAAAATCCATTAATATTTAAATTCTATGCCAAGTTATCATTTTGAGGACAAGTTATCATTCCTAAGTGCCAAGTTATCATTATTTTGAATGAACTTATTTTCAATGGTTTTCTTGCCCTAAATCCATCATTATCATGTATAAATCATATTTGGATAGTCACATCTCAACTTGTGCAAAGTTTTAAGTCCATTTGAACAAGTTATCATTTTTCAAGTGCCAAGTTATCGTTAAAGGGCAATTCTATCATTTCGACTTGCAAAACAATTAATTCTGCACAGGGACCTTAAGCAATCATCTTATTATTGTTCTAACTCATTGCTAGTCAAATTTCATCACATTTGGTTAATTAAAACTCAAGTTATCACAAGTTATCATTTTTAAGTCATATAAGTTATCGTTTTTGGGGCACTCAAGTTATCACTCCTTAGGAATCACATTCATATTTGATTTCTGACCTCACTCACTTGTCACTCTAATCAATTTGATGCCTGAAATGCTTTGAACCACCCATATTAGGACATTTTCCAAGATTTCCATAAAGTTATCATTCCGGGCCCTTGAATTCATTCATATCGATATAAGTTTTCATTCTTGCACAAAACATAATCCCATCTGTTATTTGAACTAGTTACCAGCATTATCCTAATCCTTATTTGTCAAAATACTACTCAAGATCTTTGATGCTTGCTGTTTGGGTTTTTGTAGCAAGGAGAAAAGGTGTCCAAAAAGTGGAAAAAGTAGGGGGGGACCACTGAATTCCTGCACCAAAAGCTGTCTGCTGCAGTGCAGATTCTTCCAGGCAGTGGACAGGTGGCTTAATCAGGAGGATTAGAACATTCAGATGCTGATCAAAGAGTGGAAAGGAGTGATATAAAAGCTGGATTTTTCTGGAGGAATTGGGGGGCTGGTCTTTCAAGGGTTTGAGCAAGGGTTTTGGAGCTGCTGCTACTTGGAGCTGTTGTTGGCCGAGAGTCTTCAAGCATCCATGATTTGTATCTGTTTCTTATCCCATTTGATGTCAAATCTTGTAAATATGAGGAGCTAAACTCTATTTCTTCTAGGATAGGGTAGTAGTTTAGATTAGTTTTGGATGGATATGGACTGTTTTATAATTCTTGCACTGAATCATTGCTGATTTTCAGATTTCAGAAACATTCTGTACTGATTTATGCTATGCTACTATTAGATCTAATTGTAACCAATGACTGAGAAGTATTACTTGATCTAATCATTTTACAGAAGTGAATTAAGAGTTAATGTCAGTATTCTGATTCCATTCAATTGCAAATCTGATTTCTGATTTGGTTTCCTGATTTCTGAATTTCAGTTTTCTGATTTCTAAATCTGATTCCTATGAATGTTGAATCTGTTCTTCATTTCTAACATGATTAATTGAGTCCTTGGGATGTTGCTATTGTCCCTATCTTGTTCAGAAATGAATCAAGATTGTTTGGGCAATCATTTGACTCAAACTAGAATTTTCCACTGATTTCTGAATAGAAATCAGAATTCTGATTTTTCTGATTTCTCATTGGAATCTGTTTTTACCAATTGAGTCCCCTAAATTATTCCATTCACTGATAAGTGAACTTTAGGGATGTCTTGTAGTCCAGAGATAGGTTAAGAATCAGTTGGTAAGTCAGATTTCCATTGGTTTAAAATTCTGATTTCTAAAATACTGATTTCATGGTTTTTGGTTTCCTGAATTCCAAAATCTGATTTCCTGGGCTTTTGGATCTGATTGTCATCAAGGATTGGATTAATTGAATAGTTGAGAAGATGATATTTGTCCTGATCTTATTCAGAAATGAATCAAGATGTTTGACAATTTAGGATTCAAATCTGATTTTTTTCTAAAATCTGATTTCTGAGTTTTGATTCTGAATTTTATTTTTTGATTGTTTGGAATCTGATTTGCCAATTATTAATCCCTATTTTATTCAAATCACTGAGAGGTGTACTCTAGGAATCTCTTGCAGTCCAGAGATGGGTCAAGAGGCATTTGGCAAACCTTAATTCCATCAATCTACATTGCTGATTTTTCTGAAATGTTGATTCCTATTTTCTTATTTTAATTAAATCCTGATTTCCATTGTCAACCCTCATTTTAATCCACTACTGAGAGGTAGTCTTAAGGGCTTCCTTGAGTCCAGAGATGGACCAAGGAGCAATGGAAATTGTGAATTCATGTGGCCATACGTTTTGCATTTCCAATTGAGTTGTGTTGTGTGGATTTCAATTTACTTTGCAACCGAGAGGTTGATTTTAAATCCTCCTGAAATTCAGAGATGAATCAAGGATCACAAGCACCATTATTGAGTAGATTTCATCCTGGTTTGGTTGATTGGAATGATTCCATCTTTTTATGATTGCAATTGCAAGTTATCATTCCAAACTTCCTTTAATTGCAAAAAAATCAACATTGAACTTTCTTTTGAGTCCAATGATAACTTGATTTTCAGTGAGGACCCTCTTTTGATTCAACCTAGCTAACAACTATATAATCATATATTGCTTAGTTAGAGGCCAATTGAGCTGTGGGAACAGCCATTTTTAAGTTGAATCAAAAGTTGGACATTTAGTGATAACTTGTTCCATTCCATCCTTAATTAATTTAGATGAACCCCAAATCCTAGAAGAACCTTCCTCATAGATAGTTAAACCTTTTTAGACTTCAATTTAGCATTTATAATTCTGTTTTGCAAGAATTTCCAAAACTCAAAAACTAGTTATCATTTCACTTTCCATTAAAAATCTATTTTCACTATTCATTAAAAATCTATTTTTAGCCACTTAAATAGAACTAATCTAGATTGTTTTAGGGTGTCTTAGACTTCAAATTCTTATGGATACGACAACCTAAGTCTACTACAACTTACCTGTGCACTTGCAGCTAGTGAGTTGGGAGACCAAAAAATGAAAAATTGACTTTTTCTTTAATTTCAACAAGTTATCACTAGAAAACCCAAATATCACTATCAAGTTTTTAGCGCCGTTGCCGGGGATTTGAGGTCAATTAGGCTAACTTAGATAGTTTAGATTAGTTTTAGATTAGTTTTTAGTTTATTTGTTAGGTCAATTTTCAGTTTTTGCAAGTTATCATTCTGAATTTTTTTTTCTTTCTTTTCAATTCTGTACAGATTTCTTTCTTTTTATGAAATTGATACTTCTGAATTGATTTTATGCAGATTTGGAACTTCAAGGAGACCTCTACCTATCTGATCCTCAACTGAAAGAAGATTCAATAAGAGAAGGAGATTGCAAAGAGAAGAGGCTAGGAGAAGAACTTTTGAGAAGGAGGCTACCAATCAAAACAAGGCTGCTCCTAGGACATTTAGGGATCGTTATTCACCCAGCAATTGCAGAAAATTATGAATTTGACTTCTGAGAGAGAAAGAAGAAAAGATGGATATGAGTTGGCAAACTTGGTCCTATGACTATTATCAATCAAGTGAAACACCCTTGAGCCAGGAGGAATTGGATTTTATAGTTGAAGAACCATCACAAGTTCATTGCAATCAAGGATCACCATAATTTCAACAGCCCTGTAATGCTTACATGTATGCCTCATATGGTCATGAAAGTTCTAATTACTGGAATCAAGAGGAAGGTTTCTCAACTAGTAGTCATTATGTTTCAAATTATTGGAATCCTGAGCAAGACTTCTCAAGCAGCAATCCTTATGTTTATGACTCACAAAATCATTTGTATTACCATCACAATCAAGGTCAAAAGTCAAATTTTCAGGTTGCTACCATGGATATTTCAGAAAATCAGCAATCACTTAATCAATCCATAGAGTCAGAAATGAAGATTATGTTGGAGAACTTCATGAGGCGGCAGGACGAGCAACTTGCAAACTTGGAAAAAATATGTATGAAAGTAGATGTTCTTGGAGCTGGATATCAAGCCTTGGAGGCCAAGCTTTGTTTGCAGTCCAGTCAAGAAGCCCCACAAATCCAATCTGCCCTTCTGAAAGAAGAAATTCAGGAAATGAAAATGGGAATTGAGAAAGAGATGAATGAAGAAAAAGAAGTAGTCATGGAGGCTGAAATTGAAAAGGAGTCTGTCAGACTTATAGAACAGGCCAAGAAACAAGATGAAGTTGTTGAAGTTATTGAAAAAGCTACTCCAATGATACCAGCAATGAATCACATTGAAGACCCACTCATAAGGTTCCCATCCAATGAAGAATTAATTCTAGAAGACTCTGATTTTGATTCTTTGGAGAAACTATCATATACACACCTTTGTGATGAGGGCTGCAACTCAATTCACTTATTGTCTATCCCTAAAGATGAGTCACCTCCTGCATCCAACTCTCCAAAAGTTCTACTTGAAGCAATTTGCTCCACAAACCATCATGGATCAGTTGAAGAATGTCAACATCTTAGGGTTAAAGATGAAGAAACATCAAAAGAGAAGAAGTGGCTTGAACTTGAATCAAGCACTAATTCATTTGAAGTCATTCAAAGTTCCAAAGTCTCACCCATCTCATTTTCCATTGGGCAACTGGTTATGACAGCAAAGCCACATGATGAAATTGAAATGGCCAAGGAGGATACAAAAGCAGAAGAAATTTCTTTTCAAATAGAGGCTATAGCAGAATTTAGATTTGTAGAAGGAATTGAACATTCAATGAAGGAAGATCATTGCTTGCCTACTGAAAGATGGAACCAAGAGCTCAAAGATCTTCCAACAATGCTACATTTAAAGAGGCCATTGAAGAAATGGTTGCTTAAACAAGATGGTGATCCAGGAGATTCAGATGTCATAGATGAGAAGTTATGGAATGAGAAGTTAGTATATTTTTGGTACAATGAAGGAGGGATATATCCAACTGAAAAAGGAAGGTCAAATATTGTGAAACTAAGAGATCCATACTTGATTAGTGAAGCTGTCCACAGATTGAGATCTCTACTTGATCATATCACACTATTTAAACCTCCTTGACATCAAGAGTTGTAACAATGTCTAGCCAAAGACATTAAAGAAAGGCACTTCTTGGGAGGTAACCCAAGTCATTATCTACCTAATCTTTCTATTTTTGCAGGAATAAGTGATGAGGAACAGGTTCAATTCAGAAGTCTCAAATTCAGGGAGTACCCTTACCCCTATTTCTGATTTTTACACTGAAAACTTAATGATAACTGATATTATCTTTCTCATTATGCTTCATTGATCATATCATCATCTGAATTTACACCCATATCAATTATCCCAATCTGCTATAGCCCAATTTCAGTGAATTTCAGAAATTTCCAATGCAATGTTGAATTCTGCACTAAAAATCTGATTAATTGCAAATCTGCCATACCAATTGATATATCCTTTGTTTCTCTGCAGGATCAGTTGCAACTAATGAAGGTTAGACCACCCAAAGTTTCAGGATGAAGTGCCAAGAGAATTCAAATGCCCAATTTAATGCATTTCAATCCCACCCACCCCTCTCCCTTGTCTTTATTTTCAACACTAGGGACAGTGTTGAGAATAAGCTTGGGGGAGGAAACCTGGTACTTTTCTAACCTTTACACCATATTTTCAATTGATTATAATGTTCATATATCAGTTATCACCAGGTTATTAGTAGATTTTGCAAGTTATCATTGGTTTTCACAAGTTATCACTAGTTATCACTCGGTTATCATTTTTTTGGACCCAACTCAATTCTGAATTCATTTTAACTCTGAAATGGGTAGAATACTTTATTATGACAGTGGGTGCACTCCAATACCAAGTGGCCAACTTGGCCATTAGCCTTCTTGTTTTAATTGGCATTATGAATTCAAGTGCATTTGAATGAAGTTTTCAGCTGAAAATTTTTCCTTTTTGTGGGTCACACTAGCTGATACTTATGGATTGAATTAGTAATATCAGATGTCTAGAAGGTAGTCAAGGCTCTTGCTGTCATGCTAAATAGGAAAACTTGACTTTTTGGATAAAGGGATCTAAACTATACTTGAGTTTGAACTATTGCTCACTTCATGAACAGGATAGAAAAATGAGAAAAGGAAAAGTAAAAAGTCATATGCATGCATAGAAAAAAGGAAGAGAGCAAAACTTCCAAAGAAATCTCTCTCCAATGCAAAAAGAAAAAAATTTAGGAGAGCAAAACTTCCCAAGGAATCTCTCCTAAAGAAAGCATGAATAAAAATCAGGTACTAAACCTGTTTATATGCATTTCATGAATAAAAGTCAGGTGTTAAACCTGTTTTATCATTTGAAAACCTGTTCATGAAGAGATTTGTAGTTCAATCCCTTTGTAAAGTTGACAATTCCTACAATTCAAACATGTTATTGCTAGTACTTCTTCCATGGCTTAAATTTTCTTTAGCCTATGTTATTCCCTAGCTAGAAATTGAGTTTTTGGAAAGAATGAAGTGTTGGCAAAGTGGAAAACTCATTGGATTCAATTCAGCTAATCTTTACTTCATTTGTGGACTTTTAATTCAAGTTTGTCCTTAATTTCTGAATGTTTTACTTGAGGACAAGCAAAAGGCTAAGCTTGGGGGAGTTTGATCACTTGCTGATCACTATATGATTTTAACCCATTTTAGATGCAATTCATACATATCGAGTCCCATTTTTGCCTATTTTTGGGCCATTTATACTTTGAATGCAAACATTGTGATAACTAGTTGATATTCCTCATTTCATACTTAATTCCATATGCATAGAGGTTCTGAAATGCCAAAATCCATTAATATTTAAATTCTATGCCAAGTTATCATTTTGAGGACAAGTTATCATTCCTAAGTGCCAAGTTATCATTATTTTGAGTGAACTTATTTTCAATGGTTTTCTTGCCCTAAATCCATCATTATCATGTATAAATCATATTTGGATAGTCACATCTCAACTTGTGCAAAGTTTTAAGTCCATTTGAACAAGTTATCATTTTTCAAGTGCCAAGTTATCGTTAAAGGGCAATTCTGTCATTTTGACTTGCAAAACCATTAATTCTGCACAGGGACCTTAAGCAATCATCTTATTATTGTTCTAACTCATTGCTGGTCAAATTTCATCACATTTGGATAATCAAAACTCAAGTTATCACAAGTTATCGTTTTTAAGTCATATAAGTTATCGTTTTTGGGGCACTCAAGTTATCACTCCTTAGGAATCTCATTCATATTTGATTTCTGACCTCACTCACTTGTCACTCTAATCAATTTGATGCCTGAAATGCTTTGAACCACCCATATTAGGACATTTTCCAAGATTTCCATAAAGTTATCATTCCGGGCCCTTGAATTCATTCATATCGATATAAGTTTTCATTCTTGCACAAAACATAATCCCATCTGTTATTTGAACTAGTTACCAGCATTATCCTAATCCTTATTTGTCAAATACTACTCAAGATCTTTGATGCTTGCTGTTTGGGTTTTTGTAGCAAGGAGAAAAGGTGTCCAAAAAGTGGAAAAAGTAGGGGGGGACCACTGAATTCCTGCACCAAAAGCTGTCTGCTGCAGTGCAGATTCTTCCAGCCAGTGGACAGGTGGCTTAATCAGGAGGATTAGAACATTCAGATGCTGATCAAAGAGTGGAAAGGAGTGATATAAAAGCTGGATTTTTCTGGAGGAATTGGGGGGCTGGTCTTTCAAGGGTTTGAGCAAGGGTTTTGGAGCTGCTGCTACTTGGAGCTGCTGCTGGCCGAGAGTCTTCAAGCATCCATGATTTGTATCTATTTTTTATCCCATTTGATGTCAAATCTTGTAAATATGAGGAGCTAAACTCCATTTCTTCTAGGATAGGGTAGTAGTTTAGATTAGTTTTGGATGGATATGGACTATTTTATAATTCCTGCACTGAATCATTACTGATTTTCAGATTTCAGAAACATTCTGTACTGATTTATGCTATGCTACTATTAGATCTAATTGTAACCAATGACTGAAAAGTATTACTTGATCTAATCATTTTATAGAAGTGAATTAAGAGTTAATGTCAGTTTTCTGATTCCATTCAATTGCAAATCTGATTTCTGATTTAGTTTCCTGATTTCTGAATTTCAGTTTTCTGATTTCTGAATCTGATTCCTATGAATGTTGAATCTGTTCTTCATTTCTAACATGATTAATTGAGTTCTTGGGATGTTGCTATTGTCCCTATCTTGTTCAGAAATGAATCAAGATTGTTTGGGCAATCATTTGACTCAAACCAGAATTTTCCACTGATTTCTGAATAGAAATCAGAATTCTGATTTTTCTGATTTCTCATTGGAATCTGTTTTTACCAATTGAGTCCCCTGAATTATTCCATTCACTGATAAGTGAACTTTAGAGATGTCTTGTAGTCCAGAGATGGGTTAAGAATCAGTTGGTAAGTCAGATTTCCATTGGTTTAAAATTCTGATTTCTAAAATACTGATTTCATGGTTTTTGGTTTCCTGAATTCCAAAATCTGATTTCCTGGGCTTTTGGATCTGATTGTCATCAAGGATTGGATTAATTGAATAGTTGAGAAGATGATATTTGTCCTGATCTTATTCAGAAATGAATCAAGATGTTTGACAATTTAGGATTCAAATCTGATTTTTTTTCTACAATCTGATTTCTGAGTTTTGATTCTGAATTTTATTTTTTGATTGTTTGGAATCTGATTTGCCAATTATTAATCCCTATTTTATTCAAATCACTGAGAGGTGTACTCTAGGAATCTCTTGCAGTCCAGAGATGGGTCAAGAGGCATTTGGCAAACCTTAATTCCATCAATCTACATTGCTGATTTTTCTGAAATGTTGATTCCTATTTTCTTATTTTAATTAAATCCTGATTTCCATTGTCAACCCTCATTTTAATCCACTACTGAGAGGTAGTCTTAAGGGCTTCCTTGAGTCCAGAGATGGACCAAGGAGCAATGGAAATTGTGAATTCATGTGGCCATACGTTTTGCATTTCCAATTGAGTTGTGTTGTGTGGATTTCAATTTACTTTGCAACCGAGAGGTTGATTTTAAATCCTCCTGAAATTCAGAGATGAATCAAGGATCACAAGCACCATTATTGAGTAGATTTCATCCTGGTTTGGTTGATTGGAATGATTCCATCTTTTTATGATTGCAATTGCAAGTTATCATTCCAAACTTCCTTTAATTGCAAAAAAATCAGCATTGAACTTTCTTTTGAGTCCAATGATAACTTGATTTTCAGTGAGGACCCTCTTTTGATTCAACCTAGCTAACAACTATATAATCATATATTGCTTAGTTAGAGGCCAATTGAGCTGTGGGAACAGCCATTTTCAAGTTGAATCAAAAGTTTGACATTTAGTGATAACTTGTTCCATTCCATTCTTAATTAATTTAGATGAACCCCAAATCCTAGAAGAACCTTCCTCATAGATAGTTAAACCTTTTTAGACTTCAATTTAGCATTTATAATTCTATTTTGCAAGAATTTCCAAAACCCAAAAACCAGTTATCATTTCACTTTCCATTAAAAATCTGTTTTCACTATTCATTAAAAATCTATTTTTAGCCACTTAAGTAGAACTAATCTAGATTGTCTTAGGGTGTCTTAGACTTCAAATTCTTGTGGATACGACAACCTGAGTCTACTACAACTTACCTGTGCACTTGCAGCTAGTGAGTTGGGAGATCAAAAAATGAAAAATTGACCTTTTCTTTAATTACAGCAACCTGACTACATGGGACCTTTTCTAGGGTTAGGGAAATACAAGTATATCCTCGTAGCAGTTGATTATTTCTCCAAATGGGTGGAAGCTATACCCACCACCCATTGTGACTCCCACCACATCACCAAGCCATTCTCCAAGGTTATTTTTCCCTGATTCGATAATGTCGCGACTTATCATAAGTGACAGAAGGAAACACTCCCAGGAAAGACAATTCAACACTCGGCTGTCGAAGTATGGCATTACTCATAGGGTTGCTACCCCTTATCATCCACAGACATCTGGATAAGTGGAAACATCCAACAGGCAGATTAAAGCAATCATGAAAAAGATAGTACCAACTTCTAGAAGAGACTTGAGTTCAAAGCTTGATGATGCGCTCTGGGCCTATAGAAGTTCATTCAAGACCACTTTAGGGACAACTCCTTACAGACTAGCTTACGAGAAGGAATGAAAATAAATAATTTGTGATCTTGTGTAATCATGCGATGCTTTAACAAATAAAATTCTTTTGTCATTCTTCTTTTCAAAAGAAGTGAAAACAAGTCCCTTTTTGTTTGAAGATATTCTAGAACCACTAAGAATGACATCTAACATTCTACTCCCATTTGAAAAATTTTCAAGTTCAATTTTCAATTTATTAATTTCTTTATTCAAGCATGCAATTTCTACATTTTATTTTTGACATAATGATCCACTATTTTCCATTTTCAATTCTTCAATTGAGAATTTCAAACTAGAGTTTTCTTCATTCAATATATCACACTTTTCACATTCTTATTTTTCTTTTGGAAATTTCCAAGCTCTATTTTTATTTCATCATATTTCTTTTTTAGGCATTCATATTTATTAATAAGAACTCTAAATTCCTTATGCACATTGAAGGATTAATTATCACTAGAGTTACAAGAGTTAGATGATACCTCATGGCTATTAGCCATTAGACATATGTAGGCTTCTTCGTCATCACTAAAGGAGGTGTTGGAGTCATTCTCTTCATCTTCGCTTTCATTCCAAGTGGCTTGAAGAGACTTTTTCTTCTTTATTGAGCTTTCTCCATCTTTCTCCTTTTTGACCAAATTTGGACATTCATTTTTGTAGTATTCAATATTTTTGCATTCAAAGCAAGTTATTTGACTTTTGTTTAATGACGATCTTCTTTTGGAGAAGTCTTTCTTCTTCTTTTGCTTAGCAAACCTGAGATATTTGTCAAACTTCTTTGCATATAGGGAAAGCTTCTTTTCATCACGATCCTCATCCTCTTCACTTGTATCATCCTCATCTTTGTTTGCCTTCAATACAAGTGTTTTCCTTTTTGAAGTATTTATTTCTTTATCCTCCTTGATCCCGATCTCATAGGTCCTTGTTTAAGTCTAAGATCATCAAAGTCTAAATTGTTTAAGTCATTTTCTTCAATCACCGTCCTCTTTGTATGTCATTTGAAGGAGAGAGACTTAAGAAACTTTTTCACTTTTTGAGGATTAGTTCTTGGCTCGCCCAACGAGGCTAAGCCATTTATAATATCATTAAAGCGAACGACCATCTTATTTATAGATTCATTTTCAAGAATTTTGAAAGAATCATATTGATGATTTAAAATATTTAATCTAGACTCCTTAACTTTATCCGTTCCTTCATGAGTAATAATAAGTTTCTTCCAAATCTTATTAGCACTTTCACAACTAGAAATCCGATTAAACTCCGTTGGATCCAAAGCACAATAAAAAATATTTTTAGCTTTCCAATCTAGTTTTACTAAAAGTCTTTCTCCTTCGGTATATTCTTAAGGTTTTTTCTTACTTAAATCAAAACCATTTTGAATAATAACCCACATATCAATATCAATAGAACAAACATAGACTTGCATCCTAATTTTTCAATATGCAAAATTTGAGTCATTGAAAAGTGGAGGATGATTAATAGATTGACCTTCGTAAAAACTAAAACCACTTGATGCCATAGCTCTAAAAATGTTTTAAATTTTAAAATTAGAACAACCAACTTTAATACCAATTGTAGGATCAAAAGCACCAAGAGTGGGGGGTGGGGTGAATTGGTGTATAAAAAAATCTTCTCAAAAATTCACTTTCGGAAAAATCAATAGAAACGATCACAAGCAAATAAAGATAAGGCGTAAGTGAAAGTTAAAGAACAAATGCAAGGAGACATAATATGATGACGAGGTTCGGCCTCAACTCTTTGGCCTACGTCCCCTCTCCGACTTCTCGACCTAGAAACCGTCGGAGATTCACTATCTTTCTCTTTTCTTCTAGGGAGAGAACAACCCTCTTTACACAATCAAACCTTCTTCTCCGCTCAAGAGGCAAGGCACACCTCTTATACAAGGAGCTCTCAATCTTACTGGATTTAGAAAGTAAATGTTCCCTCTAACTCTTTTCTTTTACAAAATCTTTCTCACACTCAAGGTTAAGAATAGAAAAGGGAAGAAATTTGCAATTCTATGCTAAAAAACTTGAGAGGAGCTCTAGGATGTTCTTGCTTGCTTGGATGATTTTTCTTCAGGGTTTGGCACTCCTTTTGTAGGCTCCTAGCGGTGAGAATTCATTCAAAAAGTCTCCCATAAATTTCTCCTCAAAATACTAGCCATTACTGTTCATTTGACTGAGAGGCCGGTCGAGCGCTGGGATGGGCCGGTCGATCGGTCTATGTGACCGTTCTTCATTTTCAACATTTTGATGCTTGTCCGATCGACCGGTCCTTTGATCGATACATCGATCGGTAATGTCTCGACGTCGACCGATACATATCACTATGTTTCGTTCTATCGATCGGTATAGTCTCGACGTCGACCGGCATAATGTTGTCTGTTCTTCTGCTAAATATCAATGGACCAGTGCCATGGCCGGTCGACCGATGGGTCGTGCTGAAAAAAATATTCTTCCAACTTAAATTTGACGATTACTTCGGCGAATCTGTTCATATCAATTCTACACCTTCATTATCACCACTTGAGCATATATTAGTAACTTTATGTCCATTTTAATTTATTATCATCAAAACATAGGATTCAACACTAGCTCCTTAATCTTCATGGTATAAGGAAGCTTCCCAAGCGACAGGGGTACCACAAGAAAAAGCTATTGAGCTGTGATCACTAGCTGATCATATTAGGTTTTTATTCCATTTTGTATTCATTTTACCCACATCGAGCCCTCATTTTGCCTTACTTTTGGCCAATTATGCATGGAATGTAATGGATTGTGATAACCAGCTGACCATCCTCATTTTGTATCCAATTCCATGTGCATAGAGGTTCTAAATTGCTAAAATCCATAAAGTCATCAATTCTATGCCAAGTTATCATTTTTGGGCAAGTTATCATTCCAATGTGCAAATTTATCATTTTACTAATTGAACTGATTTCTAGTTGTTATCTTGCCCGAAATTCCTTGCCACTATGAATTAATCATATTTGAATGATCATGATTCAATTTGTGCAAAGTTTTCATCCCATTTCAAAAGTTATCATTCTTGGTGCCAAGTTATCATTTTGGGGGCAAAATTATCATTTTAATTTGTAAGGTTATCATTTCTGCATAACAGCATTAGGCAATTGTTAAATTACTGTCCTAACTCCTTGCAGCTCTGATTTGATTACATTTGGGTAATCATAACAAAATTTATAACAAGTTATCATTTTATGGCACAAAGTTATCATTCCGGGGCTCAAGTTATCATTCCTACGAAATATTATCCACACTTGATAATTGATCTCATTTACTTGCTATCCTAATTCCTTTGATGTCTTCACTACTCTGAATCACTCATATTTGGACAATTATGATGATATGGTACAAAGTTATCATTCCGGGCAATAAGTTATCATTAAACAAATAAGGATTTCATTCCTGCACAACACCAAATCTCATTTGACAATAGAGCTGATACTAGTTGTTGTCCTAATCCTTATTTGTTTAAATCCTATTCAATGACTTTGACGTCTGTTGTTTTGGCCTTTCTAATAGGGAAAATAAGGCTGCACAAATTGGAAAAGGAGGGGGGACCACTTGCTTTTTGTTGTCCAAAAAGTTGCTGCTCTACTGATATTTTTCTAGGCAAGACACATGGCACAATCAGGGAGTGATGGAACATTCTAATATGCATCCAAGAGTGATTAAGGGTCATATATAAGCTGAAGAACCTGGAGAGAAGAGGGGGGCCTCGATTGCAGTGTTTCAGCACTAGGAAGGAAGGAAGGAGGAGCTGAGAGGAAGGCTGCAACTCTGATTTCTGTCGATAGATCTTGGTCCTTCTGATTTGAGAATGAATTGCCTTGTTACTTCTTCCTGTTTTACATCAAACCTTGTAATTATAATGAGCTAAATTTCATCTCTCCTAGGATAGGGTAATTGTCTAATACATGTTATGGATGGAGTTGAACAATACTGATTTCCCTTTCTGATATTGACACTGTTTTGATTTCTGAAAATCTGATTTCCTGAATTACTTTTGGAATCTGTTATCATTGTCTAAAACCCTGATTTAATTAGCAACTGAAAGGTTGATTTATGGTTTTAATCTTGTTTTAGAAATGAATTAAGATACAATGACATTTCTTTGATTTCAATCTGACATAGAGTATAAATTGAAAATCTGATATCCTGATTTCCTTTGGAATCTGTTTTGCCATTTGAACTCTGATTTCATGAGCAGTTGTGAGGGTGAATTATGGTCCTTCTTGAAGTTCAGAGATGAATCAAGAAGCATTAATGATCTATTAGATTCCCTACTGTGATAATATGCACCATGAACCCAATTAACTAATGTGATGTGGACCTCAATTTTATGTGCAGTCGAGAGACTGATTTTTGATCTCCTTGATGTTTAGAAATAAACCAAGTAGCATTTGCATTAGCATTGGATTAACTACATTCCTATTTTTCTAATTGAGCCAATTGTTCCATCATTATATGTGTTATCAACATTTAGGCCAAATTTAATCCCACTGAATGGACTCTTCTCTTATTAGGAAGGACTCTTCTCTTATTAGGAAGTTCTTGTCAAAATCAATAGGATACCAGAATCTGTACTCAAAGATAATTTGATATTAGGAAGGACTCTTCTCTTATTCAACTTAGCTAATCAACCATATGAAAATATGATAATTGGCTTGATTTAACTATGTTGTGATAACAACCCTTTTTCAAGTTGAGTTAGAATTGACTATATTGTTAAATTGTTCCATTTCATCCATACTTGAATTAGATGAACCTTAATTCCTAGTAGAACCTTCCCATTGATTGATAACCCCCTTTTAGTCCTTAGTTAAGTAATTAGATTTCAGTTCACTTCTGTTATCAAAACACCAAAAATAGTTTTCTTTTTACCACCTTGAAAAATTTGTTTTCACTTTTCTTTAATTTCCTGATTTTGTCACTTAAGGTAGGGTTAATCTAGATTGTCTTAGGAAGTCATTGGCTTCAAATCACTATGGATATGACATTTAGGTTTATTACAATTGACCTGTGCACTTGCAGTAGAGTGTGAGTTAGGGAGTTGATCCAATTATTGAAAATTCTCAATTCTGACCATAAAATCAGCAATTTATCACTACTCCACTAAATTCACATCAAGTTTTTGGCGCCGTTGCTGGGGATTTGAGGCCAATTAGATTAACTTAGATAGTTTAGATTAGTTTTAGACTAGCTATCAGTCCATTTATTAGCCCATTTTTTTGTTTTTACAAGTTATCATTCTGAATTTTGAATTTCTGTCCAGTTTCTTTTCTTTTCTGAATTTGATACTTCTGATTTCACTTTATGCAGGATTTGGATAATTAAGAGGACTATTATCTATCAGATCTTGAACTTGAAAGGAGATTCTTGAGAAGGAGGAGATTGCAAAGGGAAGAGGCAAGAAGAATTTTTGAAGAAGAGGAAGAAGAGGTTAATATGGCTGCAACAAGGACACTTAAGGATTGTTATTCACCCAGCAATGTCAGAAATCAACAAGGGGATAGAGTCCTGGCACCTGCTGCTAATTTTGAAGTGAATCCACATTGATTACAATGATAAGGCAATATCAATTTGCTGGATTGGGGACTGAGGATCCAGCCTCACATATTGACAACCTCAAAGAGATATGCAGCACTATCCACTTCAACAATACCTCCATGAATGTTGTGTACATGAGGCTATTTCCTTTTTCACTCAAGGACAGGGCCAAGCTCTGGTACAAGGCCCTCAAACCTGAAGAGATTGCAACATGGGAATCCATAATTCGATTGTTTTTAGCTGAATTCTTTCCACCTAGTAAAACTGATAACTATAGGGATCAAATTGTTAGGTTTTATCAATTGGACCAAGAAAATATCTGTGATGCATGGCAAAGACTTCAGAGTTTGTTGAGAGCATGTCCACACCATGGATTTGAGAAATGACAATTGGCTAATTATTTCCACAAGGGTTTGAATTATCCATCCAAGGTGGCACTAGACACAGCTGTAGCAGGGATTTTTGCATCCAAAAACATTGATGAAGCTTATCAATTGATAGAGAACATTGCCAAGAACTACCATTTCCTTACTCATGACAGGACAAGCAGGCCATCAAATGATAACCAAGTCAACAACATTTCAATTCAGATTGAAGAAGTTCTGCAGAAGGCTTTGGAGAAGCTGAATTTGTCAACTAATGTGGGCAAGGCTTCCAATTCTGAAACAAGGTGTGATGTATGTGGGAACCAAGGCCATATCACAGAAAGTTGCAATCTTATTATGCAGCAATATGAATAATATATTGATCAAGTGAATGCTGCGGGAAACTTTGGAATGAAACCCACTGTTGAGTTCTATACCTCAGAAAATAGGAACCACCCCTACTTGTCATACAAGGCCAATCATTACCAAGCCCCACCCATGCAGAATTCTAATTGGCAGTCCAAGATTTTGCCAAGGAATCAACCACCTCCATATCAGAATCAGCCTTCAAATGTCCCAATGCAGAGACCTCCATATGAGCCACCATAAGCTCAAGCCACTCAATCCTAAAAAATTGGAGGAGTTGCTGCAACAAATTCTGAAGAAGCAGGAAAAGCAGGAGGAGGCAATGCAAAAATTAACCACTGGATACGAAACTTTGAGTGCCAACCAGAAGTTACTTGAGAGCCAAATTGCCCAATAAGCAAGCACCTCTACTAGACCACCAATGTTTTTCCCTGGACAACTAGAAATTAATCCTAAGGAGCAAGCCCAAGATATCCAACTCAGGAGTAGAAGGATTGTTGAGGAACCAATGAAAAATGTTGAGGACAAACCAGATCAAGCAACTTCAAGCTCAAACCCTGTTGAAGAGTCAACTGGAGGAGCTGTGGTGAAAAATCAAAACAAGAACCCTCAAAATGAAGTCAATGGTAGGATTTTTGATAAAGTGTCTTTCCCTCAAAGATTGGTCAAGGCCAGGCAAGATCAGCAATATAGAAAGTTTCTAGAAATCTTGAAGAAATTGTATATCAATGTGTCATTTGTTGAGGCCATTCAAGAGATGCGTCCTAAAGGAAATCTTGACTAAGAAGAGGAGAATCATGGAACATGAAACCATAGCCTTGACTGAGGAGGCCTCTGCTATAATTCACAACAAGTTGCCTCCCAAATTAAAGGATCTATGAAGTTTCTCCATTCTTTATGAGATTGAGAATAGAAAAATTCAGAGGGCAATGTGTGATTTGGGTGCATCAGTTAGTGTAATACCTCTATCACTTTGCAGGAAGTTGGAAGTTGGAGATATGAAGTCCACCAACATGTCCTTGTAGCTAGCTGACAGATCCATCAAGTATCCACATGGAATCATTAAGGACATACCCCTCAAAGTTGGAAAATTTTATATTCCTGTGAACTTTGTGGTACTTGACATGGATGATGACTTGAACACCCCAATTCTATTAAGGAGACCCTTCCTAGCCACTGCAGGTGTTGTTATAGATGTCAATGAAGGTAGATTGACATTTCAAATTGGAGAGGATAAGATAGAATTCAATTTAGCTCAAGTTATCAGTAGCCCAAGTTTCCAGCATGAAGACTTTGAAGATGGGCAATTAAATCAGATTGTGGAGCAACTTTCTGCAATAATTCCAATAGAAGACCCCTTGCAAAGATGCCTTATGTCTGATCACTTGAAGGAACTAGAAGATCCAGAGGCTAATGCATGTCAATCCATGATGAACTCATTCAAATCAGTGAACCAATCTGAAATTCAGAATGTGGTGCAGGAAATTTTCACTACAGAACTCCAACCCAATTCAACTCAAGACAATTCCTCTAAATTGGAACTCAAACCTCTTCCTAGCAATCTGAAGTATGAATTCTTAGGAGAGAATTCCACATTTCCAGTTATCATTAATGCCAACTTGCCTCAAGCACAAGTCCAAGAGCTGCTGAAGAGACTGAAATTGTATAGGGAAGTAATTGGCTATTTAATTGAAGATATCAAGGTATTAATCCTTCAATTTGCATGCGCAGGATTCTCATGGAGGACAATTACAAGCCTTCAATTGGATGCCAAAGGAGATTGAACCATGTTATGAAGGAGGTTGTAAAGAAGGAGGTGGTCAAACTCCTGAATGCTGGAATCATATATTCCATTTGAGATAGTGAATTGGTCAGCCCTGTTTAGATGGTGCCAAAGAAAGGAGGGATAACAGTAGTCAAATCAGATTCAAATGAATTGATTTCTAAAAGGATAGTCACTGGTTGGAGGATGTGCATTGATTTCAGAAAATTGAACAAGGCAACAAGAAAAGATCACTTCCCACTCCCCTTCATTAACCAGATGCTTGAAAGGTTGGCCAAGCATTCCCATTTTTGTTATTTGGATGGTTACTCAGGCTTCTTGCAGATTCCAATCCATCCCCAAGACCAGCATAAGACCACTTTTACTTATCTATATGGGACATTTGCATATAGAAGGATGCCATTTGGATTGTGCAATGCCCCTATCACTTTTCAGAGGTGTATGATGTCCATTTTTTCAGATTTCATTGAAGACAAAGTGTTTATGGATGACTTTTTAGTTTATGGGGACTCTTTTTAAGCTTGCTTGGAGAATTTAACAAAAGTGTTGCAAAGATGCAGGGAATCCAACTTAATTCTGAATTGGAAAAAGTGTCACTTTATGGTTCAAGGAGTTGTATTAGGCCATGTTGTGTCCAGCAGAGGGATTGAAATGGATAAAAGCGAAGCTTGAGGCCATTGAGAAGCTGCCACCTCCAAGGAATGTTAAATTAGTGAGGAGTTTCTTCGGCCATGCTGGATTTTACAGGAGGTTTATCAAAAATTTCTAAATGATAACTAGGCCCCTCACATGGCTATTAGCAAAAGATATAGAATTCAACTTTGATGATGATTGTCTGAAGGCTTTTAATCAGTTGAAAGAAGCCCTCATATCAGCTCCAATTGTGCAACCACCAGATTGGTCATTGCCTTTTGAAATCATGTGTGATGCATCTAATCAGGCAGTAGGGGCAATGCTGGGACAAACCAAAGACAGGAAGTTATGCTAGCAAGACCTTGGATGAAGCCCAAATTAATTATGCCACCACTGAAAAGAAGTTATTGGATGTAGTATTTGCTTTTGACAAGTTCAAGCCTTACTTAGTTGGGGCTAAGGTGATTGTTTACACTGACCATCAACATGTTTGGCACCTGATGCGTTTGAGATGATGTAGCAAAATAAAATCGCTAGCAAGTGCACTAGTCGCTCAAGTAATATAGTAAATATGAGTAAGAGTGTCGAACCCACGAGGAATATTATTAATTCAATATCTGAATCTTTAAATTAATAAGAGAGGAAAAACATGGATTTTGAAAATGAGTTTTATAAAATAAAATAAATAAAATAAAATAAAGATAAGATAGTGGTGTTGAAGTTAGGCCTTAGGATGAAAATAGATCAGGATAAATATTTGAACCATAAAAGATAAATTTAATCTTTAAAGATAGATTAGAGTCTCCCTAAAGTAATATAACATGATTAACTTATGGTCTCCACGTCTGACATCCCTCAATCTAATCATACAGAACTATCTTAATTTAATAAGAATTCAAGTCTCCATGACTGGTACCCCCAAAATCATATTAAAATTAAGATGCATTAAATTGAATTCTCTAAACTATTAATCACTCCACAAACTGGTATAGATTAATAGACCACACAAACTTGATTCTCCACACACTAGTTATCAAATCTATGTCAATTATTAATTTCAGATAAAATCAATTATAATTATTAAAATGAATTCTGAAATTAAACACTCCACAAACTGGTATAGCCTAATTCAGAAATCTAATTAACTAATATAAAAGCATTAAGCACAATTAATAATTGATCAGAAAAGATTAAAGAAAATAAAATAGGGTCCAAACATTTCCCTTCAATTAATAATCTCCTAAAATAATAATCCTAAAAATATGGAGTTCATCCTAGAAATTCCGGAGAGATAATAAAATATAAATCATAAAAATTGAAAGAATTACACCCAAAATAGAGATCTCGAATCTGGCAAACAGTCGGGCAGCCTCTCGGACTTGATCAGGGTCGCGATCAACCTCCAACCATCGCACCTCTCTCCTCTTGGTCGTAGCTTGCAGAGCTCACGACTCGCCGTGAAAGAAACCTGAACTTCAGAGCACGAATTGAAACGATGGATTCTTCACGTATTTATAGGGTGCGAACGGCCTTCAATTTGATCTCGACCGTAACATCGTACGGATGAATTTAAATTTACGAGATAAACTCGGCCAAAGATAAATCCTTTTATCATTACGCCCAAAGATAAATCATTTTTATCTTTACTCCCTTCGAATCTCGGCCAAAACAAAATTCTTTTATCTTTACTCCCTTAGAATCTCGGCCGTAATAAAGATTTTAATCTTGTTACGCCCAAAAGATAAAATCATTTAATTGTTACTCCTTTTGAATCTCGACCAAAAAGTGATCATCTTCATGCCATTACGCCCAAAAGATAAAATTCCATTTATCTTTACCCCCTTTTAATTTCGGCCAAAACGTCTTGGGGGTAAAGCCAAATCTCGGCCGTAAGAAATAAATTCTTTATCCTAATCTCGGCCGTAATGTTAAATTCTTCGGAATTTACGGCCGATACGGCACAATCCATCTAAATCTCGATTTTTCCTGCAAAATAATTATCAAAATTTAGTTAATCCATCCACAATTAAAATATTCATAGAATTAATAATTAAAATTGATAAATCCGGAATTATGATTAAAAGTAGTCTAAAATGATGCATGCCATGATCAAATTACAGAAAAATTAACTAAAATAATAATCTAAAATATGTTATATTTTGCATGCATCAGCACCTAATCAGCAAAAAAGAGTCAAAGCCAAGGCTTATCAGATGGATTTTATTGCTACAAGAATTTGATGTGGAAATCAGGGATAAAAGAGGGACTGAGAACTTACTTGCTGACCATTTGTCAAGAATGGAAGGAATTCAGGAATCTCCATCACTCCCTATCAATGATTCATTTTTTGATGATTTTCTAATGGCC
The DNA here is from genome assembly GCA_030549335.1 of Pontederia crassipes. Taxonomy (NCBI): domain Eukaryota; kingdom Viridiplantae; phylum Streptophyta; class Magnoliopsida; order Commelinales; family Pontederiaceae; genus Pontederia; species Pontederia crassipes. The sequence continues at coordinate 20,949,127 of CM060195.1, read as the reverse complement.
ATATTAGTTGCCCCAACTCCTTGGTATGCTGATATTGTGAATTATTTGGCCTGTGGAATCATTCCACCTGAGTACTCCTACTAGCAGAAGAAGAAGTTCTTCCATGACATCAAAGACTACTATTGGGATGATCCATTTCTATTTAAGAAGTCTCCTGATGGCATGTTCAGAAGGTGTGTGCTAGAAGTTGAATCCCAAGCCATTTTGCATGAATGCCACTCATCTCCATATGGAGGACATGGTGCGACTCAGAAGACAGCTGCTAAGGTCTTCCAATCTGGCTTCTATTGGCCTTCTCTATTCAAAGATGCTCACATGTATGTCAAGGGCCGTGATGTGTGCCAAAGAGCAAGGTCTATATCCAGAAGAAATGAAATGCCACAATAGGGAATTCTAGAAGTGGAAATTTTTTATGTTTGGGGCATTGAAAATTTTTATGTTTGGGGCATTGATTACATGGACCCCTTCCCTACTTCATTTGGATATAAATTTATATTGTTGGTTGTTGATTATGTGTCTGATCACTAGCTGATCATAGTATGTTTTTAACCCATTTTCTATTCAAATCATACATATTGAGCCCCTATTTTGCATAACTTTTGGTCAATTATGTTTGAAATGCATGAATTGTGATAACTAGTTGATATTCCTCATTTTATACCTAATTCCATGTGCATAGAGGTTCTGAAATGATAAAATTCATAAATAATTCAATTCTATGCCAAGTTATCATTTTTAGGACAAGTTATCATTCCAATATGTCAAGTTATCATTATTTTGAATAAACTAATTTTCAATGATTTTCTTGCCCTAAATCCATTATTATCATGTATGAATCATATTTGGATGGTCATATCTCAACTTGTGCAAAGTTTTAAGTCCATTTGAACAAGTTATCATTTTTTCCATTGCCAAGTTATCATTAAAGGGCAAAACTATCATTTCGACATGCAAAGCTGTCAATTCTGCACCAAGGCATTAAGCAATCATTATATTATTGTCCTAACTCATTGCTAGTCAAATTTGACCACATTTGGATAACCACAACCAAAGTTATGACAAGTTATTATTTTTAAGGCATTTAAGTTATCGTTTTGGCACCTAAGTTATCATTCTTATGAAATCTTATTCATGTTTGATTTCTGATTTCACTCACTTGCCACCCTAATCCCTTTGATGCCTTCAATGCTTTGAACCACTCATATTTGGACATTTTCCATCAATTATGCAAAGTTATCATTCCGGGGGTTCAAGTCATTAGTCTTATGAAATGATATTCATGTTTGATAGTTGAGCTCATCCAACTGCTGTCCAATTTCAGACTTGACTCCATTCTTAATTGAATATTTAGATACTTGTTGTTCTGAATCACTCACATTTGGACAATTATGAAAAATTGATGCAAGTTATAAATCCTGGCATATAGTTATCACTTTTGCATATTAACTTTACTTGTGCATAACACCAATTTATATTTAACAGGAAAGTTGATTCTATCAGTCCTCTTAATCCCTATTTGTCTAAATCTTATTTGTGGACCTTGATACTTGCTGTTTTGTGTCTTCTAGCAAGGAACACAGGCTGCCAAAAGCAGGAAAAAAATGGGGGGGACCACTCCTAAAGCTGTCCAAAAGCTGCTGCCCTGCTGATATTTTTTTGGTTTAGATACACGGCACAATCAAGGAAAAGGGAACATTCTAATCTGCATCCAAGGGTGTAAGAAGACCATATAAATGTTGGAAAAACCCTGGAGGAAGAGGGTAGGTCGGCCATTGCAAACCAGGAGGGTTTTGGAGCAAGAGGAAGTAAAGAAGAGGAGCTGGCTTGCTGTTGGACTACTGAAATCCTGTGGAGAAGCTTTAAAAATCAGGATGATTTGTATCTGTTCTTCGTTCTATTTTGTATCTGAGTTTGTGATTATGAGGAGCTAAACTCCATGTCTCCTAGGATAGGGTAGTAGTCTAAGTTAATTTTGGATGGATATGGATAGAAATTAATCCTACACTATTATCACTTCTAATTTTCAGATTTCTGCATTGTTATGAATCTGTTCTTGCCATTGTTAGATCTCATTATAATCTATAACTGAGAAGTTATCATTTGATCTAACCTTTATTCAGAAATGAATTAGGAATCAATGCCAAGTTACTGGATTCCATTTGATTGAAAATCTGATTTCTGATTTTCTGAAATCTGTTCTTTCTGGTTTCTGATTTCTGTGAACTGTTTGAATCTGATTTGCCATTGGGGATTTGATTAATTGAGAAACTGAGAGGTTGATATTGGTCCAAGTCTTGTTCAGAATTGAATCAAGATACTTTGGCATTTTATGATTCAAACATGTCCTCAAAGTTTGATTTCTGAAATTATATTCCTGAAATCTATTTTCTGAAATTTATTGAAATCTGATTTGCTAATTGAATCTTCAATTTCATTTAATCACTGAAAGGTGAACCCTAAGGATTTCTTATTGTCCAGAGATGGATCAATAAGCACTTAGCAAATCCAGTATTCAATTGAGAAGCATTGCTGATTTTCTTGCTGTTTTCCAAATTTGATTTCTGAAATTTATCTTGCTGAATTTTGATTTCTGACTTTTTGGGAATCCGATTGCCATTGTTAAGCCCTACTTTAATCCATCATTGAGAGATGATTTTAAGGCCTTCCTTGAGATTCAGAGATGAGCCAAGGAGCAATGTCAACTTCTGATTTCCCAAACTTATGTTAGGTGCTGATTTCTATCCAATTCTTTAATGGAAATGTGGATTTCATTTGAATTTGCAGCTGAGAAGTTGATTTTAAATCCTCTTGTAGTTTAAAGATAAACCAAGGAGCATTTGCATGAATATTGGATTGATTTCATCCCTGTTTAGTGGCTTGAAGCATTCTTTTCATTTTCAAAGTGCAATCTAGAAGTTATCATTTCATATTTTATTGAAATTGCCCAAAAATCAGCAAGTGCATTGAGTTGAATTTAATGATAACTTGGTTTTCAGTGAGGATCCTTTTCTAATTCAACTTGGCTAACAATCATATGATAATATATTGTTTAGCTGTGATCTAATTAAGCTGTGAAAATAGCCATTTTAAAGGTTGAATTGGATTTGACTAAAAAATGATAACTTATTCCATTCCATCCATAATTAAGTTAGATGAACCCCAACTCCTAGGAGAACCTTCCTCATTGATAGTTAAACATTTCTAGACTTTATTCTAGCATTTATATCTCAGTTTTGATAAGTTTCCAAAATCCAAAAATTTAGTTATCATTTCACTTTCTATAAAAAAATCTGTTTTCACTTTCCTTGGAAAATCTGTTTTTGGCCATTAAAGTAGAACTAATCTAGATTATTTTAGGGTGTCTTAGACTTCAAATTCTTGTGGATACGACAACCTGAGTCTACTACAACTTACCTGTGCACTTGCAGCTAGTGAGTTGGGAGACCAAAAATTGAAAAATTGACTCCTTTTTATTAATTTCAGCAAGTTATCACTACTCAATCCCAAATATCACTATCAAATTTTTGGCGCCGTTGTCGGAGATTTGAGGTCAATTAGGCTAACTTAGATAGTTTGGATTAGTTTTAGGTTATTTTTTAGTTTATTTGTTAGGCCAATTTTCAGTTTTTGCAAGTTATCATTTTTAACTTTTCACTTCTGTCTAGTTTTTATTTCTTTCTTGAATTTGATACTTCTGAATCTCTTTATGCAGGACTTGGACCATCAAGAAGAACATTACCAATCAGATCCTAAACCTGAAAGAAGATTTCTAAGAAGAAGGCTTGAGGCAAGGAGAAGGATATTTGAAGAAGAAGAGGAAGAGGCATACAACCCTGAATTTGAAGAAGTTGTGAATCAAAATATGGCAGCTCCTAGGACTCTTAGGGACTGTTATTCACCAAGTAATGTCAGGAATCAGCAAGGGGGAGGAGCCTTAGCACCTGTGGCAAACTTTGAGGTTAATCCAGCCTTAATTTCAATGATTAGGCAGTCAATTTTTTGGACTTGGGACTGAAGATCCAGCTTGTCATTTGGATAATTTCAAGGAGATGTGCAGCACTGTAAACTTCAACAACATCGCCATGAATGCAGTATATATGAGATTGTTTCCCTTCTCACTCAAGGACAAGGCCAAGACATGGTATAAATGATTGAATCCTGAAGAGGTAGCCACTTGGGAATCAATTGTTCAATTGTTCCTTTCAGAATTCTTTCCTCCTTCAAAAACTGATAACTTCAGGAATCAAATAGTGAGGTTCTATTAGTTGGACCAAGAAAACATTTGTGAGGCTTGGCAAAGGCTTCAAGGATTATTAAGGGCATGTCCCCACCATGGATTTGAAAAGTGACAATTAGTCAACTATTTTCATAAGGGATTGAACTACCCTAGCAAGGTGGCCTTAGACACTGCAGCAGGAGGTATCTTTGCATCCAAGAATATAGATGAGGCCTACCAACTGATAGAGAACATTGCAAAGAACCATCACTTCCTCACACATGATAGGACCAGAAGGCCTCCTATGGATAATTCAGTGAACCAATTGTCATCCCAATTTGAAGAAGTGTTGTACAAGACTTTGGAGAGATTGAACTTGACTCCCAATGGCAATAGGGTTTCTAATCCTGAAACCAGGTGCTGTGTGTGTGATAATCAAGGCCATGTGTCAGAAAATTGCAACTTAATTACGCAACAAGTGGAGCAAACAGTGGATCAAATCAATGTTGTAGGCAATTATGGAATTAAACCTCCTGCTGAGTTCTACACCCCAGAAAATAGGAACCATCCATACTTTTCTTACAAGACCAATCAATATCAAGGGGCTCCTATGCAGAATTCAAATTGGCAACCCAAAGTCCTGCCAAGAAATCAGCCACCACCTTATGGGAATCAAGGCCAAAATGCCCCAATTAAGAGGAATCCATATGAGCCACCATCTCAAGTCCAACCACCGCAATTCCAAAATGAAATGAAGGAGATGCCTCAACAAATTCTGAAGAAACAGGACAGCCAAGGAGAGGAGATATTGAAAATTAATTCAAGATTGGATGCCATGAATGCAAATCAGAAATTGTTAGAAAGCCAAATTGCTCAACAGGCTAGTACATCCACTAGACCTCCCTTATTCTTTCCTGGACAGCCAGAAGTGAATCCAAAGGAGCAAGCAAAGGCAATTCAACTAAGGAGTGGAAGGCTAGTGGAAGAGCCAATGCAAAATGTAGAAGCCAATCCAACTCAAGAGAGTCCAAACTCCAAGAATGTGGAAGGCAATTCAGCGAAGGAAAGCTCCTGTCCAGAACCTAAAGAAAAGGGAATTGAATAGGCTGCTGTGAGGAATCAGAAAAGGAACTTTCAAAATGAAGCCAATGGAAGGATTTTTGACAAAGTGCCTTTCACTCAAAGATTAGTAAAGGCCAAGCAAGATCAGCAATATGGAAGGTTTTTAGAGATCTTGAAGAAGCTACACATCAATGTGCCATTTGTTGAAGCCATTCAAGAGATGCCTTGATATGCAAAATTTTTTAAGAAAATCCTAACCAAGAAAAGGAGAATTGTGGAATGTGAGACCATTGCATTAACTGAGGAGGCTTCTACAATAATTCAAAATAAGCTACCTCCAAAGTTAAAGGATTCAGGGAGTTTCTCCATTCCATGTGAGATAGGAAATAGAAAAATTCAAAGGGCCATGTGTGACTTGGGTGCTTCTGTAAGTGTTATACCCTTGTCTCTATGCAGAAAACTTGAAGTAGGAGATATGAAGCCCACCAACATGTCTCTACAGCTGGCTGATAGGTCCATCAAATATCCCCATGGAATCATTGAAGACATACCCCTAGAAAAATCTATATATACCAGTGGACTTTGTGGTTTTGGATATGGATGAGGATTTGAATACACCCATATTGCTTGGAAGACCCTTTCTTGCCACTGCTGGAGCTGTCATTGATGTTAAGGAGGGGAGATTGACCTTCCAAATTGGTGAAGACAAAATAGAGTTCAACCTTGCACAAGTTATCAGCAGGCCAGCTTGTCAACAAGATGATTTTGGGGATGGACAGATTGATCAAATTGTGGAGCAAGCCTCAGCAATAATACCCATTGAAGATCCATTGCAAAGGTACCTTATGTTTGATCATTTGAAGGAATTGGAAGATCCAAAGGCTGCAACATACCAATCAGCATTGAATCTGTCCAAATCAGTGGAAAATTCAGAAAATCAGCACCATGTTCAGGAAATTATCACTGCTGAACTCCAAGGAACTCAGGCCAATTCTTCCAAATTGGAACTCAAGCCTCTCCCCAACAACCTAAAGTATGAATTCTTGAGGAGAATTCAACATTTCCAGTTATCATCAATGCAAACTTGCCCAAGAATCAAGTTGAAGAGCTACTGAAAAAATTAAGGTTGTACAAGGAGGTAATTGGCTATTCCATTGATGATATTAAGGGTATTAATCCCTCAATTTGCATGCATAGGATCCCTATAGAGGACAGCTACAAGCCCTCCATTGAATGTCAAAGGAGACTCAACCCAACCATGAAGGAAGTGGTAAAGAAAGAAGTATTGAAGTTGCTGAATGCAGGAATCATATACTCCATTTCATATAGTGAGTGGGTCAGCCCAGTGCAGGTTGTGCCAAAGAAGGGAGGAGTTACAGTGGTGAAGTCAGATTCAAATGAATTGATATCCACAAGGACCATTACAGGTTGGAGGATGTGCATTGACTTCAGGAAGTTAAACAAAACCACAAAAAAGGACCATTTCCCATTGCCATTCATTGATCAGATGTTGGAGAGGTTGGCTAGACATTCACACTTTTGATATCTAGATGGGTACTCAGGCTTCTTGCAAATTCCAATTCACCCTCAAGATCAACACAAGACTACATTCACTTGTCCATATGGGACTTTTGCCTATAGGAGAATGCCATTTGGCTTATGCAATGCACCTGCCACCTTTCAAAGGTGTATGATGTCTATCTTTTCAGACTTCATTGAAGAAATTATGGAGGTCTTCATGGATGACTTTTTAGTATATGGAGATTCATTTGATTCTTGCCTAGAAAATTTGACCAAGGTGTTGCAAAGATGTAGAGAGTCTAACTTGATCCTCAATTGGGAGAAATGCCATTTTATGGTCCAAGAAGGGGTTGTCTTAGGACATGTGGTCTCAAGTAAAGGAATTGAAGTGGATAAGGCCAAAATTGAAGTAATTGAGAAGTTGCCACCCCCTACAAATGTGAAGGCAATAAGAAGCTTCTTGGGGCATGCAGGATTCTACAGAAGGTTCATAAAAAACTTCTCAATGATAACCAGGCCTCTTACCAAGCTCCTAGCAAAAGATGCTGAGTTTAATTTTGATGAAGAGTGCATGAAGGCCTTCAAACAGCTGAAAGAGGCACTTATTTCAGCTCCTATAGTCCAGCCACCTGATTGGTCTCTTCCCTTTGAAATAATGTGTGATGCCTCTGATCAAGCAGTAGGGGCAGTTTTGGGGTAAACCAAGGATAGAAAGCACTATGTCATATGCTATGCCAGCAAGACTTTAGATGAGGCTCAAGTCAACTATGCCACAACTGAAAAGGAGCTACTTGATGTTGTGTATGCATTTGATAAATTCAGACCTTACTTGGTGGGATCCAAAGTAATTATATTCACAGATCACCAAGCAGTGAGGCACTTGATCAACAAGAAGAAATCCAAGCCAAGGCTCATTAGATGAATCCTATTGTTGCATGAGTTTGATCTTGAAATCAAGGACAAAAGAGGGAGTGAGAACCCAGTTGCTGACCACCTGTCAAGGATGGAAGGAATTCAAGAGTCCTCAACACTTCCTATCAATGATGCCTTCCTTGATGACATCCTGATGGCAATATTAAGTAATCAAACTCCCTGGTATGCAGACATTATGAATTACTTGGCATGTGGAATCATTCCTTCTGACTTCTCCTATCAACAGAAGAAAAAGTTCTTCCATGATTTGAAGGACTTCTATTGGGATGATCCACTCCTATTCAAGAAGTCCCCTGATGGCATTTTTAGGAGGTGTATATCAGAAGCTGAATTCCAATCAATTTTGTATGAATGCCACTCATCTCCATATGGTGGACATGGAGGTACTCAGAAGACTGTTGCCAAGGTTCTACAATCTGGTTTTTATTGGCCTTCCTTGTTCAAAGATGCTTATTTGTATGTGAAGAGTTGTGATGAATGTCAAAGGGCAGGTTCTATTTCAAGGAGGAATGAAATGCCTCAGAATGGGATTTTAGAGGTTGAAATCTTTGATGTGTGGGGCATTGCCTATATGGGCCCATTTCCTAGTTCTTGTGGATTCAAATTTATATTATTGGCTGTGGATTATGTGTCTAAATGGATAGAAGCAATTCCAACCATTGTTGCTGATTCCAAGGCTGTCATCAAATTGTTCAAGGAGATAATCTTCCCAAGGTTTGGAATCCCAAGGGTAGTTATAAGTGATGGAGGGAGCCATTTCATTGAAAAGTATTTTGAGAACCTCCTAAACAAGTATGGAGTTAAGCATAAGGTCTCCACTGCCTACCATCCTCAAACAAATGGCCAAGCAGAAATTTCAAATAGGGAAATCAAGGCAATATTGGAGAAAACAATATCATTGACAAGAAAAGATTGGAGTTTGAAGTTGAATGAGGCACTTTGGGCATACAGGACAGCCTATAAAACCCCTATAGGAACTTCTCCTTATAAATTTGTTTATGAAAAAACTTGCCACCTACTAATTGAGTTGAAGCATAAAGCATATTGAGCAGTGAAAGCACTCAATTTTGATATGCAAGCATGTGGACAGAAAAGGCTTCTTCAAATTGATGAGTTGGAAGAGATTAGGCTTAATGCCTATCATAATTCAGAATTCTACAAAGAGAGGACCAAGAGATGGCATGATGGCAGGATTCTAAAGAAGGATTTCAAGGTTGGGGAGCTTGTGTTGCTTTTCAATTCAAGGCTCAAAATTTTTCCTGGAAAGTTGAAATCAAGGTGGAGTGGACCCTTCAAAGTCCACAAAGTTTATCCATATGGTGCTATAGACCTTCTGAATGATAAAGATGATATATTTAAGGTCAATGGACAGAGGTTGAAGTTGTACAACCCCACAACCATGGATTCAGCAAAGGAGGTGCTGAATTTGGAAGATTTGCCTAGCTGAATTCAAGGAGAAAGATGTCCAGCCTAAGACATTAAAGCAGGGCACTTCTTGGGAGGTAACCCAAGTCATTACACTTAACTTTTCTGTTTTGCAGGAATAAAGAAGGGAGGAATCAGATCCATCACAAATTGATAAGAAGGGAGTACCCCTACCCTCATTTTTCATTTTTCTCACTGAAATCCCAATGATAACTGATATAATCTTTTCTCTCATGCTGAAACCATCATATTATTATCTGAATCATAATGCATATCAGTTATCCCGATCCACCTTAGCTAAATTTTAGTGCAAATTTAGTGAACCCCATTACCTTGTTGAATTGAACATCTAAAAATCTGATATTGCATGCCCAACTGATTTCTTTTGTTTCTCTGCAGGGATTAGATGAAATTCATGAAGAATGGAGATGCAAGACCCATTGGAAGGGAGCAAATGCAAAATTCCTTATACCCTCCCAACCCTCTCCCTTGCCTTAAATTTCCAACACTAGGGACAGTGTTGAGAATAAGCTTGGGGGAGGAAACCTGGTGCTTTTCTAACCTTTATACCATGTTTTTAAATGATTTTAATGTCCATATATTATTTATCACCAGGTTATCAGTAGGTTTTGTAAGTTATCACTAGTTATCACTCGGTTATCAATTTTTGGGCTCAACTCAATTCTGAATTTATTTGAATTCTAAAATGGGATAAAATGAGTAAAATACTTCATTATGACAGTTGGTACACTCCAATACCAAGTGGCCAATTTGGCCATTAGTCTTGTTGCTTCAATTTTCAGCTGAAAATTTTCCTCTTTGTGGGTCACACTAGCTGATACTTATGGATTGAATTAGTAATATCAGATGTCTAGAAGGGAGTCAAGACTCTTGCTGCCATGTTAAATAGGAAAACTTGACTTTTTGGACAAAAGGATCTAAACTATACTTGAGTTTGAACTATTGCTCACTTCATGAACAGGATAGAAAAAATGAGAAAAAAGGAAAAGTAAAAAGTTGCATGCATGCATAGAAAAAAGGAAGAGAGCAAAACTTCCAAAGGAATCTTTCTTCAATGCAAAAAGAAAAAAAAAATTTAGGAGAGTAAAACTTCCAAAGGAATCTTTCCTAAAGAAATCATTAATAAAAATCAGGTGCTAAACCTATTTATTTGCATTTCATGAATAAAGGTCAGGTGTTAAACCTGTTTAAGCAATGAAAATCTATTCATGAAGGGATTTGTAGTTCAACCTTGTAGTAAAGTTGACAATTCCTAAGATTCAAACATGTTATTGCTAGTACTTCTTCCATGGCTTAAATTTGCTTTAGCCTCTGTGATTCCCTAGCTAGAAAATTGAGTTTTTGGAAAGAATAAAGTTTGGCAAAGTGGGAAACTCATTGGATTTAATTCAGCTGACTTTTACTTCATTTGTGGACTTTTAATTAAAGTTTGTCCTTAATTTCTGAATGTTTTGCTTGAGGACAAGCAAAAGGCTAAGCTTGGGGGAGTTTGATCACTAGCTGATCATAGTATGTTTTTAACCCATTTTCTATTCAAATCATACATAACGAGCCCCTATTTTGCATAACTTTTGGCCAATTATGTTTGAAATGCATGGATTGTGATAACTAGTTGATATTCCTCATTTTATACCTAATTCCATGTGCATAGAGGTTCTGAAATGCTAAAATCCATAAATAATTCAATTCTATGCCAAGTTATCATTTTTAGGACAAGTTATCACTCCAATATGTCAAGTTATCATTACTTTGAGTAAACTGATTTTCAATAATTTTCTTGCCCTAAATCCATTATTATCATGTATGAATCATATTTGGATGGTCATATCTCAACTTGTGCAAAGTTTCAAGTCCATTTGAACAAGTTATCATTTTTTCCATTGCCAAGTTATCGTTAAAGGGCAAAACTATCATTTCGACATGCAAAGCTATCAATTCTGCACCAAGGCATTAAGCAATCATTATATTATTGTCCTAACTCATTGCTGTTCAAATTTGACCACATTTGGATAACCACAACCAAAGTTATGACAAGTTATCATTTTTAAGGCATTTAAGTTATCGTTTTGGCACCTAAGTTATCATTCTTATGAAATCTTATTCATATTTGATTTCTGATTTCACTCACTTGCCACCCTAATCCCTTTGATGCCTTCAATGCTTTGAACCACTCATATTTGGACATTTTCCATCAATTATGCAAAGTTATCATTCCGGGGGTTCAAGTCATTAGTCTTATGAAATGATATTCATGTTTGATAGTTGAGCTCATCCAACTACTGTCCAATTCCAGACTTGACTCCATTCTTAATTGAATATTTAGATACTTGATGTTCTGAATCACTCACATTTGGACAATTATGAAAAATTGATGCAAGTTATAAATCCGGGCATATAGTTATCACTTTTGCATATTAACTTTACTTGTGCTTAACACCAATTTATATTTAACAGGAAAGTTGATTCTATCAGTCCTCTTAATCCCTATTTGTCTAAATCTTATTTGTGGACCTTGATACTTGCTATTTCGTGTCTTCTAGCAGGGAACACAGGCTGCCAAAAGCTGGAAAAAAATGGGGGGGACCACTCCTAAAGCTGTCCAAAAGCTGCTGCCCTGCTGATATTTTTTTGGTTTAGACACATGGCACAATCAAGGAGAAGGGAACATTCTAATCTGCATCCAAGGGTGTAGGAAAACCATGTAAAAGCTGGAAAAACCCTGGAGGAAGAGGGTAGGTCGGCCATTGCAAACCAAGAGGGTTTTGGAGCAAGAGGAAGTAAAGAAGAGGAGCTGGCTTGCTGCTAGATTGCTGGACTGCTGAAATCCTGTGGAGAAGCTTTAAAAATCAGGATGATTTGTATCTGTTCTCCATTCTATTTTGTATCTGAGTTTGTGATTATGAGGAGCTAAACTCCATGTCTCCTAGGATAGGGTAGTAGTCTAAGTTAATTTTGGATGGATATGAATAGAAATTAATCCTACACTATTATCACTTCTAATTTTTAGATTTCTGCATTGTTATGAATCTATTCTTGCCATTGTTAGATCTCATTGTAATCTATAACTGAGAAGTTATCATTTGATCTAACCTTTATTCAGAAATGAATTAGGAATCAATGCCAAGTTACTGGATTCCATTTGATTGAAAATCTGATTTCTGATTTTCTGAAATCTGTTCTTTCTGGTTTCTGATTTTTGTGAACTGTTTGAATCTGATTTGCCATTGGGGATTTGATTAATTGAGAAACTGAGAGGTTGATATTGGTCCAAGTCTTGTTCAGAATTGAATCAAGATACTTTGGCATTTTATGATTCGAACCTGTCCTCAAATTATGATTTCTGAAATTATATTCCTGAAATCTGTTTTCTGAAATTTATTGGAATCTGATTTGCTAATTGAATCTCCAATTTCATTTAATCACTGAAAGGTGAACCCTAAGGATTTCTTATTGTCCGGAGATGGATCAATAAGCACTTAGCAAATCCAAAATTCAATTGAGAAGCATTGCTGATTTCCTTGCTGTTTTTCAAATCTGATTTCTGAAATTTATCTTGCTGAATTCTGATTTCTGACTTTTTGGAAATTTGATTGTCATTGTTAAGCCCTACTTAAATCCACCATTGAGAGATGGTTTTAAGGCCTTCCTTGAAATTCAGAGATGAGCCAAGGAGCAATGACAACTTTTGATTTCCCAAACTTATGTTAGGTGCTGATTTCTATCCAATTCATTAATGGAAATGTGGATTTCATTTGAATTTGCAGTTGAAAAGTTGATTTTAAATCCTCTTGTAGTTTAGAGATAAACCAAGGAGCATTTGCATGAATATTGGATTGATTTCATCCATGTTTAGTTGCTTGAAGCATTCTTTTCATTTTGAAGGTGCAATCTAGAAGTTATCATTTCATATTTTATTGAAATTGCCCAAAAATCAGCAAGTGCATTGCGTTGAATTTAATGATAACTTGGTTTTCCGTGAGGATCCTTTTCTAATTTAACTTGGCTAACAATCATATGACAATATATTGTTTAGCTGTGATCTAATTGAGCTGTGAAAATAGCCATTTTAAAGGTTGAATTGGATTTGACTAAAAAATGATAACTTGTTCCATTCCATCCATAATTAAGTTAGATGAACTCCAACTCCTAGGAGAACCTTCCTCATTGATAGTTAAACCTTTCTAGACTTTAATCTAGCATTTATATCTCAGTTTTGATAAGTTTTCAAAACCCAAAAATTCAGTTATCATTTCACTTTCTATAAAAAAATATGTTTTCACTTTCCTTTGAAAATCTATTTTTGGCCATTAAAGTAGAACTAATCTAGATTGTTTTAGGGTGTCTTAGACTTCAAATTCTTGTGGATACAACAACCTGAGTCTACTACAACTTATCTGTGCACTTGCAGCTAGTGAGTTGGGAGACCAAAAATTGAAAAATTAACCCGTTTTTATTAATTTCAGCAAGTTATCACTACTCAATCCCAAATATCACTATCAGTGTCCAAGTGGATAGAGGTCATTCCAACAGTAGCTGCTGACTCCAAGGCTGTCATCAAGATATTCAAGGATATAATTTTTCCAAGATTTGGAGTGCCAAGGGTGGTTATCAGTGATGGAGGCAGCCACTTCATAGAAAGATGTTTTGAGAACATCGTAAGCAAATAAGGAGTTAAGCACAAGATTCCAACAGCCTACTATCCTTAAACAAATGGCCAAGCTGAAATAACAAATAGGGATATTAAGGCCATTTTGGAGAAGATGGTTTCATTAAGTAGAAAGGATTGGAGCAGGAAATTAAATGATGCACTTTGGGCCTATAGGACAGCCTATAAATCTCCAATTGGTATCTCTCCTTACAAATTGGTCTATGGTAAGACTTGCCACTTGCCAATTGAACTCAAGCACAAAGCTTATTGGGCTGTCAAGGCACTAAATTTTGATATGCAATCTTGTGGACAGAAAAGGCTATTGCAAATTGATGAAATGGATGAGATTAGGCTCAATGCCTACCATAATTTTGAATTCTACAAGGAAAGGACAAAGAGGTGGATGACAGCAGGATTTTGAAGAAGGAATTCCAAGTTGGAGACATTGTATTGCTGTATAATTCAAGGCTAAAGTTATTTCCTGGAAAATTGAAGTCCAGGTGGAGTGGACCCTTCAAAATCCACAAAGTTTACCCTTTTGGAGCTGTGGACCTTGTCAATGACAATGCTAACATATTCAAGGTTAATGGACAAAGATAGAAGTTATACAACCCCACAGCAATGAATTCAACTAAGGAAGTGTTGATATTGCAAGATCCCCCACAATTACATAGTTGAATCCTGGTGAAACAATGTCTAGCCTAAGACATTAAAGTAGGGCACTTCTTGGGAGGTAACCCAAGCTATTTTATACCTAATTTTCTCTATTTTGTAGGAATAAAATCATGGAAGAATAAGATCTATCCATAAATTTTCAATTAGGGAGTACTCTTACACTCAATTTTGATTTTCTCACTGAAATACCAATGATAACTGATATTATCTTCTGCTTCATGCTACAATTATCATATTGACATCTGAATTATCATTCATATCAGTTATCCACATCTACCATTGCTGAATTTTAGTGCATTTCAGTGCATTATTAAATTGTGCATTCAAAAAATTTGATATTGCATATTTCATTGATATTCCTCTACTTCTTTGCAGAATTCGTTGCAAACCATGAAGTATGGATCACCCAAAGCCCCTGGTTGAGATGCAGGAACCATAGGAATGAATAAGCTTGGGGGAGGAAACCTGGTCTTTAATTTCATACCCTCCCAACCGTCTTCCTTGTCTTTAATTTTCACCACTGAGGACAGTGCTGAGAATAAGCTTGGGAGAGGAAACCTGGTGCTTTTCTAAACTTTACATCATGTTTTTAATCCATTTTAATGCTCATATCATCATTTATCACCAGGTTATCACTATTTTGACCAAGTTATCATTAGTTTCATCCGGTTATCACAAGTTATCACTAGTTATCACTAAAGTGGGCCAACTCAATTCTTGCCTTTATTTTAAGCCTTTATTTTAACTCCAAAATGGGTGAAATCCTCTAATATGACAGTAGTACACTTCAATACCAAGTGGTCAAATTTGGCCATAGTCTTTTTGCTTTAATCAGCTTATTTATTCAGGTGAATTTGAATCAAATTCCAGCTGAAAAAAAAATTTCTTTTTGTGGGTAACACTAGCTGACATTCATGGATTGAATTGACAATATAAGATGTCTAGAAGGGAGTCAATGCTCTTGCTGCCATGTTAAATAGGAAAACTTGACTCTTTGGACTAAGGGATCTAAACCTTACTTGAGTTTGAACTATTGCTCACTTCATGAACAGAATAGAAAAAATGAGAAAAAGAAAAAGTGAAAAGTTACATTTTTGCATTGCATGCATGCATCAATAAAGAGAGTGAAATTCCAAAAAAGAACCTCTCCTGAATAAAGCCAGAATTTTTATCCTATGACCAGCATGAATAAAAATTAGGTCTCAACCTATTTATTGTATTTTCATGAATAAAAGTCAGGTTTTAAACCTGTTTAAGCAGTGAAAAATCTGTTCATGAGGAGTTTGTAGTTCAACCTTTTAGTAAAGTTGACAATTCCTAAAATTCAAATTTGTTACTGCTAGTACTTCTTTCATGGCTTAAATTTGCTTTAGCCTTTGTGATTCCTTAGCTAGAAATTGAGTTTTGGAAATAATGGGGTGTTGGCAAAGTGGGAAACTCATTGGACTGTAAGCAGCTGGATTTTAATTCATTTGTGAACTGTTTAATTCAAGTTTGTTCTTAATATCTGAATGCTTTGCTTGAGGAAAAGCAAAAGGCTAAGTTTGGGGGAGTTTGATCACTAGCTGATCATATTAGGTTTTTATTCCATTTTCTATTCATTTCACCCATATCAAGCCCTCATTTTGCCTTACTTTTGGCCAATTATGCATAGAATGCAATGGATTGTGATAACCAGCTGACCATCCTCATTTTGTATTCAATTCCATATGCATAGAGGTTTTGAATTGCTAAAATCCATAAAGTTATCAATTCTAAGCCAAGTTATCATTTTTGGACAAGTTATCATTCCAATGTGCAAAGTTATCATTTTACTAATTGAGCTTATTTCTAGTAGTTATCTTGCCCTAAATCCCTTGCCATTAAGAATTAATCATATTTGGATGATCATGATTCAATTTATGCAAAGTTATCATCCCATTTCAAAAGTTATCATTCTTGGTGCCAAGTTACCATTTTGGGGGCAAAATTGTCATTTCGATGTGTAAGGTTATCATTTCTGCATAACATCATTAGGCAATTGTTAAATTACTGTCCTAACTCCTTGCTGCTCTGATTTGATCACATTTGGATAATCATTACAACAAAGTTATCATTTTATGGCACAAAGTTATCATTCTGAGGCTCAAGTTATCATTCCTATGAAATATTATCCACACTTGATAATTGACCTCATTTACTTGCTATCCTAATCCTTTTGATGTCTTCACTGCTCTGAATCACTCATATTTGGACAATTATGATGATATGGTACAAAGTTATCATTCCGGGCAATAAGTTATCATTAAACAAATAACGATTTCATTCATGCACAACACCAAATCTCATTTGACAATAGAGCTGATACTAGTTGGTGTCCTAATCCTTATTTTTTAAAATCCTATTCAAGGACTTTGATGTCTGCTATTTTGGCCTTTCTAGAAGGGAAAACAAGGCTGCACAAGCTGGAAAAGGAGGGGGGACCACTTGCTTTTTGCTGTCCAAAAAGTTGCTGCTCTACTGATATTTTTCTGGGCAAGACACATGTCACAATTAGGGAGTGATGGAACATTCTATCTGCATCCAAGGGTGATTAAGGGTCATATATAAGCTGAAGAACCTGGAGAAAAGAGGGGGGCCTCGATTGCAGGGTTTCAGCACCAGGAAGGAAGGAAGGAGGAGCTGAGAGGAAGGCTGCAACTCTGATTTCTATCGACAGATCTTGGTCCTTCTGATTTAAGAATGAATTGCCTTATTACTTCTTCCTGTTTTGCATCAAACCTTGTAATTATGATGAGCTAAATTTCAGCTCTCCTAGGATAGGGTAGTAGTCTAATACATGTTATGGATGGAGTTGAACAATATTGATTTCCCTTTCTGATATTGACACTGTTTTGATTTCTGAAAATCTGATTTCCGGAATTACTTTTGGAATCTGTTGTCATTGTCTAAAACCCTGATTTAATTAGCAACTGAAAGATTGATTTATGGTTTTAATCTTGTTCAGAAATGAATTAAGATACAATGGCATTTCTTTGATTTCAATCTGACATAGAGTATAAATTGAAAATATGATATCCTGATTTCCTTTGGAATCTATTTTTCCATTTGAACTCTGATTTCATGAGCAGTTGTGAGGGTGAACTATGGTCCTTCTTGAAGTTCAGAGATGAATCAAGAAGCATTAATGATCTGCTAGATTCCCTAGTGTGATAATATGCACCATGAACCCAATTAACATGTGATGTGGACCTCAATCCTATGTGCAGTCGAGAGACTAATTTTTGGTCTCCTTGATGTTTAGAAATAAACCAAGAAGCATTTGCATTAGCATTGGATTAACTACATTCCTATTTTGCTAATTGAGCTAATTGTTCCATCATTATACGTGTTATCAACATTTAGACCAAATTTAATCCCACTGAATTGACTAATTCTTATAAGTTCTTGTCAAAATCAGTAGGATATCAGAATCTGTACTCAAAGATAACTTAATATCAGGAAGGACTCTTCTCTTATTCAACTTAGCTGATCAACCATATGAAAATATGATAATTGGCTTGATTTAACTATGCTGTGATAACAGCCCTTTTTCAAGTTGAATTAGAATTGACTATATTGTTAAATTGTTCCATTCCATCCATACTTAAATTAGATGAATCCCAATTCCTAGGAGAACCTTCCCATTGATTGATAAACCCGTTTTAGTCCTTAGTTCAGTAATTAGATTTGAGTTCACTTCTGTTATCAAAACACCAAAAACAATTTTCTTTTTACCACCTTGAAAAATCTGTTTTCACTTTTCTTTAATTTCCTGATTTTGTCACTTAAGGTAGGTTTAATCTAGATTGTCTTAGGGAGTCATTGGCTACAAATCACAGTGGATATGACATTTGGGTTTATTACAATTGACATGTGCACTTGCAGTAGAGAGTGAGTTAGGGAGTTGATCCAATTATTGAAAATTCTCAATTCTGACCACAAAATCAGCAAGTTATCACTACTCCACTAAATTCACATCAGCTGCAGGTGACGACAGGGGGATAGACAAAGAAGGAGAGAAGAAGAACCGAAAGGAAATAGAGGTGAAGAGGCAAAGGAAAAGAGTCGGATATAAAAGGAGGAGAAACTGTAAGAGAGAGGAGGGGGGTCTTTCTGGAGAAAAAAAATTGGAGACGAAAGGAAAGAAAGAATTGAGAATATGAAAATAATGCCTTTGGCAATTTGTGGAGAAGTGTGTATTCTCCACATGACTTGTAATCAACCGGCCCTACCGAGGCCGAGAGGTGTTTTATTCATGTTCTTTGACTGCGTTTTATTTTGTTGCTGTCGAGCTTTTTGGTGTTTTGATGATATCGGTCTAGTCCTTATTTCATTGTCCGATTCTCTATCTTTTGGTTCTTTACATGGATTTGAGTTCATGAACTATCTTCCCCCTCACCCCTGACCATAGGGACGTTATAGGCTCCATCGCGATTGAACATAAAGAAATCAAGCCTCGGTGAAGATAGTTCCACGCGTGGTTTTCGTGTTTTCCATGTAGTTGTAAGCTAGGAGAAGTTTATGAACCATTCACTGCCTTGCACCCTTGATTGTAGAGTTGCTATAGGCTCCATCGCGACCGAACGTGGAGAAATCAAGCCCAAGGCAAGCAGTGGTTCATGGTGTTAGTTTTCGTAGAATCGGCAATAGAGCTCTTCATGGTGTGGTTTAGACGTTGTTCGCCCTTTGATACGTGACCTGAAAAAGTTGTGCGCACTCTAGATTTCAGGCAATAAATGACCGAATTGACTCAGAGATTTGGGTCTACCTTAAATGGTTTTAAAGGATGTTTGCATACTTCTATTTCACCATTGCTGCATTCGATTCTTTCTGAATTTTCTGGAAAGTTCGATCCCAAGCGGGATATTCTTCTATCCTCACTCAAGTCAGTGACCCGAGTAAGGTAGGCAAGAGATGAGTTTCTTCTAAAGGACTTCCAGTAAATCCTAGTTTGTATTTCCTGAATCAAATTTTTTCTCCTTCAAAACCGTCTAAGCTTTCTCGGAGACATTGATATCTTGCATTCTGCTCGGGAGGGTGGTCCCTATTCCACTAAGGCAAGTGTGAGCTGACCGTAGCCTCCTTGACTTAGGCGTATTTCTATTGAATGATCGATACTCAGTGGACACGAGACTTAAACTTGAATCCTATGGAAAGCTCAATTCGTAGTTCGACGTTAACATGCATTTTTTTACGAACTCTTTTCACACATGTAAACACAAGCATTCCACCAACACGAACATGTAGGTGCAAAAGTCGAGTGCCTTTGTTATCGAGATCAACCAAACGCACACATGAAAAGGGAACTCGGTTACTTCACCCATATCATGCCAAACTAAAGAACTTTGAATCCTACAACGAGAGCACCTCCCATAAGTCCTCAGCACGTGTTACGTGTTCTTGATTTATTGTCTCGCACCCTCCTTTAGTATTAACCATCGCCTTTGCAATACTTACCCTTTTACATTTCGAAAAATACAAAAACATTTAGTCTCTTTTTATGTTACATCGCCATCCATTTTCTCTAGATTTCAGCATTTACTTTTCTTACCAAATTCGCTCCGAAGGATTTTTCGAAGATTTTGCAGACATCACTTCCATGTGGATCGAACCTCAAGCACTACAATGATGCACTGTACGGATCGCATTTCGGTAGTGTAGAGAGATTATAAATTTTAAGACTTCATTCGTCATATTCCTCCGTATTCAAGGGTAATACGCCAGAGTATTGGGTAGACCTGTGTCATAAAGGCCTTTGCCTCCCCTTTCGTGCGATATTCTCTATACACACTTTATGTGAATCAAAAGTTATATATTCTGTGTATCCTTTAGAGTCTCAGGATGAAGGGAAGAACATTGTGGAGTATAGTGGTAAGTAGTTCTTGCAAAAAGTTTGAAGAAAATGGAATATTCTGTTCCCACATTTTACATATCCTTTATAAGAAAAGAGTGACAAAGCTGCCCGACCATTACATATCAAAAGTTATATATTCTGTGTATCCTTTAGAGTCACAGGATGAAGGGAAGAACGTTGTGGAGTATAGTGGTAAGTTGTTCTTGCAAAAAGTTTGAAGAAAATGGAATATTCTGTTCCCACATTTTACATATCCTTTATAAGAAAAGAGTGACAAAGCTGCCCGACCATTGCATACTTCATCGTTGGACAATAGACGCGAGATATTCTAAGGCGCGAAAAGCCCCTCAAAATGCATCTACCTCGAACAATATAACTCCCATGTAGAAGTGGGCTTAGCATAGTAATCTGCATAGGATTGGAGATTTAGGTTTGCTTTCATATGAACATCTACAATTTGGCATTGTATTAATAGATGATGTCATCAACAAGTTTTAAGCCTTTGAAGTTGTGCATATTGAAGTAACAGCAACTCAACCTATTATGAGTGATGTTCATGGGTCCTCAAATACCTTAAAATCTTCTCAATTTAATATACATGATCCAATTCGAGTAAAAGCAAAGGGTAGACAAAAAAATGTCAGGAAAATTAAATCTAAAATTCAAACTAATATGTCTTAAAAAGAGACTACAAAAAGAAGTTGTGTTGTATGCGGAAAGAATGGACATGACAAAGGAAATTGTCCCGTCTTCAAGGTAAAAAAAATAAATCTGTGTTAAAATTAATCAAGGTAAAAAACTCTTAACTGTTTAATTTTGTTTCCAACAATAGGGCCATGAGGTAAAAGAAGGTGAAAACTTTAAGAAGTGAAAGTCAAATTACTCATCCTATGCAAGGTGAAGTGTATCCCATGTGTTCTTCCATGTGCTTTTTATTTTTTCGTTTGAAAGTTACTTCTTTAGTTCTCTAATAAATCTTGTTTTTCTCATACCAGGTGGCGTTCTAATGGATTATAGCTGGTGTTGATGTCACAGGAATGGATGATGGAGAGCTCATAATCCTTGGCAAAGAAAAGATCTTAACAATGTTTTTATTCTTCAACCATGTTGTTAAAACATTGAACTATTATCATTTATGTTCTGAGAATCTGATGTATTTTTTTGTTATGGATATATTCTTCATACCTTATATCTGATGGTACATTTATGTGTCCGTATTTGATGTTTTTATGTTCTTGTCGTTATGATGCCCTTGTTTGTATTTCATATGCTAATTTTGTACTGAAATGTTCTATCTCAAGATGATGTGCAAATTCATGAAGAGTCATTGTGATGCTCTTGTTTGTATTTAATAGCATGAAATGCAAGGCAAAATGGTTTCTTACTAATTCGATCAGAATGAAATGCAAACCTGTTTAATTGTGTCAGTCTCACTAATTCGATCGAACGAACAGAATGGTTTCTCCGAGAGTGAGAAGATGAAAGGTTATACTTGTTTAATGGCAGGTTATATGCCAGATAAAAGGAACTGCAACCACTCTTGTGTGACATCAAAATGATAGATTATATGCCAGAATCACATCTGGATTATTTAGCATTCTGAACATAAAGGATAGTTAATGAATCCACTTTATTGTGAATAAGGCTGGGAGGTGGAAACACTATCGCTGTTCAAAGCAAAACATAAATCGATTCATAACATTTTTGAGTCACTTGAAAGGATAACATACAAAGTGATTGACTATTACATGTCTCCAGTACACAATGCTACCAAACTAACTACACATGACGAGTGTAACTATAATGATAAGAAATACAACTAATTTCCATATGAAGTTAACTTCATTCCTTGAGTCAACTCTAGCTATGTTCACAGCTTCAGTTCTAGCTAAATTTTGAGTTTCAAGTTCAGATGTGTCAACCTATGCAATAGTCCATTTATCCTTCGACCGATGTCCAAACTCTGGATCCAACCACTTAAAATAATCGCACGATCGACATTTCTGAAAAAAAGTAAACAATCAAATTACGCTTCAGTTAAATAATCCAGATAACTTTCAAAAACTCACCCCATAACGTTAACAATCATAAAATCTTCGTCCAGGATTTCTTTCAGTCCAAGAAGTTTTTATGGCTGCTTCTTCTTGACAATAGCATTTAGGAAAACTCATTTCCTAAGATTCTAACATAAGAAACAAAATCATAACTAACAATAGTCATATAATATGTTATAAATGAAGTAATCAATTATAAACATTTAGAAAAAATCAGGATGTTAAAATAAATGATCATAAGGAAACATAGATAAACATAAGTATCAAGATATCATAAGGAAACATAGATAAATAAAGACAAGGATGAATTACTACATGAACACATTATTAGCATAGCCAATTATATCTCACCAATCACCTTCACACAATGAATGAAAATAGGAAAATTGAATAGAAGAACATACGTCAATAACATTAACAAAGAGGAGACCGAATGGAGATGGAAACAAGCATCATGATCTGCAGGTGCTCCAATGCAGAGGCGAACAATAGTAGGGCAAATATTGGACAATCATGATCAGATGATTAGGGCAAAACTCAGGCAAAATGAGTAAGATGTAGTAGACCGATTGGGGGTATCAGCGGTTGGGGATGCAATCTCATAGAGGTGGAAGGAGCTCGCGGTGGTGAGGATGTCACGCTTATAGAGGACGGTCAGGGATACCTATGTCGTAAGCTCGGAGGGAAGGTGCAGGCGTGGTTCGTAGGGAAGAGGCAAAAGTAGGTGTCGTCTCTCATAGGGTAGAGCAGCCGTCGCTCGGACTCCGGCGCTCGCTCGCAAGCAGCCGCACGCGGGGTTGCTTGACCTCAATTAGGGTGTGCAAAGTGGCGAATAAAGGTCGGCCAGTATGAAGCAAAGATGATCTGTCGAGTTCGCCATAGTCGTAGTGCTCCAAATCTGATGATTAGGGCACCGGATCAACCTCCATCAGCAACCATCAGCGAATGGAACTTGAAGTCGTCAACCTCCACCAAAGAAAGACGCAGGCGTCACTCGTAGGGAAGAGGGAGTCGTAGCTCAGACTTTGGCGCTCACAGCCGCATGCAGGGGTACTCGACCACGATTAGGGCTTGCGAAGAGGCGAATGGAGGTCGGCCAGATAATGGAGTGAACCCCTAATCTCATTAACCCCCAATCTCCAGATCAGATCTGATCCGTCCATTAGATCGAACGGCTGTGATTTGGAGGTTGCACCATAGGGGGGTTACACCCCCATTATGTATGTATATATATATATGTAAGTATTTATGTTTATATATATCAATACATCTATAAATGTATATATGTATATATGTATATATGTATGTATGCGTGTATATTTATATGTATATTCATATATCTATGTATGTATATGTATATGTATATGTATATGTATATATGTATGTATATGTATGTATGTATGTATTTATGTATGTATGTATGTATGTATATATGTATGTATATGTATATTCCTTTACTTATACACATACATGTATCTTCTTATAATTCTATCAATACAATAATAATTAATATTAAATTTATTAATGAAATTTTAGTGTAGGAAGTAATGTGACAATGGAGCCGCATTAGCATCACATTAGCGGTGGACCCGATTCAGCACCACATTAGCATAATATTGGTGGCACATTGGATATTGTGCAACCCCTTTAGTGCCACAATGGTCGATCCTTCCACTTCATCATCGCATTGGCGGCGAAAAGTTCGCGACGCTAACTTTAAAAAAGGGCAACATCACATTAGTGTCACAACTACCCATGGCGCATCATGTTTAGCATGACAAATTGCCAACGCCACTACGACGTTGAAAATAGGCTCTCAAGTTAGTGTCGACTTGGCACCAACTTCCCTAAGGCGCTAACGTAGGCAACACAGCATTGCGAGTGTTTGACACTAACGGGGTACTAATATTTGTTGTGCATTTGCATGTTGGCCCATGCGTTTATAATGTCATGATAGCGTCGAGAAGGTGCTAACATGGCATTGCATTTTTTCAATGCTAAAGAGAGGCAAAAGCGAGACTACATGTGTCACATGTTTTCAAACGCTGAGGCGATGTTGTTGCATCACTAATGGCATCACCTATTTTGAGACGCTAATCTGCGTCACTATTACACAGATTTCTTGTAGTGTATTTAGCCATGCATATATTATACAAAGTAAAAGGTTCAAGTCTCACTACAACAAAAATCAAGATTAGTGACCATTGTTTAGGGAATAACCATAGTTTAGCTTCTAAAAATATTTATTAGGGACAAATTTTGATGTTGGTTCAGAAATCTTCAAGTTTCACATTGGTCCACGATGAATGCAATTTATAGAGACCACAGTAACATCGGTCATCAATAAATCCGACCTTCTAGGTTGCTCTCTCCTGCTTTCTTCAAAAGCCAAACACTAACATCTTGAATAGTTCCGACGCCCAAGAATTACTACAAAGTACTGACGATCTCCATGTTCTTCCTTCATCTCCTCCATACCCCTCTCTCACACACTCGTTCCTCCCTCTCATGCTCTCTTTTCTCTAATTTGACGTCTCAAACAAAGAAGGTGATTGCAAGTGCACATAGATTACAAATGATTTAATTATTGAACCATATATTTCAAATATCTGATTCAATCATTAGGATAATTTGAATACCCTTCGTTTTGTATTCGTAGAGTAATAATTCTATACTACAAATGTGTCTAAGGGCTCCTAAAGTCAGGGCAGCAAGCTCACTGTAGCAATGGGGAGGAAGATCTCCTTGCAAGCATGTAACGCCTCCGAAATCTAATCCATGCCACATATCGTGAATGGTTCCTGGAGTACGTCATGTGATGATAATACGATAGATGATATAATGACATAAAAATATAACTATGCATGAGCGCTGTAAAATATAAAATGTAATCCATAATCTTATAGTGAAAGCATAATATAATATGGTGATAACATGACGCATCAGTGCGGTAGGCCAAATAACAATAAGAGACTCGAAGTCCACAAGACATGACTTAATCTACAAGGTTCCTCCTCCATGAGGATATCAAACACAAGATAATAATAGTGGTTCACAATCATAAAGCTTGTGGGCTAATACATGACCATACACTACGATAGTATAAAAGCCCCAACATAAAGGACCACCACCATGTGTAACACCCCATCATGAGCTCGCCATCAGTCCACATTGCTCATCCATACCTAACGAACCCGGATGCCGAGAAGGCCCACCTCTCATTAGTTGTATGTAAGCATCATAAATAAAATGATAAAACATGATATAACAACATAATGAAAGCATGCCGATAAAACATCAATGGCAATTTCAATTTCATTTGTAACCATAAGTTTGATTGCATTTTCGATGATAAATCCCCAATATTGAAATCAATCAATGGTTAGTAGATAAATGATTGCATTAACAACTTAATATCCATAAATGATAACAATAATAATTTCTAGTCCTTTTCATGATTCAAGTGATCTTCTTACCGATTTTAGGGTTAGCACATGTTATCACTCAATATTAGTGAGTCATCCAACGAATTGTGGTACTTGATTGTCCTTGTCATCATAATGGCCGGTTAAGGCCGGGTCACACTTGTACCCAATTGACATCCCGAAAGCGTGCCAATCCGATTACCCGCGTTCGGGTCCGTTAACAATAAAAGTAAACCAATTCATTGAGGGCTAAGTTTAAACCAACAATGAGTCTGATTCAATACAATTATTCATTTTAATTCTATGGCTTAGCATACAAAAATGTAATCTAAGTGAGTCAATCAATAACATGACAAGCATTTCAACATAATCACATAGCATGGCATAGCATAACATGAACTAATTAACAATTTAATGTGGAGAAATTATGTATACTTTTTCCTTATGTTCGGCATGCATTTCCCTTATGTTTGGTTACATTTTCATGCGCAAACTCATGCTTTAAAGTCCATTTGCAGCTTTTACAATTTCTTCACATCCACTTCAATAGAAGTAGGAATTTGATACTTTCGGATGTGATACTGCTAATTTCTCCACTTTCACTGTATTTGTAGTGTCCCGAAATCTCAGCTATTTTTTAAGGTGAAGAGAGATAACCAAGGTGTAGTTTGAAGGCAAGGAAACACACGGGAGCATGTGGGCAGATAGCAACACTTCCTACCTTAGAAAAAATTTACAGTTAGATAAAGGGCCATTGCCACATCAACCTGACAGATTCCTTTGTGCCAGAGCAAGGAAACTTCCTTTAGCACCTTTATGGGCAAAAGAATGGAAGTGGGGGCACTCAGGATAGAGGTTCCACCATCTAAGCACTTAGGCGAGTGCAAAGCAAGAAACTACTAGAAGATATCTCAGCCAAATTCCCCTTTGCACCAAAGGAAGGATGCTTTCTTTATACTTTATGGGCAGGTATTGACAAGGGAGTAATTGAAAATCTGGATAGGTGGCAAGCTCAGCATAAAGTAAAGAGGGAGATAGCTAAGGAAGGAGGTTCATGATTTCACAAGTATATCCATTTGGCTGGAAGAGTGGGCAAAACAAGATAAAGAAATTAGTGGACAAGTGGCATCAAATCTTAAGACTATAAAAGGACATGGACGCTGTCAAAGAGGGGAATCTTTTTTCCCATCTTCCAACACCTCAATATCCATCCCATTGCATTGCAAAAGGATGCTGAAGGGGAGGCTTCCTTCTACTTTTCTAACTAGCCAGTCAGCTAGGGCTAGGGGATTGTGATGGATGATTTGTTCTTGAACTTATCCTTTTAATATTTATGCTAGGCAACAATTGTTTATCTTTTACATTTTTCTCACTGTTTCATTATGTTTCATCTCTACTATTGTTTTTGTGATGAAGTATTGTTTGTTCGATATATTTTGTCGATTGTCCATCCATTGTACCTTGGCTCAATTAACTCTTCCAGCTTAAGCCTCAAGGCCGAGAGGTGAGGTGCTAGAGCTGGTTTCATTCTACAAGATAAAATGTCGGTCGGCCTTTCATTAATTTGTTTCTATTTTTATTTTACACTATGGATTTAGTTCGGACAACCTTAGGAAATGGTGATTCCCGCCTGAGAGAGTGTTCACAATCTCTAGTTAAAGGCACGTGAGCCAATAGGTTGGGTGGGGCTAGGATATGCCGAGGAATCACCATCTGCCAAGGTCCAAATCTTAGTAAATGGTTGCTGAATTGTTAGTCATCATCACTATTCGAAATATGAAATCTAAAATGTTTATGCACAATAAAGAGTTAGGATGCAAGTTATAGTATAGGTGTAGAAATATGAAATGTAATTATAGCGTTCAAGGATCAAGAAATTGTTTAATTCAACAACGTACATAATACAAGTTAACATAAGAATGCATGTTCAATAATGTTTTTGCACTATAAAAACTTAGGAGATACTTTATAGCATAGGTGCAGAATATGAAGTTTGAGAATGGATAATTAGAAATTCTAAAACAAAATACTGAAGATGATGACAAGATCCAAGTGAAAACTACCATAAATAGTTAGAAAAAAGGAAAATGCAAAAAGTTAAAATCTACTTTAAAGAAAATCAACTAGACTATAAGTAAGCAAAGTATTCACAGTATGATGAGGTATAAATAATGACTATATAAAAGACAATCAACATGGAAAATCTAGTTTGCAAATCAAAATCTCATCGTCCTCAGCAAAAGTGCCAAAAACTTAATGTATCATAATTTGTGTTGTGTGTGAGGTATAAGAGCACGAAATAATGTAGAAAACTATCCAAGTAAGAAATTGGTAACTCAGAGACGAACTTGCCCTTTAGTCATCACATGCCTCCACGACGTGCCCCCACTTAATAGAGAATCTGAATAAGTTTTAAAATTGATAAATATTTAGCGCACACGATGAGACTACAAGTGCACAACAATTAATACTTAAGGCTTGATCCATAAGGACAAAGTCGAAAGCACACTTGATGAAATCATTTTGAAGGAAAAGCTAAATCTATGAAAGTCATTTGAAATGAAAAAGAGAAATACTACTAAACTAGAAATTGTAGCAAATATGCTATTGTGTTTTTAATATGAGAGTGGATAAAGAATTTTGTTTCAAGACTTCTCTTTCTTGAACCAATGTAGAACACATAAAGTAACAGCAAATGCCCCATGCATGGACATTTTCACTCTCTTGACGGATGTCATCATCACTCTCGTGCTCACCGATTGCTGGACTTACATACCGATAGCGTGTCCGTCATGCTCTTGTGAGGACAAAACGTTCTTAAACACTAAGTATCTAAATGGTGGCATGTTCCAGTATATATAGCCCTATCATTGTACTTAGACGAACCTTGTGTCGTAAGTTAGGGTTCAACCAACCTCTCGACCCGTACTTAGTCCCAACAAGTGATGATCCCTCTTGGGTGGATTCATTAAGTCTAGTTCAAAAGAGAAAAATAAGAAAACTCCATGTAAACCTCTCTGCCCTACCTGACACTAGTCATCAATGACCCGTAAGACACAACTCAATTGCCACTCCACCTCTTAGCACACATGCGATAGATGAGGAATAGATTACCCTCTCGGGCGGGAGTCACCGATACTATAAAATAAAAAATAGTTTGGATGAAGGAAAAACATCGACATAATCAAAACAAGTCAAAAAAATGCTCCGAGCTTTCCTCTCGTACTTGCTCAGTACTAGCCGTCGATGACCCCCTTCAACATGACCCAATCGTCATCCCACCTCTCGGCACACATGCGATGATTGGGGAGTAGAGTGCCCTCTTAGGCTGGAGTCATCAATGCTAGAAACTTAAACCAAGATAGAGAAAAATGCTCCAATAGAAAAATAGCAAAAAATGATCCAATAGAAAAATAGAGAAAATGCTCCAAGCCCACCTATCGGCCTCGATCAACATTGATCGACAACACCTTTTACTATAATGAAATGGCCATCTCGCCTCTCGGAGTGAGTGCAACTATTGTAGAATCAAGTACCCTCTCAGGCAGAAGGTGCTTTTGTGATAATTAGTGTCTAGTGTTCAATCTCGTGCAAAAGGGACTTCAGTGAAAACGAACGACCTTGGGGTTACTTTGGGACTCCCTATTGGTCTAGTCATGGAAGTGACTAGAATCTCTTGGACCCAATGGCCACCCTGCCTCTTGGCACGAGTGCAACTATTGGGAAATAGAGCACTTAGTCGGGCGAGAAATGCTAGCATTGAGATATGTGGCTGACGTCTCAAAAATCGGAAATCATCTCTCGAAACAAAAAAATAGGGGAAGGGTGAATGCGTTCCCCATAGTTCAAGTTGATTACTTGATGTGTAGAATCATTACGAAGCTAGTGAAGTGTCAAAATTTGAAAGTTGGGATAGTTTAGTTTCTAGAGTTGAAAACATAGTAGGAAATGTAATTGCAAAGTTCAAGTTGAAACCTCCTACAACTTCTCAAACTTATTGCAGCCAACTGCATCCCTATATTCAGGCTGAACCATATGAGAAATTTCATTCCATGAATAATCATAGTAGCAGATTGAGAAACCAACTTTTTAATTCATGGAGTTATAAGATAATCTATTTTACAATGGGCATCACTATCAGCCTGTAATTAATTATCAAAATCAAATGTTAAAAGCACACCCTCAGCTGAATGTTCAACTGATATCACCTCTTTCATCCACATCTGCAAATGCAACTCGACTTAAATTTTAGCAGCCAATAACACCTATGAAAGATTTTTAGTTAAAGATTATGGTGCAGAATATGGTAGACCAGCAAAAGAAGCAATTTAAGATGATAGAGGAGCTTCTACCAAGGTGGAAAGACATCACAAGCAATCAACATTGTTAGACGTTCAATTTCAGTAAGCTAAAGAAGTAATTTAAGATGATAGAGGAGCTTCTACCAAGGTGGAAAGACATCACAAGCAATCAACATTGTTAGACGTTCAATTTCAGTAAGCTATTTCTCAATATCTTCCAGTACAATTAGTGAAGCTTCCAAATCATATAGCCCCACTTGAAGAGAAGTTCAAGATGGAGCTAATGATAGAGAAGCTGATTAAGAAACAAGAAACATAGAATGAATCAATAAGGAAATTATTTGATAAAATTGAAAACTTATCAATTGAGAGCAGAATCATAGAAAATCAAATAGTCCAACAAGCATAGTCTTTACCTATGCCACATGACATTTTGTGGACAAGCTGAAGCTAGCTCTAATGAGAAAAGTCGAGTCATGTCTCCTTAAAGTGGAAGACATATTGAAGAACATATGTCCACTACAGCTAAACAATTCACTCAAGTTCAACTTAAAGATGATGAAAAGATCAACTTTGACAATGAAGAGAAGGCTGAAAAGAAGGTTGTACCTCAACACACAAAATTCATTCCAAAAGAGAGTTATAAAGCTAAATTTTAATCAATCAATTTAGAATGAACAATAGTCGAAACCAACTCCACAGGTTCCCCACCTGTCTAGAAAATGAAGACATTTTCTACACAAGCTAACAAAGCACTTTGCAAGATAAAGACTAACGGCCTATTAAGACACAAGATAATGACTGTCTAGAGGAAATGCAGAAACAAAGTTTTTAAGGAACACATTAAAGAAAAATGATCCTATCATTAGAAACAAAGTTTAGGATCAAGTACTTCAAGAGATTGTGATATCTATATGTCTAAAGAGAGAGATCCTGGAGAAACTAAAATCTGATATCAAGAGGAAGAATTTTTTAAGGAACACAACATCTTGAAGGAGGAGATCCACATGAAGTTAAAACTCAACTACTCAACACAAGGCTCAAGGTGTTTTTCAAGGAATTGAATTCTATCTAGTCCAACCAGTTTAGATTTAAACATGGACTAAGGACTTTCGTATTTGATAGAGGAAAGATGTCCAAACTTGTTGGATATCAACAAAGACCCATGAAGGCATATGGGTTTGAGGCACCAGTCTAATCTAAACTATAAATAATATTGGCACTTGTTAGGAGGCAACTCAACCAAATAAATTTATTTTGTTTTTCTTTCTTTCTGCAGGAATGAATAACTAGAATCGTGAATGATGCAAAAACATCAATAAAATACCACGCATAGTGTGGGAAAAGGGATGTTTTAGAAGTTGAATACCCCTAAACGTATGAATATCCCACATAGGCGAGCACCCTGACTTCACAAAGAAACCTCAAAAAAGCTTTAAAATTTAGAAGTCCTCAACATACATTGATACTACAAGTATACAGTGGTATCAATGTAGTATTTGAGGTTCGTCACATGGGAGAATGGAACGGACCTTTTGCAACATATTTTTTGCCGAAAAGAAACATGAAATTTGATAGTTTATGTAAAACGAGCAAAAAGCAAAAATGATTTAAATTTGACTAGATGCGAAAGTAAACAATTGCACTAATTTTTTTATGATTTTTTTATTGTGTCAAGAAAGTAAGAGAGCAAAAGTCGAGAAGGCAGAAATCAAGTATATATGTGATTCAGTACTAGGGCTTTTGGGGGAGTGCTGCTTCAGGATTATCATCCTTTAATCATCAATAGAGAGATGGAGTAGCCGCAAATTGCCCCCTTGCATGTGTATTCCTGCTATCATGGTGAATAACATCCAACGACATGTATCACGATCGTGCTTACTAACAATTGGACTCACATGTGCGGGTGGTCCCTCAGAACTAGCCAGACATGCTCCGTAGGGACAGAGTGTTCTGAAGTGTCGATTCCCTTGGTGGAGGCATGGGACAAATTCTCGACGAATTATTTACATGTTGAAGCCTATAAAAGGAGCCCCAAAGCCTGAAGCAAAAGCATTCATCCAAGCATTGAAGAAAACTTCAAGTTATAAAAAGAAGATCATTTTCTTGAAATTAGCATTCTAGTTTAACTTCTTTCTCTTTTCTCTTCTTGTGAGCATGATATTGTAAAAGAAAGAAATAATTGTTCAGAAAAATTGAGAGAGCTCCTGTATAAAAGATGATCCATATCTTATCTCTTGACCGAGAGAAAAGATAAGCATCCTAGGAGGAGAGGTGTGCCTTACTTCTTGAAATGGAGAAAAGGTGGTTAATGTAAAGGGCTTTTCTTCCTTGCCTCATTTGGAAAAAGGAAGAGTTTTAGTGGCTTGGTCGAGAAGTCGGAGTTGGGACGTAGGTCAAGGTGTGGCCGAACCTCGTCAACATCCACATGTGTTTTTGTGTTTGCATTCTCTCTCCCTCTCCTTTTCATATTATGTTTGTGATACGATCTGATTTGTTTTGGTTTGAAAATTGTTTAATCGATTTTAAACTTCCGCGATGTATTTTGAGAAATCGATAATTTCAGCTTTAAACACTAATTACCCCCCCCCCCCTCTTGGTGCCTTAGGATCCTACAATTAGTATCAGAGCAAGTTGCTATTATTTTTAAGATTTAATCATCTTTAGAGCTATGGCATCTAATGGATTCAGATTCAATTAATCATCATCCGCTTTTTAATGCATCAAATTTTGCATATTGGAAAATAAGGATACAAGCATACATATATTCTATTGATATTGACATGTAGGATATCGTTGAAAAAAGTTATTATTTATATGAAATATTACCTTCAGAATATTTCAAAAGATATAATTTTTTTTCAAAACTTTATTGGAAAGCTAAAAATATTTTTTATTGTGCTTTAGATTCAACAGAATTTAATCGGATTTCTAGTTGTGAAAGTGCAAATGAGATTTCGAAGAAACTCATCATTACTTATGAAGGAACGGATAAAATTAAAGAATCAAGATTAAATATTTTAAATCATCAATATGAATATTTCAAATGCTAGAAAATGAATCCATTAATGATAGGTTGTTCGTTTTAACGATATGATTAGCTTCCTTGGGCGAGCCAATAACTAATCTCCAAAAAGTGAAAAAGCTTCTCAAGTTTCTCTCCTCCAAATGGCATACAAAGAGGACCGTGATTGAAGAAAAAGACTTGAACAAGCTGAATTTTCATGATCTAATTGGTTCGCCTTTAACCTATGAGATCGGAATCCAGAAAGCATTACAAGAAAATTGGCGATTAGTGATGCCATGTAGCGCCTCAAAAGTGTGTGACACTATACAGACGCCACTAGCACCTCCATTGTGCTTCTTTAGCGTCACCAGACCTCATTAGCGTCTTCTTAGCTACTCAGAGAGTTGACGTCAAAAGTAGCGCAATCGAGACGCTATGTAGACGTTATTTTTTCCCGCCAGGAATCGCAAACGCGCGGCAGTACCTAACGTCGTTATGGCGTCGACAACATTAGGCGCGAAGCTAGCGTCGCATATATGAAGACTCTAAAGCGACGCTACATGACGTCTCAATAGAAAGAGACGCTAATGAGATGCGACATTATATATTTAAACTCCATATTATGTACACTATATGTCAATCAATAAATTCATTAAATATTATATTAGTATTAATTACACGTTTATCAACATATTATCAATAGCATAATATCAACATATAGATGTATTAATTACACGATTATATATATATGTATTTTTACATGATAAGAGTGTTCCTACATATATAAATTTTTTCCTATATTATCTATGTTATCTATACATATAATATATATAATATCTTTATTATTCATATATCTTAATTATACGTCTTCTTAGCTATTCAGCGGCCGGGTTGACGTTAACTCTCTAGTGTTGTAATCGAGACGCTACGTAGACGCTATTATTTCGCGCTACTATTCTTAATGCGCGGCAGCACCTAACGCCGTTTTGTCGTCGACAACTTTAGACGCGACACTAGCGTCTCATGTCTAAAGATTGTGAAGCGACGCTATATGGCGTCTCAAACAAAGGAGATGCTAATGAGACGCTACTGTATATATATTTAAACACTATATTATATATACTATATGCCAATCAATAAATTCATTAAATATTATATTAGTATTAAGTACACGATTATAAACATATTATCAATAGCATAATATCAACATATATATGTATTAATTACACAATTATATATATATGTATTTTTATATTATAAGAGTGTTCCTAAATATATAATTTTTTACCTATATTATTTATGTTACGTATACATATAATATCTTAATTAATTATGCATATATTATTATATACTTAATCATGGGATTATGATGGTTGATTAAGTGAGTGATATGTTAGCGTCACAGTAGACACACAATAGCGTCCACCTAGTGTTTAACGAGCGCCGAAGCTATTGTCGATGCTATGATGACACTATGGGCGTCTCTCTAGCATCGCACGTTCGAGACGCCATATTGTTTTAGACGCTAGTTCGGTACGGAGTCGCTAAATGAATCTAGTGACTCAATGACGTCTGTATTGCGCCTCCTAAGCCGATTTTTTACCCGTCACTCAATCGGGCACATATAGACATATAAATACACATATATGCTAATACCTATATATAATAAGTGCATATATACATATTATTATAACCTACTCTGACACATATAAACAAATACACACACACACACATATATATATATATATTCACTTCGAATACGTATACATATACATGTTATCTATATATATGTGTAGACATATACATACACATATATATTTATAATACATATAGACGAAACACACTGTTGTAACTTAATCTCTCACACATAGACATATATATACGTACGCATATATGACATATGTATATATATACACTCACAATTGTGTTATATTATACACATATACATACATATTTATAATTTTGTATACATACATGATAGATTATCGGAAGAAAATAAAATAATTGGAACGGAGCATAATGCGATGAGACGTTACATTGATAAATAAAATTACATACATACTAAAAAAATTTGAAAAAACTTTTATTGAGCATCTCAATGGCGTCGCGATTTTGAGACGCTATAGTATTGCGATGTCCCGACGACGTGATGGTGTCGCTATGTTGTCTTAACGACACATTAGCTTCTCTATAGCGTCGCGCTAGCCGAATTGTGACAGTTTTGACGCCTACATGGCATCTACGTAGCGTCTCATTATTGTGCGATGCTGAAGATTACTTAAATCCTTAACCCCCGACGCCCCGACGCCCAACGCGGTCTGACGCCCGACCTCCGGCGCCCTCCACTGCTGCCTCCGGCCTTTGCCAGACGTCCGACGCCCGACGACCGCCCTCCACCGTCGACGCCCGAAGAAGCAAATGCTCTCAAAAAGAAGACATTAGCATTGAAAGCATACGAAAAGGAAGTAGACTCAAGTAAAGAGGAAGTGAATGAAAAGAAACTCGCACGCTACATAAGAAAACTAGATAAGTCTCCCAAGTTGGTAAAAAAAATGAGAAGCCAACAAGAAGATCATACAAACAACACAGAGAAGAGACATCTCAAAAAGGAAAAAAGAAAAAATGTGAAGAGTCAAATGAAGCAAGTGACTCATCAAGCTTCATCAAGCTCTTCTAGTGATGAAGCATATCTATGCTCAATGGTACACAACGATAAGGTAATTTCTAGCCCTTCAAATTCAAATAATGACTCATCTACCTCTTCCAAAGAAAACATTTCTTTAGATGTGAATAAAGAACTTTCCTCTCTTATAAAAAGGTATTTTTCACTTAAAGAGGAAAATGAAAAATTACTACAAGAGCTTGAAAAATTAAAAGAAGAATAGGATACATATTTTGTGGAAAATGAAAACTTGAAAATGAAATTAATTCTTTGGAAATTACACATGCATGTGAAATTGTAAAACTAACATGTTCTTTAGACAAAGTAAAGAAGGAAAATGCCTCTTTGAAAAATATACAAAATAAAGCTATTTCTCATGTAACAAAAAATAATCTTTGAAAATACTTTGGATACGAAAACACTTATTGGCAATCTCATCATTCCTATATGATAAAAAATCACATATTACATGTTTTACATGTGAATTTTATGGTCATTATGCATATCAATGCAAAATAAGAAATCCATCACAACATAGGATAATATGGGTTCCAAAAGGAACTTTGACTAATAAAATAGGACTCAAAGAAGTTTGGGTACCAAAGGTTACATAATTTGTTTTCTGGTAAGCCTCACATGCAAAGCAAAGGATAAGTGAAATTGAAAATGTGAAGACATTAAGACTGTGGTAAAAATATCATTTACTTTTTTATTTTAATCAAATTTCAAAATTAATATTTTCTTCTAAGAAAAGAGGAACATATAAAATAGAAAAAGAAAATTTTTCATAGTGATAGGGGGAGCATGTTAAAATCTTCCAACTTTTTTGACATATCATATCATTATTGTATCAATTTTTTATGCAATATTTTGATTTTTAATACAACTTTTTTTTTACTTGTGGCTTTCATAATTTCTAGATCCATTTGATTACATTTTACCATTGTAAAATAGACATAAATTTAGGGGGAGTTATTTTTACATATTTTATAACTCTTTATGATGTAATACTTTACATATTTATGACAAAAGGGGAGAATAATTTTTAAAAAAAACATGATTAAAGGGGGAATTACATATGTTTTCTTATGTCCTTCATGTGCAAACTATTTTTTTATGAAACAAAAGGGGGAGATATATGATATGAATATAATTTTATATGAAGAGTACCTTACAATTAGTACTTATGTGAATATCTATCATTGCAAGAAAAGCTAAGTTTTAGAGGGAGTAAAATTGATTTTACAACTTTTTCGCAACTTATATATTTTCCATATTTCTCGATTTGTCTTCATAAAAAATGGAGAGATTGTTGGAACAAAGTTTTAATGTCCTATAAAATTATATTTTGATGATACAAACATCGAAAGATTAAAGTTATATGCTGAAAAAGTTTAAATAAAAATGGATAAGTTTATACACTAAACTTTGATTAAATAATTGACTATGGCTTTATTAGATTCTGGATAAATGATGAATATCAAAGTTGTAGAGAATCCTGTTAGTTATCCATAGAATCCAAGATTATATAATTTTAATAACTGTACAAAAGGTTATGCTCAAAATAGTGCAGGTCGGTCAACCTATCGGTTGAAGTAATAAAGGCCGATCGAGACTACATCGCTTAGAGATACCAGTCGACCGGCCAATCATGAGCTGTCCAGATCCACGATGAGACTATACCGATACTAGTCGATGCACCGGCCGACCGATCAACTCAATGAGTGGAAATCAAAATATCGAGACTATATTGATCGATAGTCTTGTCGACCAATCAACTGCGGTCAGTGAGCAAATAAGTGAAATGATCATATAGACCGATCAACCAGTCCATAAGTGCAGTCGATCGACCCCCGGCTGACATGAAAAAATTGTGGAATAAACTCTTGACGAATTTTCCACATGTTGAAGCCTATAAAAGTAGTGCCAAAGCTTGAAGCAAAAGAACTCATTCAAGCATTGAACACAAATTTCAAATTATCAAAAGAAGATCATTTTCTTGAAGTTACCATTCTAGTTTCTCTTCTTTCTCTCTTCTCTTCTTGTGAGCATGATATAGTAAAAGAGAAAAATAATTGTTCAAAAAAATTGAGAGAACTCCCGTGTAAAAGAAGTTTCATATCTTACCTCTTGAGTAAAAGAAAATATAAGCTTAATAGGAGGAGATGTGTGTCTTACCTCTGGAAGCGAAAAAAAGATAGTTGATGTAAAGAGATTTTCTTCCTGTCCCATTTGAAATAAAAGAAGAGTTTTAGTGGAATCTTCGACAGTCTCGAGAACGAGAAGTCGGAGCGGGGACGTAGGCCAAGATGAGATCGAACTTTGTCAACAATCACCTATGTTCTTGTGTTTGCATTCTCTCTCCCTCTCCTTCCCATATTATATTTGGGATATGATTTGATTTGTCTTCATTGGAAAATGGTTTAATCGATTTTAAGTTTTCATGATGTATTTTGTGAAATTGATAATTTTGATTTTAAACACCAATTTACACCCCACCCCTCTTGGTGCCTTGAGATCCTACAAATCATGCTTGTCCGAGTTGAAGACGTACAAGAGGTCCTCTCATGCAGCTATAAAACGACGTACATCCCTTGAAGCACTGTACAGCCAAAGGAAGCCAAACAGCCACCGAGAGAGACAAAAAGAGAAGAGAGATAAGTGAACTTCAGGATCCGATTCGAGAACGAGTACTTATCCGTTCATAACGAAACTTCAGGCATTACTTCTCAGTAGCTTTTTCATTTATTCCTTATATTCCGATGAGATTGTTCTGACTTCTATCCTCAATTTTGAGAGACATTTATTTGGTGACATCCACAATTGATTTTTGAGATTATTATTGGATTCATCTGCGTAGTTCAAAAAAATTATTTTGTAACTGATAGTGATATTTGGGATTGAGTAGTGATAACTTGCTTAAATTAAAGAAAATGTCAATTTTTCATATTTTTTTTTTTGTCTCCCAACTCACTAGCTGCAAGTGCACAGGTAAGTTGTAGTAGACTCAGGTTGTCGTATCCACAAGAATTTGAAGTCTAAGGCACCCTAAAACCATCTAAATTAGTTCTACTTTAATGGCTAAAAATAGATTTTCAAAGGGAAGTGAAAACAGATTTTTTTTATGGAAAGTGAAATGATAACAGATTTTTGGGTTTTGGAAATTTATCAAAACTGAATTATAAATGCTAGAATGAAGTCTAAAAAGGTTTAACTATCTATGAGGAAGGTTCTTCTAGGATTTGGGGTTCATCTAAATTAATTAAGGATGGAATGGAACAAGTTATCACTAAATGTCCAACTTTTGATTCAACTTGAAAATGGTTGTTCCCACAGCTCAATTGGCTTCTAACTAAGCAATATATGATTATATAATTGTTAGCTAGGTTGAATCAAAAGAGGGTCCTCACTGAAAATCAAGTTATCATTGGGCTCAAAAGAAAGATTCAATGCTGATTTTTTGCAATTCAAGGAAGTTTGGAATGATAACTTGCATTTGCAATCATAAAAAGATGGAATCATTCCAATCAACCAAACCAGGATAAAATATGCTCAATAATGGTGCTTGTGTTCCATGATTCATCTCTGAATTCAAGGGGGATTCAAAGTCAACCTCTCGGTTGCAAAATAAATTGGAATCCACACAAACACACTCAATTGGAAATGCAAACCATATGGCCACATGAGTTCATAATTCCCATTGCTCCTTGGCCCATCTCTGGATCTCAAAGAAGCCCTTAAGACTACCTCTCAGTAGTGGATTAATATGAGGGTTGACAATGGAAATCAGAAGTTAATTAAATGAGAAAACAGAAATCAGCATTTCTGAAAAAATCAGCAATGTGGATTGATGGAATTCAAGTTTGCCAAATGCCCCTTGACCCATCTCTGGACTGCAAGGGATTCCTAGAGTACACCTCTCAGTGATTTGAATAAAATAGGGATTAACAATTGGCAATCAGATTCCAAACAATCAGAAAATAGAATTAGAATCAAACTAAGAAATCTGATTTTGGAAAAATCAGATTTGAATTCTGAATTGTCAAAGATCTTGATTCATTTCTGAATAAGATCATGGCATATATTAGCCTCTCAACTATTCAATTATCCAATCCTTGATGACAATCAGATCCAAAAAATCAGGAAATCAGATTTTGGAATTCAGGAAACTAGAAATCAGCAACTCATTCAAATCAGGAAAAACCAAATCAGATTTGAATCATAGGAATGTCAAAGCTTCTCAATTCATTTCTGAACAAGATTGGGATAGATGCTAACCTCTCAGTTGTTCAATTAATTCAATCCCCAATGACAATCAGATTCAAACAGCCCAAGAAAATCAGAATTCAGATTTCAGAAAAAATCAGATTTCAGAAAGTAGAAATCAGAATTCTAATTGGGTTTGTATCTAGAACTTGCCATTGATTCTTGATTCATTTCTG
This sequence comes from Pontederia crassipes, assembly GCA_030549335.1. Classification (NCBI taxonomy): domain Eukaryota; kingdom Viridiplantae; phylum Streptophyta; class Magnoliopsida; order Commelinales; family Pontederiaceae; genus Pontederia; species Pontederia crassipes. The sequence goes on along the minus strand of CM060195.1, from coordinate 20,908,860 downwards.
AACAAGGGTTAGACCAAATGATAACTTCTCAGTTATAAATACAAATGGGGTCTTCAAATGGCAAGATCAGATTTATAACAAATCAGATTTTAGAAATGTAAAACCAGAAAAATCAGATTTCTGATTTCAGTTCAGGAATTAATGGAAAATCTGATTTGAGTCAAATGATTGCCCAAACAATCTTGATTCATTTCTGAACAAGATAGAGACAATACCAACATTCCAAAGACTCAATTAATCAGGTTGAGAGTGACAAACAAATTCTGCAATTCAGGAAATCAGATTCAGAAAAACAGGAAATCAGATTTTCAGGAAACCAAATTCAGAAATCAGATTTGCAACTAAATGGAATCCAGAAATCTGACTTTATCTCTTAATGCATTCTGAAGGGTGATTAGATCAAATAACACATCTCAATCATGGTTTACAATGGATCTAATGATAACATGAATCAGTGCAGAAAAGTTCTAAAATCTGAAAACCAGAATTGATTTCAGTGCAGGATTACAAATCAGTTCATATCCATCCAAAACTAATCTAAACTACTACCCTATCATAGAAGAAATGGAGTTTAGTTCCTCATATTTACAAGATTTGGCATCAAATGGGATAAGAAACAGATACAATTCATGGGTCTTTGAAGCTTCCTGGCCAGCAGCTCCTCCACCAGAATCAATCCAGCCTTGCTTGCCTTCAAACCCTTGAATGACCAGCCTCCTCTCTCCTCCAGAAAAATCCAGCTTATATATCACTCCTTTCCACCCTTTGATCAGCATCTAAATGTCCTAATCCTCCTGATTAAGCCACCTGTCCATCTGCAGAAATTCCAGCAGTGACAGCTTCCCTTTTGTGCAGGAAAAAGTAGTGGTCCCCCCTACTTTTTTCACCTTTTAGCCACCTTTTCTTCTTGCTACAAAAACCCAAACAGCAAGCATCAAAGCTCTTGAGTAGTATTTTGACAAATAAGGATTAGGATAATGCTAGTAACTAGTTCAATTATCATATGGGTTTATGTGTTGTGCAAGAGTGAAAACTTATATCGATATGAATGAATTCAAGGGCCCGGAATGATAACTTTATAAAAATCTTGGAAAATGTCCTAATATGGGTGGTTCAAAGCATTTCAGGCATCAAATTGATTAGAGTGACAAGTGAGTGAGGTCAGAAATCAAATATGAATGAGATTCCTAAAAGTGATAACTTGAGTGCCCCAAAAACGATAACTTATATGACTTAAAAACGATAACTTGTCATAACTTGAGTTTTGATTATCCAAATGTGATGAAATTTGACCAGCAATGAGTTAGAACAATAATAAGATGATTGCTTAAGGTCATTGTGCAGAATTAATGGTTTTGCATGTCGAAATGACAGAATTGCCCTTTAACGATAACTTGGCACTTGAAAAATGATAACTTGTTCAAATGGACTTAAAACTTTGCACAAGTTGAGATGTGACTATCCAAATATGATTTATACATGATAATGATGGATTTAGGGCAAGAAAACCATTGAAAATAAGTTCATTCAAAATAATGATAACTTGACACTTAGGAATGATAACTTGTCCTCAAAATGATAACTTGGCATAGAATTTAAATATTAATGGATTTTGGCATTTCAGAACCTCTATGCACATGGAATTAAGTATGAAATGAGGAATATCAACTAGTTATCATAATGTTTGCATTCCAAGTATAATTGGCCCAAAAATAGGCAAAAGTGGGACTCGATATGTATGAATTGCATCTAAAATGGGTTAAAATCATATAGTGATCAGCAAGTGATCAAACTCCCCCAAGCTTAGCCTTTTGCTTGTCCTCAAGCAAAACATTCAGAAATTAAGGACAAACTTGAATTAAAAGTCCACAAATGAAGTAAAGTCTAGCTGAATTGAATCCAATGAGTTTCCCACTTTGCCAACACTTCATTCTTTCCAAAAACTCAATTTCTAGCTAGGGAATCACAAAGGCTAAAGCAAATTTAAGCCATGGAAGAAGTACTAGCAATAACATGTTTGAATTGTAGGAATTATCAACTTTACAAAGGGTTTGAACTACAAATCTCTTCATGAACAGGTTTTCAATTGATTAAACAGGTTTAACACCTGACTTTTATTCATGAAATGCATATAAACAGGTTTAGCACCTGATTTTTATTCATGCTTTCTTTAGGAGAGATTCCTTGGGAAGTTTTGCTCTCCTAATTTTTTTTTTCTTTTTGCATTGAAGAGAGATTCCTTTGGAAGTTTTGCTCTCTTCCTTTTTTCTATGCATGCATATGGATTTTTACTTTTCCTTTTTTTTCATTTTTCTATCCTGTTCATGAAGTGAGCAATAGTTCAAACTCAAGTATAGTTTAGATCCCTTTATCCAAAAAGTCAAGTTTTCTTATTTAGCATGGCAGCAAGAGCCTTGACTCTCTTCTAAACATCTGATATTACTAATTCAATCCATAAGTATCAGCTAGTGTGACCCACAAAAAGGAAAAATTTTCAGCTAAAAACTTCATTCAAATGCATCTGAATTCATAATGCCAATTAAAGCAAGAAGGCTAATGGCCAAGTTGGCCACTTGGTATTGGAGTGCACCCACTGTCAAAATAAAGTATTCTACCCATTTCAGAGTCAAAATGAATTCAGAATTGAGTTGGGTCCAAAAAAATGATAACCGAGTGATAACTAGTTATAACTTGTGAAAACCAATGATAACCTGGTATGAATTATGATATGAACATTAAAATCAATTGAAAACATGGTGTAAAGGTTAGAAAAGCACCAGGTTTCCTCCCCCAAGCTTATTCTCAACACTGTCCTCAGAGTTGAAATAAAGGCAAGGGAGAGGGGTGGGTGGGATTGAAATGCATTAAATTGGGCATTTGAATTCTCTTGGCACTTCATCCAGAAACTTTGGGTGGTCTAACCTTCATTAGTTGCAATTGATCCTACAGAGAAACAAAGGATATCAATTGGTATGGCAGATTTGCAACTAATCAGATTTTTTTTTTTTGTGTGGAATTCAACATTGCATTGGGAATTTCTGAAATTCATTGAAATTAGGCTATAATAGATTGGGATAACTGAAATGAATGTTAATTCAGATGATAATATGATCAATGTAGCATAATGAGAAAAATATTATCATTTATCATTAAGTTTTCAGTGGAAAAATAAAAAATAAGGGAGTATGGGTACTCCCTGAATTTGAGACTTGTGAATTGAACCTGTTCCTCATCTCTTATTCCTGCAAAAACAGAAAGATTAAGTGTAAAGTGGCTTGGGTTACCTCCCAAGAAGTGCCTTTCTTTAATGTCTTTGGCTAGACATTGTTACAACTCTTGATGTCAAGGAGGTTTAAATAGTGTGATATGATCAAGTAGAGATCTCAATCTGTGGACAGCTTTACTAATCAAGTATGGATCTCTTAGTTTCACAATATTTGACCTTCGTTTTTCAGTTGGATGTATCCCTCCTTCATTGTACCAGAAATATACTAACTTCTCATTCCATAACTTCTCATCTAAGACATCTGAATCTCCTGGATCACCATCTTGTTTAAGCAACCATTTCTTCAATGGCCTCTTTAAATGCAGCATTGTTGGAAGATCTTTGAGCTCTTGGTTCCATCTTTCAATAGGCAAGCAATGATCTTCCTTCATTGAATGTTCAATTCCTTCTACAAATCTGAATTCTGCTATAACATCTATTTGGAAAGAAATTTCTTCTACTTTTGTATCCTCCTTGGCCATTTCAGTTTCATCATGTGTCTTTGCTATCATAACCAGTTGCCCAATGGAAAATGAGATGGGTGAGACTTTGGAACTTTGAATGACTTCAAATGAATTAGTACTTGATTCAAGTTCAGGCCACTTCTTCTCTTTTGATGTTTCTTCATCTTTAACCCTAAGATGTTGACATTCTTCAACTGATCCATGATGGTTTGTGGAGCAAATTGCTTCAAGTATAATTTTTGGACAGTTGAGTGCAGGAAGTAACTCATCTTTAGGGATAGACAATAAGTGAATTGAGTTGCTGCCCTCATCACAATGGAGTGTATCTGATAGTTTCTCCAAAGAATCAAAATCAGGGTCTTCTATAATTAATTCTTCATTGGATGGGAACCTTATAAGTGGATCTTCAATGTGATTTATTGCTGGTATCATTGGAGTAGCTTTTTCAATAACTTCAGCAACATCATCTTGTTTCTTGGCTTGTTCTATAAGTGTGATAGACTCCTTTTCAATTTCAGCCTCCATGACTACTTCTTTTTCTTCATTCATCTCTTTTTCAATTCCCATCTTCATTTCCTGAATTTCTTCTTTCAGAAGGGCAGATTGGATTTGTGGGGCTTCTTGACTGGACTGCAAACAAAGCTTGGCCTCCAAGGCTTGATATCCAGCTCCAAGAACATCTACTTTCATACATATTTTTTTCAAGTTTGCAAGTTGCTCGTCCTGCCGCTTCATGAAGTCCTTCAACATAATCTCCATTTCATTAAGTGATTGCTGATCTTCTGAAATATCCATGGTTGCAACTTGAAATTCTGACACTTGACCTTGATTGTGATGGTAATACAAATGATTTTGTGAGTCATGGACATAAGGATTACTACTTGAGAAGTCTTCCTCAGGATTCCAGAAATTTGCACTTTCATGACCATGTGAGGCATACATGTAAGCATTAGAGGGCTGCTGAAATTGTGGTGATCCTTGATTGTAATAAACTTGTGATGGTTCTCCAACATGAAAGTCATATTTTTGAAGAGTTTTGGACATGACATCTTCAGCTATAGAATCCAATTCCTCCTGGCTCAAGGGTGTTTCACTTGATTGATAATAGTCATAGGACCAAGTTTGCCAACTCATATCCATCTTTTCTTCTTTCTCTCTCAGAAGTCAAATTCATAACTTTCTGCAATTGCTGGGTGGATAACAATCCTTAAATGTCCTAGGAGCAGCCTTGTTTTGATTGGTAGCCTCTTTCTCAAAAGTTCTTCTCCTAGCCTCTTCTCTTTGCAATCTCTTTCTCCTATTGAATATTCTTTCAGTTCATGGTCAGATAGGTAGAGGTCTCCTTGAAGTTCCAAATCTGCATAAATTCAATTCAGAAGTATCAAATTCAAAAAAGAAAGAAAGAAATATGTACATAATTGAAAAGAAAAAAAAATTCAGAATGATAACTTGCAAAAACTGAAAATTGGCCTAACAAATAAACTAAAAACTAATCTAAAACTAATCTAAACTATCTAAGTTAGCCTAATTGACCTCAAATCCCCGGCAACGGCGCCAAAAACTTGATAGTGATATTTGGGATTGAGTAGTGATAACTTGCTTAAATTAAAGAAAATGTCAATTTTTCATATTTTTTTTTTTGGTCTCCCAACTCACTAGCTGCAAGTGCACAGGTAAGTTGTAGTAGACTCAGGTTGTCGTATCCACAAGAATTTGAAGTCTAAGGCACCCTAAAACCATCTAAATTAGTTCTACTTTAATGGCTAAAAATAGATTTTCAAAGGGAAGTGAAAACAGATTTTTTTTATGGAAAGTGAAATGATAACAGATTTTTGGGTTTTGGAAATTTATCAAAACTGAATTATAAATGCTAGAATGAAGTCTAAAAAGGTTTAACTATCTATGAGGAAGGTTCTTCTAGGATTTGGGGTTCATCTAAATTAATTAAGGATGGAATGGAACAAGTTATCACTAAATGTCCAACTTTTGATTCAACTTGAAAATGGTTGTTCCCACAGCTCAATTGGCTTCTAACTAAGCAATATATGATTATATAATTGTTAGCTAGGTTGAATCAAAAGAGGGTCCTCACTGAAAATCAAGTTATCATTGGGCTCAAAAGAAAGATTCAATGCTGATTTTTTGCAATTCAAGGAAGTTTGGAATGATAACTTGCATTTGCAATCATAAAAAGATGGAATCATTCCAATCAACCAAACCAGGATAAAATATACTCAATAATGGTGCTTGTGTTCCATGATTCATCTCTGAATTCAAGGGGGATTCAAAGTCAACCTCTCGGTTGCAAAATAAATTGGAATCCACACAAACACACTCAATTGGAAATGCAAACCATATGGCCACATGAGTTCATAATTCCCATTGCTCCTTGGCCCATCTCTGGATCTCAAAGAAGCCCTTAAGACTACCTCTCAGTAGTGGATTAATATGAGGGTTGACAATGGAAATCAGAAGTTAATTAAATGAGAAAACAGAAATCAGCATTTCTGAAAAAATCAGCAATGTGGATTGATGGAATTCAAGTTTGCCAAATGCCCCTTGACCCATCTCTGGACTGCAAGGGATTCCTAGAGTACACCTCTCAGTGATTTGAATAAAATAGGGATTAACAATTGGCAATCAGATTCCAAACAATCAGAAAATAGAATTAGAATCAAACTAAGAAATCTGATTTTGGAAAAATCAGATTTGAATTCTGAATTGTCAAAGATCTTGATTCATTTCTGAATAAGATCATGGCATATATTAGCCTCTCAACTATTCAATTATCCAATCCTTGATGACAATCAGATCCAAAAAATCAGGAAATCAGATTTTGGAATTCAGGAAACTAGAAATCAGCAACTCATTCAAATCAGGAAAAACCAAATCAGATTTGAATCATAGGAATGTCAAAGCTTCTCAATTCATTTCTGAACAAGATTGGGATAGATGCTAACCTCTCAGTTGTTCAATTAATTCAATCCCCAATGACAATCAGATTCAAACAGCCCAAGAAAATCAGAATTCAGATTTCAGAAAAAATCAGATTTCAGAAAGTAGAAATCAGAATTCTAATTGGGTTTGTATCTAGAACTTGCCATTGATTCTTGATTCATTTCTGAACAAGGGTTAGACCAAATGATAACTTCTCAGTTATAAATACAAATGGGGTCTTCAAATGGCAAGATCAGATTTATAACAAATCAGATTTCAGAAATGTAAAACCAGAAAAATCAGATTTCTGATTTCAGTTCAGGAATTAATGGAAAATCTGATTTGAGTCAAATGATTGCCCAAACAATCTTGATTCATTTCTGAACAAGATAGAGACAATACCAACATTCCAAAGACTCAATTAATCAGGTTGAGAGTGACAAACAAATTCTGCAATTCAGGAAATCAGATTCAGAAAAACAGGAAATCAGATTTTCAGGAAACCAAATTCAGAAATCAGATTTGCAACTAAATGGAATCCAGAAATCTGACTTTATCTCTTAATGCATTCTGAAGGGTGATTAGATCAAATAACACATCTCAATCATGGTTTACAATGGATCTAATGATAACATGAATCAGTGCAGAAAAGTTCTAAAATCTGAAAACCAGAATTGATTTCAGTGCAGGATTACAAATCAGTTCATATCCATCCAAAACTAATCTAAACTACTACCCTATCATAGAAGAAATGGAGTTTAGTTCCTCATATTTACAAGATTTGGCATCAAATGGGATAAGAAACAGATACAATTCATGGGTCTTTGAAGCTTCCTGGCCAGCAGCTCCTCCACCAGAATCAATCCAGCCTTGCTTGCCTTCAAACCCTTGAATGACCAGCCTCCTCTCTCCTCCAGAAAAATCCAGCTTATATATCACTCCTTTCCACCCTTTGATCAGCATCTAAATGTCCTAATCCTCCTGATTAAGCCACCTGTCCATCTGCAGAAATTCCAGCAGTGACAGCTTCCCTTTTGTGCAGGAAAAAGTAGTGGTCCCCCCTACTTTTTTCACCTTTTAGCCACCTTTTCTTCTTGCTACAAAAACCCAAACAGCAAGCATCAAAGCTCTTGAGTAGTATTTTGACAAATAAGGATTAGGATAATGCTAGTAACTAGTTCAATTATCATATGGGTTTATGTGTTGTGCAAGAGTGAAAACTTATATCGATATGAATGAATTCAAGGGCCCGGAATGATAACTTTATAAAAATCTTGGAAAATGTCCTAATATGGGTGGTTCAAAGCATTTCAGGCATCAAATTGATTAGAGTGACAAGTGAGTGAGGTCAGAAATCAAATATGAATGAGATTCCTAAAAGTGATAACTTGAGTGCCCCAAAAACGATAACTTATATGACTTAAAAACGATAACTTGTCATAACTTGAGTTTTGATTATCCAAATGTGATGAAATTTGACCAGCAATGAGTTAGAACAATAATAAGATGATTGCTTAAGGTCATTGTGCAGAATTAATGGTTTTGCATGTCGAAATGACAGAATTGCCCTTTAACGATAACTTGGCACTTGAAAAATGATAACTTGTTCAAATGGACTTAAAACTTTGCACAAGTTGAGATGTGACTATCCAAATATGATTTATACATGATAATGATGGATTTAGGGCAAGAAAACCATTGAAAATAAGTTCATTCAAAATAATGATAACTTGACACTTAGGAATGATAACTTGTCCTCAAAATGATAACTTGGCATAGAATTTAAATATTAATGGATTTTGGCATTTCAGAACCTCTATGCACATGGAATTAAGTATGAAATGAGGAATATCAACTAGTTATCATAATGTTTGCATTCCAAGTATAATTGGCCCAAAAATAGGCAAAAGTGGGACTCGATATGTATGAATTGCATCTAAAATGGGTTAAAATCATATAGTGATCAGCAAGTGATCAGTAACCTACTATTATTTCATAGTGAAAATTTTGTTGCTTGCTCCCGTGATTTTTTCCACTCGCATTGGAAGATTTTTCACGTAAATCCTTTGTGTTTTAGTTTGATTTAATTTATCTATATTATTGTCATCTTCCCATTATTATTATGCGCATTAAAAAGAAAAAGAAGATAATTCCACAACTATTAGTACTAACCACTAACAAATACCTCTGATTCGATTAATTAGATATGCAACTTTGGATATTGCTTTGCTAAAGGGTAAAGGGATCCTCCATAGAAGCTTTGCAAGGAGCCTCCTTAGCAGCGATATCTTGTCCCTACACACATTTTTTTCTACCGCGCTGAGCGGATTTTCTTGTAAATTTTCATCGCCAATATAGTGAGTATTTTTTAGGGGGTCGTCCTTCTCCGGAACTCGCCCAAATTTTGTGTAATGACCTCTTAAAATTAGCGTAATGAAGCTCTTAATTTCCCAAAAAAATGATGAGAGATTAACATTTTTTATTAGCAACTTTTGAGCCGTCCTTCCCGTCCACTTTAATCTAACCGTTCAGATCCTTTCTCTCACAAACAAAATCCACACACTCTCATTTCGACCCAATTTCTCTCTCATGTCCATAGCGTTTTGAATGTTTTGAATGTGATGGTCGATCCTTACAATGGCTGATCTTCGTCATCGCCTTGACCATTGCTGCAAGACAGCGATCACAATCTCTGAGCACTGCACAAACATTGAGAACTTTCCATCCGTCTTCTCATTCTTTCAAGGATTTTAAATACTTTTCTAATTTCTGCTTCTAATAAAAAGTTTATTTTATTTATGAACCATCAAAATGGAATCGAACTATATGATTTACATGCATTTTTCAACCACTACATCAACACTGGAAAGAGAGATATAAAAGCAATGAAGCTGCAATCGACACTTAGATAAACAGTTCCTTCTCACTTAAGCAATGTCAGAATGTTGTCTCAGTTGCCACTATTGCATATGCAACCTGACGAACCTAATCAGATTAGCTGGGCTCGCTAGTGAAAACTGTTCTTCAATTTATGAGTAGTACGTTTTATAGTGCTGCACAAATTAAATCGTCAACACAATTTCATAGATACTGGGGCTGACAAAAAAAAAAGAAAAAAGAAATTGAACCGTCCATCTAATTGCAAACGAGGCTCTTGTGCTGCTAGGGAGAATCTCTTTACCCTTTGCTCAAAAACCAAAGATGCAACGAATAATGGATGAACAGCTACCTCACACCAGTTGGGATATGACTGTATCAAGTATCAAATGCACAAAGTTCCTGCCCTCTGTCCCATACTTTATCTGACCTTTCGATGGTTTTATCTCAAGCATGATTTAACAAGACATAAAGATGTCCAAGTTGTGGCGCCATACCACTCCCTAGTCACATTCTTCACACATGCATCACTAAACCCTTTACGAACAATAAGTATGACCTAGGAATCTTTCTACCTCAAAAGAAAAAAAAATCACCTTGTAGCCTTGGATATAATAATAAGATAGGAGATTCTCTTTATCCTGTGTATCATGGGGAGGAGCAGTGTGGACAATGAGCCCATAGGAAGTGGATATACTTCACTTTTGAATGGAATGTTTTATGGTCTGCCATGTTGTGATGAGCAGGCTTGATTGAGGAGGCAACAGCTGCACAAGTACATGATCTTTTCGTTAAGAACCATTGCGCCCATGTTGTGAACTATGTGGTTCCACATGGATGTGGGAGCTCCCTGACAGAGTATGATTTGAAAGGGCTACCATCATTCACATGTTTCTAGCTTCTGCAATCTCCGTCCTCCCTCCTGCTACTTTCTCAACAGCAACAGTGTTGTCAGTCAGCTCTGCTCTCTACAGCTCACATGCATTCCTGAACCAATTGAATGCCATTCCTGTTAAGTAATTATGGAAAATGGTGCAGCCTTTTAAGCAACTGCCATATCTGATGCGATCCTCATGGAGAGGACATGCACGTTTTAAGCTAATCAAAAGTTTTTTCTCCAACAGCAGTTACAGTTCACATAATGAATTATTACCTCCCACATTAAGCATCCTTTCGTAATAATTAAGGGTGGGTGCACTGATTTTTCATATAGGACAGAGAAAATAAAAATAGAGCTTTAGTTAAGTCATTCACTGTTTTGTTATTACTTATTTTTAAAATTTTTAGTTTGTTTAATTCTCGCTTGTTACCGTTTAAAAATAATTCTAATCTTTTTTATTATGCACCGGTTAATATTTTAGTTTTATTCTTTCTAGGTTTCTTGTCTGTGCTACATGATTTCATTTTCTCCATAGATTTCAAGTTTATAAAATCATTTATGACCGTTTGATATGAGATAATTTAGATATATTATCAATTATTTTATTTAAAATGTTTAAGGTCCATCATTATCTCGTTAGGTTGTGACTAATTATTGATAAACTTCTCATTTTGACAAAAAATATTAATTCCATCAAAGTTTTTAATTTTAATATTTTAATAGTAAATAAATATTATTTAACTACATCTTCTTTATTATTTGAAATCTTTTACAAATAACTCTTAATTTTGTCTCATCTTATTTTATCTATATTCACTTTTTCTTTTTTGCTTTGTTTATTTACGATACTTTATGATAAATATGTAAAATAATTTTTTGAAGTATTTTGGTAATTTATTCTCTAATTATTTTAGCAATTTATTATATTATCAATACTTGTCAAACACTATAATGTAATATTACCGATAATTAAAATAGTGACAATCTGTTTAAGTGATGCTCTAAATTATCGATTAATTCCAAATGACCCTTAGTAATACTTTGGATTATTTGACTCTCGTCTCACAATGTAGTCAAATGGACTTGTCGGTCTCTTTGAAATTAAAAGACTATCACAGAATGATATTGCTAATGATCCAAATATGATCTATCTTTTCTCCCGAACAAGATAGAATAAGCAAAGATGTTTTGTTGATCATATGGAATTCAAAAACAAAATTAGAATCATTCACAATTCCATATGTAGCATGATTAAGTAGGTGTCTAAGAATTCGACAAAATGGAAATCAAACCACAGAACTCACACAATTACACCACAGAGGAACACATCAATAAAACTCTTAGAATCCTCTTCATTCTCTTCTTTTTTTCTGATCCGTCCCATGTGATCTTGAGTCTCCTCCTGTGATAACTCTTGCCTCCTGATCGTCCCCCCTTTTTCTCCTCTATGGGATCCAAATTTCAAAAATCAATTTTACCATTATGGAATAAATTCCACAATTAATAGAAATCTCACATTAAATTTAGCTGAACTTCCATAAAAAAAGGTGGCAACACTAATAACTTTATTGTATATATATAATGATTAAAATAAGAGATGATCATTTGCATGCAGAGAAGGGGGCGGGCGCACCTCTGCACCTGCAATCTGCGTGCATAGAGGATGAGGATTGCTCCCCCTGATACGATGCTCAAGAATAATATATGATAATCAAAGAAACGAGATCAAACGAATTTTCAAGGCAGCGAAATATCAATCTCAAGATTACAATGAACCAAGCAATCAATATTATAAATAGATGGATTTAATAACAAGATAGTCAACCTTGTAATTAACGGTGGAAGGCAGAAGTTCCCGAAGAATGGGTTGCAGGAGTTCCCTCACAGTAAAAGTAATTAAGCCAAAATATTCATAGATTCAAAGATATAGGCCATACGAATAGAATTGGGCCGGAAGAAAAGACCCTAAGTTAGCCTACAAGAAAGGTAATCAGTTTCTTGAAATAAGCAAATCAATTTCCTCTTGCAAATCTCAGCACCACGTATGATTAATTCCGAAAATTCCATATAAATATGATAAAACCATGATTTATTTGGTCCAAGTTATGTTGACTCTTCATGCGACCGAATTCGTAAAACATTGACAAGTTGGATCTGGTCTACTCGATCATGTAATTGGATGAGTTGTAAATTGCAAACATTCTTGATTATCTTCAATTTCCTTATGCCTGAGATCCACACCATTATCTTCATCATCCAACTTTGCTAGAACATTATTCTATCACATTATAGGCATTTCCCGGTTCATATCATTCTCCTCCTCTTCAAAAGGATTCGTCCTCAAATCCGCATTTCATATAAGGAGAATATATCCAGGTTCATATTATTTTCCTTCTCTTCAAAAGGATTCGTCCTCGAACTTGTATTCACAATAAGGAGAATATAAACATGTCATATATCTGAATTTATTAAATAATTTAAGACACGCATAATGAAGATATTGATACTTTTCTTTCATGTGTCTGATGACCAGCATGATGTATCTCAATGATAACTATAAGTACAATTTCTCATCGATATCATCAAGTTAAGATCCTGCAAGTATAGAGAAAGAACTACATAAGTAATATAAAAATAATGTGACTCTCATGCTCACTTGGATGAAATGTCTTATGCTTATGAGACGATGGTATTTTAAAAAATAAATTACGAAACTTTGGAGACCTTCCTTTACGCATAAGGATTCTGTCAAATAAAGTGTGCAATATATTGTAAGAGTTCAATATGCAAGTTGTCAAGTTGTCAAGTGGTTCCAAGATAAAAATATTAGTTCCCACGAAATAAGATGAATCATTAACATCTGACAGTGATATTTTGTAAGAGTCATATCCAAGCAAAACTCGGCCCTTGAAAGGAATCATGCCAGTCCCCGTTACAACTCGAGACATCACCAAAATGTTTACGCAAATGATTGCTATAAATAAAAACATCACTAAAGAAAATAATGTCATATCTTCTATGACAAACATAGAGTCCAACTAATGCACATTCTAATGATTTTTTAAAATGACATGGAAGACTATAACAATCATCAGAATAAATAATTTTAGTTGAGCACAAGATTTGATTTAAGGAAATGAATAAGATTTTAGGCTCATAAAAGAATCTTGAAATTATAATCAACCAATCAAAAATGTTCAGTTCTAGAAAATATTCATTCCAAAATTTCAACATATGGCTCAAATAAAGTGTTTCAGCACTCAATGAAGAACAAAGTGGAATAGAAAATTCGAATCTAATGTTTGCATGCCATTCAATTCTTCTCTCAATTAAAACCTCAAACACATCCAACAAATATAAACTTTGAATCTTTTCAAACTAGTTGTCATAAACTCAATATCTCTTTCAAATCCTTGCAAGAGGGAATTTATAACTTCATGTACTCCACTCAAATGATCATGTAAATTATTACTATAAATCAAAATACCTCCTAAGAAAATAATTACAAATCTTCTGTGGAAAACACACAAAAGTCCAATTGATGCCAATTTTTCATTTGTAATATAAAAATCATATGACCAGCTACAATAATCATCTGAAGAAATATTCTTAGTAAGACACAAGGGTTGGTTCAAGGAAATGAATAAGATTATACTCTTATCAGAAAATTTGAAAATCAATATAAGCCAATCAAAGATGCTCAATATTACAAAATAATCATTCCAGAAATTCAATGTAAAGCATAAATAAAATGAACCAGCACCCAACAAATATGAAAATGAAAAGGACGGTTGGCATTGAACACCTCTCTCAACTAAACCTTGCAAACTGGTCACATCAAACAAATATAAAGTTTAAAAGCAAGGAGATGGATCTTTCAAACATTCTGTCATACACTCACTACAACCTCTTTTAGATCCTTGAATGATAAGAATTATAACTTCATGTATTCCACTCCTACATATCTACAAGGAAAAATCAGAATCAAAAGACAAAAGATGATTAATGTTAGGAGAAAAATTACTGAACTCTTTTTCTTTTGCCTATCTCAAGTTTTTTTTGCGCATATCTCTATGGAGGTGGACTTTCTAAACACTCAAGATCTAATTTTCTCTCATTCTCACAACTCTCATAATACTCAGCATTTAAATGTTGCATCTCAATGCTTTCAGAAGGTGGTCTTTCTAAGCACTCAAAAGTTGTGTAGCTATCATTTTCATCACTCAAGTTGTGACACTCATATTTTTCATCTTTGTTTTTCTCACAACTCTCATAATTATTTGGTGTTGCTATACAATCAGCTTCCTCTTTCTTCAAGTGATGTTGTGCAACCAAGTTTTTCCTCTCAATCTTCCAATTTTAAATGACACAAGCACCTGTTTAGTCACTTTGACTTCTCCTCCATCGTTTATCCACTGAAGTTTGTATGGTTTTGGGTGCTTTAAGGTTGGTAGTCCTAACTTCTCCACCATGTAATGGCTAGCAAGATTGACACCGCTTTCACCATCAATAATCAGTCCAGAAGTTCTGTCCAAAACACAACAACGTGCATAGAAAACATTTTCTCGTTCATGTGTTCTTCCTCCAAACTGAACTTGTCTATGCCTTCTCCAACTTATAACAAAGGCTTCAGCATCTTCCTCTTCCATCTCTTCATGTTTATCAATCATCGGGAGTGCGATGTCTTTGGCAATCTCTTCTTTGATTTGGTTGTATAACTTGTTGTAATTATGTAATTTTGACATTTACCTGATCATGAAGTTCAGTAATCATATGTTCAAGATGTTAAAAATGTTATGCCATAACTTCCATCATTCTTGTCTAATCAATTGCTTCTTTTCTAGAATTATGTTCTTGGTCCTTTCCTGTTAATATTGTGACAAATTTTTGCAGCAAAGGTTAATGATAAAAGCAATCTCAATACCTCACATTGTGACACTCGTATTTTACCTTAACTTTATTTGGCTTTTTCCTAAATTGTACTCACCACTCAGTCTTTTTTTTCTCTCTTGAACTCTCCAATAAGTTCTAAGAGAACTAATGCAAGTCAACACAAGGCAATGAGCAATTAAATCAATCTATTTATCATTTCTTTCACTTTTTTATCAGCTTATTTTCAAATATTTTTTAGAAATTTTCTTTTTTTTTTTGTTCTTATCTTTCCTACTTTCTTGCACTTTCCTTTTCAGTCTATTTTTTCTATTATCGAAATTCATTTCAATTTTTTTTGAAACTGCATCAAACTTGAGAACAAATAAGGATGACGGCTAGGGTTTCAACAACAAATAAGTAGATTTTTTTCGAAACTACAGCAGATTTTGAAGAATAAATTACGACTAGGGTTTGAAGAACAAATAAAAACAAATAAGGAATATGGATAGGACTTGAAGAACAAACCAACCATATTTTTTTTTTCAGAAATTGAAATAGGGGAGCAACAAAATAATGTAAGATAACTAGAAAATTGAATAAAAAATGCGGCTCTGATACCAACTGATACGATGCTCACCGAAACAATATATGATAATCAGATAAATGAGATCAAATGAATTTTTAAGACAGCAGAATATCAACTTCAAGATTACAGTGAACCAATCAATTGATATTATAAATAGATGGATTTAATAACGAGATAGCCAACTTTGTAATTAACAGCGGAAGTTGCCGAAGAACGGGTTGCAGAAGTTTCTTCACAGCAAAAGTAATTAAGCCAAAATATTCATAGATTCAAATATGTCTGAAATAATAATAAACACCAGTATTTATAGGCTCTACAAATATAATTTGGGTTGGAAGAAAAGACCCCAACTTAGCATACAAGAAAGGTAACTAGTTTCTTGAAATAATCAAATCAATTTCCTCTTGCAAATCTCAGCAGAATTTTCATGTATAATTAATTTCGAAAATTCCAAATAAATATGATAAAATCATGATTTATTTGGTCCAAGTTATGTTGACTCTTCATGCGGCCCAATTCGTAAAACATTAACAAGTTGGATCTGGTCTACCCGATCATGTAATTGGATGAGTTGTAAATTGCAAACATTCTTGATTATCTTTAATTTCCTTATGCCTGAGATCCACACCATTATCTTGATCATCCAACTTTCTAGAACATTATTCTATCACATTATAGGCATTTTCTGGTTCATATCACCCCTCCCCCTCCTCTACACATGTGATCTGCATGTAGAGACGGGGGACGTTGTACCCTTCGTCTGAGCACACAATTTGCTTGCAGAGACAAGGGGCGCCGCCTTATCACGTCAAAAAAATGATCGAAAGAGGATGTAGAACTTAGACAAGTTCTGCCAAACATGGGATAAAACAAAAAAGACTAGAATTTTAAGTTGTGGTCAAAGTGTAATGTGACTCCAAGTACTAGAACTTGAGTTCTTGCTTGAAGCGGGAACGTCCAACTTCTTTTCTTTAACTTTTAGACCTATATATTAAATAATAGATAATTTAATTATAGGTATAATGGTCATACAACACCCAAATGGTTGAACATTGTGCAATGCCCAAATCGCATCCATCTATATGATATCAATGGTATTAGATCACATGAGAATGAATGCCAGAATCGCAAACACTCCATATGGTTTATGGCCACAAATTAATTATCACAATATGTTAGTTCGTGATAATAATCATATCTTATAGTCATGATTATTATTTTTGTAAATATTGATGAGTTTGTAGCCACAAATAATTTATATCGTGAAAATAATGATTTAGCGATTGTTATGAAGATTTATTTTGTGACAAATAATATAAGTAATTGCCACAATTTTTATTTTCATAATCAACTATATTCTTTATCATCAATATTAGCCACGAAAATTTCATAACTAATTGTTGAATGCAATATTATGTATTGTTACATTTTTAAAATTTGCGACAAATGATATGTAAGATTTTTATAAAAACTTAATGATATGTTTTGTTGATAAAAATTACATTTATAATTGTTCCGGCTTTATAGTAAACTTAAATAAAGTTGTACGATTTAATTAATCACCTAAGTTGTTTGAATAATAATTATTCATGTTGACTTTATGACTTGAGATTCGATAAGGGTTAGTCAGTAAACTGAGTCAATAACAAGTGAAATAATTCGAAGCGTTTGGATTAATGAGAATAGATGAGAAATGAACGAAAATGATAAGAAATGAAAAAGTAATGAGAAATCAAGCATACTCGATGAAATTTAACACTACGGCCGGGATCAGATCCAGGATCGGGATGTTTTTTTAAAAAAAATCTAGGCAAAATTGGGTCGGCGGAAACCTGATTTTGCTCACCCCTATATCTTTACTATAGAAGAAGGCATCTTTAGTCATATTTAAGATTCTGCATAGAAGTTGGAACCCTATAGAAATATATGCCGTGGAATGCCAGCAACAATTCATATATCAACCTTGGACCACGAGGAGGCTTTTTCTGAACTTGGAACCACCAGCAGCACAACATGTGAATGAAAGCAATCGATACAAAATAGCATTCAACACATGACAAAATAATGTGATGTAATCAAAAGTTTGGAAGCATACAAATAACATTCGACAAATGCAAATGGCATAGAGAACAAAAGGAAAATAAAAAAAATTGACTTCCAGAAAGCAAAACATTCAGCTACAAGAATTTGAAAGCATACAAATAGCATTCAATACAATACAGTGAAACAAGTGATCTTCCATAAGCTTACAAATAACATTCGGTTACAAAAGTATTTAACTACATAAGCTTACAAATGATATTCAATACAATGTAATGAAACATGGTCTTCCAGTCATTGATACAAAATGTTCAGCTACATAAGCTTCCAAATAACATTCAATATAATGCAATGAAATAAGTGGTCTTCCAGCCATCGATACAAAAAATTCAGCTACAAGAGTTTGGAAAGCTTGAATGGAGTTTTGAATTTTCCCTGAGATCATATACGAAAACCATGAGGAACAATTCGCATTCTAAACTGGGAACTAAGGAAATAACTTATTGATGCAAAGTTTCACATAGGCCTTCAGACCAACAAAATTGTTTTGTTCACATAGTCATGGAAACTAGCAAATCAGTTAGAAACAAAAAATAAAAGAAGGAACAGTTGTTAGGAATTATATCTACCTTTTATAAAACATCTTTCAATCTTTCTCTTTTACAAATTCACCTTGTTTTCCATCTTGGCCCTATTTTTTGACAAAGGTAAACAATTGATTTTATAAACTGCCAACTTATTATAGCTAATGTTTGCATAATTCAAAGAAAAAGATTCTTTACCTTAAAGACAAGACAAATTCTTTTGTCATGGCGATTCTTTTCACATACATAACAACTTACCTTTTTAACCTCCTTTTATGACATAGTAATCTCAACACTTGATTTAATTTTGTCCACATTTTTTGTCCACCCTTTTATTTTACACGAGTTGAATTGAAATGGTTGTAATGTGGTGGAGTTCGCATGAACATCACTCATACTCGGCTAAGATGTAAGAACTTCCTTCTCAGCAACTTTGAAGGCTTCCAACTTATCGATGACCTCGTCTACGAGTAGAGCTCCAAATTATAAATGTTCAGATGAAAGCAACCCTAAAGCTCTAACCCTATGTAGATTTGTATGCCAAGTCCACTTTTGCATGGGAGTTATATATCTTCAGCAGTTTTCAATTCGGATGCATTATGATGAACTTTTTGTGCTTTAGAATATATTGCATCTATTGCCCAATGGTGAAGTATATATCAGTTGGGCAATTTTGTCATTCTTTTCTTATAAAGTATATGTAAAATGTGAGAACAAATATTTCATCTTGTTCAAACTTTTTGCAAGAACAACTTACTAAAATATTTTCTTTGTGACCGTACTCGACAATGTTCTTCCATATATCTTTGGTCTGTAATGGAATGCATATACACAACTTTATCATCATCTTTCATTATCTACACTGATAACAATGAAGATTCATCATATTCTTCTTGAAAATTGGAGAAGACATTTTGAATATATACATTTCCTGCATGAGCCTCTAATAGATATTTGCTAATTAATTAAGGCAATGTTAGTATTCAAAGTGTTGAAATCTTCACGTTCTTCCATATAACGATGATGTCGTATCACTCTATCATAATGTTGTATAAAATCATATAATGAGGTATGTGCATTGACAAATCCTTCTAAGAATACATTAATACTCTCTACTCTTTGGGTGGTACACATGCTTTCGGTGAAAACATCAACAACAACAACAACAAAGCCTTATCCCACTAGGTGGGGTCGGCTACATGGATCATACGATGTCATTTCGCTCTATTAGTAACCAAACCTTTCGGTATATTATTCACCAATAGATCTTGCTCTATTAGTTCGTCAAGTGTCCGCCTTGGCCTCCATCTCCCTCTTTTAATCGGACTCCAAATTATTTGATCTACTTTTCTTACCGGCGCATCTAATGATCTTCTCTGAACATGACCAAACCATCTCAAACGATTCTCTACCATTTTCTCACTAATAGGAGCCACTCCGACTCGTTCACGTATATGATCATTCCTAATCTTATCTAATCTTGTATGACCACACATCCATCTCAACATCCTCATTTCGGCTACCCCTACTTTACGTTCATGTTATCCCTTCATAGCCCAACATTCACTACCATATAACACTGCTGGCCTTATAGCAGTACGATAGAATTTTCCTTTAACTTTATTGGGTACTTTTCTATCACAAAGAACTCCAGTGGCTTTCCTCCACTTACACCAACCAGCTTGAATTCTATGATTAACATCGTCATCAATCTCACCATCTTGTCTTACAATTGATCCTAAATATTTAAACTTTGTCACTTGAGGAATTATATCCTCCCCTAGCTTAACTTTCAAATCGTCTCTAAGTTGTTTATTTGTGAAATTGCTATGCATATATTCTGTTTTATTCCTACTTAAACGAAAACCCTTTGACTCCAACGTATTTCTCCATATTTCTAATTTTGTATTAATCTCTTCTCTTGAATCCGCTAAAAGTAGTATATCATCCGCAAATAGCATGCACTTAGGTACCTCCTCTATGATACTCTCGGTTATAGCATCGATAACTAAGTTAAATAGATACGGACTTAAAGCTGATCCTTGATGTAGGCCAATTCCTATAGGAAATTCATTTGTCTCACCTCCGGGTGTCCTAACCCTAGTCAATGCCCCATCGTACATATCTTGTATTACCTTAATGTAGGCAACACTCACCCTCTTCTTTTGCAAGGCTTTCCAAAGTACATCCCTTGGTACCCGATCATACGCCTTCTCTAAGTCAATGAAAGCCTAAGTCTCTTCTCCTACTTCGATACTTCTCCATCATCCCCCTTAGTAAATAAATCGCCTCTGTAGTGGATCTCCCTGGCATGAACCCAAATTGTCTCTCAGAAGTACTAGTCTTCATTCTCAATCTATGCTCAATCACTTTTTCCCATAATTTCATTGTGTGACTCATAAGTTTAATCCCTCTATAATTTGCACAATTCTGAATATCCCCTTTATTTTTTTAAATAGGAACTAATGTACTTAATCTCCAATCATCAGACATCTTTTTCGATCGTAAAATTCCATTAAATAGTTTACATAACCATAACACACCTTTTTCTCCTAAACATTTCCAAACTTCAATCGGTATACCATCCGGTCCAACGGCTTTACCATTCTCTATTTTCTTAAGAGCTTCGCTAACCTCCGAGACTCTAATTCTACGATAAAATGACATATTAAGCTCACATTCGCTAACTGTCAAGTCCTCCAAATCACAACGGGAACCTTCACATCCATCATTAAATAGCTTATAGAAATATTCTTCCCATCTGTTCTTAATATCTTCTTCAGTAACTAAAACCTTGCCAACTTCATTTTTTATGCATCTTACTTGATCCAAATCTCTCGACTCCTTCTCTTTATTCCTTGCAATCTTGTAAATCCTTTGTTCACCAGCCTTTGTCCCTGACTCCTTATAAAACCCTTCATATGCTTTAACACGAGCATCACTCATTGCCTTCTTAGCCTTCCTTTTCGCCAAACGATACTTTTCCCAATTGTCAGAACTATTGTCCAAGTGTATCGCCTTGAAACAATTCTTCTTATTACGCACCTTTTCTTGGACCTCCTCATTCCACCACCAAGTCTCCTTATCTCGTGGTCCAAAACCTTTTGATTCTCCTAAAATGGCTTTAGCAACCATTTCAACCTTTTTTGCCACGTTCTCCCACATGATACTAGCATCTTCTTCTAACTCCCACACACTTTCCTCTAATAACTTACTTCTAAAAGTCTCTCGCTTCTCCCCCTTTAACTGCCACCACTTGATCTTTCGATCAAAAACTATTCGGAATTTTGGTTTTATACATTTCATTTGCATATCAAGAACTAACAATCTATGTTGTGTAGTCACCCCATGCCCAGGAATTACTTTGCAATTAGTACAGCGTCTTTTATCAGTATTTCTTGTCAAGAAAAAATCGATTTGAGACCTATGAGTTCCACTTTTGTATGTGATTAAATGTTCCTCTCTCTTCCTAAAACAAGTGTTGATAATCTTAAGGTCGTATGCTAAAGAAAAATCAATAATAGTTTGTCCTTCCTCATTCAACTCTCCAAAACCAAAACCACCATGAACCCTTGCATGTGGTCCTGCCTCTTTACCAACGTGTCCATTAAGGTCTCCCCCAATATAAACTTTCTCGGTTGTTGGTATACTTTCAATCAAACCCTCCATATCTGCCCAAAACTTCTCCTTAAGATGTGATTCTGCTCCTACTTGGGGTGCATATGCACTAATAATGTTCATAGTCTCCTTTCCAATAATTACTTTCACGGATATGATTCGATCCCCAATCCTTTTAACTTCCACAACATTCTTCCTCCATTCCGCATCCGCGATAATACCAACACCATTCCTTCCATTTATCTTACATGTGTACCAAAGTTTGGAACCATTTAACCTAATCTCTTTACTTCCCTTCCTACCCATCTAGTTTCTTGCAAGCATAAGATACTAATCTTACGCTGGTCCATTACTTGTGCCACCTCGAGGCGCTTCCCATTCAACGTCCCAATGTTCCAAGAACCTAATCTGACCTTAGTCTCATGAAGTAGCTTCTTTAACCGTCTCCGTCCATTAGAGTGCGGTAGCCCTTGCTCATTTAACACTGCATTCAGGCGAGGATGCAGTGGCTCTTGCTCTCTTATCACTGTACCCGAGCTGTACAGCGCGTTACTTACGGGTAACGACCTAGCATTAACACAATATATTCGTTGATCCATGTTCATAAGATTCGACAGGATTTTATGCTGGCTGTCGGGGCCTAACACAACCCTCCTCCTTTATTCGGGCTTGGGACCGGCTATAAAATATAGGCAGAGTTTTTCGGTGAAAACATCATCAAAATATAATGTTATCCATTGATGTCGCTTATTGTACAAATTCTCTATCCAATGTCCATCAGTAATAGCAAACTTTTGCTTCATTGAATTTCACACAACCATGATCTCCACTTGCACATCATCATTATTATCATTTTCAAAACTGTTACAAATGTAATTTATTAATGAAATAAATGTGACATAAACATTTTAACTTAAATAAAAATAATATATACCTATCATGTTCAGACATACAATCACTATCCATGACTACATGCAAAATTCAAAAATTATATACACTTTCATAATAAAAGCAAAATAACATGAGAACTCACAAATTATGCCAATTGACAACCAAGGCAAGGGTAAGATGTTATAAGGCGAGAATGATCCGAGTGCGATTTGGGAGAGATCCAAGCATAATAAATGTTCGATGAAATTTACTCCAATAGAAAAAATATATATAATCAACAACTTAAGTTGAATGATGGAAATAACTGCTTGATGCAATTTACCCTAATAGAAAAACCAATGAATAGGACAAAGGTTCACAATTCTGATGATGAGTTGCTTAGGTTGGTGACAGGACCAAGGCTCTTTAGGACCAAAAAATGAAAATCGATGTCTTCTAGAATGTAGTCACAAAGCAGTATGAAAACTCTAACACATTACAACCAAAAAAAAAACTTTCGATGAAATTTAATGTAGATGGTCTCTTTAGGATTTTGGCGGTGATCGGAAGTCACAAATCAGCATGCGAACATATCAGAAATGAAAAAGAAATGAGAAACCAGCATGCTCGATGAAATTTAACACAACAGAAAAAATGAATACCTGAAGAACCTTCAATGGCATTCTTGGACTCTTTAGGGTTCTTGTAGCATGCAGAATCAAACATAATTGAGAAGAATAAGAGAAAAATGAAACGAAAAGGAGAAGTGAATAGAAAAGGAAACAAAAATGAGAGTGGGGAATGAAACCAAAATGTAGCTGGGAACTCACCAATGTCGCCAGCGCAAATGCAAGAGGCAAGCGCTTCGACGGGGGGCACGTCGGCGGTCGCAAGATCCAAGTCTTCCACAACAGTTGAAGCAAGGTGCTAGGGCATTCTTCCACTAAGGAGAGAGAGAATCACGATCCGGAATGGGGGAGGGTTAGGCATGTATTTTCTGGGATTTGATCTCCACCATCGATATCAAGTAGACGCTCGCAATTTGGGCATTCATTCGTGTGCGATCTAACACAGTCGATATCAAATGGACTGCTACGATTTGGGTGTTGCACAACGTTCCACCATTTGGGCATTGCCCGACCTTTATACCCTTTAATTATAACGACCAAGAAAATATTTCTCCGCGTGGCGGTATCGAATTTCGAGGTGTTACAAAATTATTAATCTACCTCTTACACTTGTCTAAGAACTTTGGTAATTTAGTTGCACCTTAAATTCTGCTTAACATTTATGTCTGCTAAGAGCTTCCGAATTGATGTTAGGTTTCTTTGGTGCAACGAAACAAAAACAATACATGTAGTATAGGTCATATTAAAAGACCAAAAATGTTCCTATTGGACAGCAGATACAACAATGCCATCAGACAACAAAATGCCTTGGTCTGCATTGCCTTCTTTAGTTCACGACAAGAACAAGGACACCCAGGCAGCACTGATAAGTTTTTTGTGTGTGTGTGTGTGTGTGGGGTCAAAAGATTGATAAGTTTTTTTTAACACAGATACAAAGCTACAATTGCCATAATAAAACAACCCAGACAAATTACGATTGCCAAAGTTGAGCCCCACTGCAAAAACCAACATCGATCCTCAGCACACACAATTGAATTTGCTCAAGTCGCTAATTTACTGCTACTAAAGACTAATGAGGGAATTAGACACAACCGAACCCTCCGACGACCTCATTAGCTGCATCGGGGTTCCTAATCCTCCTCTTAAGTAGTTGAGCTAAATTGACTGGCTCGTTTTAGCGGGAGCTCGGGGTTCAGAGCTGCCCGAACGAGTGGGCCAAGTAGGCGAGGGCTCCCACAAGGGGCGCGTTGATGTAGGTGGCCGGTTCCGAGTGCTCGTAGTCGGACCGCTAGTCGGCGAACCAGTCCGAAGCGTCCGGTCCGCCCACTACGGCTCCCACCAACGGGTTCGGGTTGGGCGCGTCCGAGTTGAGAACCGAGAACCCGGAGGAGCAAGCGATCTTGGCCGGGTGAGCCGCGACGGACGGCAGCGACGAGCCGCGGTGGTGGACCCGCTCCGGGTATCTCGCGCCGTAGCCCACCATGTACGACATTCCCCGGGGGTTCGCACCCAAGAGGTAGTCCACCTGGGTCCCCAACAAAATCCCCAACCACACGCCACCAAGTTAGAACCCACCGCAAACTTGAATGAATCTGCAGTTTACTACAATTCTCTCACCTGGCGCTTGGCGATACTGCGGAGCTTGCGAGGGGAGACCGTGACGCCGCCGCAGGAGACGACGTTGGAGGAGAATGTGAGGTACTTGGCGTAGGTGAGCAGCAGGAAGGCGGTGGAGGTCACGTACTGCATGTTGCTGTCGCCCATCATGCAAACGTTCACAAACAACTTTTATTACAGTTTGCAGTAAACACCATTATTAGAAGTAGAACAGCCAAATAATGACTAATAGAAGCACGAGAGAGAGAGAGAGACGGTGAGTGATCTGTAGTGTATTGGGTCTGGGAGGAGGGGGTGCCTGGAACGAGGGAGCAGATGAAGTTGTCAGCGTGGCCCTTGTAGTCGTGGAGGGACTTGACGTTTTGGACGAGGAATGCCTGCAGGCGGCAAGAGGACGAGTTGAGTTGAGACTGTTGAGTTGAGTAGGCCGAATATTTGACTGGACGAAGGCTCGGGTATGGAGTGCTGGGTGTGAAAAAGGAGCAAAAAAGAATGGACCTTGGAGAGTAGGATCCTGGCGCCCACATGCTTGTTATCCCAACCAAAGGTGTTGTGACTGTTGTCAGATTCGTCAGCTCCGAGGGTCTGACCGTTGACCTCTATGTAACTGAGGTATGTGGGGTTCTTGGTGGCCTTGTGGAGCCATGCTGCTCCCCACAGTAGCTCATCCTTTTATTTCATATCGAAAAGAAAGAGCCAGAAGCAGAACAGAGAATTAGTTCAGACAGAGAACAGTTTCTCAGATGAAAACTGCACAAAACGAACATAAAGGACTACAAAATTGTGGGTGATTAAATGGGATAGAACGAACTTGGTATCCGGAGAAGGAGCAGTAGAAGCTGCACACGACATTCTTCAGTCCGTCGCTGTAGGAGCCTCTGTGCTTGTCCGCAAACTCAAATACCTACGACGGGGCAAACGTTTTTAGAGAAGGGAGTAAGGCCCAAAACATAAAGAGAACAAGTGGTTGGAAGGAAGGAATGTAGCGGTGTATTTGCTCTTGGTTTACCTCGATGGCCCTGTTCAACAGGAGCTTGGAGTATGATGGGTCGGACTTCCTGAAAACCAGGGAAGCAGAGGCGAGGGCAGCCGCGGTCTCGGCGGCAACGTCCGAACCCGGGCTGTTGCTGTCCACCTTGTACACTGATCTGGGAGTATCCATGTCCTCTGGCCTCTCCCAACAAGCATGGTCCTTGTAGGCGTCTCCCACCTGCACAAGATGCCACAGTCAATTGTTTGGTTTCAGCTCCATTGCTGCCTCCGCCTTTGGGGAAAATGTAAGCAAGACCTGAACATAGATGGTGTTGGGATGAACAGTGGCTTTGAGGAGGTAGTCCGTGGCCCAGCGAATAGCCTCCCTTGCGTGTTGCAGCTCCCCCTTCATGAGGCCGCCGAACTCTACGACGCTCCACGACAGCATGGTGGCCGTGAAGGCCATGGGGAAGCCAAACTGCACGTTGTCCCCTCCATCATAGTATCCTCCGACCAGGTCCACCTACATTTTGCAGGCGTCCGTACATCACCCGTTTTACCACCACGACAAGTAGCAGTATGAACTAAAAAGAGCAAACCAGGTGAATGATTCAGCTGAGGACTTACGTTCATGGCCGAGCCGTCGGAGAGGCCGGAGTCCCTCCTCCAAGACATTCTCTGGTTAGCAGGGAGCTTCCCTGACCTCTGGCCTTCGAAGAATAGAATGGACTTCAAGAGGGCGCCCCTGTAATCGTGGGTGGCGGGCGGGAAGGCCAACGGCATGAGGAAGAAGAAGAAGAGAAGATAAAATGCAGAGGAAGAAGAGGGAACTGGAAGCCATTTGGCCTTCAACCAAGCCACCCAACTGAAGCT
This sequence comes from Pontederia crassipes, assembly GCA_030549335.1. Taxonomy (NCBI): domain Eukaryota; kingdom Viridiplantae; phylum Streptophyta; class Magnoliopsida; order Commelinales; family Pontederiaceae; genus Pontederia; species Pontederia crassipes. The sequence continues at coordinate 20,881,776 of CM060195.1, read as the reverse complement.
GACGCCACAAGCAGAGAAGAGAGCTCCATTTATAGAGCCATCCAACACCTAAAACCGCCATGCTTTGCTTTCTGCTCTGCTCCTGTCAATATTTTTTTGAATAAACCCATTGGGGAAAACTTACACTTTTTCTTGTCTTTTACTGTGTAATGCTGTGTAATGCTAGTGGTAGCCTGCTATATTTGAACTTATAATTTACTCTTAAGTAAATGAGGATGAGGTACAAAATACAAACTAAGAAATAATTATATATCTCTTAATAATAAATTATATTCTACATAAAAAGGCTACTTATGCATAATAAATTTAGCAAATGTCCGTGTTTCAAGTGATAGTGAATGTTGTTGATTAATTGGATATGGGCAAGCTTATAGTTTTGCTAGTTTAGGGTTCAACGTGTTCAACCGATCGTTTATTCGAGCCGGTGGGAAAGGAGGGATGTGGCTTTATTCTTTGCTCTCATACTGGTGTTTTTATTTTTGCAGGTGCTCGTGCTCTTGCTGTCATTTCTACTCTACATACTGAGGCTTGGGCGGTGCTCCTCGGTGTCCATGCTTGCATTAACTTTGGTATTATCCGCGTCAAGCTTTGCACGGATTCGAAAATTCCGGTACATCTCATTCAGCACTCCCATCCTTGCCCATGGCGTCTTCGCAATCTTCTATCGGACATTTTGGACAACCTAGACAAGAGTGCCCCTATCTCGATTGTAACTCTGCAACAGATCACCTAGCTCATTTTGGCCGTCAAAATGGCGAGTATTTTTGGGTCACGGTCACTGGTCGTCTTCTTCGCCCAACCGACGTCGTCCGGTTGAAATAGTTCACTACTTGTCGACGTCCGCTGCTCACAATCATCGCGCAAGGGAGGAACATCGAATCACTCGTAGGAGGGGATAGTCCAATCGCGAGAGGGAGAAGATGAATCACAGTGAGGGAGAAGCAATGCCGGACTTCCACGCTTAGTCGACATTGATTTCATGTATGTAGCTTCATTTATGCAACTGAGTTTAAAATGTTCGCCCATGGAGCCGATCCCTAAACCTTAATTTCTTAGTTCCACCAAAATCCTAATTTTAAAATGTTGAGTTTGTGTGGACCCTATCTGACAAGATTCCATGTTATTTGTCTTGTGTTAGTCTTATGTGCTATTAGGCGACCAAAATTTGTGATCTTTTGTTACTAATTTGAGCTCCCGAAATCCTAATTAGAAAATGTTCTTTATGCAGTTGTAAGAAACCGTAAGAATGTTGTACGCTAATGACAAAAGATCGAGGAAGGAGGAGAGGTGATTGTTTATACTTTATATGTATTGTATTATTTGTTTTGCAGTAATGACCTACGTTGGTTAATTTGCATCGATTATTATTATTTATTATTTAATTAATTATTTATAATTCTATACGGATTTAATTTGCACAAAGATTATTGCAAGATCTCGTGTTATTTACATGATGTATTGTTTAATTCAATTATGTATTGATTAATTGGATATTGTTTGATTATTGTTTATGTGTACTTATTGCAATCCCCGGGTTGTTTAATTTGCACATCCATTACAATGACGATAAAGGACAATGGGGTTACCACAATGGGGAGATTGAAACGTATCGTGATTATGATCCTGACATGATGTCCCTAATTTAAATCGACAATATGGTTTAAACCATTAGTGCGAAAGACTGCATGCTTCAAATAGTGCACACATACGTCAAGAATGAGTCTATAGTCACATGGACATGGTTCCTAGAACACCTACGAGGGGACCTTGATATGAACAATGGTAGAGGCTGGACAATGATGAACGATCGACAAAAGGTATGTAATTCTTATACATTTCAAAATGTCTTTCTAAATGTAATATTGAAATCTAGTTTTAATGTGCAGAGACTTGCTAATAGTGTTCGAAATGTTTTACCGTGGACAAATTTTTTTATGAACTGAAGAAAAAAATCGCCAAAGGTAGGAACGTTCGACTAGGCTTGTTTCTCATTTGTCCCCAAATGAGACGTGTTACTGGATAATCTATTTGAATGTTACAACAAGTACCTTCTTAACTCCTGCGACAAACCTATAATAACGATGATGGAAATCACCCATACAAAATTGATGGTAAGACTGTTTACAAAAGAGAAGCAATGAAGAAGCATACATCATATGTCCCAAAAACCATAATAAGTTAGAAGCCATTAAGGTGAGAGCATAGTATGGGAGCCTACTTATTCAAGTATTGAATCATTTCTACTTCTATGTCTTTTAGTGATTATAATGTCCAATCTATCCTAATTATTTTTTCTTTACTTATTCAGGTGGTCCGAAAATACAGATGAACTCAGAGGATGCCCATTGCTTAGTTGACATGGATATGAGGACTTGTAGCTGCGGATGATGACAACTAATAAGGATCCTGTGTGTACATGAAATTGTTGTGTATATTTGAAACAACGAGGACCCGTATGCTTATGTAGATATGTGTTACTCCACATAAACTTTCTTAAAAAGATATGACCATGTTATAGAACCTTTGAATGGACATGATCAAATCATGGAGGAGCCAACACCTATTTCGCCAACACCTATCAATCCGCCATTGTTCATTAACCCAAGAAGAAGGAGAAAGCAAAAATCTAGGAGAAACGAGGCATAGGAATTAGAAAAGGCTATGAAATCTTCAGTTGAAAAAGGAAACTCTCCAAGAGAGGAACGGTTCGAATGAAATGTACCCTTTGCGGAAAGATTGGTCACAACAAAATATCTCACAAAAGTGTTGAAAATCTCTATCCTTATTGTTTGCTTGTTAAAAACTAATATGTGATTTTCTAGTTTGCAATGAAAAAGAAGAGACAGCCCACAAAGGACTCAAAGTTCTCAAGAGTCAACTGTCACTCATATTGTTTTAATATAAATGCTAACACAAATATTAAAGTCTTGCTCACAACTAACTTAATGCTTATGTATTTTTTTATTGCAGGCTCAGGTTGAATTTGAGGGTGTAACTAATGGTGCTCAAGCTTCTCAATCAAGCACATCGAAAAAGTAGAAAGTTGGGAAAAGGCACCGAACTTGACGAAGAATAGTCTTTTGATTTTTGCACAAACAATCATCTATATTTTGGTTTAGGTGTTATGTACAATGTTGACAAACAATTAGCTGTGATGTTATCATTTGGATGTGGGATGTTTTCATTAAATGATTATGTCGATGTTGGAGGTTGACAAATAATTAGATGTTATCGTTTATATGTTTGTACAGCAGTTGGATGTAATCATTTATGGAGCTTAAGCAAGTGGATGTTATCATTATTATTTTGTGTTTCTTCATTTATTCTTTCTCAAAATGATATGTAGATGTGAAAATTGCACGTTCTCAATGTGTTTAATTGCTTGTAGTGCATCATTTGAGTGCACCCAAGTGAAGGATATTGACGCGAAATCATAAAGTTCAAGGGTACCCGCGTAACTATATATAAGTCGGAGGGCATCTTACCTTCTTTGTGTAAACTTACAGGGCAATGTCTTTCACATGGCTAAAGATGGAGGGCAATCTACCTTTTAGACTAAAAGTTGAAGGGTAACATAAGTTTGAACTAGAAGTTGGAGGGTAGGCTACTTTTGTTTTTGAAAGTTGGGGGCATCATTATTTTCCTTATTTTCTTTTCGATACAATCATGCTAGTCCACAAAACTGCATTCAAAAATATGTTCTAAACATATACAAGGAACACAAAATAAGATACCACTAATGCAAAATGAAGATAATTTCAAACAAGTGTCACAAACAATAAGATTTTTCATTAAAAAGAATATACCACTAATACAATCCAAAGATACTACTAATATAATCGAAAAATACCACTAATACCATCTAATTCTGTCTACATAAGTGCCACCGGATACAAAAGAAGGATGACTAAACAAAACATAATTATATTTCTCACAATTCGATAACATTTCTCTTTCTCGGCTTCAATATTTTGAGCGTTTATTTGTAACTCCAAAAATCAATTCATTTTCTTTTCCTCATCGAGTGCATGGTCCAGCTTGTCGATCTTTCACAACATCATTGATCATCATCCCACTTCTTGTATCAACAAGTGGATCGAGCCAATCGAAGTAGTCGTAGGATTGAATCCTCTGAAAATACCCACAAATGAAATTGTTGAATAAACATGCACAAAACCAAGTAGGGGAAAAATTTTGCAAACTCACACCAAAATTTCAGCAGGCATAAAACATAAGGGTAGGGTTACTTTCCGTCCATGAAGCCTTAATAGTTGCTTCTTCTTTGCAATTGCATCGCACCTCCTTACGGCCTTCCACAACACCATTCTCTGAGGCAAGCAAGATTAGGGCTCTAGAAACCTAGCAGGGACCGTCAGTGTACAAACAACTTTGAAAATGATAGTAAGGGTCGTCGATCAACAGCAAATAACTTAGGACAAGGTGACGAAGAGATCTCTAAATGGTAGCTCTGATCCGATGACTACAGCTGCCAAGCATGAAAACAAAAAGGGGGATGATGAAGGTGAAGGGGGAGGGCGAAACACCGATTAAATCGCATGAAATAAGCCACTCACGTGGAGGAGAGTAAGGGATGACTTGCCACGTCGGACGATTGCTTGCGTGGAGGAGAGAGAAAATCATCGCATGGATGCCATATGGACAACACAACCAATAAACGACCGATCACAAGTCAAAAGTATAGTTGGTGAAATAAGTTAAAAAATAGAGGATAGTCTTATTCACTTTGATCTTGGAGGAAAGAACTAAGAAAGTGACCAAAGTTGGAGTTATCAATCCATGGCCTAATTTCATGTAATACTTTTTTTTTCTAACTCAAGTAAATAACTAGTCCTCCATGATTAATTATAGATAAAGTGGTTTTGGTGGAATTAATAGTTTGTTTCTAAAAAAAGTTAAATAGAGAATTACAATATATATAGGGATTAATGTAGTTGAGATGTGTCCAGCATCCCTCCATAGCGGAATGTGCTCCGGAGGTACATTAATTTCATATATATATATATATATATATATAATAGTGAAATATCACGTGGCATGTCCATAATTTTTTGGAAAATAATTGGAAAAAATTAATTTTTGCTGATGGTGGCAATATAACAAATGAAGTAAAGAATGTAATTTATTAAGAAATTTTTTGAAATTTTTATGTAAATGTATAATGAAGTTTAATTTTTTTAATATACATTGATGCTAAATGATAATGTCAAAAAAATTAATGCATTGTCCTTTTAATTACATTAATATAATTTTAAGAGCCTGCATCGCCCGAATTGTTATACTAGTTGCTTTTAGAAAAAGTGATATTTTAATTCTAGTAAATAATTTAATGATACTGGTAAAATTTTAGCTTGGGTCAGACTTCTCGGCCTTTTTTCACAGGCGCCCAACTTAAATAACGTTGTTTCTTCTAAAACATTATTGTAGTTTTAAAATTGGACTTCAAAATCTTAGTTAATTGGTTATCATTTTTTGGACGAAGGATAAATTTTTTCTTTATTTTATAAAAAATTATCAATTAAATTATTTTTTCATCTAGCACATTCTAAGCTAGTCTTAAAGAAAAAATATATATCAATTTTAGTCACTAAAGTTATTCTGATTTGTGAATGAAGTCTTTGAGCAAAAATCTATTCATAGTTTCAATAACTTTATCTTTTTATAATTATAACACATGTTTGACCCTTACTTTTTCTTATATAAGAAAAGCATTAAATATATATATATATATATATATATATATATTATATTAGTCTCTAAAGTTATTCTGATTTGTGAAGGAAGTCTTTGAGCAAAAATCTATTCATAGTTTCAATAACTTTATCTTTTTATAATTATAACACGTATTTGACCCTTACTATTTCTAATAGAAGAAAACATTAAAAACAATACAGGTACAATATTTTATAAATATCAAATATGACTTTTACTTTTTGTTTTCTGCACTCTTTGTAAACCCCAAGTCCGTGAGAAAAAAAAGAAGAAGAAAGATAAAAATAAAATAGAAGAAAAGATAAATAGGAAATAAAATCTTAAATAAGAGGGGATTGAATCAAATCTTGAAGTCCCAATTGATTTCAAACTCCTCTCCTATAAATATGAGATTGAAATAAACCCAGCAACCCCTTATTTTTCGTGCAAGTCGGCCCTAGTTTTTCCTCTCATTTTCATGCGTTCCTTTCGCACTCTCATGTACTTGTCCATTGTCGACCAATAAAAAATCAACCAAAGAACCTGGATGCCGCCGACCACACGCCTTGGATAGAGAAAAATGGCCGGAGAAAGAGGAGGAGGAGGAGGTTAGCATAATAATTTCTCGGACAAAAATTTGCAAGGTATGAAACTAGGATAAATTCATCATAAATCTTGATTTAGGATCGACGCATGCTCTGGTTAATTCCTAATCATAGTACAATAATATAAGATGATGCATGAAGATAACTAGAAACCTCCCTGCATCTTCATGCATGTTTTCCCATAACGGAACTCAGCCTGAGTTCATTGTAACCAGGCCAGGGTAGGTCCATGCCCCAGCCTAGTTCATCAAAACTCAGCTCGGGTCTACTATTGTCGAGAGCTCCGAATTCTGCGACATAGATGAAAATGGCCCGTAGTGGTCATAATTCGGCCTGGGTTGTCCCAATGATGAAGTCGTGTCGACTGTTATTTTCGCTCGACAGTACGATTGAACCCAACCAGCATATAACCTGAACGTGGCTCGAGTTTAGGCACCACTTTTCGAGAATTTGTCCGATGAACTTGGCTTGGTTATGCCTATACTCGGCCTGAGTTTCGATAGTATAATGATAATTTTTATGATCCTTTGACTCTTGATTTATGCTAATGATGATTATGTCGTTTATACCTCTAAATTTACTCTGCATGTTCCTATCTTGTAGTATTAATCTAATCATAATGAAAATAAATTAAAAGTTGTAAGATAAAAGACAAAAAATATTAAATGAAGAGCTCTTATGATGATAGACTGACTATGGTTTGCTAGTTATGATGATGATAGCGGGTTGAGGCAAGCCTCCCCATAAGTTAAAATATATTCCATAATAAGTCAAAGATGAACAATAAGATGATGAAGAAGATGAAAGCATATGAACAATGAAACTTCCTTATGATAATTGACTTTTTTTCATCTTCATGATGATCTTCCTACGATCTTAATGATCTTCTATTCATATGCTACATTACATGATCATTCCTACTCATATCATGATTATGTATATTTCCTCCTTATATGATGATGTTCCTGTGACTCTTGTCTACGATCTTATGATTGTTTTTATTTTATTTTTAGACTGAATTGCAAAATTGATACAAATTAGATTTCTCTCCTGCATTTTTATATATGCAGGATCCGGTTAGAATGATGAAGATGGCCAATGACGACCAATAGAGCTCGTAGTGATTGCACATGGGTGTCTTGGATCCCTTAGCGTCATGTTATAGATTTCTCCTTCCATAATATTAGATTGATGTATTAGCTTCTTTGGACTCATATAATGTTTTCTTATTAGTCTTCTGCGTAATATGATGTTATACTCTTTTAACATTATTATATGATGATTAATTTTTTGCTTTTATTTGATATTGAGTTGACCGGTCACCCTTTTGGTCAATAAGATATAAAAACCCTAGAAGCATATTTTATCACGTGACAGGGTATAATTTAGGGACGTTACACCCTTGTTTTATTCATATTATTTAAATTGTTTTATTGTATGAAAGAATTAAGGACACAAAATCACAGTTCACAATTATTTTAGAAAATGAAGTTAAATTTGTTGTTGAATTTTGATTGAAGGACTTGAGTCATTGGTAACATGCGTTTGTGCGAGGATGTATGTATATATCCTATGGCTGCATTTAGAAAATAGAATTGCGATTTCTTTTAAGTTTTTGATGAATAATTGAATTGATATATTAGTTCAATATGTGTTTTGAATGAAGTGAAACATAATGATGAAGAAGTAGAGAATTGATGTGATAGGAAAAAGTTAATTTGATGGATGAATTTTTTATGAGTTTTGAATAAGAAATGATTGTTGAAATTATAAATTATTATTAATTAAAATAAAATTATAAAATAAAAATTTTATGGGAAAAATTTGTTAAAAATATACTATTTAAATATAAAAATCATTTTTAAATTAATTATATTTAATGAAATATTAAAATTTTTAATAAAATAATAAGTAATAAATAATATTTTATTAATTCTTTATTAAAATTATTTAATATTTATTAAATAATTTATTTTATAAGAAAATGTGTGAGAGGAAAGAAAAAGAAAAAAGTTGAACCAAGAAAAAAATGTCACGTTAAGAAAAATGGTTTTAGTGCTATAATGCAATGGTTCCATCAAAATGATGAAATCGAAGTCACACGTAATGACCTGATTCTAGGCTGCGGTTTCAATTGAATCACGATTCTTCTAATCATGTTTGGAGAATTAAATTAGAAATAAATCGCGATTTCAACGTGATTCTCTTTCCAAACGAGACTTTTATGTGTGCATATACATGCTTACGTGTGTGCGCATGTAGTTATAAAATATATTGAGAAAAAAAAGACTCTTTGAATGAATGTGGACCGAATTAAGGTGGACGTCAGGAGTAGTTGACTTTTGGGAGTTCGGCAATTAAACATGAAACAATTTCAATGTTCCAAAGTGGATTATCAAAATCTAACCGGATATACGGAGTTTAGCCCGATCAATCAAGCTTCAGATGAAATTTCGAAGAAAACTAAAATTTGATTTGAACCGGATTGAGCTTGATTAAATCGACAACAAAATCAATGAACCGGCTTGATTCGGGTCCAAAAAACAATTTTAATCATTTTGGTATTATATTAATTCTTAAAAGTGTTTCAGCAAGGAAAATGTTGAATGGCATCTAATTAATGTCCTATATTAGCAAACCTTATTTCCTTGCTTTCTTGGCGGCGGACCTGGAAAAATGGCAGGTTGATGGTTCGGCTTTGATGCCCATCAACCATCTGGAAGTGGAGACTCAAAGCCGAAAAGAGTTCCAATCTGGAAAAATGGCAAGTTAATTTTTTTTATGTTGATTTAAATGATGGGCCTTGTTCTCTTTTTTTTTAAAAAAAAAATAACTGAAATTTGTGACCTTCAAGATGAACCATTCACACAAACGTATGCAGTAGTATGATTTATATCATTTTAAAGGCATTCACAAGTCACCAATCACCATATGCATTTGTATGACGACAAACCATATGTTTTTTTAATTCTGTCAAAGTTATTACTAAGTCTAATTAATCTTTACTATTTAGTTGAAAGACAAGAGTACGTGGCCTTATATATATTATTCACTCAAGATTAGAACTATTTTGTCACTGCTGGTACCCTTGTCAATGCTGGTATTTTTTGTTCAATATTGTGCAAAGGATCTTAAATTGAAACTAATCATGACAAAGATCCTGCATTCATGCATGGATTATATATATAGACTAGTATAACCCACTCGAGCTTCTCACAATTTAAATATATTTTAAAAAATATTTTCTTAATATATAAATAAAACATAATTTAATATTTTATTATAATTTAATAATATATAAATAAAACATAGTTAAAAAAATTAAGAGGATGAGAAGATTTGAACCCTCCTGAACCTTTCCATACCTTTTGAGTGTCACTACCATTATAATTAAGAAAAAATATAATTGAAGTGCGAAAAACATTATAACACAATTTACTCAAATTTTAATTATAAAATTATTATATTAATACATATATGAGTAAAATTTCTAAAAATCTATGGGGCTGGCCCCTGATTTGGTCATGTAGCGTTGACAATGAGCTTTCCGCTGTACCAGAAGTCGAGGGCCCATATGCACGTCATGAGGCTCTATGATAACGCGGGCCGATGTCGGCATACTGTAACACCCCGAATATTTTAATCCCAAATGTCATAGACAATCAGGTCATTTCGACAGTGCTAGCCCGTTCGCCATGACATCATTAGAATAAAATAATTTCTATAATTGCAACGAAAACTAATATTCATTTAAAATAAGATAACATTATTCATCGTTTAGCAGAAGACTTCAATTTAAAACATCAATGAAACTAATGTCATAGAACATAAATAAATCATTATTCAATTTCATATATAGGACAGACTCTAGTGTCTCATGACTTCATCTACCCTTATGCCATGTGCAACTTTGTCGTCATTAGTTGAATCAGTCATCCATCCAAGCATATCAGTTACCTGCACAGATCCAAGTGCAGGGTTGCCCGATTAGAATATGTAAAGGCCAATGCAGTAAAAATGCATCCTAATCAGAATACTACATGAAATATGTGTGATAGTTTCATAAATAAAAGAAACATGCATGCCATGTCATATTCATCAATTATACATGTCATCAATTCATATCATAAGGTCATATATATCAGTACTGTAACAGTCCGTCAGTATCAGTAAGTATCCCAAGTGGCTGGCACTGGTCATTATCTTGCTTCAGTAATATCCTCAGGGTTGCTTCATAACCAGTTGGATCCCACTTTCGTGGTCATCAGTCTTTTAGTTCAGTCAGTGAGTTCAGTAATCTTTGATCTTATCAGTAATTGAATAATCAAGATGTTGCCCTCCAGTAGGCTAGCTAGGCCTTGGAGCCGAGGCTCCGTCACTCGAGGGTGAATGGGAATATACATACCGTTACCGGTAAGATACAGTTATTCTCTCGGAAAATGCTTACTCCAAAGTGCAAGGCACAGTAATTTCTCGAGGAAATTCTAACACAATGGAGCAGAGCTCAGTATTTCCTGTCATCAGTTTGAGGGGCGACAAGTAACAATATTCTTCAATTGGGTTCATCAGGTTCACAATCAACACAACAGTTTACGTTGCTCAGTCTTCAAATTTTATCCTAGTTACGGTTGTCCATGCATTTCGTGTATCTAAGTGCTTATATAATCATCAAATATCAATACATAGTATAAATACCTTGAAAATAAGTTTAAAATCTCATAAGTATGTTCAATCTGCGAGGACAATACGGTCAGGTCGTATTTTCATCTTCCAGCCCGTATTAGGGTCATCCAGGTTTTATTAGACTCGCACGCGAAAATACGGTCGGGTCGTATTTTTGCCCTCCAGGTCGTATTAATTGCCTGTATGTCGTATTGGTCTCGCACTTAAAAATACGATCGGACCGTATTTTTGACCTCCAAGTCGTATTGATGGCTTGCAGGTCGTATTGGGCTCGGAGTAGAAAATACGGTCTGCCTGTATTTTTCCCTATTGCCCGTATTAACAAGCTCTGGCCCGTATTACACGCGCGTCGTGCATGTTTTCCTATGAAACTTTGAGAAAATGCAGTGTAAAGTATTCTAAAGGGTCTAGATCTAATCTATACATCAATAGGCATCAAAAGCACATGAAAAATCATGCAAAAACATCAAATTATCAGATCTAAAGTCCATCCCCAAATCAAGAGCAAAAAGATCATATAAACCCTAATCAAACCATTGAATCTCTTCATCAAATCCATATAGGTCATAGATCCGACTCTATAAAATATATACATGTATGGATTTAATAATTTACATGAATAAAATCCCTCAATCACAATCCAATAAGAGAACACGTTGTTCTCTTACTCTCAATCCATCACCGAAGAAACATTGAGAGAGGAGAGAGGGGTTGGATCTCCTTTACATACCTTGATCTCTCTAGTTGATTTTTTCTCTTTTTCCTTCCTCTTCCTCTTCTTCCTCCTCCTCTTTATTCCTCAGGATCTCCTTCCTCAAGCTCTAGCCGTCAAGAATTCGGAGAAAAGAGGTGAACAAGGAAACTTAGGTCTTTATATTGGGAATTTAGGTCTTTTGACCAAAAGACACATTTGCCCCTTGATAAAAATCTGGGGTGTTACATCCTCCCTCCCTTAAAAGAAAATTCGTCCTCAAATTTTAATATAAGATACAACACTTACCAAATAATCTTGGAAAATGTTCTTTCATCTCTTCTTCCAGTTCCCATGTTGCTTCAATTCTATTGTGGTGCTTCCATGCAATCTTCACCATTTTCACTACCCTGTTCCTCAGACGACGCTCACCATGTTCAAGTATCTCTATTGGGTACTCTTCATATGTGAGGTCTTCTTTGATGGTTGGTTCTTCAATCACCACCACATGGGAGCTATCATAAGTATACTTACATAACATAAACACATGGAAGACATTGTGGATCCTAGCATATGAATGAGGTAATGCCCGTTTGTATGCTCCTTCTCCAACTTTTTCTAAAATCTCGAATGGACCAATGTACCTAGGAGCCAACTTTCCTTTCTTGCTAAATCTCATAACTCCCTTGGTAGGAGACACCTTCAACAGTACATGGTCCCCAACTTAATAGATCCGCTCCCTTCTTTTCCTATCTGCATAACTTTTCTGGCGACTCTGTGCTGCCATCATCCTTTCCTTGATCAGATCTACTTTTTCTGCATACTTCTCTACTACTTTAGGTCATAGTAGTCTTCCTTCGCCAACTGCACTCCAGCATGTGGGAGACCTACATGGTCTTCCATACAGTGCTTTAAATGGTGCCATCTTTATGGATGAATGATAGTTGTTATTGTAGGCAAACTCAGCTAAGGCAAGATGATCATCCCAGCTGTCTTGCCAATCAATAGCACATGCTCTCAACATGTCCTCCAGAGTCTGGATTGTCCTTTCACTCTGCCCATCACTTTGAGGGTGAAAGGCAGTACTATAGTGTAGCCTCGTACCAAAAGCATGTTGTAATCCTCTCCAGAACCTTGCAGTGAATCTCGGGTCTCTATCCGATACAATGGAAGCAGGAATCCCATGTAGTCGGATGATCTCATCCACATACAATTGTACCATACTCGCAACTGATTGCCTTACATTGTATGGTAAAAAGTGAGTAGACTTAGTTAACCTGTCCACAATGACCCAAATAGCGTCTTGTCCTTTTTGTATCCTTGGGAGTCCTACAATGAAATCCATTGTTATTTCTTCTCATTTCCACTGAGGTATGAGTAGTGGATTCAACAGTCCTGGTGGGTTTTGGTGCTCAATCTTCACCTGTTGGCAGACTAAACACTTAGACACAAATTCAGCCACCTCTCTTCTCATGTCCTTCCACCAAAATGTTCTCTGAAGATCTTTGAACATCTTGGCAGTTCCTGGGTGAATGGCAAATTCTGACTTGTGACACAGTCAGAATTTCTTCCTTCAGTTCTTTGTCCTCAGGTACCCACAGTCTGCCTTAGAACCTGATAGTTCCATCTTCATCAGTCTTGTAGTCTGGGTGCCCCTTCTCACATAGAGCTTTCATGTCTTTGAACTCTGGGTCTTCCTTCTGTGCTTGGGCAATCTTGGTCACCAATTCAAGCTGGATGATGCAATGCATCATCAACTTTCCTTGGGTGCTTCCTTCTATTAGAGTATCTGTCCCTGAGTTAGCCTTCCCTGGTGGTAGAGAATACCAAACTCATAATCTTTTAAAAACTCTAGTCATCTTCTTTGTCTCATGTTGAGTTTTTTTTGGAGAACACATACTTGAGACTTTTGTGATCAGTGTATACTTCGAATTCTTCTCCATACAAGTAGTGACGCCATATCTTTAAGGCAAATACTAATACCGCCAATTCTAAATCATGAGTAGGGTAGTTCCTCTCGTGGGGCTTGAGTTGCCTTGAAGCATAAGCAACCACTCTTCCCTGTTGCATCAGCACACATCCCAGTCCAGTGCCACTAGCATCGCTGTACACTGTGTAGCATCCAACTCCTGTGGGAATTATTAATACTGGTGCAAAGGTCAGTCTCTTCTTCAATTCTAGCAAACTTTCCTCACACTTCTGGTTCCAGTTGAACTTCTCTCCTTTCCTAGTCAATTTGATCATTGGAGAGGCAATCTTGGAGAAATCCTAGATAAACCTTCAATAATAGCCAGCCAATCCTAGAAAACTCCTGATTTCAGTCACAGTCTTTGGTCTTTCTCATTTCATGATTGCTTCAGATTTTGCTGGGTCACAGAAATGCCTTCCTTTGAAAAAATGTGACCCAAAAACATCATTTGTTCCAACTAGAACTCACACTTGGAGAATTTTGCATGCAGTTGATGTTGCCGCAAGGTCTCCAGAACAATCTGTAGATGCATTTGATGTTCCTCATGACTTGATGAATATATAAGGATGTCGTCTACAAACACTATCACAAACCTATCCAAGTGAGGCTTGAATATCCTGTTCATCAAATCCATAAATGCTAAAGGAGCATTTGTCAATCCAAAAGACATAACCAAAAATTCATAATGGCCATACCTTGATCTAAAAGCTGTCTTTGCTATGCCTTCATCAGCCACTCTGAGTTGATGGTATCCACTTCTCAAGTCAATTTTTGAAAAGACTGATGCAGAAGACAACTGATAAAAAAGATCATGTATCCTAGGCAGTGGGTACTTATTCTTGATGGTCACTTTATTGAGCATTCTGTAATCAATACATAGCCTCAGTGATCCATCATTCTTTTTCACAAATAGCACAGGTGCACCCCAAGGGGACACACTTGGCCTGATGAAGCCTCTATTTAGTAATTCCTGCAGTGGGCCTTCAGTTTCTTCATTTTAGCCGGTGCCATCCTGTAGGGAGGTTTGGAAATTGGGGCCGTCCTTGGCATTAGCTCAATATGAAAATCAATCTCCCTTTTCGGAGGTAATCCTGGAAGCTCATCGGGAAATACATCTAGAAAGTCCTTCACCACTTCAAGTTTCTGTAGTGGTTTTGGTTGAAAGTCACACTTGACTATACTCGCCAAGAATCCTCGGCAACCTTTGTTCAACATCTTGGTTGCCTTGGTTGAAGAAACAATCATCTTCCTTTCCTTGGATGGGATTCCGTGGAAAGTTACAGAACCACCATCCTTGTTGTTGATTATAACTTTTCTTTGCTGACACATCATGTATGCATCATGGCATGATAACCAATCCATGCCTAATATAATATCATAGTCCCCCATAAGTAGTACTATGAGATCAGCTGAATAGTTGACTCCCTCTATCATCACTAGTGTCTCTGGGAGGTATTGCCTTGTGGAGACACTCCCTAGTGGTGTTGCTATTTCGAGTTGCCACTTCATATTTTGTCTCACCACATTCAGTAGGTTAGCAAAAAAAGACGATATAAACGAATGAGTGGCACCAGAATCAAATAGAACATTGGCATGGTGATCAACTACAAGGAGGTTACCTTGGATCACTTCATTGGACTTTTGGGCCTCATCCACCTGCATGGTGTAGACCCTGCTTCGTGCCCTTTGTTGCTCCTCTGCATTGCCCTTCCCTTTGTCCTGATGCTCAGACTTCTCTTCAGGACAATCTCTAACAAAGTGGTCAGTCTTGCCACAGCACAAGCATGCCCCAGTTTTGAACCTGCACTCTCCAGGGTGAAATCTGTGGCAGTGCGAGCAGACCTTGTCTTTCGTTCTCATTCAGTCTTGGAGTAGGGTTTGGAGTCCCTATTTCTCCTGTCTTTACCTTTAGTTCTCATGCTCTTGATCAGTTTCCTTTGGTCCCCTGAAGTGTTTGAAGGACCTCCTGGATCCATCCTTCATAAACATTAACTAACCAACATTAGATGGTCTTATTTAATAGTTAATCATATGACATAAAACATACATGCTCTTTACCTTGGATGACTGCTCATGACGGTTGCACATGGACTTAGACCCTTTACAATTCTATGACATACCTAACATAGGTCCTAACTACGTTATGATACCAACTGTAACACCCCGAATATTTTAATCCCAAATGCCATAGACAATCAGGTCATTTTGGCAGTGCTAGCCCGTTCGCCATGACATCATTAGAATAAAATAATTCCTATAATTGCAGGAAACTAATATTCATTTAAAATAAGATAACATTATTCATCGTTTAGCAGAAGACTTCAATTTAAAACATCAATGAAACTAATGTCATAGAACATAAATAAATCATTATTCAATTTCATATATAGGACAGACTCTAGTGTCTCATGACTTCATCTACCCTTATGCCATGTGCAACTTTGTCGTCATTAGTTGAATCAGCCATCCATCCAAGCATATCAGTTACCTGCACAGATCCAAGGTGCAGGGTTGCCCGATTAGAGTATGTAAAGGCCAATGCAGTAAAAATGCATCCTAATCAGGATACTACAAGAAATATGTGTGACAATTTCATAAGTAAAAGAAACATGCATGTCATGTCATATTCATCAATTATACATGTCATCAATTCATATCATAAGGTCATATATATCAGTACTGTAACAGTCCGTCAGTATCAGTAAGTATCCCAAGTGGCTGGCACTGGTCATTATCTTGCTTCAGTAATATCCTCAGGGTTGCTTCATAACCTGTTGGATCCCACTTTCGTGGTCATCAGTCTTTCAGTTCAGTCAGTGAGTTCAGTAATCTTTGATCTTATCAGTAATTGAATAATCAAGACGTTGCCCTCCAGTAGGCTAGCTAGGCCTTGGAGCCGAGACTTCGTTACCCGAGGGTGAATGAGAATATACATACCGTTACCGGTAAGATACAGTTATTCCCTCAGGAAATGCTTACTCCAAAGTGCAAGGCACAGTAATTTCCCGAGAAAATTCTAACACAATGGAGCAGGACTCAGTATTTCTTGTCATCAGTTTGATGGGCGACAAGTAACAATATTCTTCAATTGGGTTCATCATGTTCACAATCAACACAACAGTTTATGTCGCTCAGTCTTCAAATTTTATCCTAGTTACGGTTGTCCATGCATTTCGTGTATCTAAGTGCTTATATAATCATCAAATATCAATACATAGTATAAATACCTTGAAAATAAGTTTAAAATCTCATAAGTATGTTCAATCTACGAGGACAATACGGTCAGGTCGTATTTTCGTCTTCCAGCCCGTATTAGAGTCATCTAGGTCGTATTAGACTCGCATGTGAAAATAAGATCGGGTCGTATTTTTGCCCTCCAGGTCGTATTAACTGCCTGTAGGTCGTATTGGTCTCGCACTTAAAAATACGATCGGACCGTATTTTTGACCTCCAAGTCGTATTGATGGCTTGCAGGTCGTATTGGGCTCGGAGTAGAAAATACGGTCTGCCCGTATTTTTTCCCTATTGCTCGTATTAACAGGCTCTGGCCCGTATTACACGCGCGTCGTGCATGTTTTCCTATGAAACTTTGAGAAAATGCAGTGTAAAGTATTCTAAAGGGTCTAGATCTAATCTATACATCAATAGGCATCAAAAGCACATGAAAAATCATCGAAAACATCAAATTATCAGATCTAAAGTCCATCCCCAAATCAAGAGCAAAAAGATCATATAAACCCTAATCAAACCATTGAATCTCTTCATCAAATCCATATAGGTCATAGATCCGACTCTATAAAATATATACATGTATGAATTTAATAATTTACATGAACAAAATCCCTCAATCACAATCCAATAAGAGAACACGTTATTCTCTTATTCTCAATCCATCACCGAAGAAACATTGAGAAAGGAGAGAGGGGTTGGATTCCCTTTACATGCCTTGATCTCTCTAGTTGATTTTCCTCTTTTTCCTTCCTCTTCCTCTTCTTCCTCCTCCTTTTTGTTCCTCAGGATCTCCTTCCTTAAGCCCTAGCCGTCAAGAGTTCAGATGGAGAAAAGAGGTGAACAAATAAAACTTAAGTCTTTATATTGGGAAGTTATGTCTTTTGACCAAAAGACACATTTGCCCCTTGATAAAAATCTGGGGGTTACACATACGATGCTCTCGCGTCCGGGCCCCTCCTGTGCTAACCTCAAGGTTGGAGACCGTGAGCTTGCGTTCTCCGACTGTGAGTTGATGGCCTTGGCGGGTATCTTCTTGAGCAAGATGCAGCGGGCGTAGAAGAAGATGATGATGGTTTGCACTGTGATCATGATGAGCCCAAGCCACCATGCGATCATGAGGCCCACGTGCGATCGTCACCGCGGATGCCATTTGAATTATTAAAGTCATCCGATCACCCACCAATGAACGTACCTGCATTAACACCATTACATTAAAATTAAAGCAGATGGTCTACAAGTTCATATGCATCCATGTTCCTTAATGCGACATACACCACATTGGCGTCCTTAGCGAGCCTTCAAAAGACGGCGTCCGTGGAATTCTCGTCCTGGTTGAACCAGGCGACTTCGAAAGTTAAGATCTTGGAACATTTCTCTCACACTCCTGGTCAGGTACTCCCCCATGGCGCCGCGAAAGTTATAGTGCTGCAGGATGTTGATGAGGAATGACAGCAACATGAGCCCCACGAAGAGGAGCACGTAGGTCCTCATCTTCGTCTTCGTCTTGATCTCCTGGTGATCAGTTAAGAAGTACACCAATATCATGCTGCTTATGCCGAACGCGCACAACAACTGGATAGCGCCGAAGACTATCACGCCCGCACTTCCGAGCGTCGCATGCTTCCATTTTGGCGCATTCAGCATCAGCAGCCGACAGAAAGAAGGCACCGAAAGATTTGGCTGCGTGGCGTCGTCACTATCCACGGTGAAGGTTCTGAACGACCCCAGGTCCTGCCGGCGGCGGAGAACCGTCGGGTCACTGTCGGCTCATGCTGTAGCAGCTCTTGAACTGCGACGTGGCCCTCGCCATCCCGAGCGCCGAGGAGCTCAGGGCTTCTTTTTGCGTGCTCAGGAAGCCGTGCGCTGGAGGTGAATGAGAGAGAAGAGACCTTCCTTGTCCATGTTCAGCTCGTCCTGCGAGGCAAGCCATGACCTGGGGGCGGCGGAGGTTCTTCTCCTTCTCCACTCACTTCCCATCCTCTTGACTCCGCATGAGGAGTCGACGACCACGAATAAGGGCTCTCCTTGTGTAGGTGGAGCAGCAACAGGGAGCGGTGTGCGTTCGGTTAAGAAGTACACAGATATCATGTTGCCTATGCCGAACGCGTACAATGGCTGGATAGCGCCGAAGACTATCTCGCTCGCACTCCCAAGCGTCGCATGCTTCCGTTCCAGCGCGTTCAGCATCAGCAGCCTATGGAAAGAAGGTACCAGAAGCTTTAGCTGCAGGGTGTCGTCGTCCGCAGAAGTTTTTGAGATGTATCAGAGGTCGTGGAGTGTGGTCCTTTGGATTGGATGCCCGCGTGCTGATTAATAAACCGCATGAAGCTGCATGCATGCATACATTTTCAAATGGCTGTCCTTCGGAGTGGATGCGTGCATGCTAATTAGTCACGGCATGAAGCTACATGTATGCACACGTCTAAAGGATAGAAGAAGAATCAATGGATGGAAAAAATAATGAACGGACACGTCTTATTAGTTATTATAATGGGGAAGAGAGAGTAGAAGTATAGCATATAAAATGCAAAAAGACAGACAAAAAAAAGGAGAAATAAGAATGGATGAAAGAAGTTTGAAACTGCCACTTATGATTCAACACAATAGTGCCATGGGCCATTGGAAATCAAAATTTTGAAATATTTTATATATAACAAATATGTTAATCAAAAAGAATAAATTGGAATACTTTTATGTATTAACAATTTAATTTAATCTTAATTGTTATTTAGAATTTGTGTTTTATAAATATGTGATAAGGAAAGATGCATTATTATCATCCTAAATTTTAAAAAATAATTAATAATATCAACAACAAACTCCTGAAACCAACTTGATAACATCCTAAGAAAAGCTATTAAGCTCACCATGGTTGCATATTTTCAAGTAATTATACATCAAAATGAAAAACTTTAAGAGACACAAATATTAGTAAAATAAATTTATATCTATATGAGCCAAATAAAAGAAGGAAGAAATTTCGATAGTAATAAATTTTATAGCATATATGTTATCTGCTATGGATGGAGATAAAAAAACTAAGTAGGTGATAGGAAAAAAGTGAAGAAGAAATAAATCTGTCAAAGTTATTACTAAGTCTAATTAATCTTTACTATTTAGTTGAAAGACAAGAGTACGTGGTCTTAAAGATATATTATTCACTCAAGATTAGAACTATTTTGTCACTGCTGGTAGCCTTCACTACAATAAAATTATGTTTCATAAATTTGGAGATTATATTTGTTGTTGTCTTATTTTATTTATGTGCAGGTTATTGAAATTATTTTATTGTCTCTGTCACTCCAAACGACGTAAGTTATTTATTTTTAAGTCATTACTAGTGATATTTGTTGACAAGGAAATATGAATTTTATTTGTTGTAGTTGTTATGAAATACGTGATATTTTTAAATTCTATTGTTATTTTAGAGTGCAAATGTGATTACTTAGAATTATGTGATGTTTCTTTGATATTACGTATTCTAATTTACGTATTTCATTTAGAGTGTAAATTAGTTCTAATTAGTGGTTATGATGTTTCTTTGATATTTTATTCAAAATTTAATATGTGAACGATTACATTTGTAGCGATTGTTTATTTAAATTTATTTAGCATTTTATTATGTATTCTTCATGTCTCCAAATTGAAACAAGTGTCATGATTAAATTATGATATGCCTCTTATTCTAAAATTGTAAAAATTAATTAGTATAACCTACAAATTATGCAGAAATTATGTCATATCTGAACAATCGTCGATGGATGTACAATAGAAATAATTCCGGCTGTTTGACATAAGAATTCATAAATGGCGTTGAATATTACACTAGTGTGGCTTGTTGATCTTTGCAATTTCAACGGAAAGGAACAATTAGGTGTCCTTGTTTGAAGTGTCTTAGCACAAAATTGCAAACGTTAGAAGCAGTTAAGGTTCACATGTATATAAAGGGTTTCAAACCAAATTATTGACAATGGATGATTTAGATGAAGGAGCACCATCAACAAGCGTGCCAAATCAAGGTCTTCATTCTGTCGATCCTCATGAAAGATTTAATTCACAATACGAACAACTAGTTTATGACGCAGCTGCAACTGAGTATGGGAACATAGGATTTGAACAATATGAAAAGACACCAAATTCAAAAGCAAAAGATTTTTTGAATTGCTAAACGCTTCGAGCCAACCCTTATGGCTCGGGTGTGAAAGTCGTTCGGAACTATCACTTGCTATTAGAATGTTGAATCTGAAAGTAGATCATAATATTTCACAAGCGTATTTTGATGTATTTCTAGATATTTTAAAAAATGTCACATCAACTGGGGCTCGCATTCCTGAAAATTTTTATAGGACAAAAAGACTTGTTTCTAAACTTGGTCTCGGCTCAACTAAAATAGATTGTTGTCGCAATGGTTGTATGTTATATTATGATGACGACGTCAATCTAAATGAATGCAAATTTTGTGGATGAACGATATAGAGTGACTAACAAGACTCAAGTAGCTGCGAAGAGAATGCATTATTTGCCTCTTATTCCAAAACTTAAAAGATTATACTCGTCTCTTGGGTCAGCTTCGCAAATGAAGTGACATGCACATCATAATACTTCTGAAGGTGTCATACTTCACCCATCGGGATGGTGAAGTCTGGAAACATTTTGATTATATGCATCCAGATTTTGCTAGTGACAAAAGGAACATGAGGCTTGGATTATGCACGGATGATTTTACACCGTACGGTCAGACTTCAATTCTTTATTCATGTTGGCCGGTCATAGTAACACCATATAATTTGCCTCCTAAAATTTGTATGTCCGCATCTTATATATTTTTGACATGCATTGTTTCTGGTCTGCACAATCCTAAGAAGAAGATAGACGTATATTTACAGCCTCTAATTGATGAATTAAAAGAATTGTGGGATGGTGTCGTAGCTTATGATGTGTCGACTAAACAAAACTTTACCTTGAAAGCTACATTATTATGGACAATTAATGATTTTTCTACCTTTGAGATGTTATCTGGTTGGATGACTGTTGGGAAACTAGTTTGTCCATATTGCATGGAACACTCTGGTGCATTTACTTTGAGAAATGGGAGTAAAAATACTTGGTTTGATTGTCATAGATAATTTCTTTCAGTAGATCATCCTTACAGAAACAATAGAAATGCATTTCGACGGAATAGAGTTGTGCACGAAGTGGCTAGGGTCAGACACTCAGGACATCAATTATTTCGCATTGTCAATGCTCTGTGTAAAATTGTCGACAACCCAAATGTCACATACAATGAGTATAGTGTTTCTCATAATTGGACCAAATGATGTATATTCCGAGATTTACCATATTGGAAGGATTGTTTGATACGTCACAATTTGGATGTCATGCATATTGAGAAAAATGTGTTTGATAATGTATTCAACACTGTAATGGACATTAAGGGTAAAACAAAAGACAACCTCAAGTGAGACTACATTTGAAGGAATATTGCCAACGGCCAGAGTTGCACTTAACTAATTTACCTAATGGTAGATTATCTAAGCTGAAAGCAAGCTATGCTCTCACTAAATAGCAGAAGACGCAAGTGTGTCGATGGATCCAAGAGCTTAGAATGTCGGATGGTTATGCATCAAATTTGACAAGATGTGTAGACATGAATAACTTGCGTTTCTTTAGCATGAAAGTCATTACTGTCATATATTTATGGAAACCTTGCTTCCTACTGCTTTTTCATCCTTGCCGGAGAAGATTTGGAAGTCGATCACGGAATTAAGTCAATTCTTCAAAGAATTGTGCTCTACAATAATAACTGTGGAAAATATGATCCAATTGGAGTGTAATATTCTGATAATACTGTGTAAGTTGGAACGAATATTTTCATCAAGATTCTTTGATTTCATGGAGCACTTACCTATTCGTCTACCATATGAGGCAATGGTAGGTGAACCAGTACAATATAGGTGGATGTATCCTTTTGAAAGATATCTTAATCGAATTAAAAGGACAGTTAAGAACAAAGCACGGCCAGAAGAATCCACATGAGAAGCTTATATGATTCAAGAGGTCTCGTACTTTTATTCTTACTACTTTGAGGAGCATGTTAAGTGTGCGAGGACCAGAGAGTTCATCGAAATGATGAAGTTCTGAAAGAAAGGTCTACTGTGGTAACCTTGTCGATATTTAATTAGTTGGGACAACATTTTGGTAAGCTAAGAAGTAGATGGTTGAGTGATGCAGAATTCAAGTCGGCCATGAATCATGTCCTTCTAAACACGCAAGAGGTGCAAGGATACATTAAGTAAGTTTACCCTCAACGAATTATTCTTTTTGTATCGTGAAACTAATGATTGATTAACATATTCCTTCGTACGTAGTGCTTTCTTGCAGTACTACAATGTTCCTGAAGAACATACACAAGATAAAAATCGAGAATGATTTTGCGTCGTGGTTTAAGGATCAGGTAACTCTTATGATGTTGGTCTTATTGCATTGTAGACGTAATTATCCTGACATGCTTTTTCTAATACATCTGGTCTTCATAATTTGGCATGGGGACCAGCTCGAGAGATGAAAAGTTGACTGGTGTATTATGTGAATAGTTATAAGTTTCACACAAAAAGTTGGTCGAGAGGTAAGAAAATCATGAACAGTGGTGTCTATGTCAAAGGATCTACAGACGGAGAAAATGAGCGTGACTACTACGGTATTCTCAAAGACATAATTCAGCTAGAATACACTGGAGGTAATGGAGTCACATTATTTGAATGTAATTGGTTTGATCCGAAAGAAAAAAAGAGGAATACGAGTTCATAAAGATTTCAAAATAGTTGAAATACGTCACAACAGGTGTTATGAACATTTTGATCCATTTATTATTCCATCCTCTATAAGACAGATATGTTATGTACCATATCCAGAGAAGATGATGGACAAAGCACAATAGTGGATTGTAATTAAAATGAAGGAAAGAAGTAGGGTATAAGTTGAAGGTGCGTTGCAACCGGCATACCAAGATGACTCACATACTTCGGTGACAACAATTGTAGACACCGAGTTAGTTGAAGATCTACAAGATTCGGAATAGCTATTTGAAGACTTTGATAATGCCAAGATACAAAATGACGATAATGTTTCGGAGGAAGATGAATTTGAAACTACGATAATGTCGAGATACAAAATGATGATGAATTTTAATCATGTAGAAATTCGGATGATGATGAGTGATGTTATTATTATCCAATGTTATTTTCATGTGTTATGACTATCCGTTGTTATAATTCAGATATTTATTTTGAATGGTTTATTTAAATTATCATTTGTCATAAAATTTTAAACATAGTTCGCGATGCATGCTGACGATCATTCGGATCGAGGAATGCCTGATGAGGACGGTGCATTTCCATATTCGATTCCTTCTCGTGAGTGGCTGAAATAATGATCACAATTTTACAAATTAAAAAAAAGGTGAATTAATTTGTTTATTTTTTAAAAGCGCCTTCGGATATTAGGAATTGGTTCTCGAGTTATACCTACAATTCAGTTCCTGAAGATGCGACACAAGATGTAGCCGAACGTTAGGTTGTTACAAGGTAAATTTAATGTCTTGTATGAAATGTAAATTTAAAGTGCATTATATTTTATGTCATACAGATGTTTCATTTTGGCAAAGGAAAAAATAAAGGAAAAGAGAAGGTCGTTCCTAGAGATACTTCTGATGACAAAGTGCCTAGACCAGTCATGGGCATTCGCATAATTGAACGATAGTCTCCTCCGCCGGCTCCTTCCTCTCAAGCAGATTCCATGGAGCCGGTTAGAGCTCTTGATATTGCGGATGTGGAGACACAATTGCCAGAAGAACCTTCAGATGCAGTCTCGTCAAATCGTGTATACAAAAGCATACGTACAACCAGATGGTAATTTAGGGTAAGTGTTATTTTATGTTTTTAAAAAATCTTACATTTTGTGATTCATACATCGTATTTTATAATTTCATATTTATGAAGGTTTGTACGTCGAAACCTGCGACTGCCGCAGTTACTAAGGTACTACGCCATAGGTATACTGATGCGTGGCTTACATGGAGGGAAGTTCCATATGCCATGCAACAAATGTTATTTAATGAATTTCAGGTATCATCGGAAGCCAATTATGGTTATTTAAATTTATCTTCATATACTAATTCATTTATTTTTATATACATGAAGGCTGATGTATGGTGGGATCCGAGCACATGGAACAAATGTGGAAGGTTTTTAATTCTCGGTGCTCAAAGAGACTCTCATCAATGCTTTGAGAAGCTTGAGCTATAGGAGAACGACCGAATTGGATCCCTGAGGCTCCTTGGATCGAATTGTTACGGAAGTGGTCTATTAAGGAGTACAAATCAAAATGCGAAAAAGAGAAGTCAAGTCGAGAGTCCGACCAGGGAGCATGCTTGCATTCGGGTGGATGTGTATCCACGAGCACGATTGCGAAAAGAATGGTAAAGTCTTTGAATACATTATTATATTTCAAAATGTGATAAACATTATTTGACATTTTTCACTACAGGAGAAAGAGCGGGTAGAGCACCTACTCAGGATGAAATATTTCTCAGAACTCATCAGAAGAAAAATAAAGAATGAGTTTCAACGTTTGCTTGGGACACATACGTAAGTAAATATATTTGATGTGTTTTTTTTAATTTTAGGATGGTTACATAACATAAGATAGTAAATTTGACGTTTTACTAATATAGTTGATGTGTTTTTTTTAAAAAAAATCCAGGAGGTTTACAAAACAAGAGAAGTCGAGCACATTACGCAAGCCACGCAGGAGGGGACCACACCGCTGACCCCTCGACAACTTTGGACGGACCACGTCGGCGTCAAGAAGGGTCGCATTTACGGCCTTGGATCATCTGTTAGTAGTGTAGATATTGGGTATGGCCGTAAATCGTTATCAGGTTCCCCGAGTCATGGTGTGCAACAAATGTTTGACAATATGTGAGAACAACATTTATCCGATGTCCGACAAGAGATCAGGATGGAGGTTACACAGGAACTCAGAAAAGAGTTCGAAGAACGTGAACGTGAAATGAAAAAAGAGATGAAGAAAATGATGCGTGGCGAGTTCAACGATGACGATGACAATGTATTATTGTAGCTTCTAGGTGTTGTATTTGACATTTGGACATTTGACATTTGACGATGTTGTATTGACATTTGACGTTATGCATGACATTCAATTTCAATTTGGTCATTTGAAAATAAATTATTTATTTATTATGCCTTTTTATTAAATTAATTACTTAATTCAAACCATTTTTTTAAAATTTGTACCGACGGTTCAAACCGTCGATAGTATCAGAGTCGACGGTTGGAACCATCGATAACCATCGACGGTTTGAACCTTCAAAATTTATAGACGGTCGAACCCGTCGATAGGCATTGACAGTTTTAATCGTCGAAGCTTAACGATGGTTTGAGCCGTCGAAACTCTCTAGTGTTATCGACGGATCAAACCGACGATGTAATTTTCGATGGTTAGAACCGTCGATAGTATCGACAGCTCAAATCGTCGATACATATCGATGGTCGAAACCGTCTCACCTCTTCATTGTTCGACGGCTCAGCCCGCCAACTTGAGCGTCGAAAATGTCGACGGTTGTGGGATAACCGTCGAAATAGTTTGCGACGCATCATTTTCGCGCGGATTTTAAAAATATTCGTCGAAAAACCCATCGAAAATCTTCTTTTCCGATGATTTTCGATAAATTACAGACGGTCTTGGCTATTTTCTTGTAGTGAAAGTTCGTTAAGTTCTTATTAAAAAAATTATTTATTTCATTTGTTGTCCATGTAGTGGATCACACGTGAGGAGAAGTATTTGAGGGGTATCTAAAACCTAGTTTTTTTATGCCTTTTTGCTGATTTACGAATCTGATTTGGATCTTATATGTTCATTCTCGAACTTAACATCTTTACTGAATTATTCACCCATGATTTCATCCTGATCTGAGACAAGAACTTTTATGTTGATTTATTACATTTTCGATCTATTGATTCTTATATTATGACATAACAACGAAATACAATATTCTAAAGTGATTAACAAGTTAAGATGAAAGAAGTGCTTTTATGATAAGGGTCGCTCTCCTGGTCATGACTTGATCAACCCGCACGCAACTGTATCGTTTCGCTCGGCGCATCCCATAAGTGAACAAGGACTCATCCACAAGTAAAGGACGAGGAATTTAAATTCACCTCAAAGTCACCTAATTGCTAAATAAGTTATAAGAATATGAAGCATTGTCAAACAAAAAAGTATGAATATTGAATCAAGTTACCGATATCACATGTTATCGTGATTATCAAACATGTCACCCATATCGAAATAACATAATTATCAAGTAAGTTATTGAGTTCAAGTTCGTCATGTTACATGAGGTTATATATCACTTCATATTATCTATTGATTATCCTTTGCTCATGATATATTTATGATGACTCGTATGATTATTTCTTTAACAAAAATATAATCTAATCATTTTTCGCTTTATTCTAATTGAATTATGCATTGTATAATGTTATTTTCTCTCTACTAGGTTATAAAGCTTATGGGATAATTGCATCCCCTGTGTTTGATTTTCATAGACTCAGATCAATGATTATGTGCTGCGATGATGTTCAGGTGACAAGATAATACATGAATAAGAAGGCCCAGTTATTTAATCATATTTACTTTTCGTGTTATGAATTCGATCTGATGAACATTTTTATGTTAAGATTATGTAAAGACTCACAATTCATCGAAGTCATAACGTTCATAGTATTTTCATATTGGTCTTCGCCTCATTGATGTGGAGGTGGATTTGGGAGTGTTACAGTTTATAGTACGTTCTATTATGACATCGTACAGGTGCGCACATACGTACGTCGCTGCAAATGACAAGTAAGACGAAGATAGAGCTAATACACGAATATCTCTTAGGGGGGAAAGTAATTAACTTGCTAATCAAGTTTAACTATATATCTATGTGAATGGATGATCTATAGCTAGTTGAAACCCAAATAATAGGGGAAGGAAGTCCCGTTCAGCCACATGCTTCCTTGTATGAAGCTATCGACGGTGAAGTTGGCGGCCTCGGCGGAGCTGGTGATGACCCTGTAGCCCGGCCAAGTGACCCTGCCAGAGGTGTTGGACCCAGGACCCCTGTTCTTGTACTCGCCGTAGTAGAGCGTGTCCAGGGCGAAGCTCCCGTTCCACTCGAGCCACCCGCGCGGACTGATGAGGCTGTCCAGGAAGGACTGCATGTACACCGTCCGGGAGTACTGCTTCCACGGCCGGCCGAGGTACGTGGAGAAGTTGGACTGCACCGGGATCAGGTCGGCGGCGGCCGTCACCTTGCAGTTCTGGATGGAGATGCCCGTGTTCTGGTTGGGGTCCTCCCGGCCCTGCGCCGTGAAGATGTTCTGCTGGTTGGACAGCGGCTGCCGCGCGTACAGATTGCAGTTCTGGAGCACGACGGCCGCGTCGCCGAAGATGAAGTCGATGGTGCCGTAGACGTCGCACTCCCGGTAGAACTGGCGGAGGGAGTGGACGTAGAGCGTGTCTTGGTAGCCCACGAAGCTGCACTTGTAGAAGGCCGACAGGTCCGCGCCGACCCTCAGCGCCACGGCCTGGTGCTTGCTCGGACCTGCGTAGTTCTCCACGGTGATGTCCCGCATGAGGAACCTATTGCCAACCACAGCTGTTGCAGCAGAAGCAAATTACTTTAGTTAGAACAAAACGTAATTGATTATTGAAATTTTAATTCTTTTCGTAATACAAATATATATATGCCGATCGCCTCCTTTCATTTGTAAGATGAAAGAATAAGTGCGAGTATAAAATCAAAATCACTAGTCGCTACCATGAAATCATTACAAATTGTAGAAAAAATAAATGTGAAAATTTTCGTTAATTCTTCTATATAGTATGTTAATTTTAACACTAAGCTGTCGGCCTATCGCCCTATAAAAAAAGGGATGCTCATAAAATAATAAATCAAACAAAAATAAAATCAAGTTAGGAAAAATCTGTCAATTGATATGATTTCTATTCAAAATGATAGTACTCTAAAAAGTTAATTAGGTGTCGGGGGATGGAATGGTGAGCAACCCTTGGTTAAGATTCTCATCTACCACCTTCACGCGATCAAACATTAAATTAATTGGCCTCGACCATGCATGAACTGAACCCATATAGTAAGGCAATAAATACTGTACCAAATACTCGACTACAGAAAATTTGTATCAAATTTATATATATTAGCTAGACCCAGATAGCGGACCAGGCCCAACCCAATCTGTACACCATTTACAACGCCTGATCACCACACTAGGCAAATTCCCGACTGTAACTTTGTAGATTTTATTAAACTTAACAAAAAAATATTCTTATCGCCAAATAAATAAATAAATAATTGCTCCCCATGGCATCAGCTTAGCTTTTGGATGGAGAATTTGTAAAAGGAGGATGGAATCGTAATTACCTTGCCTTGGACCGATATCAACTCCCCCACTCACACCCGCGAAAGAAAGGAAATTAAATATACAGTTAATCTGATGTCTTAGGTGAAAATGAAATGAAATGAAAAAAAAAATCCTGACTTGGGGAGTTCAAATAAATTCATTAAGAAACAAATAAACAAAATGTTGCTATATTTTCGTCGATCTGAATATATGTGAGCATTTCGATGGCTGCACATGCTTAACTTTGTACTATATATATATATATATATATATATATCCAAGTACTTTGTGATCACACGTTACACATGCAATCAGAGATAAGAAAATAGGTCAGAATTATTAACTAATGCTGCTAATCAACCCGACATCTTCCTTGGTCCAAGTGAAGAAGCACGTCTTTTCCTCTCGGACCCCGTGACTACATCTTTTGTAAATCATGAGGTAACTGTGACACTCACTCAGATACATCGACCAATTTTTCAAGGAACCAAAAGAAGCAAAAAAAAGAAAAACATGAAAATATTTTATATGCACTGTGTTTTAAATTTAATCATAAACATTAGAAACCACTCAGCCCTATATATTTATTACACGTCCAGACGTGTCAAACTCAGGTTTCCACAATCGGATTCTACCATCTTCCTCTCCCTTCCTCTCTCCTCAAATTAATGTCTTGCATGTTTTACTATGCGACATTATTCTACCTGCCCTACCACATGAGATAATTATAAGCTCCCACCGACGGGCATGTGCTTTGTTTGGACAGTAAACCATAGTCCCTTAATTTGTTCTTCCCATGATTGGGATTTTGGGCATCTTCAAAACTGGCACACATACATAAGATCATTACACGAGAACGAAAGTAAAGTCAAATGTGTTCAGTTCACCAGAAGAATGTAGGGCTGCTTTAATTCCCACAGCAAATATTCATTGCTTGGGACTTGGACCTATAGTATATAATCTCTCAAAATATGCTACATTCTAATGTTGTTGTGAATATTTTTGGTCTAGAGGCTATCTATATTAAGAGCCAAGATTAACCTTGAGGCTGTATTAACTAAGGCTACAGAACTCTATGACAAATGTTAAACTCGACGTTGTTAAATGAATGACTAATAAATGGCCACAAGACAAGACAAGACTGATTTTGGCTCGATAACTTTTCCAACAACCTCACATCTTCGTCGGTGAATCACTTCAATCATACGCCCTAGACTACTACATGGTCCTGGGGACCCACTTGACCAGACATTAATTAATTTCTTTGAAATGGACGTGGAGACGCGGATTTATATTATATAATATTATATATGTAGATAACCAAACAATTAATTATATATTATATTAATGTCTTCATCTTCGATTCCCCTTCAAACCCATGTTATATCTTCATGGATTTTTTAAAGGAAGAAATAGAAAATTCTACCAAAAAAAAAACACAAGAACATGAACATCTCTCTCTCTCTCTCTCTCTCTCTCTCTCTCTCTCTCTCTCTCTCTCTCTCTCTCTCTCTCTCTCTCTCTCTCTCTCTCTCTCTCTCTCTCTCTCTCTCTCTCTCTCTCTGCGGTTCTTATCCGTCCGACAACCCCTACTCTTATGGGAGGAGAGATCTATGGATAGATACCTTAATAATGAGCATAGACATTTATGGAAAAAAATGATGAGCACACATTTCTGGCTTCCGCCAGCTCACCAGCAACACAACAATTCCAATTTCGAAGAGCTCGATACAAAAAGCTCCATGCCGCATTCAATGCTCAAATGGGCAAATTGCTATTGGTCGATCCTATTAGTGAAAATGTTGCCCAATTAACTGATCTCTTCCCCAACTACATTATTATAATGTCAAATGTGGCATTCGTCTGATAGAGATCATTGGTTTATCAAGCTCACCTTTTCTTTTCTAGCATTTCATTTAAATCGTACCTTTAATTATGTACTAAAATAACTGACATTTTGTTAGATATCAGTCGGTCACATGAGTCATGGTCATGAATAAGATGATTAAAAGGATTCTTAACCAGAGATATATTAGTGCACTAGTAGTTGTAGCAGCAGCAGCTGAACTCACCGATGGTGGCCGACCGGAAGGTAGTCCAGCCGTCGACGACGTTCCGGTTTCCCTTCACCAGCGTCTTGCCGATGCCGTCGCCCATGAACATCAGGTTGATCTTGTTCTTCCCGACGTCCACATTCTCGAAGTACGCCCCGGCCTTGATGTAGATCACGAACCTGCTGTTCGTGTTGTTGGGCGCCGCCGCCACCGCGTCGGATATCGTCGTAAAGTTCCCGCTCCCGTCCTTCGCGACGACCAGGTCCGGCTTCGTCACGTTGGCCGCTGCCTGCAGCAGCCTCCGGTCCTTGGCCGAGATCCACTTCGGGAAACCCCCGGCGTCCACGTCCCCGTAGCCTTCCAGCAGCACCCCGCGCCTCCCAGACCGCGCCACCCGCCGCTGCACCTTCTTCAGCATGGCCAGCGAGTTGCTGACGAGATGCGCTACGTGGTAGAGGCGCCGCTCGATGGCCGACCGGTACCCACCGCCGGCGACGTACGCGAAGCCGTCGAGGCAGGTGTACTGGTTCGTGATGGCCGCAGAGAGCACCGTCTGGACGTCGTCGACGTGGCGAGAGACGTCGCTCGAATCCAGCCCGTGGTACGCCGCGTTCAGGTCGTCCAGCGTCTGGTCGAACAGATCGAGGCAGTCGGCGAGGGCAAAGCGCTGGCGCGGCTCGAGCCGCCGGACCTGGTAACGGAGGTAGGACGAGCAGTTGGCCTCGGAGGTGCGGACGACCGCGGCCGTGCGGTTGATAATGTGGCAGATGACGTCGGGCACGGATTTGGTCTGGAGGCTGGGGATGGAAGCGACGGTGGAGACACAGAGGTCGCGGTAGAGCGCGCCGTCGCAGTGCTCGTCGACAATGGCTTGGAGTTGGCGGCGGCGCCCGGCGACGTGGTGCTTAGGGATCACTGACGTTGGCGCCAATGGGAGGGAGTGCAGTACGAAAAGGAAGAGGGAGGCGAAGGCAATGCATGACACAAGGAGTTGGATGCTCTTGCCGTCGTTGAGCCTTGGCATTGCCATCGAAATCACGGTGGAGGGGGATCGAGTAGTGGACTGACACTGAAGAGAGCAACGGCACTCTTGGAATATTTATAGGCCAATGTTGGTGGTAGGGCAATCGTATCGTATCGTATTGTATTGCATATATTTGGATGCATCTGCAGTTCTGTACGCGGTACAAAATATATAGATTTAATTAATTGATAGGGCGGATGTGGTGGTAAGTGAAGTGTAGGAGCGGTGCGTAAATAAGTAAAACTGTAAACACACTCAACGAATCGATGCATGGCATGTGTTGGTGTTGGATGGAGCCATGGAGGGGAGGGTGGTGGACTGGTGGCGTCATAATGTGTCATGTAAGTGAGGCTCCAAGGGGCCCCAAGTTTCATGTGATTGGATTCATTCTACTTTGGGAATTAAGGAGCTAGCTGTTTGGCTCTTACTTACTGTTCATAATAAAGTTCATTTAATTCAAAAAAAAATTTATTTTTAGAAATGGAGCACGGATTAAAACTATTCTTGCTCCCATTAGAACTATTTTTCTCTTCATTTTCCCTATCTATAAGAATTGATTTTTTTAATACCGGTTATACTCCTAGCTAATGCGTCATTTGGTTATGGAATATATGATGGAATATTTGCTTATTCATCGGAATAACGTCAAAAAAGGAGACGATTAAGGATAAGGGAGAAAATGAATTGCACGAGTTACGATTGATATTTAATTTTGTCGGACTGTTGTCTTTTGGGTTGCGATATTTTACGTTTTTTTGCGGAATACAAGTTATTCATCAATCTGAATAGAGGATACTATTAGGATTTTTGCACGAGAGAAATTATGCATCGTAAGAAAACTCGAGAAATTTAAGGCGACGCAGAGTTTTATTAGATAGAAGAAACAGAAGATGATTACAATATCATATTACCTTCTGTTTAAACGTCTAGGAAGTTTATATAGGCACTTCCTTTCACGGATGATAGGAATTATAGACCGACTGAGACTTTGAATTAATCATCTAAAATAGGACACCTATATCGTGATAAGAAAATAAATTAATTCCGAATCACATACTAAATACCTCTAAAATTTTTTTGTCCGTAGGGAAAATTTATTGAAACGACTAAGAAAAAGAGACAACTGGATTCAGATTTAAGACATTATCAATAGACACAAATGACATTTTACTGTTTACAATTATGACTGTCGAACTCTCGCTCTTATCATTGCAGTCCGACGATCATTTTTAAATAGCACGCCAGGGTAAATTCGTTATCAAATTTTGACAATGATCATCATCCAAACACGAGCATAAACAGACCTAAGAATATTTCACATAACAACCAACCAGAAGAAAAGAATATGATCCGCCGGCTAAGATAACCTACAATAAAAAAATAAATTGACTTATTCCATCCCTTTGAATTTATTCACTTATTTCACCAATCAATCAGCTCCTAAGAGCCGAAAATTATGAAGAACAATCAGCTCCTAAGTGTAAATTCTGAGTATGTAATTAATGATTTGGGAATAATATTCAATGAATGTGTCAAATAGCTCGAGGACCTAAATTAGGACCTCTTCTAGATCTTCCCGTTGTGACAGATTGATTGATTCGGTGGAGATATTTTTTAAATCGTATATTTAGATCTATCTAACCTAATCACCTAAAATAAAGAAAAACGTTTTTTTTCACATTTTTTTGTATTCATAAAATAAATCTTCAATACAAGAGATGATGAAGTGGGGATAACTAAAAAATAATCTCCTCAAATATGACATTTTTTCAAAAAAAAAAAAAAGGAAATCCATACAAAATTTTCATCATTAAAATATTTTTCATCGAAAGAACCACAAGATATTTTTTATCATGAAAATATTTTGTTTTTCTAATTTCCCTTTGTCCTAAGAACCACAACCTAGAATGAGACCTTTTCCTTCCTTGATATCATATGGAATAGTGAAATAATATGAAGTAATGTAAATTTGTGCAAAAGTGCAGTTTTTTTAGTTGGATGACTCTGTGTCCTTGTTCTGGACCTTGCCTCGAGAAGAAGACAGATGAGGTGCCGAAGACTAGTCTGGCATAGGTTCATATGTATATATATAAAAGCAAGTACATGACCAGAAGAAAAAAAAAATACTCGGGAAGAGCGAAGGAAACTTCAAACATCTAAAGGCATCAAATACTATTTATATGAAAATCAAGTTGTAGCGAACTGTATTTCAAGTGATTTAGGGAGAAACTTCTAACATTTTTCACTCTTACCTCGATATTAGATTAGTCAGATGTTAGTAAAAAATATTATCTATATGCAAATAAATTAGTAAAATTACTATCAAATTAGTAAATTTATTAGTAATCTTGCTGAAGAGTTAATATTTTGGCAGTCGGTGACTACCACGATCTCATGACTAAGACATTCTTTCCCATGAGCAAATTACAAAAAGTTTCATATAATAAACTAACTTTTTCTAGAGCAACGTTAACGGCATGTAAAGTTTTCTTCCGATTTTCCGATAACTAATGATTCGCTAATAAATAATGTACAAAATAGTATATATATATATATACACATATATTAAAGATTCGCTAATAAAAAAAATTGGAAGCATCTTAATTTACAAATTGTTTGAACATGTGTATAACTGGAGTTGTAATGTATTTTATTTTATTTTATTTATACAAACGATTGATATCATTGAGTTGAGTTGTATGCTAAATAGGATGATTCAGGGGCCGGTAGTCAATAATTGAAGGCCAAATAGCGAATAAGTATTTCGTACAAGTATTAACTAATACTCAGTCACCTGTAATGAGACTTGACGTGGCTCGATAATCAGAAATTAAAGCTCATTTTGAATAC
The DNA here is from genome assembly GCA_030549335.1 of Pontederia crassipes. Taxonomy (NCBI): domain Eukaryota; kingdom Viridiplantae; phylum Streptophyta; class Magnoliopsida; order Commelinales; family Pontederiaceae; genus Pontederia; species Pontederia crassipes. Next base: position 20,846,472 of record CM060195.1, on the reverse strand, counting down.
ATATCTTGTCTCGTCCCCACGAACCGCTTTGTACAAATGTTAATAATCGATTCTCGACCAATCGCTACGCCTTCTCCCTTTTAAAGATATTTGGTGGGATCTAGTGAAGATACTGGTGGGATCTAGTGACGTCGTTTTCGGAACACTGAGGTAGAAAAAAGAAAAAAGAAAATTAGTGGGATGTGTTGCTTGCTATTGCAATGTAGCCCACACAATACGATGATCAGAACCCACTTCTTTCTTTCCATCTTTTTTATTTTCTTTCTCAAGGGCGATCAAATAATGAGGCAGAACCACCTGCATCTTTTGATGCAATATCACATCCACATTAACTGCCAATGGCACCAAAATTCTGACCACAAATTAATTAAACAAGCAAAATAATATTGTGAGAATCGGATAAGATGATAATAATATATATATATATATATATTTAAATTATATATTCAATCAAATCATATATTACATCAATCTTATAAAATTATTAAATTTTAAAAATTAAGACATGTTAACTTAATGCTAATAAACCTACATTAATGTTTAATAAATTTTAATATAAAAGTTCATATAAAAAATGAAATTCATGTATTATATATTAAAATGTCATAAAATGAGAATAAAAAGAAAAAAATAATAGTTTAATATTGATAAATTAAATAAATTGAAAAAAATAATTGTTAAAAAATTGTACAAATAGAAAGTCACATACTATTACATGTACAAGTGAATAAAGGTATCAAGATAGTGAAAGCAAAACATTCATTATAAGATGAGCCTAAAACATGGGCAAAATAAATTTGATTGGTTTTGGTTAGTTCTCACTAATTTTTACTGATTTTTGGTTGGTTTAAAATAGTTCAAAGCACTTCAATCTTCATTTTTGAGATGATTTAGGAGGCGTTTTAGTGATCATCAATAGATCATCCAATCCGATCGACCGGTCCGATCTGATCATGACAATCTTAGTTGAGGCCTTCTATGGATGAAGAATCGTCTAAGAGAAAAAAAGGAAGAATAAGAGGAAGAAAAATTGAGAAAAATAAAAAAAATATGAATAAAACAAATTTAGGCAAACAGACAAAAAGTTTTAAATATTAATTTTGTAAGATAGTTATTTTCCGTATAATAATAATAATAATAATAATAATAATAATAATAATAATAATAATAATAATAATAATAATAATAATAATAATAATAATAATAATAATAATATCAAACAAATCTAATATACTTTTCTCCTATTCCTCATTTTGCAGATGAAATAAAAGCTTTGAGAAAAGAAGAATATTAAAGAAATTCTTTTTTTATTTCTTTTCGTGAAGATTCCTTCAGTAAACTGTTTTGCTTTTCTTTCCTCTCTTTACTTCTTTTTATCTCATTGCAAATAGGGCTTCAATTCTTTCCAAATTCTTTTAGATATTATCTAAAGAATTGAATGGATTCCTTTCCTAATTTGTTAGTTATTATACTTTATATTAACGAGGAAAATTTTGGAACAATTGCTTATTTTAATTAAATATATTTTATCATTGGTTTAACAATGACTTTTATCAACTTGTTATCAAAAGAAAAAAAACAAAAAATATTATTGTTCCATCATTTTTTATTAGTCCTCTAAAATTAGAAAAAAATTAAGAATAATGATTTAATTCCCACTGCAATCACATACTCTTCAATATCTCGCCCACTAAGGGCCTGTTTGGAAACCATTTTTTCCACAGGATGAGGCTTATTCCATCGTTTTAGTTTCTGATATTGGAAAAATGTCGTTTGCTGCGTTTGTATGAAAAAAACATTGGCCCATTTCCCGAAGGAACATGGCCCTTTCCAGCGGATGGAAAATTAAGTTGAAGCTCCATTTTTTTTTCTTTCTGCTTGACGACTGCAGAGCGATCACTGCATATGTGAAACTTCTCTTTGGCCGATGTAAAATTTGCAACCTCTTCTTCCACGACAAGAACAGGTGGCCCCGGTTGCTCCTCCATGTTCGGCGACTTCTTCAAGATCTTCCCTTGGCTTGTATTTGCCAACTCCCCCAGGTTGCGATGCAACCTCGTCTCCTGGAATTGTCGCTTCGTGCAACCAACCCGTGCTGAAGGTGATGTACGAGGACGTGATGAAAAGCACCATGCGCCAAGTACATGATGGAAGAGGTGTTGCTGTAGATGGACAGAAAGGGTGGTCTCAACATAGGCGTGGCTGAAGGAGCTTGAAGGGGAGGACATGGAGCTTCCTAAATGCAGACCGGAAGGTATGGAAGCTGGATGACGAGGAGCTGACCTGACAAGATACGTGCAGAGGTGGAGCAGACTCAGCCATGTGGCCATCTCAAGCACTACATGCCTGTCGACCAGCGCGCGAGGACGTAGGCCATGAAAGAGGACTGGGTTCTAGAGAGAGGAATGTTCACCAAGTGGATATTAGCTTTGTTATCTCAAACATTTAAGCTTCATTAGGTTATTTTAATTAATTATTAATTATATTACATATATTTTATTTTGATGGAGATAATTCAATGATTCATTCATCCAAACTTGAAAGAAAAATAACCAATGGGAAAAAAATATGCAAAGGAACCACTTTTTGACTTTTGAAATCCTAATGGAATTCTAAATATATGTTTTATTTCCATTGGGTGCCAAACAGGCCCTAAATAAGAAGTTGGATGTGATATGAACTTCAATATATATAACACATCAGCAATAGTAAAAATAAAATTCAACAAAACACTCAAATGTTGTAGTTAGGGCCGGAAATGAGCTGAGCCGTTCATGAGCAACTCGTGGCTCGACCTATTTTTGACCTAGCTCGGCTCGGTCTATTATCAAAATAAGCCAGTTAAAATATTAAATAAAGCATATTTTCTTAAAGAGGCTTAGCCTCTTAATAATTGGCCTAACCTTATAGCTTATCAAGCCAAAATTTATTAATATATTATATTATATATATAATTTTTAATCCTTAATTTTTTAAATCTTCAATTTTGAGTTCAATATTTATTATATGTTTAGAAGAAATATATTAGTGGCGTCTCTTTTATTTACTTCATATCTATTGTTTATTTAGTAAATAAGATTTATTATATTTAATATAGGAGATCATAAAAAAATATGTTTGGCTTAACATGCTAATAAGCTAGGCCAGGTATTAAAAGTTATTAAAACAAGACAGGCTAAGTTTATATTCATGGCTTGTTACAGGCTATAGGTCAGACTTAAATACTTTTATTTTGCAATAAGCCTGGCCTATTTAAGCAGAAGCCTAGCTCGGCCTAGCTCGTGTCCAACTCTAGTTGTAGTCCTAACTAAGTAATTACTAGCCCAATCCCACTACAAGAAAATTGGAATTTTTCGACGGGCAGTTTTCGAAGGATAAAAATTCGTCGTAATTTGCGACGAATTTTGCGACGGATAGTGATCCATCTAAATTTCCGACGGTCACGATCATCAAAAATAAAAATAATAAATTATATAATTTGTTATATTATTATTATATTTTTTGACGATCAGGAACGTCGAAAGTTTCGAAGGATATCCAACCGTCGCAATTTTCGACGGTCCTGACCATCGGTAAATAAAAAATAAAAAATAATGTAATTTGTTATATTATTATTTTATTTTTTGATGATTAGAAACGTTGAAAGTTTCGACGGATATCCAATCGTCACAATTTCCGACGGTTCGGACCGTCGGTAAATAAAAAATAAAAAAATTATATAATTTGTTATATTATTATTTTATTTTTCGATGATTAGAAATGTCGAAAGTTTCGACAGATATCGAACCGTCAAAATTTCCGACAGTTCGGACCATCGGCAAATGAAAAATAATATAATATAAGAAGTATTTTATTAATATAATTAGCGAAAGTTCAAACCATCGCAAATTTTGACAGTTTCGGCGGTTCTAACAGTCGGTAAGTGAAAAATAATATAATATAAAAAGTTTTTTATTATATATATGAATGTAGTATTTTATTATTATAATTAAATAATTTTCGACGGTCTCGATCGATGGTAACTTTAAAAATAATTAAATATCATATTCATATATATATATCATAATAATATATATTATTAATATTTGCTTGGTCTCCAACGATCATAGCCCTCGGTAATTAAAAAATCACTCTCCCGCCGCGCTTTTTTTCATTTTCCCGCTTTCCCGCTGCTTTTATATATATATATATATATGCACCGCCACTCTCTATCTTCACTTTCTTTTTCTTTACCTCTCTCCTCTCTCTCTCCCTCTTTGTCGGTGACCCTCTCCCTCCCGAACGACGACGCTCTCCCCCCGACGATCTTCTCCCTTTCGGACGAGCCTCTCCCACCAGCGACCCTCTCCCCCCCTCTCTCTCTCCCTCCCTCTCTCGCGGCTAGATCCAGCCGACCTGGCCCTTGCACGGGGGCCAAATCCAGCAGCCTGGCGGCCGGATCAAGTTGCGGATGGCCGGATCCGGCCGCGGGCGGCCAGAGCCGATCACAGCCGCTGGTGGCCGGATCTGGCCGCCAGCGATTGGATCTGGCCCCCCGCGGCTGACTAATTTTTTTATATTAAAAATATTCTTTGCAACGGTTACGACCGTCGAAAGTTTCGGCGGTTGCTAGCGCTGAAAGTTTCGACGGTTGGGACGATCGTCGAAACTTTCGGAGATCACGACCGCTGAAACTTTCGACAGTTCTGATGACCGCCGAAAGTAGCGACGGTCGCGACCATCGGAAGTTTCGACAATCGCAGACGGTTTGCGGCTGCCAGACTTCCGTCGAAACTTTCGACAATTTTTTTTTAACCGTTGAAAATTGATTTACGCGACCATTTTTCTAACGCATGAGTTCTGTCTAAAATCGTCATTTTAGATGGTTTTCGAGAAATTACAGACGGTCCAAACCATGTGTGATTCCCTTTTTTCTTGTAGTGTCCAACAAAGATAAAAATAGAAAAGAGCATTGCTATAACTTAAGTTAAATAAATAAATGATAGGATTTTGTTCGTGCACTTTCCAACTTTATTTGTTTTGGTCGTCATTAATCATTTCTTCAATTTATGATCTCATGAAACTCGTATATAATGTGATTACATGCTTGACTCGTGAATGTGTGATTGACCCTTTTAGTATGTTTACTATATATTTGAGATGCTTGGCTAGTGAACCTGTGATTCAGTAATTTTACTATCTCAGCTCCATCAGGATCTGATGTGGCGATCTCCACTACTGAATAAAATTTAATGAAACAAAGAAAGAAACTTCAAATAAAATTAAATCTTTAAACTGATGGAATTGGTACAAATAAATAAGGGGTATTATCGGAATACTTCACAGCGGAAGAATGGATCGTCGAAGACTTTTCTACATTATTTCGAACTCGTTGTTGAGACTTCAATCACGTACGGAAAGAAGCCACATGTTTACAATCCAAATACAACGACACGATCGAAATCTCAGCGAGACAATATGTTCGCCAGACTACAGTGGTCTTGCATGGCAGCCACCAAATGATGACAGCCTCACGGCCGGCAGCCTGGCGGCTTCAAACAAGACGCGCACATCAATATGAAACACTAACTTCATATATATATGGAGCCAACCATTGACGTGCAGATACCACAATTGCATACTCATGCAGTTTATTCAACTGCATGCGCAAAGGGCCCATAATGGGCGTATTGTCCAACAATCTTCCACTCGCACGTAATGGGCTCGTACCCATACTTGATTCCAATAAATGTTCGTTATGGTAAATGAATCGTGCGACCCACGAGTACATCCACAACTAACGGAGAACTATGACCTGTTAGGGATACACAGTCACTCAACCATTTGAGAGCCAAAGTTATGATCACATAACTGCTCAATCACCGTGTGAGCTCATGCTATAACGTATTATCGTCGTATAGTTACTCAACAATCATGTGAGCCAATACTATAATTTATCAATAATACATAGTCGCTCAAACATTTATGTTACTCGCTTTGCCTTAGAAATACCTTACTTGCACACTCCAGACGACACATGTCTCATCATGCATGATTTCGATTGATCCGTATTTGTATGCTTACGTATTTGGCCAATTGCATCGCAAATACCATGCAGGACCAGTGAATCTTCCTCTCGCCCTCATATTTCTCAGTTCTAAGTCAGCTGCTTTCCTAGTCGTGGCTCGATGGGCCGCATACAATTTTAGCCTTTGAGTACCTCGCTAAAGTAGCAACACTAACACATTACTTTGAAATATAGTTAAGAGTCTAAGGGCAATCTCCGAACTTGTTCAGTCCTTAAAGACTCACACTTTGACGAATAATTATAAAATATTCGTCAAGTCTTAGGGTCGACTTAGCATACTAGGTTCATAACCAAGTACTGTGGTGGAGACTCTCACTGAAGGAGCGTATGTCATAAGCTCGTAACACCATACAGATTAGAGTCCAAACGTCTACCCATGACGTCTGACCTGATCCTCCCACTAGTCGCCCAAAAATTGGCGCCACGAGGTCTCACATCTGACTTCTCTTATCAGGCTACACAGAGTTATGTATAAACTCGTGTCATCCTCCCGAACATTTCAGGGCGATCTTAGATCATATACCTGGATCTAAATCATTTCATCTCTGCTCGCTATACACTAAGCGCCGAGGCGATTATCCGTGTGACTGATAATCTCGTGCCTGATTTGACATACTCTACATGCATTATTAAAAATATTAACTAACTCTAGAATAAAATTTTAACATAATTTTATTCATCACAAGAAAATATAGAATACATCATCGTGTAACCTTTGCGCATGTTAATGAGTCAGTCAAACATACTTACACGTGTATTCATCAACTGTATCTTCTTAACACTGTCAAGACATACTAGACATTAATGTATTTTTTCCTATAATGGTCCATCCTTTTATCAAGCAATAATGACATACATATTGCAACAAATGGCATACTTGACCATTGTCAATACATGAGTAAAAGAAAATTACTTAACCAGAGGGCTTCCATATCATCATTGAGTATAACCAAATTCAATTTTCATAGTTGACTACTTTATATAGTTTTGCTTTAGCTAAACTTTGCAAAAATGTCATTCTATAACATGAAGACATAATTGGAGATAGATTTTTTCTTATTAATATCGTCATCCTAAGAGGCGACTATTTGATAAGCTAATCTATAGCTTGATCTCCATTATAGTGCAAAACGAGAGTCAACATGCCCATAAGGTATCATATTATTCTTTTAATTGTCATCCAACATGCATTAGTATGTAAACTTTTCATTTGACCAATGACACAAATATCAGACTGCTCAATTTATTGTGCATGTCTGATCACTGACCATGTTTACAAAAGAATGTTTCTTTACTTATAGAGTCATAAAGAAAATCATGAGATTCAAAATTATTTCTTTTAATAAGGGTACCGGTGAGTGTATAGTCTTTCGTAGAATGTTCAATTCGTCTTTATAACAGACGACTCTTGCTACAAAACAAAAAAATTTACATGAACAATTCTTACGTAAATTTCACACCAGGTGTGAATAACTCTAACACCCATGTCATTTCTATAGAAAGACATTAAATTCTTCATTAATAGAAGAAATACCTTATTACTTCTATCTATACATAATATTGTTTCACATATAATGTCGTGATGACATATTTATCCATAAAAAAGGTCATACACATAATGACATTTATATCATAATTTAGATGAACACTAAATCCATAAATGGATCATCGCAAACTACATGTTGTGCTCAATACTTTTACATTCATTTAATAGTGAAATAATAACTAGATTTTTTTTTGACGATCGAGAAAAAGCATAATAATTTCTCTATAGTCAGCACTCCTGTTACGACTATTGTTTCTCGTCACTTTTAAATTTCTTATCATCCATATCGACTTATTTCGAAGCTAGACGAATGATTTAACAGGTCATTGACTTGATTTTCTTCTTTAGACTCTAACTCTTTGCATTAATCCATTTTTTTATTTAGGCCGAGAGAGCCTCTATCACTTATTTTAGGCTCATGTTCATTTCATATAATCAACAATGTGAAACACAAATCATATGTTTCAATAAATGAACATTAATCATGAGTTGACTGTGAATTGCTCCCACTCGGAGTGAGATGTAGTATGGACAAATCACAAATTAATCCGCATACATTGTCAACTCTGAATCCTCTTCAACTTCTAAAGTGAAGATGTTACTTAATCTCGTTTAGCCAAGAAAATATATGCATGAATGTCACATCTCTACTTGATATTTCAGTAACATTTAGACAACATTAATAACAACATTTCAAATATAGCATTGGAATTTTATTTGCGCCACACACATCATTTGACTTTTTGAATAAGTCTCAACTATTTCGCATTATCAAATTAGTCAGCAAGGCATTAATCTTGCAATCATCTTTAAATCTCCATCTAAGTTCATAAATTTGTATAAAATAATTCATGTTAGCAACTTAAATAAATCATGTGTATGATTTACAATGCGAAAATGTGATGAAATAAACCATATAGAATCTTAGACATTCAATACAAATAGATTATTGTAATTTTCTGTTCATAAATGATTTTCGTATACAAAGTCAATTAGACATTGTCATAAAATAGGCAAAATAATTTTAGCGAGAAAGTATATTTCTCGAGCTAGTCTATATTTATATTGCCTAAAAAATGTCACAAATTGACTAGTCAAAACTTTTGGCATACTTATTTACGTCACATATGACATAAATATTCAACTTGAATACTTAAAGTAATCAAGACATAGAAAATCATTTTCAGAAAATTCTCGTAAAAGAATTTCATTAAATACGAAATTTAATGTTAAAACGTGAATACACAGCTACGTTTGTCCAAATAACAAATGTAGATACTATGCATATATCCACTTTAAAAAAGTGGTATAGTAGGACAATGAGATAAAATGATTCATCTATTGCAAAAGAAAAATTTTGCAAGTCATAATCTTTTGAACTCCCACTTTCATGTTGTTTCCAACTTTGTTCTTGGGCTTGTAGGCTAAGTCATATAAAGAATTCATTATTCTTTAATTGCATGATAAGTTGTTCCAATAATCTCAGTCCACGAGAAAGACGAGGTTCAACAACGAATCAACATTATCATTTAAACAAAACTACTATACGATTATATCAACATATTTCGACTCAATGCAATCACGAGCGAAATATTATCATATTTTTCACAAGCGTAGCACTTTGTTTTGTTTATATTAACTTTATCATCATGCTTCCCACATCGATGTGAGTAGCGTTAGCCCTTCTTAGTATCTATATATTATTCACTGGACTACGATTTCTGTCGAAAACTCACAGCAATTTTCTTATTTTGACATGGACAACATATGTCGCAGTTGAAGATGACAAACATTCTTCAAAGAAATATCAAAATATTTGATATTTTCAATAAACATCAATTATGTGCGCAAGCTTACTGTACTTATTAAAAATAAGTAACTATCATGTGGTCAAAAAATATGACCAAGATTCTCTAACTCAATCGTCAAGTTTATCATCACATACAGATATAGGACATATCCATTGAAGAAAAAACTTATGTAAGAGTTATTATTTTCTTGATGATTTCGTTACATCAAGATCGTGAGAATCATGATAGTGATCATGCTCAACAGATATCATATTTTGCCATGGGTCACTTCTTACATATTCCTTTTAACTTTGTCATATTGCAAAGATTCCTTTTTGTGTCATTTATCTATGGCCAAAATTACATATAGGGAATGAGTTAGTTTTTGCATGTCTTCTTGTCGCATATATTCATACATAATGACATAAAAATATTTTTAAGGTAATGACATCGAGATGGTCGCTATGCTCCCACTCATCTCCCAATATTCAAAAAAATAATTATTATTCATTAAAAATAATATCTTGCGTCAAGGTATACTATTCTAATCATTTTGGAAAACAAACATCCAAAATCATCTAAAAAATATATGATGTGATTAACATGCCATTTTCAAAAAATGTGACCAGGACAATCAGGGTTCTGTGATGGGAGCTCTTCCTTACATTTGTAAGGTGCCAATTAGAAAACCATCACCCCTTCGCCTTGTCACCACAATAATTGGAAAAATATCATCACGCCATGTAAACATACTAATATTTAGAGACTACATTAATAGTACACCAGGTAAGTCCATAGAGAAAGAGGGTACTGAATTTCTCACTAACAATCTCTTTTCAGTACTTTCCTAGACATACACATGTCACGCACCACTCAACAAAAATTATTACCATGACCATCATACAAATTAGATGCCTTAGTCCTATTTGGACTACCTATGTTTCATAATGTCAAACTTATCTCACCCTAAGTTTTATGAAACATATGACATTCATAATTCAGAAATATTTATGCATTCAAAGTAAACATTGCATAAATCACATATATGAATGTATATTATGCACACAAATAATCATACAATTCATTTACATATAAATGAATATTATTTGTCACACTCATATAATTAACATAAGCATGATAGTAGACATACAAATAATCACACAAATATTATTACATGTCTAAATCCACATTTATGTCACATAAGTCTCAATCATGTACATAAATTCATATCATGCATGTCTCGTTAATTAAAAATTATTGCATAAATTTTCATCACATAAAATCGTGCAATTCATTTCATGTGCAATAAAAAAACATATATGCACATATTTCTATTCATAAAGAAATATAATTTGTCATAATTAATGTGCATATTTCACATCAAAAAATGTGACAAAAATAATTTGTGCATTACTTAATATAACTATGTGAATTAATGACTCAAAAATTCACATAACACATATTATGCCTAATATGTAACATAATTTCATATTATGCCTAATTTGTCATATATGCACATGTTCTTTCATAAAGAAAATAAATTCCTCTTATATAGTCCAATTCACAAATGAACTAACAATGTGCAAATTTCTATTATCATATCAATTTACATAAGTGTCACACTTAAATACACTTTAAGTAAATATAACATAATTATGTGTATGAATATCTAATTCAAATGGAAATTCAATTAAGTGTGACATACTATACTTAAAACATATCATATAATAACATATATGAATGAATTTTACTTAAATTCATAATCATATATATAATGTATGACAAAATAACATGACTATTTCATGTACTAATAATATGCATAATATAACTAATATGCATAAAACAAATGTCATACATTTTTCAAAAAATTTTCTTAGTAACATTACATGATCACTTGTATAAAACAATTTCCATTTCATATTAATTCACCACATAATCATTCAAAAATACAAAAAATTCATAATCAAACATAATCTGATTCCCTTGTATTAAAACTAACTAAGTACATATCACTCATACTTAGAATTAATTGTGACATGATAATTTATAAGAATAACAGTTACTATTAACTACACATAGTAACATGGCATAATATGTAAAAATCATATGCAAAAGTACAAAATATGCATGTTAAACATTCTAAAATTTAAAGAAAATTATTCATAATTTTCTAACTCAATAATGTGCATAAATTAGGAATAATCTAATTTTCTCATATATATTTATCATGGACATAATAACATAGAAAATCATCATAACTAAAAAATTCATACAATTATATCACAAATATATAACACATTTATCAGAAAAATTTCAGAATTTTCTGAGGTCAAAAACACATATTTCTCATTTTTCTATATTTTCTCGAGTTGATTCTAAATCTAATTTTCAAAAAAAAAATGATACTGTTCAAACTGGACTGCTGATGGCTCAAAATTGCAGCAGCGGGCCTCAGGCCCATGCCTTTTTTCGAGGCCTGCGCGTACGATCAGTTGCGTCGTGTAGCAGGCAGCGGCCTGCCCACACGGGCACATGTCGCGCAGCGGGCCCCTGCCGGCGCGCACGCGCACGTCTTGCGCGCAAGTGCATTGTCGGGCCAGAGATCGCGTTGGTCCGCGCTCTTGCGCGTTATGCGTGACGTGCTGCAGCAGCAACGGGCCAGAGCCCGCTTGCGCGCATTTACGGCAGCAGCGGGCCAAAAGCCCGCGCTCACGCTCGTGACGCGTAGCGGGCCAAGGCCCATGCGCGCGCCGCGTCAAACAATGCCACGCGGCGGGCCATAGGCCTGCGCGCACTGTAGCGCGCTGCAGTTCCGATGGCACTGTAACACCATTTTTTTAATTTCTGAATAGTGACATTTTTTTCCTTTTTTTTGAAATTTGGAAAATAATTAAAAATGAGTGTACAATAATTCGGGGTAAATTTGTACGAAAAAAAGACAACGAAAAATATTTCGTTCTTCGGTTATGGTTCTATAACCGAAGGCGCAAAAATTGCGCAGTCCAAAAAAATAGACGAGAAAAGACCATTTCGACTCTGATATCAATTGATGGAATTGATACAAATAAATAAGGGTTATTATCGGAATACCTCGCAGCGGAAGGACGGATCGTCGAAGATTTTTCTACATTGTTTCAAACTCGTTATCAAAACTTCGATCACATATAAAAAGAAGTCACATGTTCATAATCCAAATACAACGAGACATGATCGAAATCTCAGCGAGATAATATGTTCGTCTGACTACAATAATCTTGCATGACAGCCACCAAATGATGACAGCCTCACGGCTGGCAGCCTGGCGGCTTCAAACAAGACACGCGCACGTCAATATGAAGCATTAACTTCATATATATATATATATATATATCCATTGACGTGCAGTTACCACAACTGCATACTCACGCAGTTTATTCAACTGCATAAGCAAAGGGCCCATAACGGGCGTATTGTCCAACGTAAACTTTATTATCTGGTATAGTTTTAAAGTCACGTAATTGTAATTGTGTTAGAGTGAAATTTATCATCCATGCTTTGGTCTTATTTCCATTATCTTTTTTCTTCTTTCGTGATTTACTTTAGCTTTTTTTTATCAGAAAAAAATGAATGAGGAGGATCCTAAAAGGAAGAACATATATCCAAATAAACAACTGACGATCCGTTTTTTTTTTCTATTTCAATCTCTAATCACTTTAACCTTCATGAACGTCATTCAGTAAAAAAAAAAAAACAGACAGAAAAAGATACGTCCTCCAAGTCCAATTACTTTCAAAAAGAATATATATATTTTTCTTATTTTGGAAAAGTTCATCGGATTTCATAGCCACACATGACCAACAAAAACATTACGTAACGTCCTCAAAATTCGGCCCCAATTTAAAATTTTATCGAACCATAAGCGACGTTACTTTGACCTTAACCTTGACCTAATTTCATAAAACTTGGCAGCGAAAACATAATCATATATATAGACATAAAACATCAATTTCATAAATAGCGGAAGACTTCAACATATAAAAATTCCAAGATACATAAACTGACCCATGGGCCGAATAGGCTCTAACGTATACCTAATAGAGGGTTCATCATACATAAATGAGTTCAAATGTAGTACATGACTGAATAAAAGGCCCATAAGCCATACACACTTAACTCTTATAAGGGTTCATCATCATGACATAATAAAAGTAAGATAACTTGGTCCGTGACCCGACAGACTCATGTGCAATATCGCCGTCACGAGGCTCTCACCGTCGAATCTAAGCCTCCTCCATACTTCCCGTTAGAGTATATTGAGACTCATGGATGCTATGATCTTATAACATAATTTCTACATGTCATGGCATATGCATTTCATCATCATGGAACATAAATCATATGTATGCTATGAGCTATTTATGCATACTACATAGCTTGTGAGCATATCATCATGGCAAGATAAGAAAACATATAACATCATAATCTTTAAGTTGTGTATATCATAACTTATCATCATACTTATCATTATGCTAATACATATCTTGATCTTATCTTACTTTACTTTGTCATCTTTGTTCATGACATCATATGATGTGACAAGTGTGCATTCATAATGCATCATCATAGGTGCCATTTTCATACTTTTTTTATCATCTTTAACTTTATGTCCCAAGTCATTCATCATTCATCTTTTCATCTTTCATCTTTCATCTTTATTTAGATGATTTCTTATTTTGGCGATTGAGAAGTGTAGTGGCTCATAGGTCATAATCTTCCTCGTAGGTGAGGTCTTTATCTTCATCCTTAGATGAGATCTTTATCCTTCCTTGAAGGCAAGGTCTTTATCCTCATTCGTCAATGAGGTCTTTCCCCATCCGTCGATGGGGTTTTAGGTAGGGCACCGATTGCTCCCAAATTATAAAAATGTCACTTCTTCATCAATCCGTCTTTTAATCATATTCATCAATACATACAATCATTCAGTACATGTTGCATCTTTTAACCCGATTTAAGGTCATACAAACTTTAAATCAAGCTAAGTGTGGACATTCAATCACAATCAATAATCTTTCAGAAATGGACGACCATTTTGGGTCACGGTCGATCGCTGGACTAATATCGGACGACTGGTTAGATTATCGTTCGACCGTTATGGTCCTTTCAGACGATCGAAAATGTGCTCTGGTTCGTCCGCTAATCACAGAATGTGATGACTACTCAAATCGAACGACCGCTGAAAAATCAATCAACTGTCACATGACTTTCGGACGATCGAAACAGGACGTTTGGTCGATCGCTAATCACAAAATGTGACGACCCTTCCAAAATGGATGACCGGTGGGTATCGGTCGACCGTTGGACCAAGTTTAACAATACATATGTCTCCAGAACGGTTACCCGATAATGTATCGGTCGCCTGTTCTGGGACGACAGACATACGATTTTTACATATTTTCATTCCAATCTTGCATACATTGACACATTGAACATATATTGACTTCCAAACATCATATGAGACATATCTTAACATTCCTAACACTCTAATCATGACCCACATGGAGTTTTCACATGAAATCCTCTAACATGCTAATCAAGAATATAAGTGTACATGAGCTTTAAATGGTTTCATAATGAACTAACATAACAACAATAAACATTCTAATACCAAAACATGATGAGCAATAGAGTATTAAGCTATAAAACACATGACATTCTAATCATGATTAGTAATAGAGCATAAATCTTAATAGAACATGAAAAATACAAGCACTAATATGCATATCCCTTAATCATCCATTCCAAGAACACAAGTTGGTGCTTCATGTCCTAATCCAAACGTACACACATCAATAGGAGGTGATTAGACAATTTGGATCCCCTAAACATACTTTGATTAGCTTATGCCCTAATCCTAACTTCTTCCTCTTCTTTCTTTCCTTCTTCCTTTAGCTCCAAAAATCCTTTCTCTCTCCTTAGTGTGGCTGTCCACGTTTTCTAATGGAAGAGTAAGAGAGAGAGTGAGTGAGTGTAGGAGGGTGCTAATGGAGAGAGGAAAAACTTACTGTAACTGCAAGGGGTGTTTGCTTGGGTTGCTGTAGCAGAATGAGACTTGAAGAGTGAGAGGGGGAGTTGGTCGGCTACTGTAGCATAATGGAGAGGGTTTGGGGAGTGCTGGCCGACATGGAGCAAGTGAGAGGGATGAGGTTAGGTGGTTCATTGTAGCACTTAGGTTATTTTAAGGTGTTGGGCTTTGGGCTGGGTTGGTGCGGCTGGGCCTTCTTTGCTCTTTTTTTTATTTCATTAGGATGTTACAACCTACCCCCTTAAATAAAAATTCGTACTCGAATTTTAGTAAATCTTAAATTACTTATCGAAAAGTTTAAGAAATTTCTCTCTCATTTCTTCTTCGAGCTCCCATGTTGCTTCTTGTCTTCTTTGATGCTTCCATGCCACTTTGACCATTGATATGCTCTTATTCTTGAGATGCTTCACTCGGTAATCTGTGATTTCAATAGGTTGCTCCACATATGTCAAGTCCTCTTTGATATTCGACTCTTCAATTCTAATCACATTAGCTTCATCATGGATATACTTTCGTAGCATTGATACGTGAAAGACGTTATGAAGTGTTGCATAAGAAGGTGGTAGTGCTAACTTGTAGGCCGCTTCACCAACTTTCTCAAGGATCTCAAAAGGTCCGATATATCATGGAGTCAACTTTCCTTTCTTACTAAATCTCATAACACCCTTGGTAGGTGAGACTTTGAGCATTACATGATCCCCAACTTCATAGAGTTGTTCCCTTCTTCTCAAATCCGCATAACTCTTTTGCCTACTTTGTGCCGCTAACATTCTTTGCTTGATGAGCTCAACTTTATCAACACACATGTGGATCAAATCTGGTCCAAGATATCTTTCTTCTCCGATTTCACTCCAACATGCCAGAGAATGACAAGGCCTACCATGTAGCGCTTCGAATGGAGTCATCTTAGTACTTGAGTGATAACTATTGTTATAAGCAAATTCCACCAAAGGAAGGTGGTCATCCCAATTAACATGCCAATCTAAGGCACAAGCCCTAAGCATGTCTTCAAGAGTTTGTATTGTTCTTTCACTTTGGCCGTCGGTTTGAGGATGGAAGGTCGTGCTAAAATTTAGCCTTGTTCCAAAAGCATTTTGGAGACCTTTCCAAAATCGCGAAGTGAACCTCGGATCTCTATCCGAAATAATAGAAGCTGGAATTCCGTGCAAACGGATGATCTCATTCACATATAACTTTACCATACTTTCCATGAATTGACTCACTTTCATAGGAATAAAGTGAGCCGTCTTCGTCAAACGATCCACTACAACCCATATTGCATCATGTTTTTTCCGGGTTCGAGGTAATCCTACCATAAAGTCTATGGAGATACTTTGCCATTTCCATTCCGAAATAGGTAAATGTTGTAATTTACCACAAGGCCTTCGGTGCTCAATCTTGACTTGTTGACAAACTATGCACTTTGCTACATACTTGGCCACCTTTTTCTTCATGTCTTCCCACCAAAAATTTCTTTGCAAGTTCTTGAACATTTTGGTGCTTCTGGGATGAATTGAGAATTCGGACTTGTGATATTCATCCAAAATGTCTCGTCTTTTGGAACCCATAATCGGTCCTTGTACCTAATTGCACCATCTTCACCATACCTGAAGTGATTTCTTTCCCTTTGACAAACATTGATCATCCTAGCATATTCCAGGTCCCTTCTTTGAGCTTCAACAATTCTTCTCACTAAACTTGATTCGATCACATGATGAGCCATACATATGATCCATCGGCCAAAAATGCTTGGGGTCCATTGCACTATGCTTTCCACGAGATTCCACTTGTAAACTCTTAAACATCCAAGTGATCCTTCCCACTTGCGACTTAGTGCATCCACAACTACATTTACTTTTCCGGGGTGGTACAATATGGCGAACTCATAGTCCTTAAGAAACTCAAGCCATCTTCTTTGCCTCATGTTCAATTTTTTTTGTGAGAACACATACTTCAAGATCTTATGGTCCGTGTACACTTCAAAGTCTTCACCATACAAGTAGTGGCGCCATATCTTCAATGCAAATACAACCGCCGCTAACTCTAGATCATGAGTAGGGTAGTTGACTTCATGCTTCTTCAATTGCCGAGAAGCATATGCAACCACTTTGCCATGTTGCATAAGTGCACATCCTAGTCCAGTGCCGCAAGCATCACTATAGACAACATATCATCCACTTCCCGAAGGGATGACTAGGATTGGTGCCGTTGTAAGTCTTCTTTTTAAATCTTGAAAGCTTGCTTCGCATGCTTGTATCCATATGAACTTCTTGCCCTTCTTGTCAACTTTGTCATAGGTCCGGCAATCTTGGAAAAGTCTTGGATAAACCTCCTATAATATCCGGCAAGTCCCAAGAAATTTCGAATCTCAGTCACATTCTTGGGCCTATTCCAATTCGTCACCGCTTCAACTTTTGCCGGATCTATAGCCACTCCATGTCTTGACACTATATGTACAAGAAACATCACTTCTTCAAGCCAAAATTCACATTTAGAAAACTGACGTAGAGCTTGTTCCTCCTCAAGGTTTCCAACACAATATGGAGATGTTCTCTATGCTCTTCAGGGCTTGATGAGTAAATGAGGATGTCATCCACAAATACTATCACAAATGTGTCTAAGTACGGATGAAAGACCCTATTCATCCAATCCATGAATGCGGCGGGCGCATTCGTTAGTCCAAAAGGTATAACTAAAAACTCATAGTGCCCATACCTTGAACGAAATGCCGTTTTGTGAACATCTTGCTCAGCTACCCTTAATTGGTGGTAGCCACTCCTTATATCGATCTTGGAGAAAACCGACGCCGATGCTAATTGATCAAAAAGATCATCAATCCTTGGTAAGGGGTACTTGTCCTTCACCGTCACCTTGTTGAGCATTCGACAATCGATGCACAACCTTAAGGAACCATTCTTCTTCTTAACGAAAAGTACCGGTGTGCCTCATGGTGAGACACTTGGCCTAATGAATCCCTTGTCCAAAAGTCTTTGTAATTGTGTCTTTAGTTCATGCATCTCCGCCGGAGCCATTCTGTAAGGCGGCTTTGAAATGGGCACGGTACCCGGAAGTAGTTCAATATTGAACTTGACTTCCCTTCTTGGCGGCAATCCTACAATGTCTTCCAGAAAGACATCGAGATATTCTCTTATCACATCCAAGGATTGAAGTGCCTTGGGTTGTGAATCCATCTTGATGACACTTGCCAAAAATCCTCTTGCTCCTTTCTTGATCATCTTGCTTACTTTGGTTGCTGAAATTAGCACTTTGGCATCCTTGGAAGGAATTCCTCGAATCATTGTGGGCTTTCCTTGATGATCACCTATAAAGATTTTCTTTCCTTTGCAATACATACGAGCATCATTATAGGATAACCAATCCATTCCTAAAATTACATTATAATCTATCATAGGAAGTAATATGAGGTCACATGGAAAATTCTTCCTATCTATTTCTATAGATACATTTGGAATATATATTCTAGTGGCTACCATGCTGGAGGGAGTCACTACTTCTAGTTGATAATTTGTAACTAGAGGTCTTACTTCTAGCATGCTAGTAAATGCATGAGAGATAAAGGAATGGGTCGCACCCGAATCGAAGAAAACATTTGCATAGTGACCAGCAATTAGAATATTACCTTGGATCACATCATTTTCTTGCGTGACCTCATCAACTTCCATGGCGAAAACCCTTGCTGGAGCTCTTGGTGGGTTTGCAACCATTTTTCCTTTGTCTCGGTTGCCCCATTCCTTCTCCGGGCAATCTCTTATGTAGTGGCCCATCTTGCCACATTGTAGACAGCTCCGACCTTGAAGCGGCATTCACCAAAATGGGACCTTCCACAATTAGAGCAAGCTGATCTTGCTTGCTCCACCTTCTTTGGAGAGTGATATGGGACTTTCCTTGAGCTTTTTCCCCCATGCATCTTGATCGCTTTTTCTTTAGCATCTTTCCTTTCATTGTACTTTTTTTCATGTTCAGTGGCTAGGTCCACCGCATCCTTCACGGTGGTGCAGCGACCACTCCTAACCCGTGGTTGCAATCCGGGATTCATCCCATTGATAAATCTCTTCGTCCTTCGGAGCTCATTCTCATTGAGTCCCCCATACTTCTCTAGCCTTAAAAATGTGTTCACATATACATCCACAATCATACTGCCTTGGACGAGATTCAGAAATCCGTCCCTCTTCTTCTCTTTAACATGATCGGGAAAGAAGCGTTCCTCAAATGCTTCTACGAAACTTTCCTAATCAACTTCTTCTTCATTTTGGAAGGTAGTCTTCAAGAGTGCCTTCCACCATGCTTTTGCTTGGCCGCAAAGGCGATGAGCGGCATACATCACTTTCCGGTCTTCGGGGCATCCCATGACTCTAAGGATATCCTCTACTTCCTCAACCCACGATTCAGCTAATTCGGGGTCTCCTACTCCATCGAACTTTGGAGGTTGAAGTCTTAGGAACCTCTGTTCGTTAGTCCTTTGGGCATTTTGTGCCGTTCGGATTAATCCTTCAAGGAACTTGTTCCTTTCATGCTCCTCATCAACTATAGCACGCCTTGGAGGCATCTACATTCACAATTAAATAACATAGTAACATCATTAGCATGAGTTAAACATGAAAGAACATGTACCTTTAGGTTCAGTGGCACCTCATGACGATTGCACATGGACTTTACACTTAGATATTTTACTTAAACACTTTAGCCAACCAATGGTTTACACATCCTAAAACCTAACACATACGAGCCAAAACTATGGCTCTAATACCATACTGTAACGTCCCCATAATTCGGCCCCAATTTAAAATTTTGCCGAGCCCTAGGCGACGTTACTTTGACCTTAACCTTGACCTAATTTCATAAAACTTGGCAGCGAAAAAATAATCATATATATAAATATAAAACATTAATTTCATAAACAGTGGAAGACTTCGACATATAAAAATCCCAAGATACATAAACTGACCCATGGACCGAATAGGCTCTTACGTATACCCAATAAAGGGTTCATCATACATAAATGAGTTCAAGTGTAGTACATGACTCAATAAAAGGCCCATAAGCCATACATACTTACCCTTATAAGGGTTCATCATCATGACATAATAAAAGTAAGATAACTTAGGCCGTGGCCTGACAAACTCATGTGCAATGTCGCCATCACGAGGCTCTCGCCGTCAAATCTAAATCTCCTCCATACCTGCACGGATCCACGGGGTGCAGGGGATTTCTCCCGTTAGAGTATGTTGAGGCCCATGCATGTTATGATCTTATAACATAATTTATAATGTCATGGCATATGCATTTCATCATCATGGAACATAAATCATATGCATGCTATGAGCTACTTATGCATAATACATGGCATGTGAGCATATCATCATGACAACATAAGATAACATGTAATATCATATTCTTTAAGTTGTGCATATCATAACTTATCATCATACTTATCATTATGCTAATGCATATCTTGATCTTATCTTACTTTACTTTGTCATCTTTGTTCATGACATCATATGATGTGACAAGTGGACATTCATAACGCATCCTCATAGGTGCCTTCTTCATACTTCTTTATCATCTTTAACTTTATGTCACAAGTCATTCATCATTCATCTTTTCATCTTTCATCTTTATTTAGATGATTTTTTATTTTGGCAATTGAGAAGGGTAGTGGCTCATAGGTCATAATCCTCCCCGCAGGTGAGGTCTTTATCCTCATCCTTAGATGAGGTCTTTATCCTTCCTCGAAGGCAAGGTCTTTATCTTCATTCGTCAATGAGGTCTTTCCCCACCCGTTGGTGGAGTCTTAGGTAGGGTACCGATCGGTCCCAAATTATAAAAATGCCACTTCTTCATCAATCCGTCTTTTAATCATATTCATCCATACATGCAATCATTCAGTACATGTTACATCTTTTAACCCTATTTAAGTCATATAAACTTCAAATCAAGCTAAGTGTGGACATTCAATCATAACCAATCATCTTCCAGAAACGGACGACCCTTTTGGGTCAGACCGCTGGACTAGTATCGGACGATCGATTAGATTATCGGTCGACCGTTATGGTCCTTTCGGACGACCTAAAATGTGCTTCAATTCGTCCGGTAATCACAGAATGTGATGACTCTCTGAAACGGACGACCGCTGAAGTACCGGTCGACCGCTAATGGTCTTTCGGACGATCAAAATGGACTTTCGGTTCGACCACTAATCACAAAATGTGGCGACTTCTCAAATCGGACGACCGCTGGAAAAATGATCGATCGTCACATGACTTTCGGACGATCGAAATAGGGCGTTTGGTTGATCGCTAATCACAGAATGTGACAACCCTTTCAAAATGGACGATCGGTGGGTATCGGTCGACCATTGGACCGAGTTTAACAATACATATGTCTCCCGAACGCTCGACC
Source organism: Pontederia crassipes (assembly GCA_030549335.1). NCBI lineage: Eukaryota > Viridiplantae > Streptophyta > Magnoliopsida > Commelinales > Pontederiaceae > Pontederia > Pontederia crassipes. The sequence continues at coordinate 20,824,588 of CM060195.1, read as the reverse complement.
GATAATGTATTTGTCGCCCGTTCTAGGACGACAGACACACAAGTTTTACATGATTTTTTTCTAATCTTGCATACATTGACACATTGAACACATATTGACTTCCAAACATCATATGAGACATATCTTAACATTCCTAACACTCTAATCATGACCCACATGGAGTTTTCCCATAAAATCCTCTAACATGCTAATGAAGAACATAAGTGTACATGAGCTTTAAATGGTTTCATAATGAACTAACATAACAACATAAACATTCTAATACCAAAACATGATGAGCAATAGAGTATTAAGTTATAAAACACATGGCATTCTAATCATGATTAGCAATAGAGCATAAATCTTAATAGAACATGGAACATACAAGCACTGATATGCATATCCCTTAATCGTCCATTCGAAAAACATAAGTTGATTCTTCATGCCCTAATCCAAACATACACACATTATTAGAGGGTGATTAGTAAATTTGGATCCCCTCAACATATCTTAATTAGCTTATGTCCTAAATCCTAACTTCTTCCTCTTCTTTCTTTCTTTCTTCCTTTAGCTCCAAAAACCCTTTCTCTCTCCTTAGCGTGGCCGTCCACGTTTTCTAATGGAAGAGTAAGAGAGAGAGTGAGTGAGTGTAGGAGGGTGCTAATGGAGAGAGGAAAAATTTACTGTAGCTGCAAGGGGTGTTTGCTTGGGTTGCTGTAGCAGAATGAGACTTGGAGAGTGAGAGGGGGAGTTGGTCGGCTACCATGGCATAATGGAGAGGGTTTGGGGAGTGCTGGTCGACATGGAGCAAGTGAGAGGGATGAGGTTAGGTGGTTCACTGTAGCACTTAGGTTATTTTAAGATGTTGAGCTTTGGGCTGGGTTGGTGCGGCTGAGCCTTATTTACTCTTTTTTTTTTTATTTCATTAGTTTGTTACAAATTAAGAGTTTTGCAACAATCTTGGTCACTTCAGCGCTCACGGTGCATCACTCGCTGTCGTACGTCGAGAAGGCGTTGCCAGTGAGATGGAAATTCTTCACACTGCCAGCATCTCAGTTGTTCATGTTCTAGTCGTGGACGCGCCATTCCATGTGCCCCATCCCCAACCTTGCTGCTGCCTTGCCATTGCTGCCAACATCATCTTCTCCAGCCCCTTCCGCCGCCTGTATGAATATATATATGCTTAATCCAGAAACATATACAAGAATTCTACCACTACCTTGACCCTACCTGGCTAGCGTTGCCATCTCCGCCGTCAAGCGAAGCGAAAGTCATGGCCTTGGTCCTCTACCAGCTAGAACTCAATATTATTTTTGGTCGTCGTCAGGGGTATCGAAGACAACAAGGATATTATTTTTGGCGGTCTTCTTTGTCAAATCGAATGATAAAAGCCATGAACTATAAAACCAAAGACAAAAAAGTTTAGTTAAAATAATTGGTTCAAATTCTGACAACTAAAAAGGAATTTAGTGGCTAACTTATGGCGCAGAGTGTCCCCTTGTTAAGTTTAAGGGACAATAACATTAAATCCTTACCTAAATTGCTGCACGGAGAGTGACTTACTTATTAAACAAAATTTGCACTGTAAATTTACCATTTCCTTCTTAAGAAAATAAATCGTAAAAATATGAAGAGTAATACTTTTATATTGATAAATTTAATATTCTCATTACTAATCATTTTAATCTAATTTTGCTCATTATTACATGGTCATTCTTTGACACACGATCCAAATCATATGCGAATACTAGGCAAAGGGACACTTAACAAAGCATATTTTGAATATGCAATGACATTCTACACGAGACAACTTGTCAATAGTCGCTATGATAATGTTCAACGAGTCGGCCCTGACACTAACAATACATGTTCTTAACGGCTTGATACTTGAATGATCATCCGGAGAGTTATGGAGCACTGTCATCCCATGCTCAAGGCACATGCACAAGAATTAAGAATCTTACTCGCATTATTTAGGAATACAAAATACGTATAAGCTTGAGAAGGTACTAGCGGACTCTTTCTTAATATACTACATGTACAAAAGTTGGATTAGTAACATGAAAACAATATCCAAGAGTACAGTTTGACTTATTATTTTAAAAGATTGTCATTGTTCAATGCTAGATAAGTCTAAATAAAGAATGTAAAAGACTAAAGCTCTATGGATAACTTGGCCATTCATAAAAAATGACCTTACAAAATTATACCACAAGGGTGAATAATTTGGTACTCCACAAGATTACATAGAACATGACGATTGAATGGACAACTCTAAGCATGCCGCAAGCTTAAGTTGAGCAACACTAGCATTGTGATGCTTTGCGCATCATGTAATGAAAAAATGCCATGTGCCATTCTCCCCCACTAATGTCAATGATGTCTCTGACGTCATTGTTCAAACTCTTCAAGATCCTCATTTTCAATTGACTTCGCTTGTCCACAATGCCAAGATTGTCCGCACCCTCTAGGGACTTGCTGAGGCCTCCTTCTTTAGGCCTCTTTCGCTTATTGATCCTTAGTCAACAGAGTTCACTTGTGAGAGGTATAACTTCATCAAGCAATTATTAGTCCAACAAGTTTTTATTGGCTTTGGCTTTTTTAGTGATACCACTTATCATGGGGTCATTATCGGGCATAGGATCATGTGCGACGATTAGGCCAAGGGCACCTAGCCAAGCCTATTTCGATTAAGTAGAAGGATTTTGATCGAATCGACTTGTTGACAATCATTTTTATAAACTTTCTTTCATGGATGAGGAGAGTGTTCAATGAGTCGTCATGAGGTCATGACACTAGTGTGTTGAGGCATCAATATGAGTGCTTTAGAGCTTGATATCCGAATGGTCAACTAGAGCATTAGGGGGCATTAAAAATGGTCAACGATGTGGGTTGGTTTGGCTTGTTGAGGAGGACAACTCTTGAATGACTTCGTAAGTAGCTAAGAGAAGGAGTTTCTTTAAGAGGTCATTTTTTAAGCATGACTTGACTCAAGGACTCCATGTTGTAGATGACTGCGACACGGAGTCATCTGTTCGTCGGATGTAGATCATAGGACCATCTCACCCTTGGTGATCGTTAAGAATTTTGATGCCTTGAGTAAGGGTGCTCACTAGGTTGGGTTGACCCAGTGAATCGAAAATATGACTCGAGGGGTCAGTGATCGGACCTGATGACCCGAGTTTTTTCTTTTATTTTTTAATTTGTAATGATTTTTTAGTTAATTTAAGAGTTTTATATCATTTAAAATTAAAAAAATATAAAATAAAATGTTTAAATTGTAGATATATATATTTAAAACAATATTTTTGGTATTTAAAGATAATTTACTTTGTACTAAAAATAAAGTAATAAATGTTTTTTATATTAAAAATAATAAAAAATGGTGGTCCGACCCATCCTAGATCATAGCATAAAAAAAGGAAGAAATCCCACCGATCTGACCAAACTTGATCAGGTCCGGTTAAACCTGACCTGTGAACACCCATAGCCGTGAGGCATAGTGGATCTTCTTGGTTAGACACCGTGGGACTTGTCTGCTTGGTTTCGCTGTGGGGAACGATGAGTCTTTCTATGTTCGGTGTGGACTTGACTCATTCATCTTTTTGTCAGGCTTGACAGTTGTGAGATATGCTGGGATGCACCTTGTTTCGATCCTGGGATCTCTTTTGAAGCATTTGTGATGTCTTTGGGCATGGACGGAGCGATGCCATTGTGATTATCAATGAAAATGATGCACATTTGACACTCGTCCATTTGGTGTGTTTGGACAAAATGATGTCATTGTGCTTTTCAGCATAGATTATGCAACTTTGTCATCATTGTCCATTGGGCAACTGAGTCTCGTAAAAGATAGTCATTCAGGGTCTTCATCGATCCATGGGAATACTCATGAAGATGTTCCACTTGATGACAAGTGGATTGATGTTGGAGAACTCATGGAGAAAGATTCCAACTTTACCTCCATCTCCATTCGAAAGGATAACGTTAGCCTTGAACTTTCATCTTGGAAGCCGCTTTGATTGCAAAAGGTGTTGGCCGAGAGGAAAGGTAGGCCTTCCTTCAGTTGACATTGGAACACTTGACTACAACATGCCAAGAGTTTGCCAAATGACTGATGGTCAATCATTTGTTAGATTGATCATTGGGGTTGAGGTGTCAATTGCATTGGCACTCAAACTTTTGGATGACATTACGTTGTTTGTGGGAGGATATTTGATGAGATAGGTTGAGTTGATGGCTTTTCCAAAGTGTTTGCAAGAGGTTGATGCTTTGTCCCATTTGTGGGAGTCATCTTGACATGAAAACTTGGGTTAAGAACACAGAATGATGCTTTAAAATGTTATTTTGTGGTCAAAAGGGAAGTTTAACTTTGATGATTGACATGTGACTGATGCGATAATTGATAACAATTGAATGCTACCAAGTGCACTAGTCGCTAAAGTAATAAAGTGTAATAAAGTGTAGTGAGTAGAGTGTCGAACCCACGAGGAATCAACTTACTTAACTAAACTAATTTCAGAGGTAATAGGAAATGACATGATTTTGGGTAAAAAGGAGTTGCAGAAAATAAAATAGCAAAAAAATAAAGAAAATTAAAACTAATTTAAACTAATCTAATCTACTACTGCATAGGGCTTAGGATGATAAAAGAAATTATAGACAAATTGAATTCACCAAATATGACAATTTAGCTTCTAGCGACGAATTAGAGTCTACTCAAATTATTGATTTTCATCTAGGATCAGTCGGTCTATCTTAATTCAGATTAGATTCAGAGTACACCATCATAGATCATAATCTAATCAAACCTGAGATTAAAATGCATTAAAATGTAGTATCTAAACTATTATCACCCATATCATGATAATGATTAATAGACCGCATAACTAATATTTCACAAAAGATTATACGAGTTGTGACATGCAATACTTGGACTTTAAAAGTCAAGAATCAATTTCACAGAAATCATTCAATCAAAAGTAACTACTCCTATAAGGATAATAGCTAATTGTAGAAGGCAATTAATCTCTGGAAAATCATTAATAGTAGCATGCATATTCGAAAGAAAATTGAACTATAATCGGTTATGAAATAAGGTTTAACAGTTTGCCTTTATCTATTAAAACTATTACAATAGTCTCAAATAGAAAAATAAAACTAAAGGATACAAATTATTAAAGATAAAATAATGTATCAAATAAGTATGAGATCATCTCAACATAAAATAATATAGAGAGTAGTCTCAGGAACGCCGATGAACTGCTGTCCAGTCGTCGTCTATAGTCAATTGTGCAAAAATCTTCTTGGTGAGCCTTTTGAATTCCCTCACGTTCTTGGCTTCAAAATCTGGTTGTAGGCCATAGCATGCTCTCTCCAAGTGGTATAAAGGTTTTATTTATAGGGGTTCAGGTTTCCGTGTGAAATAATGTAAATTCAGAGTCCATTGGTTCTAAAAGTTTTGCCTTGTAAAATTCTGAGATTTCTGGCTTAATCAGTTTCCAATTGATCCTTAGGACATACGAAAGGAGTTGAAGTCCGTGAAAATCCTTTTGAAAATATGTTTATGTGTGAAAATTGGCGTCTGTCACACCCCCTGAATCGGATTTAATGACATAATCAGAGCCAGAGTCGAAGTTTGTCTGCAGCTGTCACGGGGCGTGAGACCTGTCTCACAGTCGTAAATTGGGCTTTTTCTATTGTCGTGTGTATTAAAGTGATTTCACTACCCGTAACATAATGTTAACAACCCGTGAAACATAAATTTTGGAGGCGTAATCGTTCTGTGATATCTGTTAAAGCTTCGTGGCGACCCTTTACGTTATTGTCTTCATAACACATTTTCTCGAAATGGCCCATTATCTCATCTTCACATCTTGTGATGAGATCTTTTCCGAATCGCCGGAGGTGCCGTGAAACTTGCGGGATCCGTGAGCTACTACTTTAACGGCCGTGATAAATCCATCATGGTTCGTAAGTTTTTGCAGTTGAATACAACTTCTTTAGTCCGTGAAATGGTGAGAAGATGCGTGAAAATAATTTTTTACGGCCGTGAGAAATATCTAATTGTCCGTGAAAATCCTTTCTCTTCGAAGGATGGTTTTGCCAGAGCCGTGAAAGCGAATATATGGAGCGTTAAACCCTTTCACAGCCCGTGAATTAAAAGCAATGGCCCGTGAGATTCAAAAATTGATTTTTTGAAAGCTAAATTGTCTCCGTTTTGGGTGCTTCATTTCTTCTATTCCTCCTCCATTTTCATTAATAATGCCTACAAAATAACACCAACTAGAGGTAGATGGATACTTCAAAGAATGCAAAGAAATAAATGTAAAAATATATGCATGCTATGAGCAAATTACACGAAATAAACCTAAATGTAAGTCTAACTATATGTTGTAAAATACATGCATCAATGACCAACTTTTGTTATCGGTTGGATGCTTCATGTTGCATGGTTAGGCATGCGATATGAAGTCACAAAAGTGTTGAGCAACGTGGGGTTGTCATGGCCTAGCATGATGAGCTTCTCTAAATGTGACATGAGTACTTCGAGTTACACAACTAGGCATGTAATACGACCTTGTGGTTTGAACTGTTGGGATCTCTGCACAAGAGAAATTATGCACCGCAAGAAAATCCGAGAAATTTAAGGTGACGCAAAGTTTTATTAGATGGAAGAAACAGAAAAGAATTACAAGATCAGATTAATTTCTGTTTGGACCCTCAGGGAGATTATAAAAGCACTCCCTTTCACATATGATAGAAATTACAAATCAATTGGGACTCTCACTGAATCCTAAAAAATATGACACCTATCTTGTGATAAGGAAATAAATCAATTCCGAATCACATACAGAATAACCCTAAAAAAATTTCGTCGAGGGGCTCCGCCCCCTAGCACCCCACATAGTGGGGATCCCCTTGATTCCCACAAGCTCGCTGATTGGGCAGCGAGACTCCCGTAAGAGAAATATGTTGAAGTGCCTGACCAAGAAAGATGACCATATAGGGTTACAACTGGATTCAGATTCAAAGCATTATCAACAAATCTCCTCCTTGACTTGAATCCTCCAATCAGATATCTTAACACTCTCTGCCGTCGCTAGTCCTAACTCGGGACTACTGCCACCTATCAATATTTAGCAAGTCCAAATAATGTTGAAACTTTCTAGTAGGAACCGACTTGATAAACATGTCTGCTGGATTATCTTTTGTGCCGACCTTCTTTATCTTGATCCTCTTCTCATTACAGATGAAGTGATACCTAACGTCAATGTGTTTAGTTCTTTCATGATGCACTTGATCCTTGGCTAAGCATAGTGAACTTAAATTGCCACAGTACACTATAGTATGATCTTGTTATAGTCTAAGATCTCCGACAAGACCTTTTAATCAGATGCCTTCCTTAGCAGCTTCTGTCAATACCATGTAATCCGCCTTTGTGGTAGACAAGTCTCTTCCTCTGTCATACGAAAATTTTGTTCAATCTATTATCATCAGAAGAGACACAATTACTCTGGAAGAAGTAAGATCGAGTCTACATACTTGTGAACTTCGTCGTAGGACGTTCGGAAAGGCTGTGGAGACTCAAGGGATAGGGTTGATAACAACCACAGAGAAGACGAACCCTAAAATGGGTAAGTCAAAGAAGAAGAGCGTCAACTCGAAAGACATGTGCAACTATTGCAAAGAACTGGGTCATTGGAAGAAGGATTGCCCAACAAGAAGAAGAAGGGTACAATTGCTGCAGTAGCACACCATAGTAGTGAATGTGATGATGACGATTTGACTCTCATGGTGTCTGATAAGAGATGTTTGGAGGAGGGTTGGGTTCTATTTTTAGAATGCTCTTATCATATGACTCCTCACAAAGAGTGGTTCTCAACTTATCAGAATATTGTTGACGAAAACATCATCATGGGCAATGATGCAACCTGTAAAATAGTTGGAATCGGCTCAATTCAGATAAGAACTCATGACAATCGGGTGAGAACATTGATAGAGGTCCATTATGTTCCGCAATTGAAGAAAAATATAATATCGTTAAGAGCAACATCTTTATCCTCAATCTTCACATTTATATTTCATAATTCCATCAACAAAGTATTCATCTGATCAAGATGATCTTTCAGATGTGTACCTTCTTACATGCGGAGGGCGAACAGACGTTGCTTCAACAATAATTTGTTGGTCAGAGACTTGGTCATGCAGACACTCTCAAATTTCGACCACAGACCATCCACCGTTTCTTGATCGGTGACTCCAATAATCTCCTTGTCTGCCAGACACAAGAAGGTTATAGAGTGCGTCTTCTCGACTCTTTTTCTTTGCCATTCGAGTCTTTCTCCTTTGATTTGTTCTTCGACACATTCGCAAGCAGTGCCTAGACTTCTTGTTATTTCAGAAGTGCCCGCATCATGATCTGCCAGAGACTGAAACTATTTTGCCCTATAAATTTCTCGATGTTCACGTTGTGCGATGCCATCTCTATGCTTGACGGAGGATCATCGATGAAATCTTGCTTTGATACCAATTTGTTAAGATTTTTGCACGAGAAAAATTATGCACCGCAACAAAACTCGAAAAATTTAAAGCGACTTAGAATTTTAGTAGATGAAAAAAACATAGGAGGATTACAAGATGAAATTACCTTTTGTTTCGACCCTTAGCGAGTTTATATATGCACTCCCTTTCACAGATGATAGGAATTACATATCGACTACGACTATCAATTAATCCCCCAAAATAGGACCCCCATAGGGAAAATTTGCTGAAGTGCCTGACTAAGAAGGAGGACCACATAGGGTTACAACTGGGTTCAGATTCAAGGCATTATCAAAATGAATGATGCAAGATCATTATGGATGGGCTTAAAGACACTTTTTTTTGAAGCAACACAACACTTTAGGATTCATGATTGGATGTGCAGAGTGCCAACTTGCTCAAGTGGATGACACATGACCGTCCTGATTAGCGATAAATCTATCATGACTAGGCATGACAGATGTTCCTTAGTGCAACACATATGCACGAGAGACTTGCAGCAACGTAGGATTGGACGTGCAGTGATGAAGCTTGCCAAGTGTTTCTCATTAGCGTCCATGATTAGGAACGTGACGCAGGTGCATTTGAGCGTTGTGGGGATTTGCCAGCGAAATCACTTGTTCACAGAAGGGCATGTTGCGATAACACGAACAAGTCATTGTCACATGGATTCGAGCAAGATGAAATTGGCTCTCATACCACTTGTCATAGGGTGATTCTTGGACACATGACCACGTGCGATGACTAGGCGAAAGAGCACCTAAGCACCTTTTGAGTATGAAACATAAGGATTCTTGTCGATAGTCGTTCTTATAAACTTTCGGTCATGGACATAATGAGAGTGTTCAACATGTCATCATGAGGCTGTGCCACTGGCGCATTGAGGCACTAATGCAAGCGTTTGACATTGGAATGGTCATATCAAGAATGTAGAAGACTAAGGTCTATAAATAACTTGGTCATTCATAAGGATAGTCTTACAAAACTATATCATAAGGGCGAATAAGTTCATACTACACGGGATTATGCAGTGCGAGGTGATAGCGGGTAAACATTGGATGTCTCCGAGTAGCTGCCATGTTAAGTTGAGCTTGGAGTCGTGATACTTGCGCGTTGTGTCACAAAAAAAATCACCCTATTCACCTTCATAAAAAAATAAATAAGGAAGATAAATCTATTTTTTTAACAAAAACATCGATGAATAAAATTAAATGTGCTATTATAATATCCCTAATTTAATAATGTATGATTAGATAGATGAATGTAATGTTATGATATTGATAGGTATTATGAAGGTCATGTTAATACATATGCTTCAATGTTAATTACTGGAGCAGAAAAGGACAGAAATTTGTTTTAGGCATAAAAATGTGATTTTCGAAAAAGTAAGAATTTGAAAAAATAATGTCCCGATAATTATTCTTATATGTCAAAGAATTCTAAATGTGATTTTTAACAATTTTAGGAGGTGTTTTAATTAGGTAAAGCATAGATCCAAAATAAAAAAAAATGTAAAGTCATGAATTTTGTTCTTCGGACAAAAAACAAATTTTGATTGCTTGTTTATTTATTTGAATCCAAATGGGGGTAATTTTTTATTTACATGTAATGTCTTAAGTAAATAAATAAATAAATGAAAAGCTATTCACTTGATTAAGCAAGTCCCTAGATGTAAGTAAGCCAAATATTAAGGGCCATTCGGTACCTCCATTTTGGCTGACTTAAAAGTCAATTTCTCCTACCTTGTAATTTACCCCTTGTATGCTTTACCACATCTTTCTATCCTTTTACTAACCCATATGAAAATCTAAGTGAAAGAAGAGGACCATGTGCTTCTAGTGAAAGAAATTGGAGAAAGAAAAAGGAACTAGAGTTTTAACTTGTATTGTGTTCATACTTGATTCTCTTTTGATTTTAATTACATAATTTCCTAATTAAGGTTCCTTTGAACCTCTCTTATCTTTTTCATTCTCGGATCTTGGCTAATGATGGGGGTAAAACCCATGTTGTTGATGAGCAAGGGTACTCCTAGACATGTTCAATTTGTTCCCAAAACTTTAGTTATATATTTTCATATCTTCGGGGCTCCAACAATTATGAAATTGGCTATGATTGATTCTATCTGAGTCTAATTTGATTGAGATTTGGAATCAAGTTAACTAGATGTTTGTAGAGAAAGTTACGTTCTTTTATTCAAGGTGCTATCATATTGTCCGCCAAAACGTTTACTCATTTATGTAAATTATGTATAAATTAAACATGCCATGGAATTATTTGATAACTTAGGCTCATAAAGATAAAAATGTTAAGATTCATTTACAATTGGAATCACTCTAAAATGATATGTGTAGTGGAAGTTATAAATATTCTACCAAACCTCACTTAGAATGAAACCTATGGTAGATTATATTAGTATTTCTTAAATTTATTGTGTTCATTCTAGATAAATATAAATTTAAGAAATTTTTTGAGTTTCACCTTATGAAGTTTACTTTTAGAGAAAATTTAAAGTACTAGAACATGAATTGTTTAATATTTTATATAAATACTAAAAGTAAGTCACTCAGTTTGCCAGAACATAGAAATAATATAAAAGTTATATTGAATGTTAATTTTTCTGAGAACAAATCATAATGAAAAAAAATTGAAAATTTTACAGATTAATGGTTTCATAATTTCGAATTAATAAAAATTGGAATGATGTTGATTATGTATACTTGAGGATATGGATTTTTCTTGTTACGTATGCAATCTGTCATAATATTAGGCCAACCCTTGTGATAAATAATTAATTAGGTTATAAGATTTAATGCATGAGTGTCATGTAACTTTTGTCTGCTAGTGTTCTTATCATAGTAGTAATGTGTTTCTTATTATTATTGTTATAGGAGTAAATGTGGCAAAAAAGGAAAAAAAGAATTTTTTTTGTTAGCATTTATAGGTAAGTTGATTTCTCCTACTCTATATATTCACCTCTTATGAATTAAATGTGATATTGATTGTTATATATATATTGTTATATGTTTTTTAATATTATAGAAAGTCAATTTGATTGATTATTTGATTGTGCATTTGAAAAGCATGTATGATATGTCATGGATGGATTTCATAAAATAAAATCCTATTCCATGTGAATGAGTATCGATATGATTCATCTTTTGACATGTGTGATAAAATTGGCATATGATGAATCATGCATGAGCATCTATCTCTATCACGCATCTGCATGTGTGGTGGTTGGAGCTAAGTGCTACATCGCTGATAATGATGGGAGTCACCTCTAGAGCTCAATCTATCATTTTTTCTTCAAAAATAAAATGAGATAGATTGGAGCTAAGTGTCATACGGAGCTAAGTGCTACATAATTAGAAATCATGATGGGAGCCACTTCTAGAATCCGTAGAAGCCACCTCTAAAGTCCACATATCGCTATTTAATTTGTTCCTCGAAAGGGATGAGATAGAAATGAGTTAATTTTTATATCGCTAATCATGATAGGAGGCACCTCTAGAGTTCACCTACCACTACACAAATTAGTTAGTTGGTGATCCACTCATATGTGTTGCATTTTGCATTCATGAGTTTGAGATATGTTCAATGATTGTAAATGTGTGAAGTGAATATTATGTACCTTCTGTATGATTATAAAATTTGATACCATTACATATTTCTTACTATTCATTATCTTTTTGAATTGATTAAATGATAACACGCTATGAGTTATTAGCACAGTGTTTTTGTACATTTTTCCAAATCAGTAGGATTTTTAGGAACGTCGTGTGGCCAACCTTAGCATGGGCTAGATTTCTTTTGCTTCTAGGGTATTAAGAAGTGTGCCCCATCACGTGTAGTAGATAGAAGTCTTGTAGCTCTCGTATTCTTCTGTTGGGATACCGAGAGAGTTTGATATGTGTTATCTACAAATGGTAAATTTTGTATCTTGTAAATAAAAGTCTTTTGTGACTATGTAGTTGTGTGAACCCTAGGATTTGTTACATGCTCTGAATGATCAATATAAACTGTGTGGTTTGATTATCTATGTTATCATTTTCATGTGTTGTTATCTAGAGGAACTACACACAATTTTTATAATTTTATTTGATCATCCGTAATGAGTCAAGAGCTCTAATTTAAATCACAGTCTAAACTGGTGTCGTGAGAACTATCAAGTTTGCAAAAATTTAAGTGAGTAACATTTTTTTATCTATAATGTTAACAAAATTAAATTTCAACACGTCAAAAGTTATATGCTGATAAAGGTCGGTGCGAACAACAATTTAAGTTAGGTGATAAAGTATTATTAAAGGTTTCTCCAACAAAAGTAGTTCATGTGGTTTGGCAAAAGACGAAAGCTGAGCCTAAGATATGTAAGTCCATTTGAGGTGTTGGAGCTATTCAGTGAGGGTGCCTGCAGACTAGTATTACCTTCATAACATCTTCTATATATCGATGCTCATAGAGTATAAGCACGATAATGTGAATGTAATAATATATGAGGAACCAAATTTCAAAGAAGCTTTGAGATACGAGGAGCCACTGATACGGATCTAGAACTCATGGTGCAGCATCACAAGAATAAGGATATGTTATTGTTTAATATGGCTTGAAGCCATCATCGAGGAGACAACGCAATCTGGAAGCTCGAATATGAGTTGCGCAAGAAGTTTCGTACATTTTTTGGTAAGCTCCTATCTTATGACTAAATTTAAAAGGATGAACTATATTTTAAGAGGTTTATAATGTAACTCCCAACGGTAGAAGGAAATGAAAAGGAAAAAAAGATTGTAACCAAATAGAAAAAATAAAAGAGATGATTAAAATTACCAGGTGATAAACTTTTTATCTTTTAAATCCAAATGAAAGTTTGATTCCTTCACCTATAAATGAAATAACCGGTCTCTATCTTCCTCTCTCATTTTTTGCCACTCACATTTCTGTCTCTCTCGCACTAGTCCCTCTCTCAGACATATAGGAGCAAAGGACAACGATAAGAGGATGAGGAAGAGGAAGAAGAATGTAATAGATTTTGTCATTTTTTCACAAGGTACCTAAGTAGGTTTAAATCCTTCCTTTGTGGGAATCATTATGAATATATTCTGGGTGACCTTGTACGTTAGAACCAATTATATGATGACCAATTAGGCCGACAAAACTTGGCAAGGAATGATAAAAAAACCATTGCGTGCATGGTCGTGGAGTTTTCTAAACCGTAGAATCCGGGTTGCGTTCTCTATAACCTAGCCCACATCTCTCACAACCCAGACTAAGTACTCTTAACTCGGCCTAGATCTGCCAACCTCCCTGTGGTCCGGTACAGAAAAGAATCTGACTTGAGTTCATGATGACTCGACTCGGGTTTCGCTATGAAGAAGATCACATTGATAAATTCCTGACCAACTTGTAAGGGAAGAAATTCGGCCTGGGTATACAACCAATTAGGTTCCTATTGTAGGATCGAAAGTACTAGGAGGGGAGGGGGGTGAATTGGTGTATAAAAAATTTAACCGAAAAAGTCGTAAAAGTCAATTTTTAGACAATGCGATAGCAAGCAAGTAAAAGATAAGTAAGAAAAGCAAGAGAAGAAAAACACACAATATGTTGACAAGGTTCAGCCCAACTCTTGGGCCTACGTCTCTGCTTCGATTTTTCCGACCTCGAGACCGTCAGAGATTCACTAGCATTCTCTTTTCTTGTAGGGAGAGAATAACCATTTCTACACCACAATGCCTTCTTCTTCGCTTAAAAGGTAACGTACACATCTTCTTACAAGGAGCTCTCAAAACTATCTAAACAAGAATATAAGAATTTCCTCCAATTCTCTCTTCTTACAAAGAATGCTCACACTTAGAAAGTAGAAGAGGGAAGGGATGATTTGCAAAATTTTGCTCAAGAAAAAATGCTTTGGACTTGAAGGAAGCTCTAAAGTGATTTGCCTTGCTTGAATAACCTTCCTTCAATCTTTTGAGTCCCTTTTGTAGGCTTCTCTTGAAAACATGATCGTTGTAAATCAATTCGAAAAGTGTTGTGCTGTCACCTCTAAAATGGTCGCCCATTTTAATATCGCTCGTCCGTTTTGCATAATAACTAGCCGTTATGCCTTTTGTCGTATATTCGATGGTCGCCCATTATAGTATCGAGCATCCGTTTAATATAAAGTAATAGCTGTAAGGATTATAGCCGTTTATCTATTTTTTGCTTTTATAACGGTCGTCCGAAAGAGAATCGGTCGTCCAATTTAGAATTCATGTGCTCTCTATAATATGCATTCGTCCATGCAATGACTTTGATCGTCCGATTTCCACTTTTTGTTCTTTGCTTCCCAGAACGGTCAACCGTTAATGTTTCGGTCGTCCGTTTTAGAAGTGTCCGCGCTCTCTGTAATCTACGATCGTTCATGCACCAGCTTCGCTTTGGTCGTCCCTTATAAGTCAAAACGGTCGCCCGTTATGGTTACGATCGACCGTTTGTACTACAGAGAAACACCAACCATTTTCTTCGTAAAAATATTTAACATGTTCAGACTAATACTAAAAGAACAATTAGTACATCATCTTCATTGTTCGCTGTCATCAAAATACTTATAATATGGTCTTTGGACCAACACCTATCCCCTACAAAAAATTACAAAGATAACGCCTCTCGACTCGACTTGATACAAGAATGATCTGTCTACTTTGACTTCTGATTTATATCTTTAATCTTAATTTATCTTATGATGATGATTACTCTGTTATGCACCTCTAGTTATACTTCATGATCTCAAGTCCTCTTGATTATAATGATGATGCTCAATGATGATCCATGATGAATATTTATGATCTTAAGACCTTGCAACCCTCCTAATGATAGTTCAATCATGATCCATAATGTCCTAACAAGACTAATTAAAGCTACAAGACAAAAATGAAAATGTTCGATGGAGGACTCTTATGATGATGGGTTGACGATGGACAATTGAAAGTGAGTTTACTCTTTTCCTTCACAAGTTGAAAGATACCTCTAATTCTTATGGAGTTGGAAGATATTCTCCTACAATTTGAAAGATACTCTACATGTCGGAAGATACTTTATAGATTAAAAGATATTCACAATAAGTAAAGATAAAATAATAAAATGATAATAATGAAGAAGATGAAGCATGTTAATATTAAAATCTTTCTCATGATGATGATGATTGTCTTTTGTCACATTTTTTATGACTTCTTATGATCTTATATTAATATGCTATACTCCATGATTGTTCATCTCTGCACATTATTTCTTTGCCTTTTTATATGTGATGAATTTATAATGGTGATGTCTTTATGATTTATTCCTTCCTATTGACTATCATGATTGCTATAATGTCTTTATTTTTATTTTAAATATTGAGTGTTGAATTTTTATCTCTCGTGCGTATTCAAATGTGGAGGTGTATATACTATGGAGTTGTATTTTTTAATGAAGAACGTTGTCAACAGTGATCGATCGAGTTCGTGAGGACAACACATAAGTGAGTATGAAATCTTTTACTTTCATATTGTTATGATGATATATTAGATGAGCTACTCAAGATTTATGTGATAATTCTTTTATTAATCTTTCACATACTCTATGATGATATGATTTCATTTTATTACTCTTTATTATTTATTTATAATATTATTTCTTATTTCATCCATCAAATTTTTTATTTTGATCAATATGATATTCATATATGTATAATTTAGTGTCTTCAGAGACATATTTTATCATGTGGAAAAGAGAATTTTAGGAGAGCAACAAGAAGCCCTAAAATTAATATAACATGGTTTTCTAGTAGCAATCTATGAATTTAAATATGGCCAACACCAGTCGTCTTGAGACTACGTACTTACTTGTCCAGAACTGGTGATGTCCACGTCACATGAGGGAATCTACAAAGCCGACCACCCCAAGCAAACTCAAAAGAATATAGCCGCCTCTTCCATGCATGCATTCCACGCATACATACTTCATATATGTACACACTTTCACTCCAAAAGAAAGGTGGTGCCTTGATCACGATTGACTGTTCTGTCCGTTTTCTAAAACATAGACTGCTAATTAACCTTTTACTCCTCGACCACTTTGCTCGAATGAAAGCCGCCAGATGGTAGTTGATACTTGTACTCTAAAGGTTGGCTTGCCATGCCAAGCTTCCTCTAATAGGAGGCTATCTCTATGATCACATATCGTATTACAAATTGTCATACCAAAACTTGTTCCGCAGAGGAAAGCATAAAGTGCATGCAAAAAATAATGCGTTGCCTTTTCTTCCAACGCAAACAATTCTTTCCTACGAACTGAATGAATCCAAGTAACCTCTGCAACATAAAAAAAACCCAATGCCATTCCTTTCTATCAACGCCATGAAAAAATAGCTTCTCCAATGGCATCAATCAACAACAGCCTCCTCTTTCTGCTCCTCTTCCTCTTTCTGCTCTCTGCCATCCGTGCTGAAGTGATCAGCCACAATAATCAGGCATCAACATTTGAGGAAGAAGAAGCAAAACAGTACGAGGAGTCCTTGCTGCACCAAGCTTGTTTCCAAACCGCGGACCGCGAGGCGTGCTTGTCCCGAATCAACATCGATTGCCAGCGGAATGGTCGTAGGGGTCCGCTGTCCATCCTTCACAGCGCTGTTAGGGGTACCATCAGCGAAGCCATCCGCACAATCGACTCTGTGGCAGGGCTCAACGCGCTCTCCGGAGGCCTCCGCGAGGAGACGGCAATCCATGACTGCCTCGAGCTTCTGAACTACTCGGTCGACGAGCTCAGCTGGTCCTTGGTGGAAATGGGCAAGATCATATCGGGGAACCGCAACGTGCACCATGAGGGCAACCTGCGTGCTTGGCTAAGCGCCGCACTCGGGAACCAGGACACATGCCTGGAGGGCTTCGAGGGCACCGACGGCCGCCTCAAGCATTACGTCAGAGGAAGCTTATCGGAGGTCACGCAACTTGTGAGCAACTTGCTCGTTATGTACAAGAGGATTCGTAGCATCATACCACACGCACTGCCTAAAAATGCTACAGACGGCTCTAACTCGGGCGCCACAGATATGCCCCCATGGATCGCAATACAAGATGAGCTCTTGCTTGCCGATCCGAGGACAATCGCCGACGCTGTAGTGGCGTTGGACGGCAGCGGAAGGTTCCGATCCATAAATGCTGCGGTGAACCAAGCGCCGAGCCACTGCTCGAGCAGGTACATTATATACGTGAAGGAGGGAGTATATGAGGAGAACGTGGAGCTGAAGAAGAAGAAGACCAACATTATGCTTGTTGGCGATGGCATGGGTGCCACTGTCATCACAGGCAGCAGAAATTTCATGCAAGGCTGGACAACCTTTAGGACTGCAACTTTTGGTAATTGTTACATTCTTCCTCACAGTGCATGCACAAGTTTGTAATTTGAGCGCTGTTAAATGCTTCTCCATTTTCCAATTGCAGCCGTCTCTGGTCAGGGATTCATAGCGAGGGACATAACTTTCCGGAACACGGCCGGTCCGGAGAACCACCAGGCTGTAGCCCTCCGCGTCGACTCGGACCGATCAGCCTTCTTCCGGTGCAGCATAGAGGGCTACCAGGACACTCTCTACGCCCACTCCCTGCGCCAGTTCTACCGGGATTGCGACATATACGGCACAATCGACTTCGTCTTCGGTAACGGCCTGGTGGTACTGCAGCGCAGCAACATCTACACCAGAAAGCCCCTGCCTGGCCAGAAGGTGACGATCACAGCGCAGGGCCGGAAGGACCCAAACCAGAACACCGGCTTCTCGTTCCACAACTGCTTTGTCCACGCAACGTACCCGACGTACCTCGGTCGGCCATGGAAGCCCTACTCGAGGACCGTGTTCATGCAGACGTACCTGAGCTCGGAGGTCCAGCCGCCGGGTTGGCTCGAGTGGGCCGGCGACTTCGGGATCAACACGCTGTGGTACGGGGAGTACATGAACCACGGGCCCGGTGCGAGCCTGGACGGGCGCGTCCAGTGGCCGGGTTACCGTGTCATACGCGACGCGACGCTGGCGAGCTTCTTTACGGTGCGGCGGTTTATCGATGGCCTATCGTGGTTGCCTGGCACCGGGGTCACGTTCACCGCTGACCTCATCAAATAGATTGACTTCGTTTTGGTTCTGATGGCATAAACAAAATTACTTTTATTAGTTTTGTTATATTAGAGTCAAAGTTTTTCTTATATTAGTTTTACTTTTTCTATCACATTTCTCTAAACTATATATAAAGTGTTCTTATATCTGATTTTAAATAAAAACACTACCACTTATTTGTTTTAACAACTCAACTGCAAAGTTATATAAGTGAATATAAATGTAAAATATATAAGAAAATAAATAAGGATCCATATCTAGGTAGAAAATGTAAGTTGGCCAATGTTTTAATTTCGTTTAATTAACTATAACCTTTCATGTTACACGATGAATGGTATTAAAAACGCAAATAATATTTATCATGTGTGTTTTCATGGTCACTTAAAAAAAAGAATGAGCCACAACTAAAATGAAAAGATCTATACATAATCACCAATAGTTAAAGCAGTTGACGAGAAAAAAACTATTAACCGAATCACAAACGATTCACTATATTATTTTAAGTTTCAATTGCAAGAATATAAATATATAATGACCGCATCGAGTCCATCACGGTCTGAAGTATTTATTTCAGGTAAATTACTAGTAATTTTGGTTCAAAATGTTATATCCATCTAGTGATAAATTTATAATTGGCATTGTGAATCAAATTGCTAACATTTTTTTGTAAGAAAATACTTCACAATGCGCGGAATTCAATATATTTTCTGTTTCAATTGATTTATCATCACCTACCAGTCTTTTTTTATACCTTTTTTGTTAGCATATGAATTTAAAAATTACTTGGTCATGTGACGTATTTGATTAACAAAAAATCAGCAGTTAACACCTTACCTCCTATTTATCATTTGTGTTAAATAATTTTTTGACCATTTTTTGTGAATTAGTACATGCAGTCGATATCCTTGATTTTTTTTCATGAAAATCTGGAATTCTAATTTGTGTATGCAAGAATCAAGATGTCAAAATACCATTAGTGTCAAAATATAACATATTTTTAAAAATAATTTGTTTGCATTAGTATATTTTTATTTTTAACAAAATAATTACAATTTTAGTATTTATATAATAATTATAGTTAATTTTCAACTATCTTTTTACTTACTAATATAGAATATTCTTATTTATGTAACCACCATAGTCGTCGTATAGGATATCAAAATAATCACTATTACTGTAATAATTAAGTTGACGAATTTAATGAGCCTGCGAAACCCACCAATATTTTACTTTTTTATCAAAATTACTTCTAATTTAGTTAAAAATCTTGTGCCCATCCTGTGATATTGTTATGATCATTAAAGAGTCGAATTATTATTATTCTTCTTGTTGGAAATATGCCCACATGTGCATTAAGCGTGCGCGCTGGCGCGCGCGGATCGCTCGTGGAGGGTGCTAAATCGCGAGAATTGCGGACTGCGCGGACACATCATCATTTGCATAATATGTTCTGTCTAACTTCTCGTCCAAGTCTTTTTACCCTATAAAAGGGGACCCATATTGGAGATTCCAAACACACTTTCGTAGAAATCTGTACTTGTGCTATGGCCAAGAGGTTCATTCCCCCAAATTTCGGTTTCCGATCACGAGGTGCAAGTGCATTCCTCGAGAGTTCATGAAAAAGCCTCGACGATCCGCTTTCGCTCTAAAAGTATTCCCCAACCTCTAGGATTTATATCTGTTATAAATTCCTACATTGGTTTCATAGCTCTTGTAGATTTTTCTCGAACTCGTGATTGTGCCAAAAAAATAATATTTTTTTATTATTCTTGGGATGTGCATCTCTGTTGTATGAGGGACAAAATGGTCTTTGTTATCATAAATATATTATGGATGAGCCTAAATAATAATATATTTTGTCAAATTTATTTTTAATATTTTCGACAAGTTTTTTCAAATTTTTTTCTTGCAAAAACAAAAGAAAACTGTTCTAGAAGACATACTGACACACGGCTCGCTGGAAGACCTATTTATGATGCAAAGGAGTTGCACACATAATAATTGGCAATTGGGCTGGTTTTTTCTTTTTCTTTGTTTTTCTAATTTTCGTTGGAATTTTAAAATAATTCGAAATATAGAAAATATCTATTATAAAATCTCAAAAAAATAGAAATATATGTTTTTTCCTTAGAAGTTTTTTTGAAATATTGTATGCAATTTAATGTTATTAAAAGAAACCATTTGTTGATTTAGTGTAATTAAATAAAATGATTAGATTTGCATGTCAATAACAACTATTGCCTAATAAATGTGTTAAAATTATGAATTTCAATTTAAAATTGGTATGTCCAATTTTGTTAAGCATGATAACTTGCCTGAAATTTTAAATTGAATTGAAATTTAACAAATTAAAATTAATTCCTTTTGTGAGAATTAATTAACATGGCAATAGTATTTTTGGCTATGTGCTGACATCCATGTTTCATGCAAGCCTGTACTAAAAATAATTAGTTGGTCTAATTATACAAACATAATCAAAGAATACATGAAACATAAGTAATTCTTTTGTAGGACTAAGACACATTGAGATTCAAATATTATCATAATAACCAATGGTTTTCTCTGTTGAGTGGTGCGTGATCCAAAATGCATGTCTAGAAAGGTTCTGAAGAACTGACATGGTGCATGGTTGACGCAGTCTCTAGAAATAGGGTTGATGTGTGACACTATAGCACAATTTTTTCTAATGTGATGTCGCAATGAAGGATAGTGCGCAGTTATTTATTTGACATCCCTTGGGGAAGAGCTCCTGTTGCACTACTCCTGATTGTCTTGATCATATTAGAAATAATTTGGTGCACCACACGAAATGAATTTCGATGATTTTGAATTATAAGTTGATTCAAAATGTATAGAGTAGAAAATTTTAAATTATGTGTTGATTCAAAATTCAAATATTTAGATTAATTTTTTGCATTGTTAAAATAATGAATGATAATATTTCTTGGAGATAGTGGGAAATGAGTGAGAGTTTAACGACCTCTCGATGTCACTACTTCATGAATTTTGTTATTTCATTATTTATGTTGTTTGCGGATAAAATTCGAACATGCATAACATTGATTTCTCCTATATTTTGTGACCAAACTAGACCATGGATTCCAAAATAATAATTGCTTACTTGAACAAGAATGAAAAGTTAAATGGCAATAATTATGATATTTGGCACCGTAAGATCCAATATCATCTAGAAGAACAAGAGGTCTTGGAGACCATCAACCATGTTGTCAACGAACCAACACCTGGAAACAATGCCCAACTCTAGAGGGACATGGAGGCATATCAAGTCTGGACCAAGACGAATCGTATTGCTCGCATTACGTTGCTAAGCACGATGAACAATTTCCTCTTATGCAAATTCGAAGTCTACAAGATAACATTCAAAATGTGGGCGACGCTCTGCAATAAGTATGAGGTCACCACGACCACCAAGTGTTAGATGCTCATGATCAAATTTGACTCTTATCGGAAGTGACCAAATCGTACGATGAGGGGGCATATCCAAAAGATGTCTAACATTATCCGTGAACTCAAGAATGCGGGACAAGTGCTCGATGACGAGTAATAGAGGCAGGTTTTGATCTGCTCTCTTCCTAAACATTGGGAATATATGCGTTGTAATTTGAAGCACAATGAAAATATCAAAACTTTTGACCAAGCTGCTCGTAACAATTGAAATGGAGGATGAGGCCCTTCAATCCATGAATCAATCCTCTAAAGCATTAGTTGCTGAAAATGATGGACAAAGAACTAGTTCCCAATCCAAGAGGAAAAGATCGCATAAGTTGCAACCAAATAAAAGAACGGAGATGCTGAACAAAAGAAAGCCCAAGGCCATTAGCACAAACGTGAAAAATGTGGCGCAAGGCAGACATGAATACAATAAAATGCTACAATTGTAGCAAACATGGTCACTTTGCTCGTGATTGCACTGGGCCGAAAAAAGTATGTCCTAACCATGATTCTTTTTCTTATGTCTCTAGTTGTGCCTTAATTGCTGAAACTCATTCTTCATATTGTAGATTCAGGAGCCACCGACCATGTAGCAAGAGATCACGGGGTCTTTATGGTATTTCGTCAAATAAATGCGGGGAGCAAATGAATTTGCGTTGGAAATAACGATAGAGTTGAAGTTAAAGGCATTGAAACACGCAAGTTAGAACTTAGCAATGACCAAATTCTTTATCTTCATGACGTCCTATATGCTCCAGCTTTTAGACGAAATTTACTTTCTGTGTCAGCATTAGACAAACTTAGTTATGTAATAAGTTTACAGAGGAAACAAATGACAATATGTCTTTGACAATGTTCTTCTATGTAATGGTTTTCTCAATAATGGTTTCTATATTTTAAATATAGCATCTGTTGCTGATATTATTCTTTTATGTCATCTGTTGATGTGAATGAAAGTGGCAATACTTGGCATGCCAGACTTGGACACATTGGTCAAAATCGCATGAATAGACTTGCAAGAGAAGGCCTCTTGGGGTCTCTCGCAAAAGTTGATCTTCCAACTTGTGGGGAATTTCTAGCTTGCAAGAAAATAAGAATACCATTTGGGAAGGGCAAACACGTCGAGTACCCATTACAATTAATCTATTTGGACATATGTGGTCCGATGAATGTTACGCACGACACGATTTTTCTTACTTCATCACATTCATAGATGATTATTCATGTTGCGGTGTTGTATACTAAATTTCTCACAAGTCTGAAGTCTTGGATTATTTTATACGATTCATGAACATGACAGAGAATCAAGTGGATCGCAAGATTAAAGTCTTGCGAATCGATCATGGATGCGAATATCTCTCTGACTTATTCAAAAGGTTATGTCATGAAAAAAGTATAGTTAGGCAACTAATTCCGCAACAAAATGGTGTTGCAGAAAGGCAGAATCATACCTTACTTGATATAGTCCGATCCATGATGGAGCAAGCTAATCTTCTAATTTTGTATTGGGGAGATGCACTATTGACTGTTGCCTATATTTTAAACTGTGTACCATCGAAATCCATTCCTACCACTCCTTATGAACTTTGAACAGGTCGAAAGTCTAACCTTAATTACTTGCGCCCTTGGAGTTGCGTAGCATATTCTAAACAACTCTCATAAGTATGAGAAGTTGGGTCCAAGAGGACAGAAATGCATCTTTATAAGATATTATGACTCCTCTAAGAGCTATGTATTCATAGGTGAAAGAAAAGATGGTATGGTAACTAAAATCGAAAGTAGAGATGTGACATTCAATGAGTTTCCTAAGTAAGGTGAGATAGACAAGGAACTTCTCCTAGATGAAGAAGATCCCGAGTTGACGGTGCAAGCGGATCAACCCATTGAGGAGTTTGTCTTCTCCGTCCCATAGCTTGATCCGAATGGGAGAGATTCGCAACCGCCACCTGAAAGTCCCCTTCAACGACTACCAGAAAACATGTTCCGCATCGACGATTTAAAATCGAAAGGCTGCATGAACAAGGGCCTCATGAGATCCACATAGTAAGTCTGGAAGATGAACTTGAGTTCAAATCTATCAAATAGGCTCTTTCGTCCTCTGCTAAGGAAGAATGGATTAAGGCAATGGAGGAAGAGTTAGGGTCCACGCGGAAAAATCAAGTGATGGACTTGGTTGATCTCCTGCCAGGCGGAGAACAAATATGTTCTCAAAATTAAACATGACTTGGATGGATCAATTGAAAGATATAAAGTCCGCCTATTGACGAAAGGTTTCATCCAAACAATGGGTGTTGACTATGAAAAAACTTTTGCATATGTTGTAAGGTTTGCTTCAATTCACCAAATATTAGCTATAGTCGCACATATAGAATTATAATTACATCAAATGGATGTAAAAACCACATTTCTCATTGAAGAACTAGATGAGAAAATTTACATGGAGCAACCTCAAGGCTTCGTTGGAAAAGAAGAAGAGCGCAAAGTTTATAGACTACGTCAGTCCATTTATAGACTCAAAGAATCATCTAGATAATGGTATCTTAAATTCCATCAATCAACGTTTCGTACAGTTTTAACATGATTGATGAAGACCACTGCGTGTATGTTAATAAGTCCGAGGATAATTTTGCTATCCTGACATTATATGTGGACGACATTCCAATAGCTAGCGATAATAGAGATTTTGTCATTACCATTAAGCAATGATTGTCTTCCATATTTGAAATGAAGGAGATGGATGAAGAGGCCTACACACTAGGTGTGAAAATCCAACGCGATCATTCAAAATGACTACTTGCTTTGTCTCAGGAATCATATATAAAAAAAGTTTTGGAACGATTTCGCATCAATGGATGCAAACCCGTGTGGTTGGCAGTCTGATGTACATTATGATGTGTACTCAGTCGGACATATGTTTTGTCGTGGGTCTAATTAGCCGCCAACACTGGAAGGCGGTGAAAAGAATAATGAGATGCCTCAAAGGTACTGCAGATCTTGCATTGTGCTATCATTGAGGAAGTCTACGACTTGTTGGATTCAACAATGTCGATTGGGCTGATGATGTTGATGAACGGAAATCCACCTTCAGATACACTTTCTTGTTTAGCAATGGTGTTGTTACTTGAAATAGTAAGAAATAAGATTGTGTGATACTGTTAACTATGAAAGCAGAATTCATAGCTTGTTTAGTGGGAGTATAAGAGGCCTTATGGCTTAAGAGGTTCCTTCAAAACTTGAGAATTTATGAGAATTCAATAAAGAAGATGATTCTTCACTGTGACAATCAAGCAACCTTATGTGAAGGATAAGAAATACCATTACAAAGGAAAGCATATCGACACCAAATACAAATTTGTACAAAATCAAAAAGTCAAAGTGGAGATCTCAGTTGAGTACATATCAGTGCACAAAATGGTTGTTGATCTGTCCATCAAATCATTGCCAAAAGAGACATTCTTGAGACATGTAAATGCCTTAGGGTTGCATAGATTATAAACATAATAATGTACTCAAATTTTCAATGAATAAAAGATGATTTTTCTTTAATAAATTAATTATTGTAAAGTTTTGTTATGCTTGTGAAAAGTTTGTCAATTAGGCCTAGATTTCATCATTCACACGAACGAATATTTCCGGCGCTCATGAAGATAGCGAGCGGAATGAACTATATGAATCATAATTCATTCTTAAAATATGTTAAAACATGAGTTTTAGTAACTCAATATTTCCTGATTAAGAGAGAGATGCCAAATACGAAATTCAAATTTGACGCTATATAGGATAGCGAGCAATTTGAAAACTCGGGTCAGGCGCTAAAAGATACACTACAAGAAATTAGGTCATTAGCGAAAAGATATGTAGTCATTAAAAGTTGTCATTTTGCTGTTAATACTCATCAACGACAAGAAAAAATTGATCGCGGCTCTTCGCTATAGGTCCCACCGCTAAAAAGTTTTAGCGTCCAGTGTGAATAGCTGGCCGTTGATTCTTTTTAAGGACCACTATAATTCTCTTCCCTAAAAATTCAATAGCGACTAGTATGCTGGTCCCTATATAATTTATAAGGACCACTCATCTAGTCGCTAAATACATCACCGATTGAATCACATTTTGGTTGAACTGACCAATTTTTTAAAATTTTTTTGTGAACAAATAATCTGATAAAAATATTATTTTAGATTTAGAAAGGATCCAAAGATGGACCTTCTCCATAAAACTCTACATTAACTCATTAGTCTTCTCCTCTATTAATACTTGTCTCTTTGCTCTCATCATACTACTATAATGAATGTGGGACTATGTTTCTATACCAACTTGTTCTTTTCTTCTTTCATATTTTTAACGACAAGATAATGGTCGTTAATTTGAATATTAAGGATCAAAATTTTTCTGGTTCTTATTGTTGACGACTAGAATTTTTTTTAGTCGTTAAAAATGATGTTTAACGACCATATTTGAATCTCTTCGTTAATTATGGTCGCTAAAAGTTACTTTTCTTGTAGTGATAGCTACTAAACTCACTACCGGGCTTAAGTCTGTGCGGTGTATAATTTATACGCATATGCTCCTTTAGTGAGAGTCACCACCGCAGAACTTGTGTTTAGTAACAAGTATACAAAGTCGACCTATAGACATGATGAATTGATTAGTTCGATGGTCATCATGGTGTGAGTCTTAGACAGATGATTCATCTGCACGTATCCTTAGACTCTTGACTGTGTCTTAAGGAAATAAATTAGTGCTTACTACTTTAGTGGGTTACTCAAAGGTGAAAAGTGAAGTAGCCTGTCGAGCCACATCTAGGAAAGAACATGAGTTACATTATTTGAGTATTTGTTGGATCATGTGTGATAGTTGAGTGATTAAACTTTATCTCATAATTGTATGTGAAAGTTTAATGCAACTCATAATAGTTCTTTCTCTCGCCCTCACTACTAAGAGACATGAGGGCGAGAGAAAGAACTATTATGAGCTGCATTAAACTTTCACATACAATTGGCCAACTATTTTTCTTATGTTGAAAAATATAGTGTATGTGAAAGATTATTACCGCGGAGCAAGACATTCGTTGTCTTGGCTATGGTACAAGACAACTTTAAAGCATAATGAGTTACATTATTTGAGTATTTATTGGATCATGTGTGATAGTTGAGTGATTGAACCTTAATAGGTATCTTTCTAGATCCTATAAAGAAGCGTGCTTGTACTCATAGGTCACACGACATATTTACCAATTCTAGACAAACGAAAGTACAATGCACAATGCGGACAAGTGGGAGACTGTTGGAAATATGCCCACATGGGCATTACGCGTGCATGGGAACGTAGATCGTTCACGTACAACGCTATAACACCCCAAAATTTTGCCCTCTTGTCACATGACATTTGGGCTTATTTGAGCCAGCGTTACCTACTATTTCATCTCCATCTATTGGTTTTTCAAAGAATACATAAAAAATAACAAAATAAACTAATAATTAACTATCTCATACAAGAGTGCGGAAGCTAACTTATTTATTGTTCCCAAGTGGCCCTCCTATCCATTATATTATATCAGAGTAGCAACTAAAAGAAAATAAAATAACATAAACTAAATATCTATCTCATGTGCAACTGCAATCACCACGAACATCTCTAGCTGCACTTGCCTCCATCCTTGTCAGTTCAATTATCTGTAGGATTCAAATATAGGAAAATATAATTTTCATGAGTATAAAATACTCGGTACATAAGACAATACAAATGGATAAGAAGACTTAATAAAAATAGGCAAGCTTTCAGTATGAGAAAACCATGCTATCAATTCGGTTCGATTCTTTTTATTTCTTTCAGTACTTTCTTCTTTTCGATTTTGTTCTTTTCTATTCTTTCTCTTTTCTGTTATGTTCTTTCAACTCTTCTCTTCTATTCTTTCAATTCTGTTCTTTTCTGTTTTTTCACTACATCTTTTACTTTAAACAATCTTAGGATAGCTGTATTTGTTGTCCTAATGCGAGCTTGATTTGTTTTATTATGGGCATTCATGACATTTCATGCATGGTCAAGGTAGATCAAACCAGGACCAAAAGTAAAGCGATGATGATCCCAATAAATGATTATGATTCGGTGGTGGAGCTATTAATACCTATCTTTACTTTTTCTATACAATTTGATTCGGTGACAATCCATGCCAAGAAGCCCCATATTAGATATTTTATCTGTTGACCTAATTAACATCCTTATTGTTATTTGTTAAGCATTATTAATACAAGGGTAAAATAGTCATTGTACATCATAATAATTAAAAATAAAATAACTTCTTCTTTGTTCTATGAATCCAAGCCGGATGCCATCAAACTTCCTAGCAGAACTCAAGTTGTGTCCGAGGTAACTCGGACTGGGTTCGCTAACTTCATCATCATACAAAGTGACATTTACCTACTTGGACCGGGTGTCATCCCAACTCGGACGGGGTCGTTCTGTCGTCGTCAGCTGAAAGATTGAAATGCATCACGACAAACTCGGGCCAGGTGCCGGACACTTGAGCCGGACTTCTCCGAATCCGTGTCGAGTTCGGAAAAGGACTCCGCTGGGTTTTCGATTCCACAATAGAACTCGGGATGGGTTCATGCTGCATGGGCCGAGTTCTGACTATCGAAACTCTGGTGGTGTTTTTCTCGAGACTTTGGCCTATCATAACTTTCGTTACAGTACTCCGTTTGACATAAAAACTATATGAAACTATTCATGTAACATAGTAGAACACATACCAATCTATCATCTCAACTATTTCATTAAGAAATCGTATCTAAAAGTGAATCCGAAATCTTACGTAGTTTAACTGCTTCAGACTACCTGAAACCCATGACTTGGGGTGCGATTTTCAGCAAGATCCGATGATGACTAACCACGAGGCCGTCGTCTTTGGACAGAAGGTTGTTTCGAGATTTGATGGCCGGTTGGAACTCCTGCTCACGCACACCGAGCAAGAAGAAAATGTAGTCGGAGGAAAAACTCAAATAGAGATGAGAGAAAGATGTGTTGGAGGAGATCCATTGGGATCCTATTTATAGAGTAAGACCTCTCAAGTGCTAATTTAATTAGAACTCCTGCTCATACTTTTTATCTATAATTTTCTTTTATTTTCCATGAATTTTTGGATTTAAATAAATAATTAATTTTAACAGAATCCATTGTTGATATTTTGGTGGTATCATGTGATGATCGTCGTGTGGGGGCATGATCACTTGACCTTCGTCTTAGATTAGATATCTTGAGGAATTGAGCAAAGTATAAACTTTAGGTAATTGTCAAATGAGACAATTATATTTGGAATCAATCAAAAGTCTTATAAATCATTTGAGGATAGATCGTTCTTGGCATTCTATGTCATTGGAACAGGGTGATTCTTAATCAATGTCATTCGCTATCCTTTCTATGTCTCGACACATTG
Organism: Pontederia crassipes; assembly: GCA_030549335.1. Taxonomy (NCBI): domain Eukaryota; kingdom Viridiplantae; phylum Streptophyta; class Magnoliopsida; order Commelinales; family Pontederiaceae; genus Pontederia; species Pontederia crassipes. The sequence continues at coordinate 20,795,066 of CM060195.1, read as the reverse complement.
TACCAATGCTTTATTTGATATTCTTATCATGGGAGTTGCCCTCAATCTTAACTTCTTAGCATACATTTGTCTGTTTCTTGCAATGTCATATCGTATAATTTCATAGAAGGCCATTGGTTATATATTACCATGACAAGTTCTTTCCTTGAGTATCTTAAAGTAGTATGAATCAGGGTTAAGGTTAAACGGTAGCTATGGTGAGGAGTCCATGGTTGATGAACATATGATAAGATCTAATCCATAATAAACACAACAATTTATGCACACTACAAACATAAGTCCTTAGTACAACCATCATGCATGCAGACAAACGCGTGGAATGAATTCAAGCAATAAAATAGGAAAACAAAGCAATAAGCAAAATAGAATACAAACAATCATCTTTCTTCTTTGCACATCATTTCATTGTCCTTTGCATTAACGATATCTTGTCGCACATGGGAGAGGTTCGGAATAATCTTAAAGTTGGAAAGGAGAACCAATCAATATATAAGACTTATGATCAAATCATGAGTGGTTCACTTGATCTAGACAATCTTTAAAATTTTTCCCATCATATTGACATTGAGGCATCTTAGAGAACATTCTATGTATTATCTTATATCTTGCATCTTAGAGGATATTCTATGTATCATCTGATGGCTTGCTTAATCCTTTATCTAAACAAATATAGGTTTTATTTTCCCTCTTGAACTATCAATCATGATTATATGATTAATTACCCTATACGATTTGGACATTATTATGAAAATTAATAAATATATCAATAGTCAAGATAAATAAAAATAATTATAGTTTACTTCATAATCATCCTTCTCAGGTGCATAACTTGCTTCTCCAGTAATTTTGTAGGGAACTTATAAAATTCCTCGTACTTTACCTTAACCCCCCACCAATACTTTCTAAAATTTGCTCACTTGATGTTTTGATCTTTTAATACTTAATGGTTGGGGGCTTTAATTTTTTTTCAAAATTTCTCTCACTCATTTAACCTTTTCATGCAATACCTGTTCTTATATAATTCTTTTATTTTTCTTTTATCAACCATATTAGTCTAGGAAATTTATTTACACTGTGATGATAAAGAATTCATTCTTTAATAATGCCTATATAAAAATGTACTCATATTAATAAAATTTTAAGTCTACTATATACTATACTAAGTTAATTTATTAATAAAATTATATATATATATATGTATCTATATTATATGTACATATGTGTATGAGTGTACTTAATCTAGATGTTTGATTAAGTCAGATAGTCACTTTCTTATTGATAATTTTTTTTAACATTTATTCAAACCAATGTGACTTCTGAATCTTTAGACTTCTATATTTGTTTATTCCTACATTATACATAACTCTTGGGTAGCTCACTAATACTTAAACTCTTGTCTAACTAATATTACATAACTTGAACTTAATTAATAATTAATAATTCTAATTCTTATTTTCAACATAAGGTACTCCGACTAGGAATTCGTATAACTATTTTGGATTTGCGTATGACCATTATCAATATAATATAGGGGCCTTATGAAATCTAAGACGCAACAAGCATTACGGTTACATACTTATCAATATAAACATATAAGATAATTCATTAAACCCCTATCTTGATAATTCAATGGAACCACATAAGTCATAATTGTAATTCATAACCTAGGCATGCTTGGTTTCATATAAATTCACTTCAACCATCTGGAACTATCTCACACCTACTTGTTGTGTGAGTCGAATCTTTTAATTACCCTTATAATTCCCTCATTTCTATCTTCAATTTATATATCTTTGCAAATGATAAGCTTATTCATTTCCCTTTTTGTACTGCTGCAGTCAGCAGAAGAAGTACATGAGTAGTACGATCATGGAAGAGATAGAAAATATGAATTATATGAATCATTCCTTATATTTTATTCCTTGATTGTCTATAGGACTGATTCTTCATGTAGGTAATAATTATCTACATGCTTGTTACTTATTATTTCCCAATTTTTCATAACTTTTATGACCCTTTTTTAATAATCACTAATACCATACAAAATAACCTTTAGTATACGGTACAATAACCTCCTTAGGTATCAAACACTCATATGAAATATGTATCAATACATCTATAAAAAATAACACAAAGCAAGAAAGGTCTTACTTGTACTTTAGGTGGAGGGTGCGGCGACTGCTCGGCGAAAGCACATGAACCTTTAGTATACGGTACAATAGGACGTCAAGAGAGTCCTGACCTTAGGCTATGATACCATAAATGTAACGCCCCCAAATCGACCCACACCACATGACGAAGAACAATCTGGAGACGCTACGGACGCTATGACTTTGACCATCTTATTAACCATATCTCAGTCAAGAATTAAGACATGTCAGCGGAAGAATAATAAAGAAAATAACATAAGTGGCTGAAGTCTAGAAAGGTGGCTACATCATCTCTAAATGAATCTTATAAGGTTTACATCGTAGGTTCATAAATGCGGAAGAAAAAATAAATAACTAAATAGGCCCTATTGTTCATGTGCTTTCTTGTCGCTTGAGCATCGTCGTAGCACACCTACTCCACATCGCCACTGACTTGACCCTGTGGAAATCAAACACATGGGAGGAGGTCCTCCCGTAAGCTTTATAGCCTAGTGGAGAATCACATGAGTATACAATGCATAATTTGAATAGAGAAATAAAAAAGATGAAATAACTTATCTTAGCCAAGGATTTAGCATGGAATCATCAGAATAATAAGAACCAATAAATCTTGATAAACAATAAGATCATGATGAGATATAACAAACTTGGATTCAAGACTAGGCTTATTAATCCTGGCATAAATCATAACGATACTTGACTTGACATTCATGCTTGCTCTACTTGTATATACTTCTTATTCTTGCATCATGCTTAGAAACTCGGTGACTTTAGGCGCCTTTAGATTCTTGGGGTATGCCAAGAAAATGATACAATCGTGTGCGGTGAATGAGTGATCAAACCATGACCAAGGGAGCGACCCTCATCTTGAGGCACTTGACTTGGATTGGTAACCCATTATTCACCTTACATCTTATCTTATTAATCACTTTAGAAACTTATTATTCTTGTTCTTCATGCAATGGAGACCAAAAGATTAGTAGGAGAGTAAATCATTAAAAGGATTCATGTCTTAATCATATATGGATTTCAGTGGGGAATATGGTATTAAAATCAATCATAATCATACTTAATCATAAGGCAAATTGGTCAATGATCAGATCAAAATCAAGGAAAGAGGATGAACGTAAAAAGGAGCTATTCTGTAGCTTGGCACGGCCGTGCCGATAGGAAGGGCACAATCATAACCTGTGGCATATGAGTGCGTGGGCATGCGAGATGGCACGGGTGTGCCCTAAAGTGGCACGGCCATGACGGAGGGTGAGGGCGGTCGACCGGTTCAAAGAGGTCGGTAGATCAATTTTATGCTTAGTTGTTCGACTGAGAATTTGGTCATGGCACTGGCGTGTCAGAAGGATGGCACGGCCGTGTCGGTTGGACGCTCGGTCAACCGGTGCCGACCGACCTTGTACTTAGCGTGGACATGCGATGGCACGGGCGTTCCAGACGGGCAGCATGACCGTGACGTAGGCAGCACAGGCGTTCCTGGGAGATGGTACGACTGTGATGGCGACGGATTCTAACCGATTTCAACACGAAAATTCCTTCAATCTATGGGAGAACTTCATTATAAATTAAATCCTACATCCTAACAATCAATCAAGCAGATCAACAACAATAGAAATCAGTTTACTACAAGAAATCAATCAAGCAAATTCACAATCAAGAAGGAACATAGCATCAATCAAGCAAATTCACAATCAACCAATTATGCATCCAGAAAGGAAAACAGATCGGTTCATGCATTTTGTCATTAGATCTTCGTAACTTTCATTTATTAACATCATCAGATCATGATGGGGAGTAGATTAGATCTATTCAAAGTTGTGCAAGGTGATTTCAATTCACCCACTTGATTTCATGTTCGATCCTTGCTTCGATCTGTTAGAGACTATCGTCTATGACCTCCCTGTTTTCTCTCTGTTCTCCCTGTCGGTGCCTCTTCTTTTGTCGATTGTTCGCTGCTTGCAAGTCGTTCGGTGAAGAAGGACGTGAGGCAATGCAGGAAATCAGATTAGGGAGAGAAAACTGTCATCTACCCTTGCCCAGCGAGAGGGATTCCTTTTTTAGCGCCTGTACGAGATCTAGGCTGGGAGGTGAAAAGAAGGAGGAGGTCAGAGGGATAGAACCAACTTTAATCTCTTTGACTCTTCTTTGACTCATTATTTTATCTCAAGTCTGATTTCTGCCCCCTGATTCGGTTTGTATCTCATATTAGAGATAAAATTTATCTAAGGCTAGCCGATTTGATTTAAGTTAATTCTCTCTCTTTTTTTTTGTTTCGTGAAAAATTCCCGATGATTCACTTTCACTGTAAGAGATATTTCACAACATTTAGGATTTATATCTGTTATAAATTCCTACACTAATAAATAAAAATACTTCATAGTGTGGAATTCAATCGTTTTTAGAATTGGCTTATCATGATTAGCAGTCTTTTTCTATTCCATTTTGTTAATATATGAATTAGAGAAATCACTTTGGTCATATAACATATTTTGTTATTTAAAAAAAATAGAACTAACACCTCGTCAATTAATTTCAAATCCAACGATGCCTAATATAAATAGTATGATTCGAATATACAGAGTATGATTCTATCTACTACTTAAGTAGTAACACTGTTAAATATATAAACGAAACATGATTTAAAAAAGAAAGCAAGTGAATATAAGAAAAATATAATAAACAAACGCATTAACTGAAAAAAAAGTTTGAAAAAGTAGAAAAACATTTATTATTTATAGAAAGAGAATATCGTTGGAGAGGCGTGAAATTGATTATCTTTTTTTGAATTAAATGATTAAAATATTTTGTTCGGTACATTATGACTTTCGTCAAATACACAAATGCATATCCTCAAATTTATGGGTTATTTTTCACTTTTAAATTATATCATATTTTCATCCTATTTCTCAGAATTTTTATCATTTACTTACCACCAAACAACCCTTCAAATACTCAATACGAATTATTTAAAATTTAGTAACCGAAAAAGTGTAAATGTATACATAACAAATATATATATATATATATATATATATATTAGCCATTTATTTAGGAAATGCTTATTTATTTTTTAAATTGGTTATTTATTTAAAATAGAAATATAACTTACTACTAGATATCTTTTATTTTTTAAATATAAAAAAATAGTTTTACAATATATGCACATCAAGTAAAATAGGCTAGTAGCTCAATGAACAAGAATTTAGATTTTCATGTAAAAAAAAATTAAGAATATCCAATTGAGGCACCTAGTCATAAAAATGGTCAAAACATTTTTGAAGCATATCAACACAAAATGATAACACCAGTTTTCTATTAATAGTAGGGAAATTTGAGAAATTCAAAAAGCTAGGTGGTAGATGATTTAATGCGGATACTACCCATTTCAGTTTTATTATAATTATATTTCAATCACGTTTTCCTTTATTCATTTTTCGTATCCATTAACAAAAAAGATTTTCCAGAACAAAGTTTTTTCAAAAGAAATATAAGATATACTATTTAAATATAAGGAATAAGGATCCCAAGAGTGGCGTGCAATGTTGTTAAAACCGGACCGGATCGGTTGGTTCAATCGATTCAATCGCAAATTGACCGGTGATCCAGTCCAGTTGGGTGTCAAAATTCATTTTGACATTGAACCGGTCAAAACAGGTTGAACCGCTTCAATCCGGTTCAATGCAAATTTAAAAGAAAAATTTAAAAATGATAATAATAGGAAAGTTAAATAAGAAAAGAAGGAAAAGAATATAAGAAATTTAAAGAGAGGAATATGATATGTATATAATTAAATATGAATTGAAATAAAAAGGTAAGTATTTAAAATTGAATAATATTAAAATAAAAAATTATCAAAGGGCATAAAATAAAGGAAATAAAAAAGAATGTGTTAAAAAAAGAAATAAGAATAATCTAAAATAAATTTTATTAATATAACATCTATCATCATAAAATAATAGATTAAATTATTAATAATCTATTTATATTATCATTATAAAAGTTTTAATTAGTAAAAATTATGTTATATTATTTTTTAATATTTTTAATAGGGTATTAGTACAATATTCATATACTATATCATATAACTTATACTATATATTTATAAATATTATAAATAATATTTTTTTAATAAAATTCAGTTCAATCCGTTCGAACCCAGTCAGATCGGTCCAATCGTGACCCAATGATTACACCGGTCTGGTTATGAAAATATTGGTGGCATGTCGATATAGACAACAAGATTAAAATTGTGCACGGTGAAGGCATAATGCGTGATCCAAGGGTGGTTTGCAATGGAAAATTTTTTTCGGTCTTTTGGTCCATCTTTTTTTAACCCCGCCCGTTTGACCCCCTCTTTTGCCCAAAAATCGTGTGATTCCAATCCTCTTTGCCTTTCGTCGGAAGCACTTGTGGAGTTATGCGAACTCAGGAGGTCCATCAACGAGCAAATGGTTTTGGCGATCGGGGGCGTCCTTGAGAAGGACGGAGTCGTAGAGATTAGGAGATTGCTGCACTTCGGATCCCTGAACAACGCGATGGCAAGTGTTTTCAGAAAAATATTCGATTTTGATAGGAGATAAGGTTTGGAGCTAGAAGAGATGGTCAAGGAAGGTTATGAGCCACTGGGGTGTTCAATTGGGGCGACCATGTATCACTTTCTCATGTGGCTAGACATGACAAGATGTAGGAGGTTGGTGCGAAGGATGAACGTGCTCATAGAAGGGATTGGGGACTTCATGGGGAGCAGGACCAGCGGCAGCGTGGTGAGCCTATTGATGACAATGCCGAGGATGGAGCTAGGGACATCATGGACGTTCTTCTTTCACAGGAGGAGGAGAAGATCTCGGACACTCACATTGGTCGCTTTTATTTGGATATTTTTTTTTAGTCATATGTCATCTTTGGACTATAGCACATATCAAATTATAAAAGACTACCAGGACATCAGATTTGTGACGCCCCAAGACTCACGTGATTTCACGTGTTCAGAGTCATCCTAGAGACGCTACATAATCTTCTATAAAATAATTTTTCAAAAATATAACCTATAAAATGTGAAATTATAGGACCTAAACAATTCAATAGGAGTCAATCTAGAGTCAACACTATGCCATGTGCAACATTCACTTGTTACTGAGCTGAGTCATCTGCAGAATCATCTTCTATATCAATCATCTGACCTACAAAGATTCATGTATAGGAAAAATCCATGAGTATAACAATGATCAATAATCAATAGTGCTCAAGATAGTAACGATAAATCAATTGAGCACATGAAATCATACTATACGATAATCAATGGATGATACCAATAAATAGAACGATGCAATGCCATAATCAATAAGTCAATAAGACAGTGAATCAATGTAACGATATAACAATGGATCCATAGAATAATGATTTAATAAGCAGTGGATCAAAATAGTGATGGATCAATACAATTATGGATCAATGTATGTATCAGGCTAAGGTCAGAAGACCAATCAATAATGCAAACAATTATTCATTAACAATTACAATAGGCCTGATCAATGTGGCACTGTTCAATTAACAATTTTTAATTTAATAATCAATGGTCATTGATCAATAACAATTCAATTCAATTCAATGGACAAACACAATGCCAATCAATGCTAGTATCCAAATGACCATGATCTATACAATTCAATTCAATTATCAATTCAATTATCAATGTTAGGAGTGATCCAATATAATAAGGGGCACTTGGTCAATTATGGCAATTCCATGTCTATCAACCCATGACAAGCCGCATTCTAATAATAGCTCTAACAATGATTCGTGATGGCGGGGGACCATGACCAATCGTAGGACAACCATAAATTCTCTAAAGAATGGCGTCTCAAACCTTTAGGTACACTATCTACTCCAAACAATAAAAATAACAATAACAATATAGCACAGGGGGCTTAGAGACAAACAAAGAACATGGGGATCCTGTAGCTTTCAACTTTTATCTTGTTTATCTTATACATCTATTTTTTAACAATTTAGTTTAGGTTTAACAAGACCCAATCAAAAGAAAACTACTCAATCAATACTATAATCAATGACATGATTGGATATGCTAATTATAGGATCAATATGATGACAATGAAGTCGGTTTTGATCATGCTATAATCAGATAGGATAATAATCACATGACCACATACGATATCAATATGATTGGATAAGACTATAATAACACATATATGATGAAAATAAAATCAACTATGAAATGGTTTGATCCGAAATGATTAGTAGCAATAACAATTCAATTAACTATGATCTAATATGTCAAACTACATTTTTTGCCTCTAGAACTCGACCTGTGTAGGGTGGAACCCAGGCTGTGTTCGAGGAACATCCAATATGCCTCAATCAAGGAAAACTCGGGCCGAGCAGGTTGTGAACCAGAGCTGAGTTGGTTAGTTCACACTCGTGATGATTGCTATAAAACACAGGACGTGTTCCAAGAAATACGGGCCGTATCACTGGGAACTCGGGCCGCACTGTCGCTGACCCAGTTGATATCCATATCTGATTCGGCATGCGTCCAAAACTAACGCAGTCCGAGTTCAATAGAACTCGGGCCGTGTTGACCTCAACCCGGGCAGCATTTACAAGAACTCGGGCCAGGTTCTATTGCCGGACGGAAAGATGTATTCCAACACAATTTTTCGACCACCAAACCTATACCATACGATGTGCAAATGATGCACAATCTATATCAATAAAATCTCGGTAAAAGGAAATGAGGACAAGGTTCCATGTCGCAAAAAACCGATGCCATGGGGATCCTCCACGTACCTAAAGTTGGCTGAAAAACCAATTGAAATCCCTTTATTGGATATCTGAACCAACGTTGAACTTTGAACGGCGATTCCTCTTTGTCCACATATCCAAATGCGCGGCCAACACTAAGACGGCGATCTCCTATATGCAAGCTTCGAAACTAGTCATCGGGTGCCCTCTCTCGAATGTCTGGATTTGCTTAAAAATGGAGGACAAAGTGGGACTTGTGGTGCAAAAATTTTGTTTTGCCAATATGTGTTTTCAGCAACCTTTTCATGCATATTTATAGAGGTAGTTTAGGGTTCTAATTTCTATTAGGCCTTGAACACTTTTAGAATCAATCTTGGCCATCCATCACTAATTAAACCTTTGTTAATTATTCAGGATTAATTAAATATGAATTTAAATTGTCATACTTATAACAATTTCCACCTCTTCTCAAACTTCATCTTATCTTTCCAACTTATCCTCTAATTTTCATAAATTTTGAAATAAAATAATTCCAAAAAATTAAATAATGATTTTCCAAATCAAAATACACTACAAGAAATGACGCTAATTCGACGCTACTAGCATCTAAATAACGACGACATTGGGTCGACCAAATCAGATGCTAACTCACAGTTGCATAGACTAAACATCACATTCAAAGATGACGTCATGAAACATAATGATCACATGAACAAAGGCAACGTCTATGGCTAGAGGAGAGTGCTTTCATGTGAAAGTAATCATTATGCATAATCTACATGCAATTATCTTCTTGAAATAATATTATCTTACACTTGCATATTTGAGCTATTTGATACGTTGCTTTAGTTCTTATTTGACTAATTTTTATTTAAAGAACTGATGCTTGTTGTTCTTGCTTATTCATCCTCCAAATCAAGCAGAAAAAATAAACATTCTTGCTGGAAAGGAAAGGGACCACAAAAATAAAAGGAATAGAAACTTCTGATGGGGATCAAATCGTGATGCAAGGCCATATAAAAGATGGCATTGGAGAAGCAAGGAGGGGTCAGGAGCCATTGTTTACGATTTTGTGCCTAGGAGCTGAAGGAAGGAGAAGAAACAATCACTACTTCAAGTTGATTCTTCTACTTACTATTTTAGAATGTTTTTTATTCTGTTCCTCATATGTTTTATATTGATTTCAACATCTATGAGGAGCTAAATCTTAAATCTATTAGGATATGATAGTAGCCTAATTTCTGTTATGGATGGATGTTAAAATAGTGGATTTCACGGCCCGTGAAAGTCTGACACGGCCCGTGTCTCAAGCATCTTTCTGGGTGAAAATTTTGCATTCTAACGATTGTTAAAGCATTTATAGCCATGTTTCACGGCCCCCGAAATCTTTTTCACGACCTGTGACAGCCAGTTTCAGCCTTGACAGTCTGTTTTCCATTTTTCGACTTCGTTTTAACTCTGATTGAGCCTCCGTTGGCTTCATAATTCAATTTTCTATCTTTTTTCTAGAATAAAACATAGAATTTGGGTAGATTTCTATTTCTATAAAATTAAAGCAAATGAGGTCATAAATTGATGCATGCTATATGAAAATGAATCGAAATAAAATTAAATGCATGTCTAAATATATATTGTATTTTGCATGCATCAATGGATGATTGAACAATACTTATTTTATCACTAATATTAATATAGTTCTGGATGTCTTTGAATCAGTTTTCTATTGATGTAAATCCTATTTCGTAATGGCAACTGAGAAGTTGATTTCAAATTCTTTGAATCAATTAAGAACATTGATATTGTTTTTTGATTTCAATATATTCTTATGAGGTTTGATGCATCCATTTAGCTTTTGTGAATGTTAATCTCCTATTAAAATGGCAACCGAGAGGTTGATTTTAGATTCCTTGATGTTTAGACATAAATTGGCATTAGTGTTTGGATCTGATTGTGTTCTGTGCAATGAGCTGAATTGTTTATCTTATCTTTGTAATTATTGCTACTTGTGATTTCTGACTTTACTTGTTATGCTTATATCTAAAAGAAATGTTAGCATACTAGTAGATGTCATAAGTTCCATAATAATCTAATATCAGTTGAAATCCTTTCTAAATGAACCTAACTAACATTCATATGAAAGTATGATACTTAGTTCTTATTTTAATGTACTTTGAGAGCAGTTTTTATAGGTTGAAATTGACATTGATTTTATTTTTAAGTTGTTCTAATTCATCCATAGCAGAATATTAATTAGATGAACTAGATTCCTAAGAGAATCTATCATTAATTGTTAATCCACTTTAGGACTTTCAGATAAGTAGTTAGTTTTCATTCTATATCAATCATTTTAAAACATAAAAAAGAATTAACTTAGTTATAGTTTGATTCTGTCTATATCTTTCCCCTTTTGCTCAGTTGTTATTCTAACCATTTTAGCTTAGCATTAATTTATATTAGTTAGTGAATTTTAAGTTTCAAATCACTGTAAATATGACATTCTAGTCTACTACTCTGTTCTGTACACTTGCAGTTCATTGTAGTGAGGAGTACACAGTCTACACCTAGACCTTAGTCTTTTGCATTTTATGCTACAGTCTAATAAATTAGTCAGTAAATCACACTCCCATGAAATTGACATCATAAAGGCATAGAGGATTGAAATCGTTTGATTTCTGAGAAATTAGGGTGTAGGCGAGATTTGAAAAAAAAATTGGACCAAAAGATTGAGATGGAAAAAACTACCAATTGGACCGTGCATGATTTCAATCCCATCATGGATCGCGCGATCGACGATAGGTCACACATGTGAAACCTTTTTGGGTCCACATGCTCCTTATTCCCTTAAATATATAATGTTATAACTTCGCACAACTCTTTTCATTTCCTTTATTTTTTAGCTCTCCTTGAATATTGTCATATATTAATGATTTTCTTTTCCATTTTTATAGTAATATTATTATAATTAATTTTGACAATGTTCCTTATTTAATAGGGTATTCAATTACATAATAATTTAAACATGGTTAATTTTGTCTTTCACGCATTGTTATTGCAAACTACTCTCCATTTAATCCAATAATTATGGCATTTTCATGATTAGTTTGATAATAGAAATTTTATTTTATTTGTTGAGAAGGTAAAGGATTGTTGTCATGTGTAACCATCCAAATATGTTTAATTGGTAATACTATATTTCCAATAGTATTAATATATTTATTTTGAAATTCCTCTGATTATTCATATATTATATTTATATTTAGCAATTATGCTATGATTTCAACAAATTTAATTATATTTTATTTACATCATTAATACTTTAAACATACAATTTGTTGTAATATATTGTCATAAAAGACATTTTGCGGCATAAAAAGTTGGAATTCATGATATGCAACTTAATTGATATATCTTGATGATACAAATTTCGAGTGCCTAGATTATCAATTTGACATATAAGAAAATTAATTTGAAAGATATACGAACTGAAGTTTCACTTAATATGTGATCATGGTCTTATTAGAATTGGATTGAGAAAGTAAAAAATAAAAATTATAGATATTTCTTTTGCATTTTTAGAAAATAAAATAAATTATCTTATTTGTATAACAAATGTGATGTATAAAAGAATGGAGGTCAATAAAATTGATAATAGAAGGTTCGAACATTTAGAACAAAGATTGAACATAAAAGAAATTTGGGGCATCTAGATCTAAAATTTGATGTTGGATTTTAAAGAATTTTGTAAGAAAATGAGGTTCCAATTTTTGTTCTAGAAGTTCGGATGTTCGATATGAAAATTTTGAGGGGTGATTTGGAGAAACGAAGTAAACCATCCAGATGTATGAAGGTATATATGGATATTTCAACTTTAAAAATTATAAAATGGCTAATTTTTAAAGGCAACAATCATTTGAAAATTTATAGATTTAAAAAAGACACATCAAGAAAGCCAAGACTTTTTTAAAAAAAAGGCATTCTATCGAGGGCAAATATTTTTCTATATCAAAGAAGCTATCTTTGTCCTTAAACATGCAAATCAATATTTTTCTTCTCTCTTATTCTTTTGTGTGTGGCTCATATTGCAAGAAAGAGATTGAGGCTTGTACTGAATCTTGGCTTCTTGGTATGAAAGATTGTCAACTTATCTCTCACTCGAGAGAAAATTATATAATCTCGTTTAGATAAGATGTACCTACCTCTTGAGTAGATAAATGATAAGCAAAGATTCATAGAAGGAGATATTGTCTTGCTTCTCAAAATGGGAATAAAAATATGTAAAGTATTGGATCACAAGACACAAAAGAGGATGAGTGTGCATTGGTGTTCAACAACCTTAAAGTTGATTTAACAAATAAAGTGCAAAAGCAAAAAACCAGTTCATAAAATTCAAATCATAAAATAATCAGAATAGGAATGAGGTTAAGAGAAAATGCAAATAAGAACGACAAGATAATTTGTTGACAAAGTTCGACAACGCCTTGATTGATTTTTTTATGTTGAGACCATAAGAGATTTCACTAACACATTTCTTCTATTACAAATGAAGCTAGGAGTAAAATTTTTACACCGCACCATCCTTTCTCCACTTCTAGAGTTAAATCACACCTTTACTTGTCGAAAGCTTTTATCCATCTTTTTTTTGCTTAAGGGATAAGCACAATCTTATCACAATAAGCTTAATCCCATACCCTTGGATCTTGCCCCAAGAGATAATGTGATAATCTTTTCAAATGGGGCAATTAAAAAAGTACACCACATTGTCTTTTCATCATTTTTATTTTTTATATGTGAAACTACATTGGCAGTAGCTCAACATCTAGTAAGTTTGAACTTCCAAAAGTATAGGTTGGATGCTCAAAAGTGTATTGTCAAATGCAAAATGGATACTTTTGGATTCTAGAAGTCTTAACGGTTCTCCACAATAATAATAAAAACTTTCAATATAACAATATGGCAAATCTAATAATAAAAACTTTCAATATAACAATATGGCAAATCTAATAATAAAAACTTTCAATATAACAATATGGCAAATCTAATAATAAAAACTTTCAATATAACAATATGGCAAATCTAGCGAAGAATATAGGTTGAGCATTATTTTGTACATCCCTTCTATTTCTTATTCTCTTGCGAGGTGCTTATTTTAATTGATTGTGTGATATTTATTTTTAGTATTTATTATGAGAATTTTTATATGAAAGATTGCCACATGAAATCTCGAGGTAGATAAAATGATTTGTTGATCGAAGCTTCCTAAAAGTAGGGGACGTATGCCTTATTTCTTGAAATAGAGAGAGAGAGAGAGAGAGAGAGAGAGAGAGAGAGAGAGAGAGAGAGAGAGAGAGAGAGAGAGATGATGTACTGTAAAGGATTTATTGCTTACCTATTTCGGAACAAAGGAAGGCATGATCAAATATTAGCAACATATTATCTTATGTTTCTTTTTTTTTCATTCTCTCTTATCTTTCTTCTCATTGTTATTGTGTCATGGCGTTAGTTTTATGAAAGAATTTTCAGTTTGCATGATTAGTATAAGAAATTACTTTATGTTTTGATGCTCACACTCTTCACTCTTGATACCTTGTTATCCAACTATCACAATGGTAGTGGATGTAGGAGTTAATTTGCGAACCATATAGTTTTTTATTTCTTGTGAAAGTTCTCTTTCTTCTCTTCATTACCAAGAAAATATTTCTCTTTCTGTGAAGATTTAAGGTAAAAATATTTTTTTATCTTATGAATCCCATGTATATGCATCATCCCCAAGTATCCCTCTCACTATTGTATAATATATATCTTTTTCAATTGAAAAAAATAAAACAATATTATTTCTAGTTGTAGATGTGTCTCACAATTCTCTTTTTAAATGCATAAGTACATGAAAACTATTATTTATATAATTTACATTACTAGTTATTAGTTAATGTTAACTAAAAACTTATAATTCAAATTAGACCTTTTTTTATCAATTTATTTATATTCCCTTCTATATTTTTCTAAATAAATAAGATTTTTAAAACAGCAATAAAATATCCATGCATAATGCAATGTTTGTGCCTTTGCAAAAAATAATTTATTCTAAAATAATATGGATATTTATTCTAAAATATCCATGCATAATGTAATGATTTTGTCTTTGTAAAAATGTAATGTTTGCGCCTTTTAAGAAAAAGGTAAACCGAGTTAAAATAAGGCACAAATCAATGTTTATTTAATTGAGATTCTCAATTAATACAAATATAACATTGAAGAAAAAACTTCATTAATATGCTAGGTAGGAAAACTATGTGCAATATAAGAACAAAAGAAGCAAAGACAAAACACTTGATTATTTTAAAGCACTATATGTTCCTTTTTAAAGTAGTTAATAATATGTTTCATTGATAAAAAAAAAAGGCTGCAATTATGTTATGAATTGCTTCATCTTTTGAAATGATTGATTGCAGAACATTCAGTTACATTTCAGTAGAGTACAATGTCATGACACTACAAGAAAATTGAGGAATAGTGACCCAAGCATCGCGACGCTAGGGAGGCGCTATTGCATCTCCGTGACGTAGAGCGTCCCATTAGAGTTTATCTAACGCCGCATTTATGGGACGCTGGAAATCGGTGGCTAATGGCGTCGCAATAGAGTCAACAAAAATGGAGATGCTACTAGCGCTGACGCAATCTCGACGTTATTAAGACGCGTGGTTTCCG
Source organism: Pontederia crassipes (assembly GCA_030549335.1). NCBI lineage: Eukaryota > Viridiplantae > Streptophyta > Magnoliopsida > Commelinales > Pontederiaceae > Pontederia > Pontederia crassipes. The sequence continues at coordinate 20,779,440 of CM060195.1, read as the reverse complement.
GCTTGGAGTAGTAGAAATGCGTCGCTAAGTCGACGCGCACGTGGCGCTATTCCGATGCCCAGGAGTCATTATTATTGATGCTATGTCGGCGCGGCAGTGACGCAAAGATGATGGTATGTACGTCATCAATGAGACGCGAATATGGCGCTAATAACGAAATATTTAACTTAGCATCGACTATGCCTGAGACGCTACTTGCAGATTTTTTTTTACTCAGACCAGCTTCATTTTTTCCCCTTCCCACACCATACAATTATATAATGGATATAAATGTATTGATATTCATCACAGATAATATAAAAAGCATCATAGGCAATATAAAAGCATCACAAGCATAAGAATACGAAAAGTAATAAACTGAACTAACAAACTATACATATATCTAAGTCTATAAGTAACAAAAGTATAGTTTGTATCCATGGTTTGTTTCTATCCTATATTTGGGAGTTATTGTTATCATTCCGGACGTTCGATCCAGACGTGCTCGGTCCATGTTCTTGCAGGGATGGATTCTGCATCGGGGTCAATCCCTGAATTGCCTGCAATAGCAGAGCCAACTGCTGCGACACTTGTCGCGATATCTGCTCCGATAGCTGTTGTGATAGCTATATATTAGGTGCAGCAGATGAGCTCAGAGCAGATGGTCCGCTTGCATATCCTCTGATCCTCCTAGGTATCTGAGCGGCTGTGCCGAGGCCACGCAAGTATCCCCTCGTGTCGTGCCGGCCACATCCTCCCAAACAGCATGTCCTCTACGAAATAGAAAAAAATATACAATCATATAATATATAAATTATGTGTGAAAAAACATATAAATTAAAAACATGACAAAACCAACCAAGAAACATAATTACTTGGTGGCTGAGTACTCGGATCATCTCCGTACTTTTAAGCTATTTTTGCATTATACTCATTCTAAAAAAATTAAACATTGTGCATTTCAAAAATTGTACACTAATGTCAACAACCAAATGAACATGTCATGAGACTTACCAGAAGCCTACGAGTAGTGAGCGTAACTAAGTCGTTTGTCTTTCGACTCTTATGTATGGCCTCATAGACCATGCGAAAGTCTACGGGACGCCTTCTTTCTCCTCCTACGATAAAGTTTCAAATTTGATAACATAAGTATGAGGCCCAAGTTTGTTAAATTGAATTTGTATGTAAATTACCATGCAATGTCGATGCTCGTCAAATCGCATCGACCCCCCCGTGTGGATGTGGGCCTCGGGATTGGAAAGACGATTAATTCTTGCCTTTTTCGACTTCCTTTGCCATCGTTCATCTGTCCTTTATGAACATCAAATACTTAGACTTTAAAAAAATATAAATCTAATAAAAATAATTTAAAAGTAAACATACTTACCAAATAAGCAGTACTTGATGAGCCAAATGGGTTGAAACCATCGGTGCAAAGTCCTAAGCTAACATTGCGTGATTCTACAGAAAAAGCCGGATGAAGTGCATCAAATCATTTCCATGCCTATGCATCCGAAGGATGTGTAATTGAATTTTGATCATCACGTGCTCCTTCTCTGTGCTACTTCATAAATGATGCAGTTTTTTTCATAAAGAAATAGTCATTGTAATCTTGGAATAATGAGAAAGTATCTAAATATTGCATTTGCCACATTTTTTTCGAACTTTGGGAATTCTTTTTCGGCTTGTATCTGGGCTCGCTACAAATAGAACAACTCATAAGTGAGTTATTTTCCTTGTAGTATAACATGCAATGATTGCGACATGCATCAATCTTCTGATATTCCAATCTTAAATCTCTCATCAATCGTTTGCACTTGTAAAAATGTCTCGGTAATTTCTCTGAAACTGGAAGCATACTCTTAATACTGGCAAGCATCCGAACAAAACAACTTTCACTCATATTAAATTCTGATTTCAAGTTCATTAGTTGTACCACTGCAGAAAGTGTAATTTGCTTCACGCATCCATCCCTAAAGGTTCATCTGCTTCTTCGAGAAGATTACAAAACTTAGAAGACGAAGGATTCGGGTCTTATTCAATCAATGTTTCGCCAACATTTTCTCCTAACATTGCATCTCGTATCATGACTCTGTACGGATTGCTTGAGTTGCCCACAACGGTATCTACATTAGTTATTTCTTTAGCCCATCTTTCTTCGCCATGAAAGAACCTATTTGTGTGTGTCAATAAGAAACTGTTGTAATATAAATCCTTATGCACATCATATCTTAGTTTCCATGAAGATAACATAAGTATGAGGCCCAAGTTTGATAAACTGTTGTTAACATTTGCACTTTCGGCATGGACATAAGATTTCGCCATATGAAGAAGCAACACCTTCATTTTCATATGCCACATTAATGAATTCATCAACACCATCCTTATATTCTTCAGGTATAATGCCATGTTTATCCTTCTAATGACGAATCCAACTATGATATGACTTTATCATTTCTGTAACGGACAACATTAAGCCATATGTCAATAAATTCGTGTACTTGAACATGTGATTTTGAAGTTACGAAGTCCAAAATCACATAATTCATGTACTTCATCATTGAATCATATTTATTACTAAGAATGTGGAAGTACATCCTTAGTAAAATTTATGAGAACATTATCAAAAAAGAGGATCTAGAATTATGAAAAAAAATTTACCTGCAATAATAATTTATCAAAAAGAGGTTCTAGTAATTAACTTAACATGCATTAGTAACTAAATTAACAACAATAGTTTGAAGTAATTAAGTAGTATTTAACTTATCATGCATTAGTAATTAACGTAACATGCATTAGTAATTAACTTAAGATGCATTAGTAATTAACTTAAGATGCATTAGTAATTAACTTAACATGGTGGCAGGCTCGTACCTTCTTAACCGGAGAAGGATGGAGACAGATTCCGGGCAGTAGTGGAGGTAGGCAGCGGGCCATGGCTGACACCGGACAGAGGTTCGGCGGGTGGAGGAAACAGAGGCAAGAGTAGGAGGCGGAAGGCGGAGGGCAGAGGGAGGAGGAGGCGAAAGGCGGATGGCGATGGAGGAGGCCGAGGCGGAGGGCCGTGGACAAGGCCGAGGCCAAGGCGGCGGAGGCAGAGAGGCGAAGGGCGGTGAAGGAGGTGGAGGCGGAGGCAGAGGACGGCGGAGGAGGTGGAGGTCGACGTGGTGGAGGAGGGGCACGATGGAGGAGGCGAAGGTGGCAGTGGAGGGGGGCGGAGGGGCGCGGTGGAGGAGGCAGAGGCGGCGGTGAGGGTGGCGGAGGGGCACGGTGGAGGAGGCGGAGGCGGAGGCAGTGGAGGAGGCGGTGGAGGAGGCATAGGGGCGCGGTGGAGGAGGCAGAGGCAGATGAGGCGGAGGAGGCGGAGAGCGATGGAGGAGGCGGAGGCGAATGGCGGCAGAGGAGGCGAAGGCAGAGGCGGAGGCAAAGGGCGGTAGAGGCAAAGGAGGAGAAGGAGTCGATTGTCGGCGTCGGGCGTCGGACGATGGGCGTCGGGCTTGGGCGTCCAACAGCGGGCGGAGGAAGCGGAGGGCGTCAGGCGTCGAACGGCGGGTGGAGGAAGCGGAGGGCATCGGAGTGGAGGGCATCGACCATTGGCGTCGTTGGTGCAGTGAAAATGGATGGGTAATAGTAAACAATGAAAACAAAGAAGAGGGGTTAGAGATATAAGTCATTTGTTTAGCGTCTCACAACTCGCGACGCTACATAGATGCTCCATAGGCGCCAAACTAATAAGGTAGCGACACCATAGCGTCTTAGTAGCATCGACATTGACCATAGCATCTTAATAGCATCGACATTGACCATAGCGTCTCAAATATAAGACGCCATCGCGACAATATTTGTTTTTTATTTCTAAATTTCTATCATGTATGTAATTTTATTTATCAATATAGCGTCTCATCACATTGTGCCACGTTCCAATTATTTTGTTCTCTTCCCACAATCTAAAAATTATAGAATGCATATATAATTATTCATTTATGTACATAAAATTATAAGTCTATATGTATATGTGTCTATAACAAAATTGTGTGTGTGTATATATATGTAATATATACGTATTTATATGTCTGCGTGTGAGAGATTAAGTCACAACAATATGTTTATCTATATGTATTATAAGTATATACATTAGGGATGTTCAGCGGGTCGGGTTGACCCGCAAACCCGATGATCGGATCGGTGGTCGGGTCGGACCCGACCCGACCTGAACTTGACCCGACCATGCGGATACGAGTTGGATTTTTCCAACCCGAGGTGACTCAACCCTACCCGAATGACCCAATTTTTCATTTTTTTTTATTTTTTTTATTTTTTTATTTAAACTCAAGCTTATATTTGATTAAAAAATTTCAAAAAAAATTAAAATAAAATATTTTAAGTACAAAAATAACATTAAATGGTTTAATATGATTTAAAATAAATATAAATTAATATTATTAATATTAAATAAATATAAAAATAGTAAGAAAAAAATTAAAAAAATTAGGTGGTCGGGTTATTTTTACCCGTCCCGACCCGACCCGAACCGGCCGGTTTGGGTCGGATTTGGCCCCCCAAAGGCCTTTGATCTGACCCGACCAAATTCGGCCGGGTCGGGTCGGGTTTGTTCATGACCCGACCCGTGAACACCCCTAATATACGTGTATGTATATGCCTATACATGTGCGAGGCATATATAGATAACATGTATATGTATACGTATTCCAAGTGTATATATGTATGTATATGTTTATATGTGTGAGATTAAGTGATAATAATATGTATATGTGTACTTATTATATATAAGTATAAGTATATACGCGTATTTATATGTCTATATGTGCCCGATTGAACGAGGGTGAAAAAAAGTCGGCAACGGAGGCACAATACAGACGCTATTGGATCGCTAAATCGGTTTAGCGACCCAATAGTGTCGACCTAGCGTCTAACTCATTTTAGCGTCTCACAATGGCGATGCTATAGAGACGCAAATAGTGACTCCCTGGCGTCGACATTTTCAGCGGCTCTAGTGTGGCGCTAAGAAGATGCTATTGAGCCTCCACGGAGACGCTAAAATGGCACAATTTGTAGCAGATCACGTCTCTTAATTCAACCATCATAATTTCATGATTTAGAATATAAAAATAATATATGTATAATTAAGATATATGATATATATTGTATGGATAAATAACATATATAATATAGGTAACAATTACATATTTAGGAACACCCCTATGATGTAGAAATACATATATATGTAATCATGTAGTACATATATATAATATAGGTAATCACGTAGGAATACATATATATGTTGAAGATATATATATAATATTTAAGTTATTTATTGATTAACGTATAGTGTAGATAATATATAGGGTTGCGTCAAAATATAAAATATATAGCGATATAAATATAGATAGCCTATGTATATAGTTATCTATTTCCAAGTAATCATTCGCTTCATATGTGACGCCATCTAGCATCTCTATAGCATCGCATGTCCTGCGACGCGAGGTTAGCGTCGAGCACTTTCAACATGAGAACAAAGCTAGGTTCTCCCGCGCACTTTTGCCTCATGGCGCGCAATAATAGCGTCTACCGGGTGTCTATATGACGCCTTCATTAGTGCCTATTTCCTGAAACGCTAAGAACATGCTAATGAGATGCTATTGAGAGGCAAGTAGCGTCTCTTATTTGGGACTCAACGGGGACATCATGACGGCGTTAGTGGCGTCGATTTAAAGTCACCTTATATGGAGACGCTATTGAGCCTTGTAGTGTGACTCCCATTAACATTTGATTTAACTTGTAAGCCACAACTTCTTACGATAAATCAAATTCACATATGCCAGAAGCATCATTTTGTCAAGTAAAAACATGTACAATAATGTTAACACATTATTGACCACAACGAACTGATAGTTTATGTTTGATCTCATAGCAGTACACACAAACTCAAACTTATACATTCTAAAATGTTTTATTTTAAATATTTAACCTTCGTATATCATATTATACATTAAGTGGAGTTACTCATCCTCAATGTATAACTAAGTCTTATATCTATCTTTTGTTGTAAAAGTACTTCTAATACGATAAGAGATTCTTAATATAACTAATATGACTAATTTATTGATTTGAGAAGTGATAAAGAAAGCAAATCATATATGACAAGAAAAATGGTGTTTTTCGACGGAACCGATCCGTCGAAAAAGAGGGTGTCGCAAAATGATTTTCGACGGTTTGAAAAAATTTGTCGGAAGTTCCGATGGTTGTAACCGTCGCAAAACTCTGGTGGCCGCAACAGTCAAAAAGTTCCAGCGGTCGCAAACATTGGAAGTACCAACCGAACTATCGGTTATTAAATAAATAAAGTACCAACCATATTGCATATTATGATATGTATGATTACAATATTTAATTACTTTTACAATTACCGACGACCCAGACCATCGAAACTTTTAACTATCTGAACCGTCGGTAATTATAATAATAAAATACTAATTATATTATATAATAAATAATCATATATATTTAGTTATTTTTATTACCGACGGGATTGACCATTGGAACTTTCGACGAATAGGCATCCGTCAAAAATTTTGACGTTCTGAACCGTCGAAAATCCAAAATAATATAAAAGATTTCATAATTTATTTTTTTATTTTTGGCGGATCGAACCGTCAGAAATTTTGACGGATTCCTATCCGTCGCAGATTGCGAAGGACTTGTGTCCGTCGAAAATTGTCCATCAAAAAAATTCTAATTTTCTTGTAGATGTAACTCATTAAGTTGAAAATCATAACTTGTGCACTATCATATATTCAATTTAAATAAACTATTTCTCATTTGATAAACCTACAAGAAGCAAGATAACGTTTCTATTCTCGTCAACAAATATCATATTATGAGTGATAAAATATCAATTTATATCAATAGAATAATGTTTTTAACATATTATATATCATGTCACATAGTTGTTCAATTTCATATATTATTCACGTATTATATTGTTCATGATAACATCTCATGCATGTATGTATGTATGTGTGTATTCATAATGCACATACCATATTACCAAGTAGTCAAAGGTATATGACCTCGTAGGGTATCATGTCGTCCTTATGAAAAATATATCATCATTTACCGAAGGCATCATATCACTCCGTAGGGCATCATCTCTCCATGACGAGAACCATGTATTATTCCAGTGGATATCTGATAGTGATATTGAGGAGTGTAGTGATAACTTGCTGATTTTTGGGTCAAATTTCAGATTTTTTAATTTTTGTTTTAACTCCCTAATTCACTATCTACTGCAGTGCACATGTCAATTGTAGTAAACCCTAATATCGTATCCACAGTGATTTGAAGTCAAAGACTCCCTAAAACAATCTAGACTAGCATAAACTAAAGTTATAATTTCAGATAATTAAAGGAAATAGAAAATAGATTTTTATAAGTGACCAAAAAGATGACTATTTTTTATTTTTTGAAAAGTTATCAAAACTGAATTATAAATGCTAAACTAAGGGCTAAAAGGGTTTATCTATCAATGAGAAAGGTTTTCCTAGGAGTTGGGGTTCATCTAATTTAATTATGGATGGAATGGAACAAGTTATCAATTTTTAGTCAAATCTGATTCAACCTTAAACATGGCTGCTTTCACAGCTCAATTAATCCAAAACTAATCAATATATTGTCATATAACTGTTAGCCAAGTTGAATTAGAGGAGGATCCCCACTGAATATCAAGTTATCATTAAACCCAAAATCAAGTTCCTTGCTGATTTTTGGCAATTTAGTGAAATTTGAAATGATACAATCAATTGCACTTTAAATATGATGGAATTACTTCAATTGACTAAACATGGATGAAATCAACCCAATATTAATGCTAATGCTTCTTGGTTTATCTCTAAACTACAAGAGGATTTTAAATCAGCCCCTCAGCTGCAAATGAAAATGAAATCAACATTAACACTAATGAATTGGATAAAATCAACACATAATTACATATGGGAACTCAGCAATTGTCATTGCTTCTTGGTCCATCTCTGAACATCAAGATAACCTTAAACTCACCTCTAAGTGATTAAATGAAATCAGAGGTTTACAATAACAAGAAGAATCCCACAGAATTCAGGAAACAGATTTGGAAATCAGATTTGAAAATCAGAAATCAACAATGGATAATTTGCAACATTTCAAGGATTGAAACCTTGGAAATACCATTGTCTCTTGATTCATTTCTGAACAAGAATGAAACCATAAGAAACCTCTCAGTTATCAATTCAATTAGGGCTTCACAATGGTAAAACAAACACTATGAATTCAGGAAATCAGAAATGGGAAATAAAAAATCAGCAAATCAGATTCTTAATTGGAGATTGGATCTAATACTTGTCACTGGTTCTTAATTCATTTCTGAACAAGAATAGATCAAAAGACAACCTCGCAGTTGTAATTACAAATAGGATCCCGCAATGTCAAGATTAGAATCCAAGGAATTCAGAATTGTAAAAATAGAAATCAGGAATGCAAACCAGAAATCAGATTTCAATGCAAGAAATCAGATTTGTTCATATCACATCCATAACTAATTAGACTACTATCCTATCCTAGGAGAAATGAGATTTAGCTCCTCATAATTACAAAGTTTGATAAAAATAGAAGGGGAAGCAGATACAAAACATCCTGAACTAAGAGCTGTCGAGAGGAATCAAATGTTGCAGTCCTTCAGCTCCTTCTTCTTTCCTTCCTGCTCAAACCCTTGCATCTGGACAGCCCCTTTCATTCCCTCTGGTTTCTCAACTTATATATGGCCTTCCTACACCCTTGGATGCAGATTAGAAGGTTCCCTTGTGCCTTGATTATGCCAAGTGTCCTGGTCCAGAAATATCTGCAGGTGCCAACTTTTTGGACAGCCAAAAAGCAAGTGGTCCCCCCTCCTTTTTCCTCCTTGTGCAGCCCTCTTTTTCCCAGCTAGAAAGGCCAAAACAGCAAGCATCAAAGTTATTGAATGAGATTTTAACAAATATGGATTAGGACAATGATAATTATCAGCTCAAACATCAAATGGGATTTGGTGTTGTGCAGGAATGAAAACCATAATTAAAACTGATAACTTTGAAGCCCGGAATGATAACTTTGCATATTTCATGAAAATTATCCAAATATGATGGTTCAAAGCATTGAAGGCATCAAAGGGATTAGGATGGCAAGTGAATGAGGTCAGAAATCAAATGTGGATAAGATTTCATAGGAATGATAACTTTGGTGCCAAAAACGATAACTTGATGCCATAAAAATGATAACTTGTCATAACTTTTGTTGTGGTTGTCCAAATGTGATCAAATCAGAGCAGCAAGGAGTTAGGACAATAATATAATGATTGCCAAATGCCTTTATGCAGAATTGATAACCTTGCACATCGAAATGACAATTTTGCCCTAAAACGATAACTTGACACTCAAAAATGATAACTTGTGAAATGGAATGATAACTTTGCACAAGTTGAAATATGATTATCCAAATATGATTAATTCATGATGGCAAGGGATTTAGGTCAAGAAAATCACTAGAAATCAGCTAAATTAGAAAAATGATAACTTTGCACATTGGAATGATAACTTGCCCAAAAAATGATAACTTGGCATAGAATTATTATTTTTATGGATTTTAGCATTTCAGAACCTCTATGCACATGGAATTAAATATAAAATGAGAAAAGTCAACTGGTTATCTGATCACCAGCTGATCACTATTAAGTTTCTATCCCATTTTAGATACATTTCATTCATATCGAGCCCCATTTTTTCCTACCTTTTGGCCAATTATGCTTGGAATGCATAGATTATGATAACTAGTTGATCTTCCTCACTTTATACTTAATTCCATGTGCATAAAGGTTCTGAAATACTAAAATCCACAAATAATTAAATTCTATGTCAAGTTATCACTCCTATATGTCAAGTTATCATTATTTTGAGTGAACTGATTTTCAATGATTTTCTTGCCCTAAATACATTATTATCATGATTGAATCATATTTGGATGGTCACATCTCAACTTGTGCAAAATTTTAAGTCCATTTGAACAAGTTATCATTTTTTCAATGCCAAGTTATCGTTAAAGGGCAATTCTGTCATTTCGACATGCAAAGCTGTCAATTCTGCACCAAGGCATTGAGCAATCATTGTATTATTGTCCTAACTCATTGCTGTTCAAATTTGATCACATTTGGATAACCACAACAAAAGTTATGACAAGTTATCATTTTTAAGGCATCTAAGTTATCGTTTTGGCACCCAAGTTATCATTCTTATGAAATCTTATTCATATTTGATTTCTGACTTCACTCATTTGCCACCCTAATCCCTTTGATGCTTTCAATGCTTTGAACCACTCATATTTGGACATTTTTCATGAATTATGTAAAGTTATCATTCCGGGGGTTCAAGTCATTAGTCTTATGAAATGATATTCATGTTTGATAGTTGAGCTCATCCAATTGCTGTCCAATTCCAGAATTGATTCCATTCTTATTTGAACATTTAGATACTTGCTGTTTTGAATCACTTATATTTGGACAATTATGACAAAATGATGCAAGTTATCAATCCGGGCATATAGTTATCATTTTTGAATATTAACTTGTTCATAACACCAATTTATATTTCACAAGAAAGTTGATTCTATCAGCTCTCTTAATCCCTATTTGTCTAAATCTTATTTGTGGACCTTGATACTTGCTGTTTTGTGTCTTCTAGCAGGGAAAATAGGCTGCCAAAAGCTGCTGCCCCACTGATATTTTTTTGGTTTAGACACATGGCACAATCAGGGACAATGGAACATTCTAATCTGCATCCAAGGGTGTAGGAAGACCATATAAAAGCTGGAAAAATCCTAGAGGAGAGTAGAGGTCGGCCATTCTAAAAACCAGGAGGGTTTTGGAGCAAGAGGAAAGGAAGAAAAGTAGCTGGATTGCTGCTGGATTTCTGGACTGCTGAAATCCTATGGTTATGAGGAGCTAAACTTCATGTCTCCTAGGATAGGGTAGTAGTCTAGGTTAATTGTGGATGGATATGGACAGAAATTAATCCTGCACTGTTATCAATTCTAATTTTCAGATTTCTGCATTGTTATGAATCTGTTCTCGCCATTGTTAGATCCCATTTGTAATCTATAGCTGAGGAGTTATTATTTGATCTAACCTTTATTCAGAAATGAATTGGGAATCAATGCCAAGTTATTGGATTCCATTTTGCTTGAAAATCTGATTTTTGATTTTCAAAAATCTGAACTTTCTGATTTCTAATTTCTCTGAACTATTTGAATCTGTTGTCAATGGGGATTTGATTAATTGAACAGCTGATAGTTGATATTGGTCCTAATCTTGTACAGAAATGAATCAAGATACTTTGGCATTTTATGATTCAAACCTGTCCTCCAAATCTGATTTCTGGATTCCATTTCTGAAATCTATTTTCTGAATCTTGATTTCCTGCATCCCCTAAATCTGAGTTTCTGATTTCTTTGAACCTGTTTGTCAATTGGGATTTGATTAATTGATCAACTGAGAGGTTGATATTCGTCCAAGTCTTGTTAAGAAATGAATCAAGACACTTGACAAATGAAGGTTAAAACTTGTTTCCCCAAATCTGATTTCTGAATTTTATTTCTGAAATATGTTTTCTGGTTTCTTTTGGAATCTGCCTTGCCATTTGATCCTTATTTCATTCAAGCACTAAGAGATGAACTTTAAGGATTTCTTGTTGTCTAGAAATGGATTAAGAAGCAATTGGTCAATGCTGAATTCCAATGAACAACATTGCTGGATTTTCATGTGTAATCATCCTGCTGATTTGTATGGATTTCCAATGGAATCTGATTTCCATTGTTAAACCTCATTTTAATCTACTACTGAGAGGTAGTCTTAAGGCCTTCCTTGAGATTCAGAGATGAACCAATGAGCAATGGACAATAATTGAATTCCCAATTTAAGATTGGATGCCTTTTAATTCCAATTAATTAGAGTTTGTGTGGATTTCATTTTAAATTGCAGCCGAGAGGTTGATTTCAAATCCCCTTGAAATTCAGAGATGAATCAAAGAGCACAAGAATTATTATTGGATAAATTTAATCCATGTTTAGCTAGTTGAAGTGATTTCCTCATTTTGTGATTGCCTTTAAAGTTATCACTTCAGATTTTATAAAAAAAATGACAAAATCAGCAATGAACTTGAATTGGAGCCTAATGATAACTTGATTTTCAATGGGGATTCTCTTCTAATTTAACCTAACTAACAATTATATGATAATATACTGATTAGTTCTGGGCCAATTGAGCTATGAGAGCAGCTATATCCAAGGTTGAATCAGATTTGAACTTTTAGTGATAACTTGATCCAATCCATCCATAATTAAGTTAGATGAACCCCAACTCCTAGGAGAACCTTCCTCATTGATAGTTAAACCTTTTTAGCTTATAATCTAGCATTTATAATTCAGTTTTGACAGATTTCCAAAATCTCAAAAATAGTTATCATTCTGCACAATTAAAAATCTATTTTTCCAATTCCTTTAGTTTCCTGTTTTTAGCCACTAAAGTAGAACTAGTCTAGATTATTTTAGAGAGTCTTAGGCATCAAATCTTTGTGAATACGTCAACCTGAGTCTACTACAATTTACCTGTGCACTTACAGTTAGTGAGTTGGGAGACCAAAAATTGAAAAATTGCACTTTTACATAAAATTCAGCAAGTTATCACTACACCCACAAATTTCACTATCAAGTTTTTGGCATCGTTGCCGGGGATTTGAAGTCAATTAGACTAACTTAGATAGTTTAGATTAGTTTTTAGTCCATTTGTTAGGCCAATTTTTAGTTTTTGCAAGTTATCATTCCCAATTTTTCATTTTTGTCTAGTTTGCCTTCTTTTCTCAATTTGATACTTCTGAATTCATTTATGCAGGATTTGAAAAATCAAGAGGAACATTACCAATCATATTCTGAGCCTGAAAGAAGATTCTTAAGAAGAAGGAGATTGCAAAGGTTGGAGGCAAGAAGAAGGATATTTGAAGAAGAGGAAGAGGAGCAAGTAAACATGGCTGCACCAAGGACTTTGAATGATTGCTATTCTCCTAGTAATGTCAGAAATCAACAAGGCAATGGAGTCCTAGCACCCGCTGCAAACTTTGAAGTGAATACAGCCTTGGTGACAATGATAAGGCAATACTAATTTTCTGGATTGGGCAATGAAGATCCAGCCTCACACTTGGATAACTTTAAGGAGATTTGTAGTACTGTCCACTTCAACAACACACCCATGGATGCTGTCTATATGAGGCTATTTCCATCCTCACTCAAGGACAAGGCCAAGACTTAGTACAAGACCCTCAAACCAGAAGAGATGGCTACTCGGGAATCTATTATTCAATTGTTTCTAGCTGAATTCTTCCCACCTAGCAAAACTGATAACTATAGAGATCAGATTGTGAGGTTCTACCAATTAGATCAAGAGAACATATGTGATGCATGGCAAAGACTCCAAGGCTTGTTGAGGGCATGTCCACATCATGACTTTGAAAAATGACAACTTGTCAACTATTTTCACAAAGGATTGAATTACCCCAGCAATGTTGCATTGAATACAGCAGCAGGGGGGATATTTGCATCAAGAAATATTGATGAAGCCTACCAATTGATTGAGAACATGGCCAAGAACCACCATTTCCGTACACATGATAGGATAAGAAGGCCATCCAATGAAAACCAAGTCAATAACATTGCTGTCCAAATTGAAGAAGGATTGAAAAAGGCATCGGAGAATCTGAATTTGTCCATTAATGTAGGAAAGCCTTCAAATCAAGAATCAAGTTGTGATATATGTGGAAACTAGGGCCATGTCACTGAGAGTTGCAACTTGATAATGCAGCAATATGAGCAATCCATAGATCAAGTTAATGCTGTGGGGAATTATGGAATCAAGCCACCTTCTGAATTCTATACTCCAGAAAATAGGAATCACCCCTATCTTTCCTACAAGGCCAATCATTTTCAAGGGCCACCAATGCAGAATTCTAATTGGCAACCCAAGATTTTGCCAAGGAACCAGCCACCTTCATATGGAAATCAGCCCTCAACCATTCCAATGCAAAGAACTCCTTATGAGCAGCCACCACAACCTCAACCCACTCAATTCTCAAAGATGGAAGAGTTGCTGCAACAAATTTTGAAGAAACAAGAGAAGCAAGAGGAGGAGATGCAGAAGTTAACAAATGGATATGAAGACTTGAATGCCAATCAGAAGTTGCTTGAAAGTCAAATTGCCCAACAAGCAAGCACATCCAATAGGCCACCTTTATTCTTTCCTGGATAGCCAGAGGTGAACCCTAAAGAACATGCCAATGCAATTCAACTTAGGAGTGGAAGGCAAGTTGACAAGCCAATGCAAAATGTAGAGGCCAATCCAACTCAAGAGAATTCAAACTCCAAGAATGTGGAGGGAAATTCAGCTGAAGAATACTCCTGCCTAGAACTTAAAAACAAAGGAATTGAAGAGGTTGTTGTAGGAAATCAGAAAAGGAACTTTCAAAATGAAGCCAATGGAAGAATCTTTGACAAAATGCCTTTTCCTCAAAGATTAGTGAAGGCCAAGGAAGATCAGCAATATGGAAGGTTTTTAGAGATCTTGAAGAAGCTATACATCAATGTGCCATTTGTTGAAGTCATTCAAGAGATGCCTTCATATGCAAAATTTTTGAAGGAAATCCTAACCAAGAAGAGGAGAATTGTGGAATGTGAGACTATTGCACTAACTGAAGAGGCTTCTGCAATAATTCAAAATAAGTTGCCTCCTAAGCTAAAGGATCCAGGGAGTTTCTCCATTCGATGTGAGATAGGAAATAGAAAAATTCAAAGGGCCATGTGTGACTTGAGTGCTTTTGTGAGTGTTTATACCATTATCTCTATGCAGAAAACTTGAAGTAGGAGATATGAAGCCCACCAACATGTCTGTACAGCTGACTGATAGGTCCATCAAATATCCCCATGGAATTATTGAAGACATACCCTTAAAAGTTGGAAAATTCTATATACCAGTGGACTTTGTAGTTTTGGATATGGATGAGGATCTGAATACACCCATCTTGCTTGGAAGACCCTTTCTTGCCACTGCTGGAGTTGTCATTGATGTTAAGGAGGGGAGATTGACCTTCCAAATTGATGAAGACAAGATAGAGTTCAACCTTGCACAAGTTATCAGCAGGCCAGCTTGTCAACAAGATAATTTTGGGGATGGACAGATTGATCAAATTGTGGAGCAGGCCTCAGCAATAATATCCATTGAAGATCCATTGCAAAGATACCTTATGTTTGACAATTTGAAGGAATTGGAGGATCCAGAGGCTGCAGCATACCAATTAGCATTAAATCTGTCAAAATTAGTGGAAAATTCAGAAAATCAGCACCAAGTGCAGGAAGTTAACATTGCTGAATAAGGCAACTCAACTCAAGCCAATTCTTCCAAATTGGAACTCAAGCCTCTCCCCAATAATCTGAAGTATGAATTCTTGGGGGAGAATTCAACATTTCTAGTTATTATCAATGCAAACCTGCCCAAGAATCAAGTTGAAGAGCTGCTGAAAAAACTAAGGCTGTACAAGGAGGTGATTGGTTATTCTATTGATGATATCAAGGGTATTAATCCCTCAATTTGCATGCACAGGATTCCAATGGAGGACAACTACAAATCCTCCATTGAATGCCAAAGAAGACTCAATCCTGTCATGAAGGAAGTAGTCAAGACGGAAGTATTGAAGTTGCTAAAAGCTGGAATCATCTACTCAATTTCAGATAGTGAATGAGTTAGCCCTGTGCAGGTTGTGCCAAAGAAGGGAGGGATCACAGTAGTGAAGTCAGATTCAGATGAATTGATATCACCAGGACAATTACACGGTGAAGAATGTGTATAGACTTCAGGAAGTTAAACAAGGCTACAAGAAAGGACCATTTCTCATTACCCTTCATTGATCAGATGTTAGAAAGGTTGGCAAGGCACGCCCACTTCTGTTACCTAGATGGATACTCAGGCTTCTTGCAAATCCCAATTCACCCTCAAGATCAACATAAGACTACTTTCACATGTCTATATGGGACATTTGCTTATAGAAGGATGCCCTTTGGCCTATGTAATGCACCTGCCACTTTTCAAAGATGCATGATGTCAATCTTCTCAGATTTTATTGAAGAAATTATGGAGATCTTCATGGATGTTTTTTCAGTCTATGGAGATTCCTTTGAGAGTTGCCTAGAAAATTTAACCAAGGTGCTACAAAGACGTAGAGAGTTCAGCTTGATCCTCAATTGGGAGAAGTGTCATTTTATGGTCCAACAAGGGATTGTCTTATGACGTATTGTTTCAAGTAGAGGAATTGAGATGGATAAGGCCAAGATTGAAGTAATTGAGAAGTTGTCACCTCCAAAGAATGTGAAGGCTATAAGGAGTTTCTTGGGGCATGCAGGCTTCTATAGAAGATTCATTAAAAACTTTTCAATGATAACCACACCCCTCACAAGGTTGCTGGCCAAAGATGTGGAGTTCAATTTTGATGAAGATTGCTTAAAGGCTTTCAACCACTTGAAGGAAGCCCTCACTTGAGCCCCCATAGTGCAGCCACCAGATTGGGCATTGCCCTTTGAGATTATGTGTGATGCTTCTGACCAAGAAGTAGGGGCAGTATTGGGGCAAACCAAAGAGAAGAAGCACTATGTTATATGTTATGCTAGCAAGACATTGGATGAAGCTCAAGTCAACTATGCCACCACTGAAAAGGAAATGTTGGTTGTTGTGTTTGCCTTTGACAAATTCAGATCTTATTTGATTGGATCTAATGTAATTGTCTTCACTGATTACCAGACAGTAAGGCATCTGATCAACAAGAAGGAATCCAAGCCAAGGCTCATAAGATGGATCCTATTGTTGCAAGAGTTTGATGTAGAAATCAGGGACAAAAGAGGGACAAAAAATTTGGTTGCTAATCACTTGTCAAGAATAGATGGAATTTAGGACTTTCCATCAATTCCTATCAATGATTCTTTCCCTGGTGATTACCTAATGGCCATATCAGCTGCCCCTACCCCTTGGTATGCTGATATTGTCAATTACTTGGCATGTGGAATCATTCCTTCTTATTACACCTACCAATAGAAGAAGAAATTCTTCCATGACTTGAAGGACTTCTATTGAGATGATTCCCTCTTGTTCAAAAAGTCCCCTGATGGCATATATAGGAGATGTATACCACAATCTGAATTCCAGGAGATCTTGGAGGCTTGCCACTCATCTCCATATGGTGGGGATGGTGCAACACAGAAGACAGCTGCAAAAATCCTACAATCTGGTTTCTATTGGCTTTCTTTGTTTAAAGATGCACATTTATATGTTAAAAGTTGTGATGTGTGCCAAAGAACATGGTCAATCTCCAGGAGGAATGAAATGCCACAGAATGGAATCCTAGAAGTTGAAATTTTTTATGTTTGGGGCATTGATTACATGGGGCCCTTTCCTAGCTCCTTTGGATACAAATTCATATTGTTGGTTGTTGATTATGTGTCCAAGTGGATAGAAGCCATCCCCACAACAGTTGCTGATTCCAGGGCTGTTATCAAGTTATTCAAGGATGTAATCTTCCCTAGATTTGAAACTCCAAGGGTGGTTATAAGTGATGGAGGCAGTCATTTCATTGAAAAGTGTGTTGAGAACCTACTAAACAAGTATGGAGTTAAGCACAAGATCTCTACTGCATATCATCCTCAAACAAATGGTCAAGTAGAAATTTCAAATAGGGAAATTAAGGTCATATTGGAGAAAACAGTTTCCTTGACTAGGAAGGATTGGAGTTTGAGGCTAAATGAAGCACTTTGGACATATAGGACAGCCTATAAGACCCTTATAGGCACTTCTCCTTATAAGTTGGTCTATGGGAAAACTTGCCACCTACCAATTGAGTTGAAGCATAAGGCATATTGGGCAGTAAAGGCACTCAATTTTGATATGCAAGCATGTGGACAAAAGAAGCTTCTCCAAATTGATGAGTTGGATGAGATTACGCTAAATGCCTACCATAATTCAAAATTTTACAAGGAAAGGACCAAGAGATGGCATAATAGCAGAATTCTGAATAAGGAATTCAAGGTTGGAGACTTGGTATTATTGTTTAATTCAAGGTTAAAACTATTTCCTGGAAAGTTGAAATTAAGGTGGAGTGGACCCTTCAAAGTCCACAAAGTTTATCCTTATGGTGCTATGGACCTTCTGAATGATAAGGATGATGTATTCAAGGTTAATGGACAGAGGTTGAAGCCATATAATCCCACAGCTCAAGAATCAGCTAAGGAGGTGCTGAATTCGCAAGAATTGTCAAGTTTGCCTAACTAAATTCAAGTGGAAAGATGTCCAGCCTAAGACATTAAAGTAGGGTACTTCTTGAGAGGTAACCCAAGTCATTTTACACAACTTTTCTGTTTTGCAGGAATAAAGAAGGGAAGAATCAGATCCATCCACAATTTGAAAGAAGGGAGTACCCCTACCCTCACTTTTGATTTTTCCTCACTAAATTTTTCATCCCAATGATAACTGATATAATCTTTTCTCTCATGCTGAAATCATCATATTACTATATGAATCATCTTGCAAATCAGTTATCCCATTCCATCTTAGCTGCATTTCAGTGGATTTCAGTGAATTTCAATGCATTATTGAATTGTGCACCCTAAAAATCTAAAATTTAATGTCCCACTGATATCTTCTATTTCTCAGCAGGATTGGTTGAAATTCATGAAGAATGGATCACCCTAAGCTCCTGATTGAGATGCAAGACCCATTGGAAGGGATCAAATGCAAAATTCCATATATTTCATACCCTCCCATCCCTCTCCCTTAACTTTTCAACATTGTGGACAGTGTTGAGGCTAAGCTTGGGGGAGGAAACCTGGTGCTTTACTAACCTTTACACCATGTTATCAATTGATTTTAATGTCCATATATCATTTATCACCAGGTTATCAGTAGGTTTTGCAAGTTATCATAAGTTATCACTAGTTATCACTCGGTTATCTTTTTTTTTTTTTGCTCAACTCAATTCTAAATTTATTTTAACTCTGAAATGGGTATAATACTTCATTATGACAGTTAGTACACTTCAATACCAAGTGGCCAAGTTGGCCATTAGTCTTCTTGCTTTAATTGACATTATAAATTCAAATGCATTTGAATGAATTTTCAGCTGAAATTTTTCTTTTTGTGGGTAACACTAGCTAACATTCATGGACTAATTGGAAAGTAGAAGATGTCTAGACAGGAGTCAAGGATCTTGCTGCCATGTTAAATAGGAAATCTTGACTATTTGCATTTAAGGATCTAATCTATACTTGAGTTTGAACCATTGCTCACTTCATGAACATAATAGAAAAAGAAAAAAAAAGGAAAAAGGAAAAGTGAAAAGTTGCATTTTGCATTGCATGCATACATGAATAAAGAGAGTGAAAATTTCAAAAAGGAACCTCTCCTGAATAAAGCCAGGATTTTTATCATGTGACCAACATGAATAAAAATCAGGTTCAAACCTATTTATTGCATCCTCATGAATAAAAGTCAGGTTTTCAAACATGTTTAAGCAATGAAAGAAAAATTTGTTCATGAAGAGATTGATGTTTCAAACTTTTTAGTAAAGTTGACAATCCTTGTAATCCAAATTAGTTAATGTTAGTACTTCTATCATGGCTTAAATTTGCTTTAACCTTTGTGACTCAGTTAAAATTTGGGATTGGAAAGAATGGGATGGAATGTTAGCAAAGTGGAAAACTCGTTTAGATCTTATTCAGTTGATTTTTCTTATTCATTTGTGGATGGTAAATTCAAATTTATTATTCATCTAAAATACATATTAAACATATCATATTTAATGACATAAATATTATAAAAAATAAACTCTATAATGCCTAATTCATAGCAATTTCATATTTTAATATTTTCTAGAAATCTCATACGAAATTCCAAAAGATATATTCTTCTACTTTTCTATATGTTGACATAGTGAGTGGTATTGAGTGTAAAATTTATAACATATAAACAATTTATACTAATATAAGAATTCCAATTTTCTATGAAACTAGGCTTTGTGATTAAATTCATATAAATTTCATAGTTTTATTTTTTTGTGGAATGTTCTTAGAAAATTTAGAGATTTTTCTCTATTGTTTTTCATTTCTATGTTTTGATAAGTCCTATCTTTTAGTATACTTAGACTATGAAAACTATTACAATTGGATATGAAGGCAGACATATATAGATTTATGATATATAAATTTCAATCACTAATTTTAAGTGTTCAAATTACAATAAGATTTACAATTCAAACTACTCATAATAGAAGATAAAAGTAGTGACTCTCAATCATTGATCCAATTAACACAAGTCCAAGCCTATGGAAAGTAGGCTTAAAGAGAGTATAACTTACAAATTTATGTTGATATTTTTTAATGTTGTTTTATTCTCAATTAGGTGACACTTAATTCAGGTGAAGTAGAATTTGATGTGCACAACAAGGAAATGAATATAGAGGCTCAAGGAGGTCATAGGGGCTCAAATTCATGTGATGAAACATATGAAATTGAGGTGCATGTACTAAGACAATTATCATAATGCATATTAATCATATAATGAATGATCAATTGATATAATTGTGTATGAGTTAAATCGTGAATATTACATACAACATGGGATGAATTTTAAATTAATTAGTTTAAGTTATATTGATTATAACTAAGTTATTTGGGTACAATTGTTGGATCTAGTAATTTCAAGTTCAATTATTATTAATTTTATTAAAAGTTTAACATTTCTAGAGTCTACTATTGCTCTCTAAATTCTTCATATGTTAGTAGCATATCCTAAATAAAATAATGGGTGTGGTCAACTCACAAAATCATTGGTGTGGTCAATTCTTACTGTTATCATAATAAAATTGTAGCTAATGAAAAAAAATTACGGGGGAAAAAGGCTTACGAAAAAAAACCAAATAGAATTGTTCGAGAGCTCGAATTGAGAAATCTATCGATCAGACAGGTGTTCGCTGCCAAACTTTTTGTCAGCAAACGGCAGCAACGTCCTGTCACCTTCGGTCAAATATCATTCATTATGTTATCATATGGATCCATTTTTCTCGTTGGTGTTGACTTTTTGCCCTTCCTTTTCCTGGGCCACAATATATGGTGCAGATAAGTTATATTCTAATCAGAATTCCTGACCAATTTACAACAATTTATTTATCTATTTTTAGTTAGAAAAACTTAGTCCTACTGCACATATATTATTAGTTACATCTCATAATCCTATGGCTGATTGGCTCTACAAATGTCCAGTGCAAACCGCGTGGGTTTGGTGCATGTTTCCAGGCTGCAGTTAAATGCATGTGATGCCTGGACTTATGAGCAAACTCTTTGTGCAGATATTTCAAAATAACACAGCGCTCAAATAAATATATATGTTCTTTTTCTTCTGGACATACTTGTGCTGTTTCTTCTGCAGAATCTTCAGATAAACGATCGTAGAAGGTGATGATTTCGGATCAGGTGCACGTGGTGTTTGATTCGTGATGCACTTTGACTTCTTATGCGCTTGCAGTTCTATTGTGTAGATCTTTAGTCGGTGGCCATTTTCTGCATGTTCATGTCCAGCTAGTTTCTTTCCAGCTTTTTTTTCCTTGCTAAGAAAAACCTACCAGTATTCTTCACTGCTAGCACATTGCAAAGGAAAGAAGTAAGCGGTAGCATGTACTAAAAAATTTTAAATTTCGAAAAGTGTTTCTTGTTGGAAAGAAGTTGTACTTTTTAGGAACTGTTTGGTTGAAGAATTAAAATGTTCTTACAACAAATGTAGAGAGCAAAATTATTTTCCTGATGCTCTTGCTATTAGTCAGAACTTATATGTTCTCATTTTGCTTCTTTCAGTGTGTCGACAGTGAAAAAAATCAATGAAGAATATTTGGGTTCAAAGTTTTAGAACAAAGTCTTGGCCTACTGCTGTTCTCCTACCAAATAACCTCTTTGTAACGCCCTCAAAATCGCACCTCCCGCCACGTAGGCAGTCAGCTTGACTCCGAGGGCGCTACACGATCTATTGCTCTACTGACCTTGATCATTTAACAAAACGGCTTACGTGACACTAATAAAATAATAATAAACATGATAGAGAACTCTACATGCGGAAGAACAGTCAAAATATCACAATGAAGGACTTTAAATGTGAAAATTCATAATGTCTCATATTATATAAAATATGCGAAAGTCCATGATGTCTTCTAATATAGAAAAAAATGCGCGAAAGAAAATGTAATGTAGAATGTCCAGTACAATAGCAATAGACGTGAAATAAGGATCAGTGATGATAAGGGAATCATTATGTATATATAAATCTAGTCATCTCAATACTCTGTTCTTTGCTGTGACAATACTTTATCCCTTACATTACTCTGCTTTTACTTTACAGTATCTCTGCTTTACTTTACAATGCTTTGCTTTATATTACTCTGTTGTACATTGCTTTACTTTTCAATACTATATTTTACTTTACATTGCATTGTTGTACTGTGAGTTGTGCTACATCTTTTACATTACTAGAATATCCTTAGAGTTGGTTGTCCTATGCGAGCTCGACTTTATTAGGTTGAGATGTCAGTGGTGCCTCTCTGATTCACTGATGCCAGTAAACCCGTAAACGAGAAAAAGGGGGTGGGTGTTACTGCCTCACCTAGTTCGGAAGGTAGGATGAAGAATTCCTACAATCCAAGAACAGTGGTCGGTTACTAGACCTATAGGTTCACTGTCTCCTCAGCTTAGCTATCTGTCCCTCTGGCATAATACTTTGATCTTTAAAGGAAGAGGTGTGACCATAACATCACCCTTCAATTCGAGATATCGGTGGGAGAACACCAGAAATTTCAGGAATAGTGAGCATCTAAGCCAGTAGCTTCGCTGTCCCCTCAACTAACTACATATCCCCCATTGCTTTAACTCTAAACTTTGCTTTAACTTTAGGGCGGCACATAGCAATCCCACATCTTTGCCTTTACTTTAAATCTTTAGTTACTATGAAATCTATGGTTTGGGGTCCACTGAAAATTGATCTTTGTACAAATAAGACTCAGCCAGCATAGGTGAACTAGTCAGAGTCGTGATTAAGATTAGGAGTGGATCAGTTCGGTTAAGTTCGATCAATGGGTCCCCGTCGAACGGTCGACCACCCCTGATGGACCGGTCCTCTGGTACCGATCGACCGGTCCTCTGGGATCAGTCGACCGAGTCCTCTGATGAGATGCCTACGAATCGATCGACCGTCTAGGGTGTTGGTCGACCGTTCGTCAGGCCATGGAGATGCGCACTGCGCATCGGATCGATTGACCGCTCACTAGGGCCGGTCGATCGATCGCATGATTTCTTTTGTCCGTCAACATATAGACCGGTCGACCACCATGATGAGGCCGGTCGACCGGTAGAGAAGAACTCATATGAGTTATGTAAGCGGACCGGTCGACCGCTAGCAGAATCGATCGACCGGTCCCTGTTATAAAACAGGGCCGCCGAACTTTAACTTCAATTTCGGCAGTCCTCCGGCCATAATTAGGTCGCGACACGAATAGAAAAAATGTAGGTGGTAATCTCAGGATTGAAATAAACTATTCATAAGCATCAAATGATTCCTATTTCTCTGTCTATAGGATTTAAATGCTAAAGGTACCTTTCTCGTCGGAAATCGGGTTCGCCGGTCATTGTTTGTCGCCCGACAGTCATCGATTGTCCTTGGCCGATGTAGGAAAGGTGCGCCCGATCGCGGCGCACGTCAAGGAGGGTTGAGGCGCATCGAACAAGGTCGGAGCGTCTACTATTTTGCCGGCGAAGTCGTGCTCTGCTGCTCGTGCGCGCATGGGTCGCCGGACGAGGAGAGGAAGGAGAGGGAGGAGGTCGGCTAAAGGTCCAAGAGGGCGCAAAGGGCGGCCCTCCCCCCCCCCCCCCCCACCCCCCCCTCCCCCCCCCCCACCCCCCCCCCCCCCCCCCTCCTTATACGCCCCGGCCGACCGAGTCGGCCGGAGGCGAACGGTCGGAAGGCCAGGGGAGGCGACGCCTCCCCTGCCGACCGATCGTTTCATATTTCTTTCTTTTTTTTTAAATTTGATATGTTACATTATTACCCTCTAAAAAGAAAATTCAAGCTCAGAAAATTTCTCTCGCATTGTCGATTCTACTTCCCAAGTCGCCTCCTTCCCTTGGTGATGCTTCCATGCCACTTTGACCAGTGCTATTCTCTTCCTCCCTTGTTGATGTTCTTGGTACTTCAATATCTCCGTGGATTGTTCTTCATACGTCAGATCCTCCTTGAGGTTTGGTTCCTCAATTTGGATCACGTTGGCGTAGTCGTGTTTGTACATCCGGAGTAGGGAGACATGGAAGACGTTGTGTACTCTTGAGTAGGCTGGAGGCAGGGCCAACCTGCATGCTGAGTCTCCAACCATATCTAGTATTTCGAATGGGCCTACGTACCTTGGACTCAATTTCCCCTGTTTGCTAAAATGAATCACTCCTTTGGTGGGGGAGACTTTAAGCAGAACTTGGTCACCTGCCTTGAACTTATATTCTCGGTGTTTCTTATCTGCGTAGGCCTTCTAACGATCTTGAGTAGACTTTATTCTTTTTTTTATCAGTTCGACTCTGTCTGTATACTCCTGTATTTGCTTCTGTAATTCTGCGCTCAAGATCTTTGTTTCTCCCACTTCGCCACAATATGCCGGAGAACGACATGGGCGACCATACAATGCTTCAAAGGGAGACATCTCTATGCTGGCATGAAAGCTGTTATTGTAAGAAAACTCTATAAGGGGTAGATGCTTGTCCCAATTTCCGTGCCAATCCAATGCACATGCTCTCAGCATATCTTCTAATGTTTGAATAGTTCTCTCCGATTGGCCATCCGTCTGGGGATGAAAAGCGGTACTATACCGGAGTCTTGTTCCAAAGGCATTCTGAAGACTCTTCCAGAACCTTGATGTGAACCTAGGATCTCTATCAGACACAATGGCTGATGGGATCCCGTGAAGCCTGACAATCTTCTGCACATATAAATTCATGAGGCTTTCAAGAGATTGTTTTACCTTAATGGATAGGAAGTGAGCCGATTTAGTGAGTCGGTCCACTATAACCCAAATGGCATCATGTCCCTTCAGAGTCCGGGGTAAGCCTGTGATAAAGTCCATCGATATCTCTTCCCACTTCCACTGTGAGATACTCAGACTCTTCAAAGTTCCTTGTGATTTCTGGTGTTCCACCTTGACCTGTTGGCACACTATGCATTTGGAGACATACTCGACTATCTCCTTCTTCATGTCTGGCCACCAGAAACTTCTCTGAACATCTTTGTATATCTTTGTACTCCCTGGATGGATGGCAAACTCGAACTTGTGACATTCTTCTAGCACTTCTCTTCGCAGTTCCGGGTTGTTCGACACCCACAAACGATCATGGTACCTTATACCACCATCCGAAGAGACCTTGAAATTCGTTGTTTCCATACTTGTCTTTATCATCATACTTTGATACTCTGTGTCTTCTACTTGTGCTTCTATGATCCTTCCTATCATATCCGACACTATTCTCTGCATCATCGTTAGCGATCCATCATGCCTCACTCTTGGCGTCCATTTGAATAGTTCTTTCATAAGCTCGAACCGTCATAGGCGCATGTAAGCCAAGGATCCTTTCCATTTTCGGCTGAGCGCGTCAGCTACTGAGTTTGCCTTACCTAGTTGGTAATTCATGGCAAATTCATAATCCTTCAAAAATTCCATCCAACGCCTTTGACGCATTTTCAGCTCCTTCTGTGTAAAAATATATTTCAAGCTTTTGTGATCTGTATAGACCACAAATTCTTCTCCATATAAGTAGTGGCGTCAAATCTTGAGGGTGAACACTACTGCTTCCAACTCGAGGTCATGTGTTAGATAATTGACCTCATGCTTTTTCAATTTTCTAGATGCGTATGCCACTACTTTACCATGCTGCATCAGTACACATCTCAATCCTATGTCACTGGCATCACTATAAACCACGTAGCCACTATTGTTCGATGGTAATGTTAGGATTGGCGCTGAAGTTAGCCGTTCCTTTAACTCTGGGAAGCTTTCCTCGCACTTGGGTGACCAGATGAACTTTTCTCCTTTCCTTGTAAGCTTGGTCAGCGGCAGTGCTATTCTGGAGAAGTCCTTGATAAAACGTCTGTAGTAGCCGGCTAAACTAAGAAAACTTCTAATCTCGGAGACATTCTTCGGTTGGATCCAGATGGACACTGCCTCTACTTTTGCGGAATCCACTGCAACTCTATCTTTAGAAATAATGTGTCCGAGGAATATTATCTGTTCTAGTCAAAATTCACATTTAGAGAATTTTGCGTATAACTGCTTCGCTCGCAAGGTCCCAGTACTATCCTCAAATGTTCTCTGTGTTGCTCCATACTTGACAAGTAAATGAGGATGTCATCCACAAAGACAATTACAAACTTATTCAGGTGTTCGTGAAAAAGTTCGATTCATGAGATTCATGAATGCAATCGAGGCATTCGTCAACCCAAACGGCATCACCATGAACTCATAATGTCCATATCTTGATCGGAATGCTGTCTTCGGAATGTCTTCTTCTGCCACCCTTAATTGATGGTATCCGCTCCTCAGGTCGATCTTTGAGAACACCTTTGCTTTAGATAATTAATCAAATAGATCATCAATACGAGGTAGCGGGTACCTATTCTTTATCGTGACTTTGTTCAACATTTTGTAGTTGATACAAAGTCTTAATGATCCGTCATTCTTCTTGACAAAAAGGACTGGTGCACCCCACGGTGAAACACTATGCCTGATGAAACTTTTGTCCAGTGGCTTTTGAATCTGATCTTTCAATTCCTTCATCGCTGCTGGAGCCTTGCGATATGGGGATTTGGAGATTGGTGCAGTTCCGAGTGTCACATCGATACGAAAGTCTATCTCCATTCTGGGCAGTAGATCGCTAATATCCTCCGGGAAAAAATCAGGAAATTTCCTCATAACTTCTATGTCCTGAAGAGTCTTCTTTGGTTCCTCTATTTTTGTTATACTGGCTAGGTAACCTCTACATCCTTTTTGCAATAGCTTATGTGCCTTCATGGCGGATACTATGATTTTTTGTTCCTTCTGTGCAATTTCCCTGACTATAACTTTATCCTTACTTTGTGTGCCTATGATCACTTTCTTTTGTTTGCACAGGATGGAGGCATCATGCGAGGTTAGTCAATCCATGCCCAAAATTATATCATAATCTCTCATGGAGATGATGATGAGATTGGCAGGATAATTTTTTTCCGTCAACATATAGACCGGTCGACCGCCATGGTGAGGCCGGTCGACCAGTAGAGAAGAACTCGTATGAGTTCTGTAAGCGGACCGGTCGACCGCTAGCAGAATCGGTCGATCGATCCCTATTATAAAATAGGGCCGTCGGACTTTGTCTCCGATTTCGACGGTCCTCCGGCCATAATTAGGTCACGACATGAATAGGAAAAACGTAAGCAGTAATCTCAAGATTGAAATGAACTATTCATGCGCGCGTGGGTCGTCGGACGAGGAGAGGAAGGAGAGGGGGGAGGTCGGCTAAAGGTCCAAGAGGGCGCAAGGGCGGCCCTCCCCCCTCTTTATACGCCTCGGCCGACCGTTGCTCGGTCGGAGGCGAACGGTCGGAAGGCCAGGGGCCCCTGCCAACCGATCGTTTCATATTTCTTTTTTTTTAAAATCCGGTATGTTACACTCTTTGCTAGGCAATAAAACTAAATAATTGGCTAAAATACCGTAATACCAGAAATAAAATTTCATCACTTAACATATTTCATTAAGAAGAACTACTAACATACGGGTGGAGTGAAATGAATCTATCCGAGTTTAACTGGCATTTGCAACTCATCACATGTCAAATTAATGGGATACGGACGTTTGGAATAAGGCCAATGCACATTTACCCCTTCCCAAGATCCAACCTAAACCAAGATGAGAGCACCCTCCTTTCATGACTTCCCCAGCCATACATATCTTTTATGACCGTTGATTTGTTCGCCTCAATAAAATTAATTTCATTCATAACAGCTATATATTAGATGCCTGCCCCATGCATGAGCCCCCAACACTGACTATATAGTCTCCTTGATACTTGTATTCCACACGCTTTTGACTTCTAATATCCTTCATGTTGACTTCCGTCAATATCACAGGAGAAATGCCAAACTCTCTCTCTCTCTCCCTCTCTCTCTATTTGAATCTGTGTTCACTTTGCACTTATGCATATATACCATCGTCAATGCAACGTTTATTTTTGTTAGTGCCTCGTGAAAGAAGATGGTTTCCTCTAAGCTAGGCAGCTTAGTTAATTAAGCCACATTATTTCAACGATTTGATTAGTACTCATGACCAACTTTTGACAGGGTCATCAACATATATACTTATATAATTGTTAGGTCCATAGACATGATCTCTCTGTCGTTAATTTCTCAACGTAACGTAGTTGAATTTTTTTTTCCTTTTCTTCAAACGAGAAGATAACCCATAGACAATGCAAGAAGCCATCCAACGCTACTTACAAAAACCTTGCATGGCTTTCCTAAAGAAGCATCAACAAAAGAAGAGCTCTTAAACCTCATGGCTCTCCGTAGCATTGCCTTCTACATTTTGCTTCTTTGCCTCTTCTTCACCCCTTCCTTTGCCGACGTCCCTCCGACTGCGTCCATCAACCCGTCGACGGCCTGCAATGCCACAACTGATCCAAACTTCTGCAGGACCGTCCTCCCGCCGCAGGGCTCCGGGAACCTCTACTACTACGGCCGCTTCTCACTCGCGAAGTCCCTATCCAACGCTCAAAAGTTTCTCAAGCTCGTCAACAATTATCTTGCCCACCGCTCGACGCTGTCTCCGGGCGCGATCCAGACCTTGCAGGACTGTCAGCTGCTCTCCGGCCTCAACATCGACTTCTTGACGTCGGCGGCTGCGACGCTGAACTCCACTGATAACCTTCTCGATCCTCAGGCGGAGAAGGTGCAGACCTTGCTCTCGGCAATCCTGACCAACCAGCAGACATGTTCCGATGGCTTGCAGGTCACCGCGTCAGCGTGGTCCGTATGCAACGGTCTCGCCGCCCCTAACATGAACTCCACTAAACTCTACAGCGTCTCCCTCGCACTGTTCAAGAAGGGTTGGGTAAGGAACAGGAAGGCCAAGTCTCACAAGGGTTTCAGGCCTTCTAAAGTACCCAAGCGGAGGAGCTTGCTGTTCCACGAGGTAGAGGTTGGACGAGGCAGGAACTTGCCGCTGAAAGTGCCAAGAGCCGA
Organism: Pontederia crassipes; assembly: GCA_030549335.1. Lineage (NCBI taxonomy): Eukaryota > Viridiplantae > Streptophyta > Magnoliopsida > Commelinales > Pontederiaceae > Pontederia > Pontederia crassipes. The sequence goes on along the minus strand of CM060195.1, from coordinate 20,750,018 downwards.
GGCGGAGATTTACGAGAAGTGGAGCGGCCGGAGGCTTCTGCAGTCGACGGGCACTGTCCTAGTGGCGGATATCGTGACGGTGAGTCAAAATGGAAGCGGAAACTATAATACCATAAGCGCTGCCGTGGCCTCAGCACCTGATAACCTTGACGGGAGCACAGGTTACTACTTGATCTACGTCGACGCCGGCGTGTACGAAGAGTACGTAGCGATCCCTAAGAACAAGAAGTTTCTAATGATGATCGGGAACGGCATCAACCAGACGGTGGTCACTGGGAATCACAGTGTCGATGATGGATGGACGACCTTCAACTCAGCCACATTTGGTGAGTGGATCAGTAGCTCATATGCATTTCGATCTCTGATAATTATTGGGTTTGTGCTTACGTGTTCTAATCTTGGATACTAATTGTGCTACTGCAGCCGTTGTTGGGCAAGGATTTGTTGCAATCAACATGACGTTTCGGAACACGGCCGGCGCCGCCAAGCACCAGGCAGTGGCAGTCCGAAATGGTGCCGACCTCTCCACCTTCTACAGCTGCAGCTTCGAGGGTTACCAGGACACGCTTTACACGCACTCTATGAGGCAGTTCTACAGGGAGTGCGACATCTACGGCACAGTGGACTACATCTTTGGCAACGCCGCCGTGGTGTTCCAGGGCTGCAACATCTACTCCCGCTTACCCTTGCGGGGCCAGAGCAACACCATCACGGCCCAGGGCCGGACCGACCCGAACCAGAACACCGGCACGTCGATCCAGGACTGCAACATTGTCGCGGCGGCCGACCTCGCGTCTGACGGCGGATCGACGAAGACGTATCTCGGTAGGCCGTGGAAGTTGTACTCAAGGACGGTGATCATGCAATCGTTCATCGACGGCTTGGTGGATCCTTCGGGGTGGATGCCGTGGGACGGCACGTTCGCGCTGAGCACGTTGTACTACGCCGAGTACGGAAACTCGGGACCGGGATCGAGCACTGACAAGCGCATCAACTGGCAGGGTTACCATGTGATCGGCGGCACCGATGCCAGTAACTACACCGTGAGCAGCCTCATCCTCGGGGACAACTGGTTGCCTCAGACCGGGGTGCCCTATGACAGCGGCTTGCTCTGATCCTCTGCACGCTTTACTATGTACGTGGTACACTTTACAAAACAAAAATGTAGTTAGATTAGAATTCGAAGATAATATACAGTACATGTGATGCGGAGGGGCAATGCCAACTGTTTGCCTCTAAATAGATGATTATTTTTTTTGTATTTGCTCAAATAAAGTGAAGACGCACGTACTCATTCTATAGATAACTTTTGGCTTCTTGATATCCACTACATTTTTTTTGGCTTTTAGAATACAAGTTTTGGCGCGCTCTTCGGCGGTTAATTTTGTCTTGACCATTGTCGTCAAGAAGTTGTGAGCTCCAACTTTTTCATATGGATTATGGCTTATTTTACTTTCTTCGGAATCATGACGAAGTTAACGTAAAAATATTAGTATCAAACTTCGACTCTCTTATACGAATTAATAATAAAATCAATTCCCATTCAAAAATTTGCAACTGGACAAGTAAAAAATTTTGCCATTTATTGCGATCGGACCAGACTCATTAATGGTTCACGGTTGGACCTGTTCGATCACATTCGATCGAATTAAACTGAATTTTATTAAAATAATATTATTTATAATAATTATAAAGATATAATATAAGTTATATGATATAGTACATGAATATTATATTAATAATTAAAAATTAATATAACATAAATTTTTATTTATTAAAAATATTAATTATGATAAATAATAATGATTAACATATAAATATAAATATATTATTTAATGATGATAGATACTATATTAATAATTTAAATTATTCTTATTTGTTTTTCTTTAACAATTTTATTTTTTATTTCCTTTATTTATGTCCTTTGATAATTTTTCATTTAATATTAATCAATTTTAAATACTTACCTTTATATTTCAATTATTATTTATTTTTTTCGGTAGTGAAAAGAGGCCATGGCCTAAGGATAAAGGAAAGAAAATCTGTATATAATATAAAGTCATGCTTCATGGAAAATTTGTAACTATAGTGAGGAGCTCTCTCCTTTCATCATTCATCCTTTCTTTTTTGTAGAATTTTTGAATTTTTTGCAAGAAAATATTAGCAAATTAATATTAAATAGAGTAATTAGTTAATGCAATCATTTATTTAGCAACATTAAAATTGTAAGTTATCATAACATTTGACTATTTGTATTCCAAAACATCTATATACAATACAAAGCCATGCTTGATGACAAATTTGTAATTATAGTGAGGAGCTCTCTCCTTTCACCATTCATCCTTTCTTTTTTGTAGGTTTGTTTGTAAGAAAATATTAACAAATTAATATTAAATAAAATAATTAGTTAATGCAATCATTTATTGATCACATTAAAATTGTAAGTTATCATAACATTTGACTATTTGTATTTCAAAGCATTTACATATTACGAAAGCTAAACTTTATTTAATAAAAAGTAAATTATCAAGAAAATATATTACTTTCGAAAAAGTAAATGCCATACTTTATTTTCTTCTTTGATTTTTTTTGTCAGAAAATATTAGTAAATTAATATTAAAAATAGCAGTCAGTTAATACAATCATTTATTAATCAATATTAAAGTTATAAGTTAACAAAACATTTGACTATTCGTATTCCATAATATTTTATAAAATGCAAAGATAATTTTATTTAATAAAAAATAAATTGCTAATTAAAATATGTTTCTTTTTTAAAAATGAGATGTCATATTATTATCATACTTTTTTACTTGATGATTTTCTCATTGAAAAATTTATATCTATATCTATATATAATATACAGTCATGTTTCACAATTTATAATTATGGTAAGAAATTCTCTCTTTTCACTATTCATCTTTTCCTTTTTTAGAATTTATTAACCTTTTATAAAAAAATATTATCAAATTGATATTACATATACCAATTAATATTATAAATATAACCTTGAATTTTTAATATAATTTCAATATATATAAATTGTTTTACAGGTTTTCTGATATGACTTAATGGAAATGTATGTTCTAATTTCTATTTGTAAATATATAATCATTTACTTGACAAGTGATACGTTATAATATATTGAATTAAATTAAATTAGTAAAAGTTAATTATATTATTGACACATGTAATTATTTATCTTTTTTGTTATTTTTCATTTTTATTACATATCCTAATTATTAAATTTATAATATTTTCAAGCTAATGGCCTAATTTTCATCACATATCTCTACTATTAATCAAATTATCACCACTATTTGTATATATAACTCCTTAGTACTAAATGTTATTATTTATCACGATTATTAAATCACCACTTTTATAGTTATAATGTAACGAAAAGAGGGTGACAGAGATCCCATAAAAATAGAAGAACACACGAAATTTACGAGATTCATCCTAAATCGGAATACATCCTGGAGCAGCGGTTCCCTTTTGTTATGAAATAATGATGATTATAAGGATACCAATTAATTCAATCGTCACGGAGTTTATATAGGAAACTCTAATACAAAATAGAAAATAGAAACTCTAAAAACGTCTAGGTTAGCATTAGGGCAGAAAACCCTAAAACAGGAAACACAAACACTAAAAGTGAAACTAACATAATTAGGACAACATTTTCATCCTCGATCTTAACATCAATATTTCTTAATTTTATCAACATAATATTTAATTGATTAAGATGTTCCTTCAGAGGGGTACCTTCAGCGAGACCCCGGTAGGAGACATACTACGTAGGGGCCCACATAGAGTTACAACTAGATTCAGATTCAAAACATTATCAACAAATCTCCACATTGACTTGACTCATCTTCAGAGCACAAAAAACTTCAATGTCATGTCACGCCGCCGCCAGCCCCCACTTTGGAACTATTATCAAGTGTTGATGTTAAGAAAATTCAAACAGATTTAGTGAACATATCAGCTGGATTGTCTTTAGTACCAATCTTCTTTACCTTGATCCTCTTCTCAGTGCGGATGAAGTGATATTTCACATCAATGTGTTTGGTTCTTTCTTGATGCACTTGATATTTGGCTAAACATATTGCACTCAAACTATGACAGTGCACTATGACTTGCTCCTTATGTAATCCAAGATGCCTTTGAACTAGATATCTTTCTTAGCAACTTTTGTCAGTGCTGTATACTATGTTTTTGTATTATATAATGTAATTGATGGTTAAGTGTAACCTTCCAACTAATGATAGAGCTACCTAAAGTGAAGACATATATAACCTGTCATGGATCGATTTTCATTAACATCTGCAACATAGTATGAATTTGAAAAATCAACAACCAAACACTCTTTATCACTTATGTAGATGAGGACAATATCAGATGTTCCTCTCATATATCGAAGGATTCACTTTATTGTTTGTCAGCTCTTTTCTTGGATTGCTCATGAACCTGCTGACAACACTAACTGCATGAGCGATGTCAGATCTTGTGCAAATCATGGCATACCTCAAACTTTCAACTGCACTAGCATAAGGAACCTGAGATATATACTCCTTCTCTTCTTTTGATTTTGGTGCGAAGACAATAGAGAGATGAATATTTACTAATGAAGTATTCAAAGGTTTCGCTCCAGACATTCTAAACCTGGATAAAATTTTCTAAATATAAATTTTCTGAGATAAGAAGAGTTTATCCTATGCATGATCCCTTATTATTTCCGTACCCAAAATCTTCTATGTTGCACCAAAGTTCTTCATGTTCAATAAAACATTAAAGAGTTTCTTCAAATTTTTAATGTCTGTCACGTCTCTAGCAACAATGAGTGTATCATCAACATACAAGAGCAGATAAATGGTGGAGCCATCCTTCACCTTCTCATGGTATACACAACAATCATAGGACTTCGACTGATCTCTTACTAATTATGAAGCTATGAAACCTCTTGTACAATTGTCAAGGAGACTGCTTCAGGTCATACATGTAGGATCCCAAGGCATCAAGGGGGGTGAATTGGTGTTAAATTTAAAAATATTGATTTCACGAAAATCATTACGAAATCCTAAGATCAATTCGTTAAATTTTAAACCAATGCAAATCAAATCATATTACATACATAATAATATGAGAAGGAGATGGAGAGAGAAATCAAACACAATAACACATGATGGTTGTTGACGAGGTTCGACCACATCTTGGCCTACGTCTTCGCTCCGACTTCGTGACCTTGAGACCGTCGGAGATTCTACTAAACACTTCATTCGTTCCAAATGGGGCAATGAAGAAACCCTTTACACCAAACCACATTTTCTTCGCTTCGAGAGGTAAGGCACACCTCTCCTCCTAGGAAGCTTATCTTTTTTCTAGCTCAAGAGGTAAGATAGAACCTCTTACCCAGGAGCTCGCACTCAATTTTCTAATGTAGGATTTCTCTCTTTTACAATATGAAACTCAGAAGACAAGAAGAGAGAAAGAAGAGAAGATATAACAATAACTACAAGATAATGACTTTCTTTTGATGCTTGATGTTTCCGTTGAGTGTTTGATGAATTTTAGGCCCCTTGGTCTCCTTTTATAGGCTTCTTAACTCCATTTAGCCATTGATACTTGTTTCCTAACTTTGAGACCAAAATATGACCATTTTAGTGCATTTTTCCTGCTAACCGGTTGACCTTTTTGCCCCACCAATCGTCCAGTACACTTTTTTTTATGAAAATATGACCATTGACAAATTTTGCACTATCTAGTTGATCAACAGGTCGACTTGTACCTCAATCGATACAGTCTCGATATTCTCTGTATTGAAACTGGGCATGTTTTTCACTGACCGGTCGACCGTGTTCCAGCCGGCTAGTCAATCGTCCTGTACTATTTTAAGCATAACATTTTAGACAATTAATCAAATGATGTGATTTTTAATTCTATGGAAAGCTAATAGAATTCTCTACAACTTTGCATTCATCCAAAATCGAATGAGATCATAGTCAAATATTGATTCAAAGTTCGGTATACAAAATTATCCATTTCAAATAAAATATTTTAGACCTTTACTCTTTTATACATAACTTTTCATATCAGTATCCAAATGAGATGATATTTGATTTTATGAAAAGTTAACAACATTATCTATAACTTTTATATTCATCTCTTAATATAAATCTCGCGGGAATATAAACAAATATTAATAGAAAGTTTAGTGCATGAAGCAACTCATTCTTATTAAGGCATTTTAAATATAACTTTAGTTTTTTGAGATTTGTATCATCAAAATATAATTTTACAGGACATTAAAACTTTGCTCCAACAATCTCTCCCTTTTCTATGAAGACAAACCGAGAAATATGAAAAAAAAATATAAGTTGCAAAAAATTTGTAAAATCTTGTAAAATCAATTTTACTCCTCCTAAAACTTAGCTTTCCTTATAATGATAGATATTTACATAAGTACTAATTATAACGCACTCTTAATATAGAGTTATATTCATATCATATTTCTCCCCTTTTGTTTCATCAAAAAAATAGTTTGCAAATGAAGGATATATAAAAAATCATATGTAATTCCTCCTTTAATCATGTTGTCTTTAAAAAAATTATTCTCCCTTTTGTAAAGTATTATATCATAAACAGTGATAAAGTATACAAAGAAAAATAGCTCCCCCTAAATTTATGACTATTTTATAATGATAAAATGTGAAATAAAAGAAATCAAAATATTGCATAAAAACTTTGATCAATAATGATATGTCAAAATAAAGTTGGAAGATTTTAACATGCTCCCCCTATCACTATGACCAATTTTCTTTTTCTATATGTTCCTTTTTTCTTTCAAAGAAATGATGATTTTGAAATTTTGAGAGGAATAAAAAAGTAGGCTTAACACTTAAAAACCATAAAAAAATGCATGAGTATAACCAACGATATTTTTACCATAACCTTTGTGCCTTCACATTTTCAATTCCATTTGTCCTTTGTTTTGCATGTGAGGCACACATGAAAGGCAATTATATAACTTTTGGTACCCAAACTTCTTTGGGTCCTTTTTTATTAGACAATGTTCCTTTTGGAATCCATATCATGACATGTTGTGATGATTTTCTTATTTTGCATTAATATGTGTAATGACCATAAAATTCACATGTAAAACATTTAAAATGTGATTTTCTATCATAGGAATGATTATATTTCCATTAAAAGTTTTTATGTCCAAAATGATTCCTAAGATTATTTTTCGTTACATGAGAAATAGTCTTTTCATTGTTTTGTGCATTTTTCAAAAAAATATTTTCTTATTTTATTTTTTCTAAGGAATATGCTAGTTTTAAAATTTCACAAGCATGTGTAATTTCTAAAGTATCAATTTCATTTTTTCAAGTTTTCATTTTCCATAAAACATGTATCCTTTTCTTCTTTTAGTTTCTCAATCTCATGTAGTAAATTTTCATATTCCTCTTTAAGTGAAAAATATCTTTTTATAAGTGAAGAAAGTTCTTTATTCACATCTAAAGAAAGATTTTTTTTCGAAAGAGCTCGATGAATCATTATTTGAAATTGAAGGATTAGAAGTTACCTCATCGTCGTGTGCCATTAAGCATAAGTATGCTTCATCACTGCAAGAGCTTGACGATTCACTTGACTCTTCATATGTTTTTCTTTTTACCTTTCTGAGTTGTCTATTCATTGTGATTTTTGTATGATCTTCGGGTAGGTGTTTTATTCTTCTCTTTCTTTTTCATCAACTTGAGATATATATTTAGTTTTCTTGTGTAGCGGATGAGTCTCTTTTCATCCATTTCTTCTTCACTTGAGTCTTCTTTCTTTTCATTTGCTTTTCATGCCAATGTTTTCTTCTTGAGGGTTTTTTTTGTTCTTAATCTTCTTGGATTGAGATCTCATATCAATAAGATCATCAAAGTCCAATTTGTTCATATCTTTTTCTCCAATCACAGTCCTCTTCGTATGCCATTTGGAGGAGAGAGATTTGATAAGCTTTTTCACTTTTTGGGGATTAGTTATTGGCTAACCCAAGGAGGCTAAGACATTCATAATATCATTGAAACGAACAATCATATCATTAATGGATTCATGTTCAAGCATTTTGAAAGAATCATATTGATGATTTAAAATATTTAATATTGATTGTTTAACTTTATCAGTTCCTTCATATGTAGTAATAAGTTTTTTCCCAATTTTGGTTGTATTTTCACAACTAGAAATCTGATTGAATTCCGTTGAATCCAAGGCACAATAGAAAATTTTTTTCTCTTTCCAATCCAATTTTGAAAAAAAAAATTGTCTCTCATCAAAATCTAAAGGTAATTTTTCATGTAAATAATAGCCTTTTTCAACTATGTCCCACATATTTATATCAATAGAACATATGTAGACTTGAATCCTAATTTTTCAATAAGCAAAATTTGATGTGTTAAAAAGGGAAGGACGACTAATTGCTTGTCCTTCGACAAAACCAAATCCGCTTAATGCCATGGCTCTAGAGATTGTTAAATCTTAAAAAAGGCGATCGAATCTTAAAATGATTTAATCTTAAAACAAGAGCAACCCGCTCTGATACCAATTGTAGGATTCCAAGGCATCGGGGGGTGGGGTGGAGTGAATTGGTGTTAAATCTGAAAATATCGATTTCACAATAATCATTGCGGAAGCTTAAAATTGATTCGTTAAACTTTAAACCGATGCAAATCAAATCATATCATATGCATAATAATATGAGAAGGAGAGGGAGAGAGAAATCAAACACAACAACACAAGGTGATTGTTGACGAGGTTCAGCCACACCTTGGCCTACGTCCCCGCTCCTACTTCTCGACCTCGAGATCGTCGGAGATTTCACTAAACTCTTTCTTCGTTCCAAATTAGGCAAGGAAGAAACCCTTTACACCAAATCACATTTTCTTCGCTTCGAGAGGTAAGGCACATCTCTCCTCCTATGAAGTTTATATTTTTTCTAGCTCAAGAGGTAAGATAGAATCTCTTTTACACAGGAGCTCACACTCAATTTTCTATTGAAAGATTTCTCTCTTTTACAATATGAAACTCACAAGACAAGAAGAGAGAAAGAAGAGAAGATATAACAATAGATACAAGATAATGACTTTCTTTTGATGCTTGATGTTTCCCTTGAGTGCTTGATGAATTCTGGACTCCTTGGTCTTCTTTTATAGGCTTCTTAACTCCATTTAGCCGTTGTGACTTGTTTCCTAACTTTGATGCCAAAATATGACCGTTTTGGTGCATTTTTCGCGCTGACCAGTCGGCCGTTTTGCCCCACCGGTCGACCAGTACACTTTTTTTTATAAAAATATGACCGTTGGTGAATTCTGCACTATCCGATTGACCTGTAGCTCAATCGGTACAATCTCGACATTATGTTTGTTGAAATTGGATATTTTTTGCACTGACCGATCGACCGGTGTTCTAGTCGGCTGATCAACCGCCTTGCACTATTTTAAGCGTATCATTTTGCATAGTTATCCAAATGAGATGATGTTTAATTCTATGAAAATCTAACAGAATTCACCGGTGTTCTAGTCGGCTGGTCAACCGCCTTGCACTATTTTAAGCGTATCATTTTGCATAGTTATCCAAATGAGATGATGTTTAATTCTATGAAAATCTAACAGGAGTCTATACAACTTTTTTATTTATCATTCATCCAAAATCTAATGAGATCATAGTTAAATATTGATTCAAAGTTTAGTATACAAAATTGTCCATTTCAAATAAAACATTTTAGACCTTTACTCTTTTATACATAACGTTTCATACCAGTATCCAAAAGCTAACAACATTATCTATAACTTTTATATTCATCTCTTAGTGTAAATCCCGTGGGAACATAAACAAATATTAATCGAAAGTTTAGTGCATGAAGCAACTTTTTCTTATTAAGGCATTTTAAATATAACACTAGTTTTTCGAGGTTTGTATCATCAAAATATAATTTCATAGGGCATTAAAACTTTGCTCCAACAATACAAAGATTTCTTGAGTCTACAAACTTGATCCTCTTTTTCCTGAAATGAAGAATCACTCTGGGTGGCTCATAAGAATGTCTTCTTCGAGTTCTCCATGGTGGAAAGAAGTCTTCACATCTAGTTGCTCGCATTCTAGATTCTGATGTGCTATAAGAGCAAGCAACATCTTGATAGAAGTATGTCTGATAACAGTTGAGAATATCTCATTGTAGTCCACACATTCTTTCTTACTATAATATTTAGCAACGAGCCATACTTTGTATCTTGTGCCTTTAACTCTTGGAATTCCAGTCTTCTTTTTGAAGATTCACTTACAGCCAATAACCTTTCTATCTTTAGGCAACTTGTCCAACTCATAAGTCTAGTTCTTGTGAAGAAATTTCATCTCCTTATTCATAGCAGTGATACACTGTTCAAATTCGGCACATGTGAAAGAGTCTCTACAAGAGGATGGCTCCAAGGACTCCATCTCTTCAGCTACCTGCGGTGCATAAGCAATCATGTCTTCGAAGCCATATTGCTTCGTACGACCCACTTCTCTGCGAAGATGTCTAACAACAATTGACTCCTCTTCAGGTTGCTCATCAGGTTCTTTATGTTTTAGTTATACTTCTTAATGTGATGCTTCAGCATCATTCCAAATGGAGTGACTTCAACCTCCACATGTTTACTATCACTCTCTTTAGTCTCTACCTTCAACTGAAGCATTGATGCTTCATCAAAGGTTACGCTTCTACTGTGGATGGCTTTGTGTTCTAAAGGAGATCAGATCCTATAACCCTTCACTCTTACACCATATCTAACGAATACTCCTTCTTTGGCTCTTGCCTCTAACTTTCTTTCACTGACATGATAGTATGTTGGACAACACAAAACTTTTAAATTAGTGTAATCAGCAAGATTTCCTAACCATACTTTAGTAGAAGTCTTGAGATCAATCACTGTCGCCGGGCTTCGAATCACCAAGTAGCAGGCTATGTTAACAGCTTCAGCCCAAAATGTCATATTCAAGCCAGCATTAGAGAGCATGTACCTTGCTCTTTCCAGAAGTGTCCTGTTCATTCATTCTGCAATTCCATTTTATTGTAGAGTATTCTTGATAGTGTGATGCTTGGCAATGCCTTCATGTTTGCAGAACTAGTCGAATTTAGCGAAACAAAACTCCAAACCATTATCAGTGCGAAGACACTTCACCTTCATCAACGTCTGATTGTCCACCAAAACCTTCCACTGCTTGAAGGCTTTGATGGACTTACTCTTGTGCTTCATCAAGAATATCCAAGTCATCCTCGAGTAGTCATCAATCATGGACAGGAAGTATCTGGCACCTCCCAATGATGTAACACGAGAGGGACCCTAATAATCAGTATGGATGTAGTCGAGTGCCTTCATCTAATGCACTACCTTGCCAAACTGAAGCTTTCACTATTTGTCGAATACACAATGCTTGTAAAAATCAAATTAAGATATCTTCTAACCTCCCAAAAGACCTCGCTTGCTGAGAATATTCATCCCGTTCTAACTCATATGCCCAAGCCTCATGTGCCATAGCCTGAACATTTCTGATTTGGATGAATTTGCCACTATAGCAATACTAAAGACTATCTTGCTTTGTAGTATATACAAGGACTTCTGTCTAACTTTCTTCAAAATTGTAGCATCACCCTATATGATCGTGAGGATGCCTCCAATGGCATTGATCTAACAACCCTTAGAGTTCAAGACTCCAAGTGATATCAAATTCTTCATCGGTTGCAGAACATGGCGAACATATGTCAGCGTCCTCACAAGATTGTCATGAGTCTTGATCTGCACAGAATGAATCCCAACAATATGACATAACACATTATTGTCCAAGATGACATTTCCACGATTAATCTTCTAATAAGTTGAAAATCATTCTTTATTCGGAGTCATATAATAGGATCACCTTGAATCAAGAACCCAACCATCCTCCAGACATCCTTGGTCAGTAGCAGACAGAACAAAGTCATCTTCAGAATTTTTCGTTTCATGTGCCACCATAGCAATTGGGGCCTTCTTCTTCTTCGGGAAATCTTTCTTTCAATGTCCCAGTTCTTTCAATAATTACAGATGTCTTTTATAGTGATTTTCTTCTTCTTTGGCTTGAATTTCTTCGAAGTTGAGGCTTGTCCCTTCTCCGCGGTTGATATCAAACTCGCGGCCTGAGTCTCTACAAAATTTCCAAATGCCCTATAACGAAGCTCACGATATCGAGACTCAATTTTACTTTTTTCCAGACTTATAGTTTCCTTTTTGATAATCCTAAACTGAACAAAGTTTTCTCATATGATAAAGAAAAAGAAACTAACAGATTAGGGCAACATCTTCATGCTCGATCTTAACATTAATATTTCTTAGTTCCATCAACAAAGAATTTAACTAATCAAGATGTTCCTTTAGAGGGGTACCTTCAACGAGACCCCCATAGGGGACATCTGCTGAAACGCCTGACTACGTAGGGGCCCACATAACATAGAGTTACAACTAGATTTAGATTCAAGACATTATCAACATATAAAATCACAAATACTTTATCCTCCCCCTTTTTGGGGGAAATCACGTAACACTTTATCATAATTATTAAAGCACTATGTAATCACATGCTCTAAATTTTTAAATCAACATTATCTTGATTTGATGGCCCCAAACATGAATAATATGTATCCTTGGATAAAAATAATGTCAATCTAAAGATCCATAACTTACGATTGCATCATGAAATCACAATTTAATTCGCTGAGTTCTCCTCTTTTAGAAGGATGAGGGATTGTCCGATGCCTTTAGCGGCATCGAGATTTGTGATCAAGGCCGGTGTCAGACGACAAGTTTCGACAGAAGAGGTGTGAGAAGGAGAAGTTAGAATTGTGACGCGGGCTTGAGAGATCAAATTGTGGAGGTCCTTATGGAGTGGTGACAGTGAGATGAATACAACCTTATGCTTGGGGCCGGTATCAAATGCGAAGCTCGGCTAGAGGAGGTGGGAGAATGAGGAGCTAACATTGCAGCACCGAAAGGAGAACTTGAGAGATCAAATCACAAAGTTGAGATCATGGCTGATGTCTCCAGAGAGCGGTACGAAGGATCATAACCTTGTGCTCGGACCATCATCGAATGCGATTTTTCGACATATGAGGTGGGAGGAGGAGTTGGTGCATAAAAATATTAAAATATTTTTTATAAAAGAATTAAAGTAACATATTTTAAAATAATTTAATATTATTAAAATAAAAAGTATAAATTAGTTTTTATGAAATATTTGTAAATTAATTAATATTGTGCGAAGTGCAAAGAGTGTTCCTAGTTAATAGTAAAATGTGGGCACATGCGTCCCAATGGTGTCTCGAAGAGGAAAGGTCCCAATGTTGTTGGGGGAAAATGGAGCTCACGTGGGCCTAAACCGGCATGGATTGATCACTTTGCTAACAAGTCAGTGCAAGAGTTTTGCTCCCTCGGAACAAGGACAAAAGTGACAGACTAGTTGCGTGCTAGTTTGTAGTGAATGCTCGTGATGATGCTTGAGGGCATCTCATTTGTAATAATTTTTATGGTCCATGTTGAAAGTTTCTTGACCAAGATAGGTCGAGACCCGCGAGAATGCTCTTGAGCTCCACCTTGAAGGTTGAGTTGGCTGGGATCATGCCAGTGAGTCCCCCAAGCCAATTGCCTTTGTGATCTCTTAGTATTGCTCCTATGCCAGCTGAGACCAAGCGTCCTGCAAGGTTTCTGTAGGAGCCATCAACATTGCATTTTATCCACCCTGTCGGAGGGGGCTTCCACATTCTTTGGTTCATCTCTTTGATTTTCTGGTGCATCTTCTTACTCTAGTAACTTGCACGAGCAAAATTCGTGGCACAATTTAGAATTATAGCAAGAGGCTCAAGGGGTCTTGTGAATTCAAGGTAAAAAATGGTGTCATTTCTCCATTTCCAGAATAGCCAACAACGTCTTCCAAAAACTAGTGGCCAAGGAATTGTGTCTACAGCTTGCTTGAGCCCTTGAAGGTTGGAGACCACCCAATCCCTTGTTGTGGAGTTGAAGAATTTCCCCTAGAGATTGAAAGGAACTAGGTGTTGCCAGATGGCTCTGGACTGTTGGCAATCTCGCAGGACATGAAGAGTTGTTTCTAATGAAGATGCACAACTTGAGCAATTTCTAGATGACGTTATATTCATGCACATTCGTCAATGGTTTGTGAGAAGACATTCATGGGCAGTTAGCCATAAGAAGTTCTTGATTCGTTGAGGGCCTTCCCACTCCCATAATATCTTGCGTAGAACATCACGAGGAGTCCACTCATGCTATGTGATAGCTTGATATGCCGACTTGACATTGAAGATTTCGGAGGCATCGAATGGCTAGTAGACATTATCTTCTTCCCATTGATTAAATCTTAGAGAATATGCAGCTAACCTTGTGAGGTCCTGAAATTTGAGTGATCCCTCCAGTGCACTGTCCACTTCCAGCAACCATCTTCTTGCACCATATTATTTACTGAAAAGTGTTGTGTTGTCACTTTTAAAACGGTCGTTCGTTTTAATATCGGTCGTTCGTTTTGCACAGTAATTCACATATTTAGTAGTCGCCCATTATACTATCGATTGTCCATTTAATATAAAATAATAGCCGCTGCATTTGTCTTTTTCGCGCAGTTTTCCGTTGATCATAGTCCGTAAAAGGATTTTAACCATTTAATTAATTTTTGCTTTCATAACGGTTGACCAAAAGGAACTTGGTCGTCCGATTTAGAATTTTCGTGCTCTCTGTAATCTGCGGTCGTCCATGCAGCAACTTCGGTCGTCCGATTTCTATATTTTTGTTCTTTATTGGCCAGAACGATCGACCGTTACTATTTCAGTCATCCGATTTAGAAATGTCCGTGTTCTCTGTAATCTACGATCGTTCATGCGCCAGCTTCAGTCGTCCGATTTATGCATTTTTTATCTTTACTGTCCAGAACGGTCGATCGTTAGAATTTCGGTCGTCCGTTTAAGAAATGCTTGCTCTCTCTGTAATCTGTGGTCGTTCCATCCATTGCTTCGGTCATCCGTTATGTACTTTGATCTGTCATGTAATACATATAACGGTCGACCGAAAATAAATCGGTCACCCGATTTAGAAATATTATTTCTCTCTGAAATTACCGATCGTTCTAGCTTTTCTTTGATCGTCCATTATAAGTCAAGACAGTCGTCCATTACTATTACGGTCGACCATTTGTATTGCTGAAAAACATTTTGACCTTTTTTCTTCGTAAAAATATTTAACCAGTTCACACTATCACTTCAAGCACAATTAGTATATCATCTTCCTCATTTTCTATCATAAAAAATACTTTAGAGTATGGTTTTTGGACCAACAACTTTGACCAGAGGCTAGTGAGAAGCAATCAAGGATGCCTACAATCGTTTCCATTTGGGTAGTGGAAGCTTCTGCAAATAGTAAGATATCATCAACGAAGAGAAGATGAGATATCGTGGGGTTTGACCTTCCTTCTCGAATCAGCTTCCATGTTTGAGCCACAACTGCGGATGCAATTAGATGTGCAAGGCATTCAACAGAAAGAACAAAAATCGTCGTGGGCATCCCTAACGAATGCCTCGTTGAAGGTTGAAAGGTTCAATTTCATTTCCATTCCACAAAATTTGTGCAGAGGACATTGTAAGGCACTCCATGATGAGTCTGCAGACCCTTGAAAGGTATCCTCGATGAAGTCCCAATTCAATTTATCAAATGCTTTCTCAAGGTCCACCTTGATCGACATAAACTGGCAATTCCCCTTCATACCACTCATAGTGTGGACGAGTTCTTGTGCAATGATTATGTTCTCATGGATTACACATCGAGGAACGAAGCTAACTTGATGAGGGCCAACCAACTGACTCATAAGGACCCGCAAGCGAAGAGCAATCATTTTGGTGATTAGTTTATAAGAGATATTGTAGAGGCTAATGGGTCTAAACTCCCCAATGGATTCCGACTATTTAATTTTTTGGATTAGAACAATATGGGTATTGTTCATAGATTCTGCGGGGTCAGTACCGTTGAAAACCTGCTGCACAAAAGTGATGACAGGGTTGCCCACAGTGTACCAATTATGTTGGTAGAAGATTGCTTGAAAGCCATCTGGGCCGGTGCTTTGAAGGGAGACATACTGAACATCTCCATTTTAACTTCCTCTAGAGAGACGACTCTGATCGTGTGTTGTAGTATGTGTCTGTCAAGGACAGGGAATGAGTGAGGTAGCAGAGGTCTTGTTCCTTGGGTGTCAGGTGTGAAGATCCTTTTAAAGTGATTGGTAGCAAGTTGTGTGAGGCCAACATCATCATTGATCCAATTGCCATTCGTGTCACTTAGCATTTTTATGTGTATCCTTCTATGTTTGGTTATCGTTATTGTGTGGAAAATTTTTGTGTTTTTGTCTCCATGTTGAATCCAAACTATATTTTTGGTACTAGAGAAGCTCCTCTCGTACTTGCTCCAAACTTGATCAAAGCTCAGTTTCAAGTCTCCTCAGATAGGGATTCGGCCTCAATTGTAGATATTTTTGAATTTCGCATAACCTGGCCATCAAATTTTGTTTCCTCGAGTTGATGTGCCCGAGTGTGTCGCGATTCCAATCCTAGGCTGCAATGCGAAATTCGTGAAGGTTAAGCCGTAAAGGTTTCTCTAGGTCCCAAGTTTCAGTGAGGAAATTTAAGAAAGCATCATGAGAATGCCAGGAAGCTAGATATCTGAAAGGTCCGCATCTTTGTTTCGCTTGCATCTTGGAAGTATCCTACAATACAGGGTGATAGTCAGACTTCAAAAGTGGTAGCACCCGCACACTTGCGTCTGCAACGGCAGTTCACCAATTGACATTACAGAGTGCTTTGTCTAAGTGATCAAGAATCTGTCGGCCATTTCTGGTTGCTCCTCTCTAGGTGAACTTTGGAGCATGCGAGTCCAAATCCAACAAATCTGTTGATGTGCGTTGAATTATGTACTTTGTATTTAAAATTATGAAAGAAAAAAAATGAAAAAGGAGGAAAAATAAGAATATGTGACGGAAGCGGAGGGCTTGAGTCGTTAGGATTTTATATGATGTACATTCTCTTTTGACTCATAGAATAAATTTTTGTCGGCGGTCTCCTTTGCATGTGGATGTTTCTCTCTTGTTCACATTGATCAAGAGAGTTTTATCACGTTAAATCTCTGTGTTCATCTTTTTTTCTTTCGTTATTTTATTTATTCATCGATTCTTGATGTTCTATGCAACAAAACCACGTGTATTAATCGTCTCTTAAAATTTTGGGCTCGATGAGAGGTCTAAAGGCCCCCCACCTACTTTTTGTGCTTCACGGAGAATTGCATTAAAGTTGGCCATAACGAGCCATGCCTCTGCATGGACTTGGAGGGCCAAGTCGGTTGGGAAGTTCCGTAGCTCTGGTCTCCTATGAACTTGTGGGCTTCCATAAATTGTTGTAAGGTAACATTGTTAAGAGCTGACTGTAATATGGCGATGGATTGTTTGGGAGTGACTATCGATATCCTGCAGGTGGATCAATGTAGGGAGCCAAAGTACCCATATACCTCCAGAGAAACCCACTTCTTCAACTTGGGTATTATTATAATCTTTGAGCCTCTTACATACTTTGGTTGCTACAGAGCCACTTATTTTTGGTTTGACTATAATCAGAATTTTGGGTTGATGGATTTTGTTGTATTTGCGTATTGTGCGGGTGAAAATTCTACTTTCCACACCTCGACAGTTCCATGAGAAGGTGCACATAATTAAACTATTGGAACGAAGGTGAACCCCAAATGCATGCTTCGGCTGCCATGGCTTCCATTGCGAAGTCCATCTCTTCTAAGTCTTCACCGCTTGTATGATTGATTTCAGATCCATCTTGTACGTCAAATGGAGGGTTGAGAGAGCGTTCCCAAGCGTCCACAAATCATCACCAGAGTCGTCGTTTGGGGTGCATGTGTCTGTGCGGTGCTGCTCTTGTGTTGTTCGCTTTTCCACATGCCACATCGATGGTTATGGTTTTGTGGAGCATGCTTGGTGTTTCGAATTGGATGTGCATGAACACATGAAGGAAGCTTCAGTGTCTGAGTTTCCACCTGCCTTTTGGGCTGGGTTTTGGAGTTTGGTAGAGTCGTAGTAGCCTTTCTAGCTAAAGCTCCTATGACTTTAGATGAGGAGTTGGTCTTAGTGGTGTTTCATCTTTAGCACTTGGTGGACGGTGTGTGGGTACAAAGAATTAATTTCCTTTTTTTTATTTCTCTAGCTAGAGTGTTGACAGATGGGATGGTTGCTTTTTTAGAGTTGTTGTCGGTGGGCGCTTTTGGTTGTGGCTTGTTCATGCGGTGACGTAACTTGAGCCAAGGTCCGTACATCTCACTAGCACCGGCAACTGACTGATGGTCTAGTGGGTTTAGCGGGTCTGGAGGCGAGTTAGCCGTTGAGAGTTCTGGTTGGCCGGCGACGGGGAAGTATGCTCCCATGGTTTTCGGTGTTGATGAGCTGGCCTTCTTCCGTGTCTCGGGGCAGGTTTCCTTTGAATGTTCCAGTTTGCCATAGTTTAAACAAAGGAGGCCAATCCCTTCATATTCAAAGTTGTAGGAGCGACCCCGGATATCAACGGAAGGTGCGATAGGTCCATCCAAGTCAAGCTCCACACAGAGTCTAGCGAAGTTGCCGCTTGCACCACTAACAAAGAGTTTGTCGATGTGAAGGAGGCGTCCCAGACCAAAACCGATGCACCGTTTTGGAGCTCCATGGTGTGAACCCGGTGACCATGGTGGTGATTTTGCTTCCTTCGGATGAAAGTCTGGTACTCATTCATGAACTAAAAGGAAGTGACCCATGATTGACTAGGGACCCCCGGTAAGGGCCTACGTTCGATCCTCTTCAGAGAAAAATTTGATGAGAAAGAAGTTGTTTGGGAGATCAGTCACAAACAAACTACCTTTCCGTGCCCACAGCTGATGGAGGCGATCATTGATGATTCGGGGCTAATGAATCTTCCGAGGAGTTTGATAATGAGTGAATCCTTCCATACTCAGGCAAAGCGATCAACTTCATCGTCAGTGACAAGGATTTTTAGACGGCTGGAGCTTTGTGTATCAATTTTATTCATGATCTTTGACAAAGTTTCCTCATCCTTCCCGGTGGTGAGGGTGATGGCTTTCTGGACCTGTGAGGAGTGAGAGCAGTTGAGTAGTGCGTCTTTGTATATGCTCCAGATGTCTGCCGCACGTTTCGTCTTGGTTCTATCTTTCTTTGTAGTAGGGGATGGAGGGGGATTGTGTTGTGTGGGGTCCCCCTAGGTTCTCCCAGCTAGCCTCCCGGAATTGTTTTTTCCAATTCCTATTTAACTTTATGTGTATCATAATCTCTTCTCTTTGTCTTCCTTCTATTCCTTTTTTTTCCTTTCCTATTTTTATCATTTTTTTTTATTTTTTTCAAAATTTGAATTAAATTGGGTTGAACCGATTCAATCGGCCCAGTTCAGCTGACTGATTCAACTGGTTTTTTCAGTTCAATGTCAAAATTAGTTTTGACATGTAACTAATGCATCAAAATGATGTAGCAAAATAAAATCGATATATGTGTACTAGTCGCTCAAGTAATATAGTAATAAGAGTAAAGAGTGTCGAACCCATAAGTAATATTATTAATTTAATATTTGAATTTATAAATTAATAAGAGAGGAAAAACATTGATTTTTGGAAAAGAGTTTCTAATTATAAAATAAAAAATATATAAAATAAGATAATGGTGTTGAAGTTAGGCTTTAGGATGAAAATAGATTAGGACAAATATTTGAACCATAAAAGATATATTTAATCTCTAAAGATGGATTAGAGTCTCCCTATAATAATCTAACATGATTAACTTGCGGTCTCCACAATTGGCATCGCTTCAATCTAAGCATGCAAAACAATCTTAATTTAATAATAAGTGAAGTCTCTACAATTGGCATCCCATCAAATCATATTAAAGTTAAGATGCATTAAATTGAATTCCGTAGACTATTAATCACTCCACACACTGATAGACGACACAAACTTGATTCTCCACACACTAGTTATCAAATTTATGTCAATTATTAATTTCATATAAAATCAATTAAAATTAGTATCATGAATTCTGAAATTGAACACTCTACAAACAAGTATAGCCTAATTCAAAAAACCAACCAACTAACATAAAAGCATTAAGTATAATTAATAATTGATCACAAAAGATTAAAACGTACAAAATAGGATTCAAATAATTTTCTTTCAATTAATAATCTCCTAAATAAAAGATCTAAAAACATGAAGTTCATCCTAAAAATTCTGGAGAGATAATAAAATATAAATGATAAAAATATCGAAAGAATTAGATCTCAAATCTGGGCAGACAGTTGGCAGCCTTGCGGATTTCAACCGTAGCACCTCTCTCCTCTTGGTCATAACCTGCAGAGCTCACAACTGCACCGGTGGAAGAAACCTAGACTTCAAAGCACGAATTGGATTGATGGCTTCCTCTTCTATTTATAGGTGCGGTGTGGTCTTCATGTTAATCACGGGCGTGAATATCATACGATCGAAATTAATTTCGTGATATAAAACTTGAGTTGCTTATGACTTTATCCACTTTGACGATATAGTTTCATGGCCGATAAACTTGATCATTAACCAATGATAAAAGCTTCTCCGTTTGACACCCTTGACACCCAGTAATAAAACTTATCTCTATTCTCGGCCACCAAATGTATCATCACTTGGTTAATGATTGTCTTTTGCAACCAATGATTGGTTATTGGTTAAGGATAAAACTTCTTCGCTCAATCATTCGCTTCATGGTTGGATATTATGGCCGATACTCTCCATGATCTTGTTAATGATGATGCTTTTGATCTCAATGATCTCGGCCGGTAATACTCAAATATTGGTTAAGGATAAAACTTCATGGTTGGATTTTAGGGCCGACAATCTCCATAGATCTTGGTTGATGATGGTTTTTTTTCTTAAGCCCAATGTTCTCGGCATTACTCCCAGAAGTGCCGCACATTATTCCCGTAACAAAACTCCATTGATATTTTGTGTCCAATATGAATGTAACTCCTTAGATTTCAGTCCTTTGGAGATTTTACTCCTTAAAAATTTGGTTTGATTATGATTCATCTCAGCTGACAATTTTCCTTATTCCTGTCAATTAATTAAAATAATGAAGTTAATCCACCCGCAATTAAAATATTCAAAAAATTAATAATTAAAATCGATAAATATGGAATTATGACTAAAAATGACCTAAAATGATGCATGTCATGATTAAATTACAAAAATATTAATTAAAATAGTAGACAAAAATATGTTATATTTTGCATGCACCAAACTCTCCCAAGCTTAAAGTCTTGCTTGTGCTCAAGCAAAAATTCAAAGGAAGGCTCAAGAGAGTTCCTTCGTAGCCTCCACATTATCAACTGACTAATTTTCTTACACAAAGTCTCCGCACACTTGCTACTCAGCATCTCACTATTTTTCATGCACTTAGCTTCATAGAGGATATGAATGCTACACATATTTAAACAATCTCAAATTCAGCCTTTTAGAAAAAATAAACAGTCTGTCAAATAATAGCATTAATATTGAACACATAAGTACTAATTGTGCTTAATTTTTCTTTTTCTCTTTTTTTATTTATTTTCAATCATTTTAAAAGTTATAATCTCCAAGCATGATTGCACAAGGAAGTTCATGTAGCGGGCTTTGGATTGATGACTCCCGGACCAGATGGCCTTAGGGCAACAGGTGATAAGGCATCCCTCGAATTTACTTGCCCGAACAATCAAGGTTCTAAATGAAAATTTCGAACTTAACCATGATTCAGTACTCCTATGCTTCTCCATATTCCACAAGATGGTCCTTGTAGCAGACTTTTGATCGATGAATCCCAGGACAATTGCCCTTAAGTCGCCATGCATGAACCTCTACTGATATAATTACCCGAGCACACCTTGGTTCTAGATAACAATATTGTACCTACACATAACTTTATTGAAACACACTTTTTTTATAATTTTTTTTCAACACATTTTTTTAGCTCAAGGAGTACTTAATATAGTCAATAAAAAGGCTACTACTTTTAAGACTTAATAGAAATAAATAAAAAGGCATGCACATGATCTTGTAGTTTAGACATCCATAACTCTACTTAGCATAGATAAATAGTCCATAAGTTTAATACTGAAAAAGCATAAGAGAGAAAAGAATTCAAATTTCATAATTAACAACATGTCTTTGAATTTTACTTAAAGATAATTAAAATAGTAAGACGAAAGTTAGTAAGATGGTAGCAAAAATAAATTCATGCAATGGTATTTTTGGGAAAATTTTCAATGTTTCACTTTTTTTGGACTTTTGATATAAATGCAAACATAAACAAATAAAAAGAAAAATAAGGGAAAATGCAATGCATGAAATGCAAACTCCCCCAAGCTTGAACCAGACATTGTCCTCAGTGGTAAGCCCAACAAGGAAAAGGGATAGAGACTCAATAAAAAGGAAAAGTAAAAAAAAAAGGAAAAATAAAGAAAAGAGAAAAGGCACAACTGGATTTACTATCAATGTGGCAGTGAAGGTAGGTGATAGTCGAAATGTCCTTGATGCATATGATACTCATGGATGCATCGATGCGTCTCCTAATCCTGGTGCTTGCTCTTGTTCGAATGATGGTAAACTCCTCGGTTGTCAGTGTTGTAGAGTCTCAGCCGTGAAAGGGAAGTTGGTGAAAGGCATGGCGTCATAATAGTTGGCTGTATTATATGTCAATGCGGAGTCTCAGCCGTGTGGATGCCAATGAATTTGCTACTGTAGGACGGTCGTGATGTGCGCAAGGGAGAAAGAAGACGACCGCAAGGTCTCAGCCGTAAACTGAGTGGTAAAGTTGGCGGCAGATATGGAGTCTAATGAGTTTTGATACTTAATGATGGTGTCTCGGCCGCAATAGTTGTTGGTTAAGCATCGGCCATGATGCGATGAGGGGCGCAAAGATCTGGCCGTATTTACTCTTTGTTCGACCTGCAAAGGCAAATAGTAAGTATATATAGAACAAACATCGCCGTGAACCTACCTGTACAGGTGTGATGACCAGTCAAATCGATGACAGGGGATGTCAATGGTTGGTCTTTGGCACCCGTGTTGTCATCTCCATTGGCATGTAGCGGCCGTGATGAGTTTGCATGTGTTCAACTAGCCGAGAATTGCATGTGGAAACTTTTCGGCCGCTCGGTCCTAATGTTGTTGGAATGCCTAGTTAATGATCCTGATATGAAACATCAGGTGGTAGGTTTATGTGCATGGCTTCAACGTGCCGTGCATGCACTCGCGAAGCGTCCAGGTCGATGTATCCGAAACATAAATTGCTTGTCCGAATTTCTCTCCTTGCACGAAAATAGTTATATGACTCCAAGACTAAAAGACAAGTAAATTACATAAACTTGACAACTAACTAAAATAATAACTACGCACTAAAGAAAGAGATAAAAAGGTAACTAATCTTTATCTAATTAACTAAAATATCTAAAGACTTAACTAAACTAATTAAATTAAATTAAAAGATTAACAAACTTAATCTAAAATAACCAAAAAAGAATTTGTTGTGATATAATTTTCAGGTAATTTATGCAACAACTAATTATTAGATAAAAAAGTATTAAATGTCTAATATAAATTTGTGTGAGATATAAATTTATCAAAAGGATTTAGTTGTGATTAGATTTTCACTCAAGTCCTGCAAGAACTAATTTTCAGTAAGATAAGAGAGAAGAAAAGGAATATACAAAAATAAATACAAATAATGAGTCACGGTTAAACGGTGTAAATATTTTGTTGATAGTGGCTGAAATGATTTTTTTTCAGAAGTCGATAATTTCGATTCAAAAGATATAAGTGAAGTTCATAATAAAAAAATAATACCAAAAATTTTAATCAAATTGTCTCAATGAAGGTGACACATTTATAAAAAATTCATTGCTCGACAAATAATTATATTGAAGTGCAAGATGTAATCTCGGTCCAGGGAGGAAAATAAATGTCAGTCGCCAAAATCAAAGAGTAAACCTGACGAAAAAATTTTGAGCAAAGGCCCTATTGTCGTCAAATGTTAATGTGGTGATAAAAACTTCAACAGTGTTGGATTTCAAATTCATACTAAACAAGTTGGGTGCCAAAAATTTAGAGATATATCATGCCGTAACTGTAACGCCCCCAAATCGACCCCCGCCACGTGGCGAAGACCAACTCGGAGACGCTATGACATGCTATGACTTTGACCATAATATTGACCATATCTCAGTCAAAGATCGAGACACGTCAGCGGAAGAAAGCAATAAATAAAATGATAACTTAAAAGTGGATATATCATTACTATGAAATAAAATAAAGTTTTACATCATGAAACTATAATGCATAAGGGAAAAGAAAATCTCTATAAGAACTAAATAAATCCTATGGTTCATGAGCTGTCCTATCGCCAGAGCTTCATCATCACACGCCAACTTCACCACGTCACTGACCTGATCCTGTGGAAATCAGACACAGGGAAGGAGGTCCTCCCGTAAGCTTTACAGTCTAGTGGGAAACCACATGATATACAATATATGACATTAATATAATAATCAACGGTAAATAAACATGCTTAACTTGAACGTGAAAGATAACATGTCAGTATCATGGATCATAATAGGAATAAGAATAAGAATCATAATAGAACATGAATTATGAGAATCAATAATGCTTAGTAAACTTATAATCATGGCATACTTGACTTGACTTGAACATGCTTCTTGGTCTTTAATTATTATTATTAAAATCAAGGTGACTTTAGGTGCCTTTAATTCTTGGGGTATGCCCAGCAAATGATACGGCCTTGTGCGGGTCAACGGGTGATCAAACCATGACCAAGGGAGCGACTCTTATCTTGATGCACTTGGCTTGGACTGGAAACCCATCATTAATCTTTCATCTGAACTTATTAATCATTTTTAGTAACTTGTCATTCTTTGTATCATAGGATGAAGGTGGTATGATCGATATGAAGTAAATGAGAACAAGGAGTCAATGTTGGAATCATAAGGCAATCAATAATGTTCATATAATAAAAAAGAGAAGGTAGATGGGTAGCAAATCAAGGGTTGTTTTGTAGCCTGGCACGGCCGTGACATCATATCGGCACGGTCGTGCCGATCTGGACAACGGGTACATAGGGGGTGGCACGGGCGTGCCATAAAAAGGGCACAGCCGTGACAGGAGTGAGATCGGTCGACCGATTAAAGTCGGCTAGGCTAGTAATGGCACGACCGTGCCAGAAGGGTGGCATGGCCATGATTGTTTGAGTACTCGGTCGACCGGCATCGGCCGATCTTTTACTTAGGTTTTGTCGAGTCATGACACAGGCGTGCCGGCAGGGTAGCACGGCCGTGTTGGTAATGGCACATGTGTGCACATGGCATGGAACGACCATAACCCTCATGGAACGGGCGTGCCAGAGGGTGGCATGGCCGTGACGGTGGCGGGTTCCAGCCATTTTTAATCCGAAAATCACATGAATCTTTAACATACTTTCGCCATACTCTAAATCCTACATCCTAGCAATCATTAATACAAAGATAGAACAACCAGAAACAACTATGCATGCAAACAATCAACCAAACAAAGAATTCAAGAAATCAAATAATTAACAATGATAACTTGAACCCTAGTCATATTCTCTTCCTGTCATAACGATTAGGGCATGAATTTGGATAATTCAGAGGTCATACAAGGTGATTTCGATTCACTCACCTCGGTTCACGGCCAATTCGTTCTTCGATTCGTCAGAAATTCGATTAATAGCGCCCTCCCTTGTTTCTCCCCTGATCCCCCGTTCCTCCTCTCGGCCACCCTCTGCAAAAATTTCGGCAAAGGGCATAAGGAAGACAGCACTCGAAAGACTATCATAGGTGGAAGAGACCTCAGCATGACTTGCAGTCCAGCCGATGGAGAGGACTCTGCTCCGGTCGTGGACGAACAGAAGCACCAGAAGAAAAGAAAAAAAAAGTCGTGGGGTTCTTTGAGGAAGAGGGGTTAATGCAGAAAATTTGTTTTTATCTTAACTAAGCCTCCTCTTCTAATTAAATCTGATTAGATCAGATTTAATCCCTTTCCTTTCAAACTTTGAATCGGATTGGATATTTGTTTTCTCTCGTGCTCTCCCCGGCTTCCCAATTCAACTATGATTTTGTTTCATTTTTTTATTTATCTTGTGGTTGTTGTCGGTTGTTACATTCTTACACCCTTAAAAGAAAATTCGTCCTCAAATTTTGCACTAAGTAGAGGGCTTACCGAAAAGATGAGGAAATTTTTGGTGCATTTCCGACTCGAGCTCCCATGTTGCATCATCTCCGTTATGGTGACGCCAACCTACTCTGACCATGGGGACATCCTTGTTCTTCTGACATTGCACTTTGCGATCCACTATGTGCGTTGGATACTCAGCGAAGGTCAAGTCTGCAGGTATATCTGGCTCCTCTATCCTTAGAACATTTGCAGCATCATGCTTATACTTCTTGAGCATGGACACATGAAACACGTTATGCACTCTCCCATAAGATGGGGGTAGAGCCAGTCTGTATGCTACCTCGCCTACCAGCTCGAGTATCTCGAAGGGGCCTACATAGCGAGGACTGAGCTTTCCTCGTTTGCTGAATCTCATGACTTCTTTCATAGGGGATACTTTCAGAAGAACTTGATCACTAGCTTGGAAGATTTGCTCTCGTCTGCCTTTATCTGCATAACTCTTTTGCCTTCCTTGAGCAGTCTTCATCCTTTGCTTAATCAATTCTATCTTTTCAGCATTTTCCACTGCTTCTTTCACTTCTTCCTTACTCATAATCTTCTCCTCGCCTACTTCACTCCAGTGGGTAGGTGAACGGCAAGGTCGTCCATATAGGGCCTCAAAGAGTGCCATAACAATACTAGAATGATAGCTGTTGTTATAAGCAAATTCAATCAAATGAATATGCTCATCCCAGCTACCCTGCCAATCTATTGCACAGGCCCTTAACATATCCTCTAATGTCTGGATGATCATCTCAGACTGCCCATCTGTCTAAGGATGGAAAGTTGTACTGAAGTTGAGCCTCGTGCCAAAGGCTTCCTGCATGCTTCTCCAGAATCTGATAGTGAATCTGGGATCTCGGTCAGACATTATAGATGCTGAAATACCATAAAGTCTGACCACTTCTCTCACATACAGGTCCAACAAGCTTTCCATTGACTGTTTCCATCTGATGGGGTAAAATGTGCTGCCTTAGTGAAACGATCCACGACTACCCATATGGCATCATGACCCTTCTTAGTCCTAGGCAAGTTGGACACAAAGTCCATCTTTATCTTATCATACTTCCATTGTGAGATTTCCAAAGGCTTCAACTTGTCATATGGTCGTCGATGCTCAATCTTGACTTGCTGGCACAATAGGCATCGGGATACATGCCGCTATCTCTCTTTTTATGTCCAGCCACTAGTAGCTGCGTTGTACATCCTTATACATCTTGGTGCTACCTGGGTGGATAGCGAACTTCGACTTGTGGCACTCATCCAGTACCTCTCGTCGGACAGCAGTATCGGTGGGTATCCACAACCTGTCCCGATATCTAATCCCTCCATCTGCAGAGATCTGAAAATCCGCTGGTTCATTCTGGCACCTCAGAACCTTATGATATTCAAGATCTACTTTCTGAGCTGCTATGATCCTGTCAATTAAGCTGGGCTTCATCTGATGCATCATCCATAAAGCTCCATTCGTGCCCAGCTTGGGACACCATTGCTCAATTTCTTCTAGCATCTCATACTCACGTAATCTCATATAAGCTAGCGAGCCTTCCTACTTCTTGCTTAATGCATCGGCGACTGAATTTTCTTTACCCAGATGGTAATTGATAGCAAATTCATAATCCTTGAGGAGCTCAAGCCATCGTCGTTGCCTCATGTTAAGATCCCTCTGATCGAAGATGTACTTGAGACTCTTCTGGTCAGTGAAGATCTTGGACGTCTCTCCATACAAGTAATGTCTCCAGATCTTCAAGGCAAAGACCACTGCCGCCAATTCTAAGTCATGTGTGGGGTAATTGACCTCATGCTTCTTCAGCTGCCGTGAAGCAAAGGCCACTACTTTGCCGTGTTGCATCAGGACACAGCCTAGTCCCGTCCCACATGCATCGCTGTAGACCACGTAACCTCCAGTGACTGTCGGTACGGTGAGAATTGGTGCCGAAGTCAGACGGTCTTTAAGAGTCTGGAAACTCTGCTCACACCTGTCAGTCCATATAAACTTTTCTGCCTTCTTTGTGAGATTCGTGAGGGGTGCAGCAATCTTGGAAAAGTCCCTGATAAACCTTTTGTAATAACTCGCTAAACCAAGGAAGCTGCGAATCTCAGAAGCATTCTTCGGTCTTGTCCAATTCGTCACCGCCTCCACCTTTACGGGGTCTACTGCAATGCCTTTCTTGGAGACTATGTGTCCCAAGAACATGATCTCCTTCAACCAGAATTCACACTTTGAAAGCTTTCCATAAAGCTTGTGTTGCCTCAAGGTCTCCAATACTATCCTGAGGTGCTCTCGGTGTTGCTCCGGATTGGAAGAATAGATTAGAATGTTATCCACGAACACAATGACAAATTGATCTAGGTATGGTTGAAAAACCCTTTTCATTAAGTCCATGAACACGGCAGGAGCGTTCGTCAGTCCAAATGGCATGACCAGGAACTCGTAGTGGCCATATCTTGACCGAAAGATAGTTTTCGGTATGTCCTCTTTAGTCACTCTCAACTGATGGTAGCCAGTACGCAGGTCAATCTTGGAGAACACCGATGCTTTTGACAGCTGATAAAAAAGGTCAACTATCCAGGGTAGGGGGTACTTATTCTTCATTGTCACTTTATTGAGCATCATATAGTCAATGCAGAGCTGCATGGAGCTGTCCTTTTTCTTGACGAATAAGACCGGTGCGCCCCAGGATGAGATGCTCAGTTTAATGAATCCTTTATCTAGAATCTCTTGTATTTGCTTCTTCAGTTCTTGCATTTCAGCAGGTGCCATGCGGTAGGGTGCCTTAAAGATGGGTGCTGTCCCTAGTAGGAGCTCTATCTTAAAGTCAATTTCCCATTTCGGTGGTAGTCCGGATGTGTCCTCAGGAAACACATCTGGGGACTCCCGCACCACATCTATTTGTTGAAGCTCAGTAACAGGTGCATCTGTCTTGACCACACTAGCTAAGTACCCACAACATCCTTTCTCTAATAGCTTATGTGCCTTAATAGCTGAGACGATGATCTTGTTCCTTGTTGATGGAGTGCCTCTGATTATTGCCTTGAGTTTGCCTTGCGTCCCTATGATGATCTTCTTTTATTTGCATTGCAAGGCTGCATCGTGATACGAAAGTCAGTCCATCCCCAAAATAACATCGTAATCCACCATGGGGATGACTATAAGGTCTGCCGAAAATTTTTTTTTGTCTACATTGATAGGTACATTTGGGATGTACTTGACAGCGTGGAGAGTACCCATAGGTGTACTCACACGCATAGCATGGGGCATCTGCTTTAAAGGAAAACTAAGAGTTTGGGCACACGATTCCGAAATAAACGAGTGTGTAGCCCAGAATCAAATAAAATAGTAGCAGACAAGTTGGCGATTGGGACGGTACCTCTAATGACATCATTGTCATTTTTGGCTGCATCAGCTTCCAGGTTGTGCACACGACCTTGCACAACGGGATTTGCACCTCATGCTGCCCAGTTGTCTCAGCCTCCTCTAGCAGCCTGTGAGCAATTTCGGATGAAATGTCCGAATATCCACACTGAATGCATGCGCCGCTCAGTCTACGGCACTCTCCATCATGGTGACGGCCATAGTGAGGACATAAAGGCTTCTGTGGCACTTGTGGCTGGCGTGGTGGTGGAGGAAATTGTCTCAGTGGCTGTGCTTGTAGTGGCGCAGGGCGTGGCTGAGCTTGAGCCTGTCTTGGGGCTTCTCTCTGTTGATATGGCCTGAAACGACGATCACGGCGGTCGTTCCTCCTGAATGGTCGGCGATCATCCATCCGAGGCCTGGGCTGCTCTATTGCTTTGGCCTTACGTTCAGCTTGATCCTTCTCCATGTGCGTGGCCAACCTCACAACCTTCTCCAGATCCTCACAGTCTCCAGACAGGACCTCAGTCTTCAGAGCTTGTTGCAGTCCATTGATAAATCTGTTAGCTCTAATACGCCCTTCAAATGGCATCGGACAGTACTGCTCCAGTTGGATGAACTGGGTATGATAATCCGCCATAGACATAGTTCCCTGCTGCAGTTGTAGGAACTCCTCTTGTTTGTTGATGCGGTCATGTTCAGGAGTGTAGCGGGCCATGAAGGCCTTCTTAAATTCATCCCATGCTATCTCCTTTTCTTCCAGCCCTCTGAACCTAGTAGCCCTTGTAGTCTTCCACCAGCCCATCGCAGTACTAGTAAGCATGTGCGTGGCATATAGGACCTTGCGTTCATCAGCGCATCTCATCAGTTTAAAAATTTGGTCCATAGTCTCTATCCATTCCTCAGCCTTGAAAAAGTTCGCCTTCCCATCATAATGTGGCGGGTGCAACTTCAGGAAAGCCTAAATTGTGTCTTCCACTACTTCATGGCGTGCCCTTTGATTACAGCATCTCGACACCGGTGGATTGTCTCCTTCCTGGCTACCCTCAGGTGGAGCAAACTCATCCACATGCTCCTCCAATGGCGCTCTAGCTGCGCGGTCTCTACCTCTTCTGCGGCCTGGCACACGACCTCGGCCACGGCCACGTCCGCGACCCAGCTGGGCCCCCATCTCAGGAAGTGGGCCTTCCGATGCCTCATAAAGATTCCGGTCTGCTCTGGCCATTTGCTCTTGAATATGCTCTAACCGTCGTGACATGCTTATCCTCTAATCATGAAATAAAATTATGCATCAATAACCCATAACATATCTTAAACATAAACTTGACTTACATTGCTTTTCGGTGGAGGGTGTGGCGACTGCTCGGCGATAGCACATGAACCTTTTACCATACTATACTATTCTATACACTAGAACGTCAAGAGAGTCCTAACTTTAGGCTCTGATACCATAAATGTAACGCCCCCAAATCGACCCCCTCCACGTGGCGAAGACCAACTCGGAGATGCTACGGCATGCTATGACTTTGACCATAATATTGACCATATCTCAGTCAAAGACCGAGACACGTCAGCGGAAGAAAGAAATAAAGAAAAGGATAACTTAAATATGCAGAAGTCTAAAAGTGGCTATATCATTACTGAGAAATAAAATAAAGTTTTACATCATGAAACTATAATGCGGAAGGGAAAAGAAAATCTCTATAAGAACTAAATAAATCCTATGGTTCATGTGCTGTCCTATCGGCATAGCTTCATCACCACACGCCTACTTCACCACGTCACTGACCTGGTCCTGTGGAAATCAGACACAGGGGAGGAGGTCCTCCCGTAAGCTTTACAGCCTAGTGGAGAACCACATGATATACAATGCATGACATGAATATAATAATCAACGGTAAATAATCATGCTTAACTTGAACGTGAAAGATAACATGTCAGTATCATGGATCATAATAGGAATAAGAATAAGAATCATAATAGAACATGAATCATGAGAATCAATAATGCTTAGTAAATTTGTAATCATGGCATACTTGACTTGACTTGAACATGCTTATTGGTCTTGAATTATTATTATTAAAATCAGGGTGACTTTAGGTGCCTTTAATTCTTGGGGTATGCCCAGCAAACGATACAGCCTTGTGCGGGTCAATGGGTGATCAAACCATGACCAAGGGAGCAACCCTTATCTTGATACACTTGACTTGGACTGGCAACCCATCATTAATCTTTCGTCTGAACTTATTAATCACTTTTAGTAACTTGTCATTCTTTGTATCATATGATGAAGGTGATATGATCGATATGAAGTAAATGAGAACAAGGAGTCCATGTTGGAATCATAAGGCAATCAATAATGTTCATATAAAAAAAAAGAGAAGGTAGATGGGTAGCAAATCAAGGGCTGTTTTGTGGCCTGGCACGACCGTGACATCATATCGGTAGGGCTGTGCCGATCTGGACAACGGGTACATAGGGGGTGGCACGGGCGTGCCATAAAAAGGGCACGGCCGTGACAGGGGTGAGATCGGTCGACCAATTAAAGTCGGTCGGCCGATTATCCTACGTGCGGCTAGGCTAGTAATGGCACGGCCGTGCCGGAAGGGTGGCACGGCCATGACCGGTTGAGTACTCGGTCGACTGGCATCGGCTGACCTTTTACTTAGGTTTTGTCGAGTCATGACACAGGCATGCCAGCAGGATAGCACGGCCGTGTTGTTAATGGCATGGGGGTGCACATGGCATGGAACGGCCATAACTCTCATGGCACGGGCGTGCCAGAGGGTGGCACGGCCGTGACGGCGGCGGCTTCCAGCCATTTTTAATCCGAAAATCACATGAATCTTTAACATACTTTCGCCCTACTCTAAATCCTACATCCTAGCAATCAATAATACAAAGATAGAACAACCAGAAACAACTATGCATGCAAACAATCAACCAAACAAAGAATTCAAGAAATCAAACAATTAAAAACGATAACTTGAACCCTAGTCATATTCTCTTCTTGTCATAACGATTAGGGCATGAATTTGGATAATTCAGAGGTCATGCAAGGTGATTTCGATTCACCCACCTCGGTTCGTGGTCAATTCATTCTTCGGTTTGTCGAAAATTCGATTAATAGCGCCCTCCCTTGTTTCTCCCCTGATCTCCCTGTTCCTCCTCTCGGCCACTCTCTGCAAAAATTCCAGCAAAGGGCATAAGGAAGACAGCACTCAAAAGGCGATGAGAGGCGGAAGAGACCTCAGCACGACTTGTATTCCAACCGATGGAGAGGACCCTGCTCTGGTCGTGGACGAACAACAGCACCGGAAGAAAAGAAAAGAAAAAGTCGTGGGGTTCTTAAATAACCAGACATTCCAAAATTATAGGTGTACTTAAATGGTGTAAACTATGGAAATAATAATAACCAGGCGTGAATTGTGCATGGAAATATAAATGGCATAATATCATAGAGAGAGAAGACAATCCGAATAATAAGAACTTGATTCACGTAATCTGTCATCATTAATTAGGAAATTACGGGAACAATATGATAGAGATACTAGACCTAATCGGTAATATTATAGTAAGGAAATCTGTACGTGCCAAACATGATAAACAAATCTCAAAATTATAAGATCGGGGAGAGAGAAAAAAATGAATCAGTTCAATTTTACGCCATGTCAGATAGAGAAGACATAATTGAAGGCACTTATAAGAATAAATTGGGCGCCAAAGAAGGAGAGATAAATTGAATATCATGAACAAATAAATTCAAGGAGTAATCAGGTAGATATAAAAAATTTGCCAAAAAAAAATCAAAGGCGCTAAACATGGATAAACCAATTCCGAAATTTTAGCATTTGAGCGTAGTCAGCCATCAGTTCGGCGACAAATCAAATCCCGAAATCATAGTTGGTCGCCACTAACAATATGAATTAGTAATCAGCTTAAATGGTCTAGGGGAACCATTAAAAATCCATCAGTAACAAATCGTAGGAAGAGCAATTTCATATGGATAGAAAAATCTCATCAGATAAATTTCAGTTGCGCGGCCTTGGCATATCATTCATAAAATTTATCCATGATTTTATCTGCACAAAGAAATATGTTAAATTATTTATAGGAAAATAGGAAAAATACATAAAAAAATACAGATCATTTACATGAAATCCAAATGAATTTACAAACTCAGAAAATCACAACCACAAAACTCAGAAAAAAAACTTTTTTAATAAAAGAAGTGTCAGCCGCAAAGGATAAAAATTTGTCCGATAATTAGCAGTCACAAACTCTGAAATTTCTGAGAGTAATTAACTTCTTGTTGAGCGCCAAACCTCAAAAAAATTCATGAGATATTCGTCTTGTCTTACCAAGTCAAGTGGCGCAAAAGGACTGGGAAAAATGATTTATGAATTGTCAATAACCTGATTTATCACGATTGAGGCGCCAAATAATAAAAAACTAAATTTCATGCCCAAGATGAAATAAAAAATGTTGAAAATATTGCATTAATCAAGCCCTAAAACAGATGTTCAGAAAATTAAAATTACGGCCGCCAAACCCATAGAAAATTCATCAGGAATTTTCATTCGAAATGAAAACAAACCTTTGGCGGCCGACATTGACAAGAATTAGGAAAATGTGTAAGAATTTCAGATTAAATGATAATTCATTGCCGAGAGCCATTTTTTTTTCAAAATGCATAAGAAGTCCATGACCTTTTATCTGTAAAAAGAAGGATGCAACATCATTTACACAAATAAAAATAATTAAAACAAATAGTACAACAATGCATATTTACATAAAAGAAGGAATTACAAAAAAATTATTTACATCTCCTAATAATTTATAAAACTCAGAAATCAATCAATAAAATATTCTCCGGGAACTGCTCCAGAAACTTGATGCGTAAAATGATGTAGCAAAATAAAATCACTAACAAGTGCACTTAAGGTCTGTTTGGCAAACAACTAATGGAGGGATGGGGTGGGGTGGTATGGTGAGTGATGGGGTGGGTGGTGTGGTGTGTCATTAAAAAGTCCATGTTTGGATAATAAATTATATAAGATGTGGGATGGGGTAATAAAGATTTTATTTGTATAAAAGTCATTTGTATCCTTCATTATATATTTAAAGTATTTATAATCGTTAATTAGGGATGAGCATGAATCGGGAGGACTGGTCGCCCTCGTCCGCACCGGTTCGGATTTTTCAAATTTTTTTCCGACCTGATAGATAATTGAGTCAGGATCGAGTCTCATTTCTTTGACACTCGACCAAGTCGGGTCGGGACCGAATCCAGATTTTACGTCCTGACCCGATTGAATATATTATATTAATATTAAATTATTTTTAAATAGTACATTTATGTTTATTTTGAATAAAATTTTATATTTACTAGAGAGAGAGAGAGGGTGGCTTAATTTGGTAATAAGAGAAATAATTTAATTTGGTAATAAAAAGGGAAAAGAGGTTAATTTGGTCTAAAATAATCTATCCCTCCTCGTTCCACCAATTTGGTGGAATAAAAAATGTGGTGTTTGAAGGGCTTAGCTATTTCACTCCACCCCTCTTAACTTAAATAAAAAATATAATCAAACATGGTGTAACTAATTTCATTCCCTCATATTCCACCCCACCCCTTCATAACCCTCAATCCAAACAGACCCTTAGGGATGGCAACCGCCGCTGTTCGGGGCGGGGGACACCACCCCCACTCCGACCCCGCCGACCCGACCTCGCCCCCGACCCCGCCTTGAATCCCCGGTCCGGGGAAAATTTTATTGCCCGCCCCGAATCCCTGCGGGGAATTCGATTCCCCGAATTTTTTATTAAAATCTGAGTAATTAAAAAAATACAAAAAAATGTCAAAAAAATGTGTGCAGCACTATGCACAGAGGTGAGTCACCTCTGCGCACAATGCGCAGAGGTGATCACCTCTGCGCACGATGACCTCTGCGCACTGTGTACAGAGGCGAGGCGATTCGCCTCTACGCACAGTGCGCAGAGGCGTGCGCAGAGGCGAATTGCCTCACTGCCCAGAGGCGATTCACCTCTGCGCCGCCCTCATCGACGGTGAGCCTCTTTCGGCCACCGCCCCTTTCGCCCACAACAACCACGACGAGTCGACGACGACGAACCCTTTTGGCCGCCACCCCTTTCGCCCACGATGACCACGACGACGACGAACCCCTTTCGGCCGCCGCCCCTTTCGCCCACGACAACCATGATGACTCGACGATGACGAACCCCTTTCGGCCGCCGCCCCTTTCGCCCACGACGACCACGATGATTGCGCCCCTTTCGGATCGACCAGATCGATGACGACCGGACCGACCCGCCGGGATCGACGATGCCCTCGACCGCTCGACGATGATCGGATCGACAGTGATGCCCTCGACGATGACATGCCCTCGATGACGACGACGACGGACGGACGACGCCATCGACGATGATCCACCCTCGACGAGTGGAGAGTTTCGGCGGCGGCGGCGGCCAACAAGAGAGTTGAGACTTAGAGAGAGGGAGAAAGAAAGGGGCTGTTAGGACTTAGGGTTTGCTGTGTTATACTTATATGTATTAATATATATATAATGGACGGTTTAGATGTAATCTAATGAATATAATTATAATGAATTATTAATTATAAATAATAATGCCCCCATCCCCGCCCCCGCGGGAAAAAAAATCCCCGATCGCGGGGCCCCGAATGGAGAATCCCCGTGGGGCCCCACGGGGGGCGGGGAATATTGCCACCCCTACAGTGCACTAGTCGGTCAAATAATATAGTAATAGGAATAAAGAGTGTAGAACCAACGAGGAATATTATTAATTAAATATTTGAATTTATAAATTAATAAGAGAGGAAAATATGAATTTTTGGAAAAAGGTTTTCTAATTATAAAATAAAAAATGTATAAAATAAGATAATAATAGGATAAGATAATGGTGTTGAAGTTAGGTCTTAGGATGAAAATAGATTAGGAAAAATATTTGAACCATAAAAGATAAATTTAATCTCTAAAGATGAATTAGAGTCTCCCTATAGTAATCTAACATAATTAACTTGCAGTCCCGACAATTAGCATCCCCTCAACCTAAGCATGCAGAACTATCTTAATTTAATAAGAAGTGAAGTCTCCACAACTAGCATCCTATCAAATCATATTAAAATTAAGATGCATTAAGTTGAATTCTCTTGACTATTTATCACTTCACAAATTGGTATAGTCTATTAACAGATGACACAAACTTGATTCTCCACACACAAATTATCAAATTTATGTCAATTATTAATTTCATATAAAATCACTTAAAATTAGTATCATGAATTCTAAAATTGAACACTCTACAAACTGGTATAACCGAATTCAGAAATCCAATCAACAACACAAAAGCATTAAGTATAATTAATAATTGATTAGAAAAGATTAAAACAAATAAAATAGGATTCAGATAATTTTCCTTCAATTAAAAATCTCCTAAAATAAAAGATCTAAAAACATGGAGTTCATCCTAGAAATTCTGAAGAGATAATATAATACAAATGATAAAAATATCGAAAGAATTACACCCAAGACAAGAGTAGAGATCTCAAATCTGGAAAGACATTTGGCAGCCTCGCGGACTTCAACTATAGCACCTCTATCCTCTTGGTCATAGCCTGTAGAGCTCATGATTGCACGGTGGAAGAAATCTGGACTTCAAAGCACGAATTGGATTGATGGTTTCCTCCTCTATTTATAGGTGAAGTAAGGTCTTCATGTTGATCACGATCGTGAATATCGTACGGCCGAAATTAATTTTGTGTGAGTTGCTTACGACTTTATCCACTTTGACGATATAGTTTCACGGCCGATAAACTTGATCCAATGATAAAAGCTTCTTCGTTTGACACCCGGTGATAAAACTTATCTTTATTCTCGGCCACCAAATGTATCATCACTTGGTTAGTGATTGTTTTGTGCACCCAATGATTGGTTATTAGTTAAGGATAAAACTTCTTCGTCCAATGATTCTCCTCATGGTTGTATATTACGGCCGATACTCTCCATGATCTTGTTAATGATCATGCTTTTGCGCCCAATGATCTCGGCCGGTAATACTCAAATGTTGGTTAACGATAAAACTTCATGGTTGAATTTTACGGCCGACAATCTCCATACATCTTGGTTGATGATGGATTTTTTTTCTTGCGCCCAATGTTCTCGGCATTACTCCCATAAGTGGCGCACATTACTCCCGTAATAAATTTCCATTGATATGAATGTAACTCCTTAGATTTCAGTCCTTTGGAGATTTTACTCCTTAAAATTTTGGTCTGATTATGATTCATTTTAGCTGCCAATTTTCCTTGTTCCTGTCAATTAATTAAAATACTGAAGTTAATCTGCCCAAAATTAAAATATTCAGAGAATTAATAATTAAAATTGATAAATCCATAATTACAACTAAAAATGACCTAAAATGATGCATGCCATGATCAAATTACAAAAATATTAATTAAAATAGTAGTCTAAAATATGTTATATTTTGCATGCATACCAAATTACTAGCCGGTTCGCGGTTGAACCGATTGAACTAGTTAGTTTGGTCCGGTTTTTATAACATTGTTATTGAGTATCATGCTGATGTTGTTCAAAATGAAGTCAAAACTTTTGAGCTTTTTCAAGAGCAAGATACTTATTGACATAAAAATCAAGAAAATGATGAATCACTTACTAAAAGCTATAGGTGATTTTTTCAAAAGAAAAAAAGGCAAAAATGGTTATTGTTTACTTCAGCTATAAAATGCAACCATGTGTACCAATCAAACCAGATGTTAAATATCCTTAAGCTTTTCCTTCATCTTCTTCGTATGACTAAATGAAAAAAGGTGAGTAGTTTATTCGTCTCCTTTCAGTGACTATAGGAAGAATACTACCTATATGTTAATGTGTCTTTAAGAAACTGTTAAAAAACTAAAATACTTTTTAGAAGAATTTTAATGATCGAAATCTTAAAATTTTTGAGTTATTTAGAATAATTTTGCGTCGTTAGCTCGTTCGTCCTACATTATTTAATGGCAGAAGAATTTTTTTAAAGAAAATCATGATTAATAAAAACCTTTTAATAATAAGAAAACATATCTTCTTCTAATATTTCACAATAGGCCGATTAGAGACATAAGAATACATCTTTAAAATGGCGCTAAAATGCTTAGCATTATCGTCGTGCCACAAGACGGGTGAAGCAAACATTCTTACACCAATAGCGTCACCTTGGCGCCAACAAGGCACTATAGAGATGTTATCATGTCACTTTTAGCATCGTAGGAGGTGGTGCGAAAGTGGGTGACGCAATGGTGTCACCACCACATGGCGCTCATGTGTGGTGCCATGGCGAGACCATTCAGACATGAATCGTCACATTGCCTACTACATTATCATGTTCGGCACTATTGTGACGTTAAGCTGGCACTAGTGTGTGATGTTATCGCGATGTTATATTAGGTGCAAATTTGCGGTGCTAAGGCGAAGCTGTTGTGATGCTATGGGTGACGTTAATATGATGCTATCCTGATGTTAATTGTGATGCAATGTGACGCTAATTTGTCGCTAATATACGTTAATATTGACACTTTTCCCACCTTATTAACCTTATTCTTCCCTTCCCTCCCCATTCAGTTTACAATGCGCATCACACACATTTTACACATTAAAACTATAAGTTAAAATAGTTACAATGCTTCAAAGTAAAACTAACAAGATGAACATAAAATTAATAGTTAAAAAAAGTATTATCATCATCTATAATTACAAAATTAATATGTTCAGAGTTTCAAAAATTTCTATTGTTCTACATCATTATTGTCTTGTCATCCTGACATTGGAAGAAGATGTACTCGGTCCTTGAGCTCGTGTTGTTTGAGTTTGATATTGCAAGATTGGCTAGCTGCTCAACAACAAATCCTTTTAAGACGTCCAGTGTCACCTTATGCGCCGCCAATGAACTCGGAGAAGGCGAGCCAGCAACGTATACTCTTGTCTTCTTAGAAACCTGAGCGGCGGTTGTTCCTATCCCTCAGGTATCCCTCCTTATGGTGTCAATCACCTCCTCCCATAGAACAATGTCCCCTACAAAAAAAATAAAAAATTAGAACCATTTAAAGTATTATATAACATTAAAAATATTATTCATTTTTTAGATGTGTTATTCATCTCCATACTTCTCTGCCATCATTTCATTATACACATCTTAGAAGATTTAAACATTGTAATTTTGATAAATCATTTATCTTAATTTGAACAACCAAATAAATAAATAATGAGACTTACCCAAACTCTATGGACTGTGGGTTTGACCATTTCATTGGACTTCCTACTGTTATGTGTGGCCTTATAAACTGAGCGAAAATTCACAACACCGCCTTTTTTCTCCTCCTATAATAAAATTTTAAATATTGCAAAAATAACTAAATGAAAGATAAAAGTTTTACCATACATCGTTGATGCTTGTCAAATCAGACCGATCCTCCTATATTGATATGCGCCTCTAGCTTGGAAAGTTTGATAACTTTAGTTTCTTGAGACTTTCTTTGACA
Organism: Pontederia crassipes; assembly: GCA_030549335.1. NCBI lineage: Eukaryota > Viridiplantae > Streptophyta > Magnoliopsida > Commelinales > Pontederiaceae > Pontederia > Pontederia crassipes. The sequence goes on along the minus strand of CM060195.1, from coordinate 20,709,703 downwards.
ATCTTGATCCATCTTGTATCATTAGCAATTATTTAAACTTTGTACAATGATAAATTAAGTAAAAATAATTCAAATATAAACTTACTTGCCATTTTTTATGTAGGGACTCTCAAACTGGACGTCTAATATGTCTCAGACATTTTTGCATGCCCTACGAAATCTATACAAACGATTTTGGAGGCATTTTACAGCCACATCCTCAAAAGCTCTCTGGATCATCCTTAAATTAAGATCAAGATGAAACTGATTTGAATCCCAAAGAAACTATAAAATATAATGATTTATAAATAATATAAAATAATTTATATAACACAAAATAACATAAATCATACCATAAATGGATGAAAGATGTCTTCCTTCACTTCGTTTGGGACATCCTTTCATGATCCTACCCTTTCTAGCAAGTGCGCGAGGATAGGAGTATTGATGTCCCACAAGATTTAAGCGGGATAGAAAGTAGTCCTACAATTAAAAAAGATTATTTTTAAAATTATAAAGTGAATTATAATAAAATTTGTAAAACTTATTCAATATATGACCTAGTAATATTATTGACAATGACTATCCCATAGTCATGGAATTTCTCTCCTTCAAACGAAGAGAAATTGCCATCCTCTCCAGCAGGGGTGGGCTGAGAAAGTTCGGGATGATTGACGGACACTACTGAAAAATAAAGCATTAGCGTAATACCAACTCGAACTAAATAAACGATATAGCTTATAATGATATATGCATTAAAGTTCTCACCCGCACAGTAACTATTGGTGGTTGATCTGTGGCAAGCTGATCGTCATTGTGTGATGGTGGTAGCTCACTGATCAAGCGGATGTTAGAATGTAACGATCCACCTACTTGTCCCATTGGTGGCTTAGCCACCATTAATGTAAGAAGCGATAAATGCAATTAAATAATAAATATAAATCAAATAACAATAAATATATCACATAGAGTAATATAACGCGATGATCATATGATAGAATGTGGAGATGCATTTGTAGGTCTCGACAACAACATAGCAATTGTCACCACAAAAAATAGTTAAAATTCATGTTACATGTACAAGACAAATTAAATACATAAGAATTAACTTGTCATAGTATGGGTGTATGTTGATTGTCATCATGTGATCGTGACAACTCTCTAGTGAATCAACTACTACGTGACATTCCAATTGCATGTCTCATCGATGATGCAACAAATATCACCATTAAAAATGCACAATAAATATATCAAATTAGTGATTATATTGATATAAACCAAATACATAATAAATATATCACCTGATGGTCAAGATGTATCACTCCGATTGGAAGAACGAGACGATCCAAAAGCTCGACTTCTAGTAATCATATGTGAAAAAAAAAATTATGAAGCCCACGTCATATTTATAGTTAATTCATACAATTTAAAATATATTATTGTGTAGATCGTTAAATTGTAAGTGCATGCACTAGCACACCTAGGAGGTGGCTAAGGAGGAAGAGTAAGGCGGATTAAGGAAAATATAGTTCATATGCAACAAGAGAGGAAAATTTTCAATATTGTTGGTAGCGTGGCAGGCACTTCCATCAAATTCCTAGTATTATCAGCACTTCATGACATTGACAATAATTGCAATGATTACATACTTGCATCGTTTAAATATAAAAAGGCATTATCTTTTATAGAATAAAATCAGAGTATATTATAATTGTGTCATGCACATGGAATCAAATCAAGGGAACATGAAAGAGGATAGTAACAGCCTTGGCTGGATGATGACACTATAGTCTCCTACAAGTCCTCAAATGGATACTGTAGGCATGGGGGTATGTGTCATCTAGACACATACATTTGAACTTTTCCCCATGCCCGATTGATTACTTTCGCCAATGATCTAGGTTTATATTATAAGTTCAATGAAAAAGGAACCATCATGTGAATTCAGATTATATGTTCAATGTTCAAAAACTTTTACACAATTCATTGAAGTTTGTTAAACTCACCAATATCCACTAAAGAAGAAACTATCCAATCAATCCAATTTTATTTTAGAATAAAAAAATCATGGTGCTGTCAATTAGGTTTTATGAAGTTAAAGAATCAAATGAACAACCGAGAAGTTATCAAACTCCTAAATTATGCAAAAAGAGCATCAATTACCCTCTGCTTACAATTACCCTAAGTTAACCTAAGTTACAATTATCCTCTAAAAGAAAATTACCCTCTACTTAAACTTTGTAGTCCGACATGAACATTGTGAAGAATTCAGGGCTATTCCTTTAGGCCCAAAAACATTGTGAAAATCAACCTATGCTTAAAACTTTCTAGCACAATACCATGAACTAATGCAACATGTGACAATAAAGAATATATGCATTGTAACAAAAATACATGCCATGATCAGTTCAGAGACAATAGTGAATTATTCACAAAAAAAATATTCCATAAAAGTGAGATCTCTTGTTGCTCGGTGCCCCTCGTTTCTCAGTGCCATGACTGTAGAGCTCGTCGTGATCTAGTCTCAGAGAGCTTTCGCCACCAAAGTAGAGAGAGGCAGCGGTCAAAAGCAAAAGAAATTAGATTGAAAACGAAGTGGAGTAGGGATGCGACCACATTAAAGAGGCATTGTTGTGACTCCAAGTTAGCGTCAAAAGCATATGTGGCGCGATTGTGACACTAAAGAGAAGCCAATTAAACATAAAGTATTGTTTATATATATATATATATATATATGTTTTAAGTAATTCTAACATAATTGTATGATCTAAAATGATTTATCTAATATGTATATATATGTAGGTATATCTAATTAGATGAATTTTGTTTATACACATATGTACTACTTATATTAACATATATATATCAAATTAACTAGGGCGCAATCTATGAGAAGCCATTAAGAAGAAGAACCACTTTCTCCCTTTGGAGAAAGATACCACTGGAAGACAACACCCTTTTCCGACAAGACTCTAGATAGCTTTTGGAAGCCACGAGACTTCCAATGCAAAAAGAGGCAAAATAAGACAAATGAGCAAATGAAATGCAGGCACAAAACGTTAAGATATAAAAGAGAGAAGGAGGTGACCAAAAAGGGGGTTCAGTCTTTCCATTATGAATGAGAAGATGTTGAGGGAGAAGAAAGTCCTACAATTAATTTTCTTATTTTTTGCATCTTTCCTATTTTGGTAGTCATGAACATGTATGTTGCATCATCTTCTTGTATTATGAGCTGATAATCAACAGGATATGGTTGGAATTTATGCAGGAAGTTGTTTTTCAACATTACTTTTGCCATTTTTATTTTAAGCAACTGTCGTTTATCCTATATTGTTTGTTAACCATTGTTCTATTATTGTTCTTCACTATTTTTGAAGCACTTTGTCTTTTGTTGATGCCACAATGCTCTTTTGGTGATCTCATTATTTCCTCCCCAAGAGGGTGCTTATATCACTCAACAATTGTCCAAAATCAAGGGATTGAACCAATATTGAGCCACGTCATAGCGAAGAAGTGAGATAAGGTAACCCTGCTTCTTATTTTTTACATGATCGAGTTTATATATTTGCTACTCGAATGTTGTGATTTGCCTCTGTTGTTCCAGGTTGTGGTTGAGTTGTGTAAAAAAAAAGATTTATGGTCAATACCAAGAAAGGCTTAAAGGTGAACTTGACCTGGTTGAGTTCTAGTTGATGATAGAAGAGATATCAAATCTGATATTTAGGTCACATCGAGAGGTGAAGCCATGCAGATACTTGACGCCTAGACTGCTCCAGAGATCGCGAGAGCTTGACGGATATGCTCTAGGTGAATATTTTCAGTTTAGCAAATTTTAGAGTTGTTAAGCATAGGAGTGAAATAATTTTTGAGAGAGGAATCACCCATGAGTGAAGGCATTTGGTTCTACCTTTTTTAGTTTTCATCGATTCAAGAAACAACTTTCGGAAGCATTCTCTAAGCCTTAGTGTTTATTTTGTTGGAGCAAAGTTCTCATGCCTTGTGTAATTATATTTTGATGATAAAAAACCTCGAAAGATTAGACTTACATTTAAAATGCCGAAAAAGTCTAAATATGAATGAGTTGCTTTGTGCAATAAAATTTTGATTAATATTTTTCTACGTTCTCACGTGAGTTACATTAAGAGGTAATATAAAATTATAAATAAATTTATTGTCTTTGTATAGAATCAAGAATCACCTCATTTGGACAACTACATAAAAAGTTATGTTTAAACAAGTGAAGGTCAACAAGTTCTTTTTGAAATTGATATTCTTATGTGCTAAATTTTCATTTAATATTCGATTGCTTTATTAATAGATTTGGGATAAGATGAACATGAAAGTTGTAGATACAATTGTTATCTTTTCATAGAATCAAATATAATCTGCTTTAGATAATAGTATGAAAAGTTATGTATAAAAGAGTAAAGGTCTAAAATGTTTTATTTAAAATGGACAAATTTTTATACTGAAATATGAATGAATATTTGACTATGATCTCATTGGATATTGGATAAATGATTAATATCAAAATTGTAGATAATTTTGTTAGCTTTCCATAAAATAATAAATGATCTCATTTGAATAACTATGCAAAATGTTATGCACAAAATAGTATAGGATGATTGATCTGACGGTCAAAGTACTGGTCGACTTGTTAGGCACACCGGTCGATCGGTTAGAGGAGAAAATGCAAAAGTTATGTAGTAGAATGTCGAGACCATTACGGTAGAGTGATCGACCGGACAGTGCGCATAATGCACTATAAGGATCATATTTTGGGTCAAAATTATGAGACAGGCCCCAACGGATAAATGGAGTTAAGAAGGCTATAAAAGAGGACTCAAAGATGTAGGAATCACAAAGACTTTAAAAGAAAAGTGGGAAGAACATTTGTAAGTCTATTTGAACTCTAAGTTGCAAATGTTTTATTTCTTTCTCTCTTACTCTTGTGTGAGGTTCCAAATTGTAAAAGAGAGATTGTGGAGTGTTTTTTGTGATATTGTAATTAGTTGTTTAGCTCCTGGGTGAAAAGAGATTGTGTCTGACCTCTTGAGCAAAGAAAACACGAGTGAGAGTCTATGGGTGAAAGAGGTGTGCCTTACCTTTTGAAAAGGTGAAAAGACAAGAGTTGTAAAGGGTTTCTTCCTTACCCCATTTGGAATGAAGGAAGGGTCTTAGTGGAATCTCCGACGATCTCGAGGTCGAGAAGTTGGAGGAGGGATGTAGGCCAAGGTGTGACCAAACCTTGTCAACAAATCACCGTGCATTTTGTGTTTATCTTTCGCTTTCCCTCTCATTCCTATTCTATTATGAATGTGATGTGATTGCTATTGTGTTGGTTTAAATATTAACAAATCGATTTTAAGCTTCCGCGATGATTTTCATGAAATCGATATTTTTGATTTAAATACCAATTCACCCCCTCTCTTGGTGCCTTGTTATCCTACAATTGGTATCAGAGCAAGGTTGCTCTCATTTCTTTTTTTAAGATTTAATCATCTTTTAGAGCATGACACTATTTTTTGAAGAAGGATTTTCCATTTTAGACCCGCCAAGTTTTCAAGACCATTATTTTGCTTTTTGGAAAATTAGAATGAAGACATATTTATGTTCCATTGATTTTGATATGTGAGAAGTTATAGAAAATGATTTTGAAAATGCAAAGAAGATTTTAAATAGTGTTTTCATTGATCTTTCTTTCTTTGAATATGATGATTTTCAAATGACAATTGAAAAACTTGAGTACAACATAAAAAATATTTTTTATTCTTCTTTAGATTCTTATGGCATGAATCTTATTTCTAAATGCTCCACTTCTTATTTGATTTGACAAGTTTTGTTAGATAATTATATAGGGAGTGACTTCGATAAAAAGAGCACATGAGATGTGGACAATGAAGAAAATGATAATTATACATCCACAACATCCGACATTGAAGTTTTGTGCTTAATGACAAAGAGCGTAAACGATGAGGTAACATCAATTTTATCTTATTGCTCTACCAGTGATAGTGATGATGATGTTGATATTGCTTTTGATGTTTATAAGGAATTTTCATCTCTTATTCAAAAGGATCTTTCTCTTAAAAAGAAAAATAAATTATTAATGAATGAGTATATTGCTTTGAAACTTTGAATGATGAAAGAGATGGTTGTCTAATTCAAAATGAAACTTTGATGAATGATTTTCATATTATGAAAATTGATTTTTAAAATTTAAGCAAGGAAAAAATGCATGCTTAGCTCAAAATGAAATTTTAGGAAAAGAAAATAATGCATGTATGAATGAAAGTAGAAATTTGAAAAATAAAATTAGTTCTTTGCAAAATGATTTAGATAATAAATTTTCTATACATATGAAACATAATAGGATTGTTCAAAAACCTATTAAAAATTTTGCAAAATCTATTGAATATAGAAAGAAAATGAATTTGAAGAAAAATGTTAAAACACAAAAGAGTATTACTTGAAATATTCATATTCTTCGTTGAAATATAAGCATGATGCTAATTATCATCATTTGAAGCATAAACATCTTTATGATTATTCTCTTAGTGTCAAAGACTCATATGGCCGTAGTAATATTTTGAAATTTGAACATGAACATAATCATAATCATTTTGTTAGATCATCTATTAAATGCCATTATTGTAATGCTCATGGGCATTGTTCATTTGAATGCCAAATTTAAAAATCTATTAATATGGACATGAAATTGATGTGGGTTCCTAAATGAATCAAAATTAATCATGTTGGACCCAAACAACTTTGGATACCAAAATGCAAATGATTTTTGTTTATAGGTGTGCTTCGCAAAGATTGAGAAGAATGATTCAAGTAAAGTGACATAATTTTTGGTAAAAGTATTATTGAAGCAAAATTTTTGTGCACATAAGATTTTCAAAAAGATATATTACATTTAAAATGAACATTTGATGTGTCCATTCTTTATCATGATTATACACAAACCCAAATACATAAAAGCCTTAAAATTTTCACGTTGACAAAAATGATGATTTATACTTAAGTATGCATGTGAATGTTTGATTTAATATACTAAACTATTGATGTCTTTGTGACTTATAGTAAATTTTAATATATTAAATATCTTTCTCATGCAAATTACATTTTAATATCTATGATAAGACTTGTATATGAAATTGAGACATTGCAATGATCCTACTTTGACTCATAAAGACATTTGAGTTTATTTTGACATTTTCAAATATTTGCAAGGAATACATGATGATATTTTGTCACAATTTCAGTTGGAAATGAGAGTGTATATGTGATTATGCACTTACTAGTTCCTATTTAAACATTCCGCATATCATAATTTTGAAATTGACGGAACTTATAATTTTGGAATTTAGATATAACAATTGACAATTTCTTTTAAAAGCAAAGTTGGTAAAAGTTTTAAACTTTGATATCATAACTTCTTTTGACTTGTGATAATGTGTTTGCAAAATATCTTTTCTCACATGTTAAACGAAGTAAACTACATGCATATCTTAATCCCTTGTCATATCTTTTATAGTTGTCATCTTGATTTGGCAAAAGAAAATGATATATGTGATAAACTTTGATGAATATTTTATCTATTAATATTTTGTGGTAAAATTTGGACATGATTATACTTACTTTTATAAATATAGACATGTCCATGATAATGCTTGAAATATAATTCTATTAATTATGCGTATAAATTTCATAATCACTATTTTCTTTTATGCAAAGTTATGTCTTGAATTTGTCAATTTATTATTATAATATATGCATAAAGATAATATTTGATAAGAGATTATGATACTTGTGCATACTAGAATTATGTTGTCCATCTAATCTTGAAAGTATCTATATTACTCATTTTTCCTAAATATGTTTGATGGGAATATGTCACATGCATAATGATTGCTAAATTGACATTTTTGGACTATATTACTAATTCAATGTGAAAATCATATTTATGAAAAACAAGAACACTCATATCAATATTAAAGTTTGCATGCATGATTCTTCACACTCAAAATAGGTTGATTTTAGCAATAGGCATGTATAATTGATTTATATGAATCTTGTGTACTATTTTACATAATGATATTTTTTATTCAATATAATTATATGATTCGTATGAATTTGAAGTATAAAAGAATTATATTTTTTGTGAGTTGAAAATAATAAATGCCTTTGTTTGGTTAAAGTTTAATTATCACATTTTTTTAACAATTGATATTTTAAGATCTTAAAATCAAAAGAATTCATAATCTTGATATAAGAATCACATACATTTTGAATATTTAGAAATGCAAACTTATGGATGATTTTGAAATTAATACATAAAATCTTCTTTTAACTTGTGACATTATACATGCAAAATCTATGTTGTTCACATGTCAAAAGAAAGAGAATTATATGCTTAATTTTATCCTTGCCATGTTTATTATCATGACTATTCTTTGAATTTGGCAAAAGAAAAAGACACATGGAAATATGAATGCTAAGTTTTCTAAACTCGAATAACTTTTTGTTTATCTATAAATAAGACTTTATATTTATAATAAATATGTTTGGCATGATATTTATATTACTCTTATGTTATGAGCTTTATGTGAATGAACATATTATGTTTTTTGACTATGACTTATTTTATGAAAATTAAGTTTTGACTCCTCATTCATAATGTTATATTGATATTGTTTCTTTGAAAGAAAGGAAAACATATAAAGGACTAAAAGGAGAGAGAAAATTGGTCATAATGATAAGGGGAGCATGTTCAAAAGTTTGAAAGATTATTTTCTCCATTCACGTTGAATAGGATTATGTTATCCTTATTGTCAAATCCTTAATTATTTGATCTAATTCAATTTAAATTTGGCATATCATTGTTGTCTCAAAGTTTTATGCAATATGTTGATTCCTTATATAATTTTTTGAGATGTGTTATTCATAACCCCTAGATAAATTTGATTTCATGTTTTGCTCTTATGAATTAGTCATGAATTTAGGGGGAGTTATTTTTTCATGTTGCATATATTATACTTGAAATAATTCTTATGATGTGATAAAAGAATAAAAATTATTTTCATCTCTCTTATGATGCTTTACATATTGTTTCTTATATGACAAAAGGGGAGAATGAAAAGTTTAGGAAGATGACATGATTAAGGGGGAATTACATGTTGTTTCTTATATGCTTATTGTGCAAATTATTTTTTGATGAAACAAAAGGGGGAGAAATATAGGAGAAATATGATGAAAACATAAGAGAAAATTATATAGGAGAAATATATATATAACCCGTGACTTATTATGTAACTCTATATGAAAAATACCTTACAATTAAGACTTATGTGCATATCCATTGTTGTAAGGAAAGCTTAGTTTTAAGGGGAGTAAAATTGACTTTAATATTTTTTCATTCTCAACTTATATACTTTTCATATTTCTCAGTTTCTCTTCATGAAAAAAGAGGAGATTATTGGAGCAAAGTTCTTATGCCCTATGTAATTATATTTTGATAATACAAACCTCAAAAAATTGACTTTAATATCTTTTCATCCCCAACTTATATACCTTTCATATTTCTCGGTTTTTCTTCATAAAAAAGGAGATATTGTTGGAGTAAAGTTCTTATGCCCTATGTAATTATATATTGATGACACAAATATCGAAAGATTAGACTTATATTTAAAATGTCGAAAACGTCTAAATAACAATGAGTTGCTTCATGCACTAAACTTTCGATAAATATTTTTCTATGTTATCACATTATTTACATTAAGATATGCATATAAAAGTTAAAGATAATTTTCTTATCTTCGTACAGAATAAAGAATCACCTCATTTGGACTACCACATAAAAGGTTATGTTTAAACAAGTGAAGGTCGACAAGTTCTATTTGAAGTTGAATTCTTATGTGTTGAACTTGCATTTAATATTTGAATATGTTATCAATAGATTTGAAATAAGAGGTGAACATGAAAGTTGTAGATACAATTGTTAGCTTTTCATAGTATCAAATATCATATTATTTAGATAATGGTATGAAAAGTTATGTATAAAAGAGTAAAGGGCTAAAGCGTTTTATTTAAAATGGACAAGTTTTTGTATTAAAATTTGAATCAATATTTGACTATGACTTCATTGGATATTAGATAAATGATTAATATCAAAGTTGTAGATAATTCTATTATATTTCCATAGAATAAAAAATCATCTCATCTGAATAAATGTGTAAAATATTATGCTCAAAATAGTTTAGGACCGTTGATATGATGGTCGAAGTATCGGTCGACCGATCAGTACAGAAAATGCAGAAATCAAATAGCTGAATGTCAAGACTATATGATGGTCAAAACATCGATCGACCGGCCAGTGCAACGGTAATATTTTTTAAAAAGAAAGTGTACCAGTGAACTAGTAGGGCAGAGCGACAACGCACAAAATGCACTATAACAGTCATATTTTGGCCTCAAAATTCGGAAACAAGCTCCAACGGCTAAATTGAGTTAAGAAGGCTATAAAAGAGGACCCAAAGGTGTAGGAATCACCAAGACTTTAAAAGGAAAGTGGGAAGAACATTTGTAAGGTTTATTTGAACTCGAAGTTGCAAATCTTTTATTTCTTTCTCTCTTACTCTTGTGTGAGGTTCCAAACCGTAAAACAGAGATTGTTGAGTGTTCATGTGATATTGTAATAGTTGTTTAGCTCATGAGTGAAAAGAAGTTATGTCTAACCTCTTGAGCGAAGAAAAGATGAGTGAGAGCCTACGAGTGAAAGATGTGTGCCTTACCTCTAGAAAAGGAGAAAATGCAAGAATTGCAAAGGATTTCTTCCTTACCCCATTACAAGTGGATCTCCAACGGTCTCAAGGTCGAAAAGTCGGGGACATAGGCCAAGATGTGGCCGAACCTCGTCAACAAATCATCGTGCATCTTGTATTTATCTTTCTACTCTATTATGCATATGATATGATTGCTATTGTGTTGGTTTAAATATTAATGAATCAATTTTAAACTTTCGCAAAAATTTTTGAGAAATTAATATTTTCGGTTTAAATATCAATTCACCCACCCTCTTGGTGCCTTGTGATCCTACATATTTATATAGCTTTTCATCCCGATCGAAGTTCTATCCTTCCATCTCATTTCCTTGACTAAACTAAAGTCCTAAGAAATAATGTAGTTTTATGTACTACAACTTCTAGTTCAATAGCATTTTATTTTCTTATTTCAAAGAACATACTTAAGTTAAGTTTCTCTCTCTTTTCGGTTTTAATCTAGTGTGTGTTCAACTTTCTTCACTTGGATCGAACCTCTAATACTACAGTAATGATGTGCGCTTGCAACCTCGATCTTTGTACTGAACAATTTATAAATTTTTAAAATTAATCTGAGATTTTTTGTCAAGTGGGGTCATTTTCACAAGTGGAGTCACTTTGTGCCTTTAGGGCAACTTGGTCCCTAAATTACTTGACTTTCCCTGTGAATTTTAGTTATTCTATTATATTCTGCATTTTAAACCCTAGCACCACAAATTTCAAGTCACATTTCATCCTACATTACTAACACCCACTTGATAGAATTATCAATATATAATGCTTTCTTGAAATATTCTATTTCACTAGCATTACATACAACAACAAAACTCTTAGAAATAACCTATTAGGTGGTTTGGTTTTTTAAATAGATCTATTGATTGGTGGTGCAGTACTCGACCCAGCCTATATCAGCTTATATTTTGGCTCTCTAAAAAACTTATATTTTTGTTGAACAATAGTTCTCTAGTATTACACGACATATTTATTTGATATACCATTGAGTTCAAAATGAAACTTCCTTTTCTTTTATGCCTTATCAAATTCTACAACACGTATTTATTTATACATGAACTTTTCATGGAATTTCATATTTTTTTTATTTTTTATTTTTATTATAGTAGAAACAATATCCATATTCATAAAAAAAACATAGAAAAAAGTATCTACTAAATTTTGCATTTAATTTATCTCTAAATGAAAATTTCATACTTGCATAAGAGAGACAACAAAAAAATTCAAATGAGAGAAATTACTTTATTGCCACTTTAGATTTTTTTCCTTTTAGTATATTCATTAATGATATAGATGATTTACAATCAATCAAATAAGTTGTTATATTTATTACAGTTGTTGATATATCATCATGCTCCCACCTCCTTCATTCATTGTCTTGTTTATTATTCATTCAACAACTTTGTTTTGCTCCGTCGTCTCGATCTAGATGCCATGATTCTCATAGAATTTTTTTGAAATCTTGTTTCACTAATTTATGACCATTGTCAGAGCATAAACACTTGATCATGATGTCCATTCTCAACTTGTGCTTTTCCATTTTTCCAAAGTAAAAAATATGTGATGCGTGGAATCGGTAACAAAGAAATTTGATAGCAAGTACACTACTCGTACAAGTAATAAAATGTAGAGTAGATCCCACAACAAATTAGTTAAATCTAATCTATACCAACAATCTATTAGGAGAATAAAATGTGTTGCATTGTGAAAATAGAGAATTAATGTGCAAAAATTAAATGACAGACAGTAAAATAAATTGGTGTCGAGCCTTACGATTATGGATGATTAAATATTCAGATTAACTTTCATGCACAATAATGATATTTGAGTTATGAATGATAATAAACAATTTTGACTCCTAAAATAAATTAGAATTACCTAAGGTTAATCAATCATAGTTAAACTTGAGACCGCAAATGCAATCAATCGTAGTTTAATAAGATATTAAGATGAATTAATATGTACATTCTAAACTATCAATCATCCAATAGGGTAAAAACTAATAGACCAAATGAAATTTAACACAAACTCCAAGTTACTAAAATTGCATTATGAATGCTTCAACTCATAAATTTAAAATCAATTCATTCATAATTATCAAATTCTAAAACTAACAACCCTATATCTAATTTTCAATTTCATCTTAGAATATAATAATCTTAGTAAAAAAACATTAAGCACAATGACTCGCATAATATAGAGTGTGATAATGCAAGGAGCAAAAATTGGGAGAAAACTGATGCATTTCATGTAAAAGAGCTACATAGGCGACTACCCCCAAACGTGTGTTTACCCCTACACAAGCAATTACCCCTAATCATAGGAAGAATGTTGGATTAAGCTTTAAAATTTATAGTATCTCTACACTATCACGATGTGATCCCAAGAATAGAGAGTATCACGATTGAGGTTCGTCCACAAGGTAGAACATCGGATCTTCTAGAATTTCATACCAAACTTGAAATGCAATTAGCTGAAAATGGAAGAAGGATAAGAGAAAATAAAAAAGAGTGTTGTCCAAAGTAAAGTGGTTACACTAACTTTTAGGAATTTTTAGTGTAAGACAGTAGATTGCCCCTCAATGTGCGCACTAGGGTAACAGTACTCACTTAGTGTCATGACCCCGATTTAACAGTGGTTTAAATTAGAGCTCGTGACTTATGACGGACGATCAAATATATTTCTTTATTTTTAAAAAAAATTGTGCAAAACTCCTCTAGATAATACAAGAAAGTGATAACACATATAACTAAACCACGTAGTTTATATTGATCATTCAGAACATGTAACAACCCTAGGGTTTACACCACCACATAGTCATAAAAGATTTACATTTTACAAGATACAAAATTACTTTTCATACATAGCACATATCAAACTCTCTTTATATCGCAACAGAGAAATATGAGAGCTAACAGCAAAAAGAATTCACACCCTGCTAAGATTGTCTCTCGCAATCCTAAAAGTTCTATTGATCTGAAAAAGGGTACAACAACACTATGAGCAAATAATAGCTCAGTAAGTTGATAACTCATAAGCTATGTGTTACCAACTAACAAATTCGGGAAAACATAAAAATACATGCATTAATCATAATATCAAAGTCGATATCTTCATACATTTAATAAATACATATATAACATTACAATCAAAATCATTACACTCATTTTACATTCATAGTAACTTAAACATATCAAGCATGTGTATGCAATGCAACACTCTCATATGTATGCACGGATTACCAACTAGCCAATGGTCGGTAGGTGGATTCTAGAGGTGACTCCCATCGTGATCAACGATGTAGCACTTAGCTCCATTATACCTCATCCCTTTCGGAGAACATATCATATAGAGATAGGTGGTGTAATAACCGACACCAATTAGGAAAAAAATGAAACAAAGTTAGAGTTGAATTAGAAACGGTTGGGCGGAGCGCGAAGGAGATAAATATCAAATCCTATTCAAAGTCTGAAAGGAAAGGAATTTAATCTGATCTAATCAGATTTAATTAGAAGAGAGGACATATTTAAGATAAAAACAGAATTCATTACTCTTTTCCCCATTGAAAACCTCACGAGATTGCCCTTCAACCTACTGCCGCCCTGTGCAAACCCGAGCAGGATAGACCTCCCCCTTCGTTTAAATTGCTAGTGTAAGACCTTCCCCTCTCTCCTACCACCTTTGGTTCTGTTCTTATGCGCTGGTAAAATTCTTGCAGAGGCTGGCCGAGAGGAACCAGGGGAAGAACAAGGGCGCCGTTAACGATTTTCGACGAACGAAAAGAGGAATTAATCGTGAACAGAGGCGGGTGAATCAAAATCACCTTTGCATGACCTCTGAATTATACTAACACGTGCCCTAATTGACAATGAAACGAAAAGGATCAAGAAGAAGTGTTTCTAGGGTTCTTGTTTGATTTCGAATTATTGTTTGAATTAATTGATTTCTGATTGTTTGAATTGATTCTTTCTGTCCTACGGTGTTTGATTGATTGTTAGGCGTTAGAAATTAGATTAGGAGGAGTTGGTTTAAGGAATTATCAAGAGAACTCAATTTCTGCAACATTTCTGGACACCGACCGGTCGACCGGTCCGCAGGCGTTGTGGCAACCGGCCGACCGATTACATGCTTACCGCTATTTTTCTGTATACGTCAACCGGTCGACCGATCCCTGTCACCGGTCGACCGATCCTTACCCATCAGGTCGACGGTTCAACCGAGCGAATCGACCGACCTAGACCCGACTTAACCTACCGATCGATCGTTCTCTAGAAAATCTTTTTATTATATTTATTAATTATTGTCCTCCCATCCAAAAATTATTTATATATATATATATAATTGATTCTATTGTCTGACCCCACAGAGATACCTCACTGATTTATATGATTTACTCTCTTATTGATTTAATTCGCATTGATCTTATCGTATCCATGAAATCAAGAACAAAGAGTCACAAGTTATTAAAAGCGATTAATAAGTTCAGATGAAAGATTAATCATGGGTTGTCGGTCCAAGTCAAGTGCTTCAAGATAAGGGTCGCTCTCTTGATCATGGTTTGATCACCCATTGACCCGCACAAGGCCGTATCGTTTGCTCGAATCCTGATTTTAATAATAATCCAAGATTAAGAAGCATGTTCAAGTCAAGTCAAGTATGCCATGTTTCCAAGTTTACTAAGCATTATTGATTCTCATCATTCATGTTCTAATCTAATTCTTATTATTATTCCTATTATGATTCATGATACTGACATGTTATCCCTTTCACGTCCAAGTTAAGCATGATTATTTACCGCTGATTATTATATTCATGTCATGCATTGTATATCATGTGGTTCCCCACTAGGCTGTAAAGCTTACGGGAAGACCTCCTCCCCTGTGTCTGATTTTCACAGGACCAGGTCAGTGACGTGGTGGAGTAGGCGTGCGGTGATGAAGTTCTGGTGATAGGACAACACATGAACCATAGGACTTTTACAGTGTTATTTAGTTTTCATTTATCTTCCGCATTTTAGATTCATGATGTAGAACTTATTTTATTTCTTTAGCAATGATATAGCCACTTTTAGACTTCCGCATATTTAAAGTTATCTTTTATCTTTATTTCTTTTCTTCCGCTGATGTGTCTCGGTTCTTGACTGAGATATAGTCAATATTATGGTCAAAGTCATAGCATGCCGTAGCATTTTCAGGTTGGTCTTCGCC
Organism: Pontederia crassipes; assembly: GCA_030549335.1. Taxonomy (NCBI): domain Eukaryota; kingdom Viridiplantae; phylum Streptophyta; class Magnoliopsida; order Commelinales; family Pontederiaceae; genus Pontederia; species Pontederia crassipes. The sequence goes on along the minus strand of CM060195.1, from coordinate 20,693,679 downwards.
ATGTGGCGGGGGTCGATTTGGGGCATTAAATTTATTAGTATGAGAGCCTAAAGTTAAGACTCTCTTGACGTCCTAGTGTATAGAATAGTATAGTATGGTAAAAGGTTCATGTGTTATCGCCGAGCAGTCGCCACACCCTCCGCCGAAAAGCAATGTAAGTAAAGTTTATGTTTAAGATAAGTTATGATTTAGTGATGCATGATTTTATTGTATGAATAGAGGATAAGCATGTCACGACGGTCAGAGCGTATTTAAGAGCAAATGGCCAGAGCGGACCGGAATCCTTATGAGGCATCGGAAGGCGCACTTCCTGAGATAGGGGCCGCCCAGCCGGGTCGCGGACGTGGCCGTGGCCAAGGTCGTGCGCTAGGCCACGGACGAGGTAGATGCCGCGCAGCCAGAGCAGCATTAGAGGAGCACGTTGATGAGTTTGCTCCACTTGAGGGCAGTGGAGACAGTCCGTCGGCGTCGAGACGCCGCAATCAGGGAGCACGCCATGAGGCATCTGAGGACACTATTCAAGCCTTCCTGAAACTTCATCCGCCTCAGTATGATGGGAAGGCGGACTTTTTCAAGGCTGAAGAGTGGATTGAGACCATGGATCGGATTTTTAAGCTGATGAGATGCACTGATGAAAGCAAGGTTCTGTATGCCACACACATGCTTACAATTACCGCAATGGGCTGGTGGAAGACTACAAGGGCCACCAGGTTTAGAGGGATGGAAGAAGAGGATATTGCATGGGATGAATTTAAGAAGGCCTTCATGGCGCGCTACACTCCTGAACATGACCGCATCAACAAACAAGAGGAGTTCCTGCAACTGCAGCAGGGAACTATGTCTGTGGCGGATTACCACACCCAGTTCATCCAACTGGAGCAATACTGCCTGATGTTATTTGAAGGGCGTATTAGAGCTAACAGATTCATCAATGGGCTGCGGCAAGCACTAAAGACTGAAGTCCTGTCTGGGGACTGTGAGGATCTGGAGAAGGCTGTGACGTTGGCCACGCGCATGGAGAAGGATCAAGCTGAACGTAAGGCCAAAGCTCCAGCAAAAGCAATAGAGTAGCAAAAGCAATAGAGTAGCCCAGGCTCACTGTGGCCGTCACCATGATGGAGAGTGCAGTAGACTGAGCGGCGCATGCATTTAGTGTGGACAGTTCGGACATTTCATCCAAAATTGCCCACAGGCCGCCAGAAGAGGCCGAGACAACCAGGCAGCAGGAGATGCAAATCCCGTTGTGCAAGGTCGCGTGCACAATCTGGAAGCAGATGCAGCACAAAATGACAATGATGTCCTTAGAGGTACCCTCCCGATCGCCAACTTGTCTGCTACTATTTTATTTGATTCTGGGGCTACACACTCGTTTATTTCGGAGTCGTGTGCTCAACTCTTAGTCTACCTCAGAAGCAGATGCCCCATGCCATGCGTGTGAGTACACCTATGGGTACTCTCCATGCTGCCAGGTACATCCCAAATGTACTTATCAATGTAGACAAGAAAATTTTTTCTGCAGACCTCATAGTCATCCCCATGGTGGATTACGACGTCATTTTGGGGATGGACTGGCTTTCGTATCACGATATAACCTTGCAATGCAAATAAAAGAAGACCGTTATAGGGACACAAGGCAAGCCTAAGGGAGTGATCAGAGGCACTCCATCAACAAAGAACAAGGTCATCGTCTCAGCGATCAAGGCACAGAAGTTGTTGCAGAAAGGATGCTGTGGGTACTTAGCTAGTGTGGTCAAGAAAGATGCACCTATCACTGAGCTCCAACAGATAGATGTGGTGCGAGAATTTCCAAAGGTGTTTCCTGATGACACGTCTGGACTACCACCGAAATGAGAGATCAATTTTAAGATAGAGCTCCTACCAGGGATAGAACCCATCTCTAAGGCACCCTACCGCATGGCACCTGCCAAAATGCAAGAACTGAAGAAGCTGATACAAGAGCTTCTAGATAAAAGATTTATCAGACCGAGCGTCTCACCCTGGGGTGCACCGGTCTTGTTTGTTAAAAAGAAGGATGGCTCCATGCGGCTCTGCATTGACTATAGGATACTAAATAAAGTGACAGTGAAAAATACCCCCTACCACGGATAGATGACCTTTTTGATCAGCTGTCAAAGCATCGGTGTTCTCCAAGATCGACCTGCGTAGTGGCTACCACCAGTTGAGAGTGGTTGAAGAGGACATACCGAAAACTGTCTTTCGGTCAAGATATGGCCACTACGAGTTCCTGGTCATGCCATTTGGACTGACGAACACTCCTGCCGCGTTCATGGACTTAATGAACAGGGTCTTTCGACCTTATCTAGATCAGTTTGTCATTGTGTTTGTAGATGACATTCTGATCTATTCTTCCAGTCCGGAGCAACACCGAGAGCACATCAGGATAGTATTGGAGACCCTGAGGCAACACAATCTTTATGGCAAGCTTTCAAAGTGTGAATTCTGGCTGAAGGAGATCATGTTCTTGGGACACATAGTCTCCAAGAAGGGCATTGCAGTAGACCCCGCAAAAGTGGAGGCGGTGACGAATTGGACAAGACCGAAGAATGCTTCTGAGATTCGCAGCTTCATTGGTTTAGCGAGTTATTACAGAAGGTTTATCAGGGACTTTTTCAAGATTACTGCACCTCTCACGAATCTCACAAAGAAGGTGGAAAAGTTTATTTGGACAGATAAATGTGAGCAAAGCTTTCAGACTCTGAAGGACCGTCTGACTTCGACACCGATTCTCACCATACCGACAGGCAGTGGATGTTTCGTGGTCTACAGTGATTCATGAGGGACAGGATTGGTCTGTGTCCTGATGCAACACGGCAAAGTAGTGGCCTATACTTCACGGCAGCTGAAGAAGCATGAGGTCAATTACCCCACACATGACTTGGAATTGGCGACAGTGGTCTTTGCCTTGAAGATCTAGAGACATTACTTGTATGGAGAGACATTTGAGATCTTCACTGACCACAAGAGTCTCAAGTACATCTTCGATCAGAGGGATCTTAACATGAGGCAACAACGATGGCTTGAGCTCCTCAAAGATTATGAATTTGCTATCAATTACCATCCGGGTAAAGCAAATTCAATCGCCGATGCATTAAGCAGGAAGTGGGAGGGCTCGCTAGCTTATATGAGACTACGCGGGTATGAGATGCTGGAAGAAATCGAGCAATGGTGTCCCAAGCTGGGCACAAATGGAGCTTTATGGATGATGCATCAGATGAAGCCCAGCTTAATTGACAGGATCATAGTAGCTCAGAAAGTAGATCCTGAATATCAGAAGATTCTGAAGAGGTGCCATAATGAACTAGTGGATTTTCAAATATCTGCAAATGGAGCGATTAGATATCGGGACAGGTTGTGGATTCTCATTGACGCTGATGTCCGACGAGAGGTACTGGATGAGTGCCACAAGTCGAAATTCGCTATCCACCCTAGTTGCACCAAGATGTATAAGGATGTACAATGCAGCTACTGGTGGCCGGACATGAAAAGAGAGATAGCAGAATATGTGTTCCGATGCCTAGTGTGCTAGCAAGTCAAGGTTGAGCATCAGCGACCATATGGCAAGTTGAAGCCTTTGAAAATTCCACAATGAAAGTGGGATAAGATCACTATGGATTTTGTATCCAACTTGCCTAGGACAAAGAAAGGTCATGATGCCATATGGGTAGTCGTGGATCGTTTCACTAAGGCTGCACATTTTATCCCCATCAGATGGAAACAGTCAGTGGAGAGCTTGTTGGACCTGTATGTGAGAGAAGTGATCAGACTTCATGGTATTCCAGCGTCTATAGTGTCTGACCGAGACCCCAGATTCACTGCCAGATTTTGGAGGAGCATGTAGGAAGCCTTGGCACGAGGCTCAACTTCAGCACAGCTTTTCACCCTCAGACAGATGGACAGTCTGAGAGGACCATTCAGACACTAGAGGACATGTTAAGGGCCTGCGCACTAGATTGGAAGGGTAGCTGGGATGAGCACATTCATCCGATTGAGTTTGCTTATAACAACAACTACCATTCAAGTATTGGCATGGCGCCATTTGAGGTCCTGTATGGATGCCCTTGCCGTTCACTTGCCCATTGGAGCGAAGTAGGCGAGGAGAAGATTATGAGTAAGGAAGAAGACTACAAGAAAAGGGGGCTTTAACGACCAACTATTAATGTCGAGACAAAAAAGTGGCCATTATAAATAGTCAATAGTGATGAGAAAAAAAAATATAGACATTATTAAACATATTATTAGTGAAAGAGAAAATTGCTCGTCACAAAAAAGTAATTTCCGGTCATTAAAACTGATTATTAATGACCATAAAATTTTATCGCCATTAATTATTTATAAATTAAGATGAAGTAGATGTGCAATTAATATTTTATTTGGCGGGAACTAAATATTTCCCTCCATTAATTTTTCAGGCAACACCAATTTTAAAAAATAAATTAGTTTATATATTTATATATTTAACTTGATTACATGTTATAAAATTAGATAGAAAGAAAAAAAAGTATAATAGAATCTTTTCCATAAAAAAATATGATATAAAATTCATTAGAAAAACCTAATTCTCTTCCTTTCCTTTGGCCGCTAGCGAAGCTTCATCTTCCACAGGTTAGCTTTCTTGCCGAGCGGCCCCCTTTCTCCTCTGCAGTTCGGCATATGCACGTCCTTCTCCCCCTTTCCTCCGCGCCGCGCGCCAGCCGTCCTCCCCCCACCTCTAGTTCTTTCCCCGACACTACCGGACAACAGCTATTCCCACCCCCCGGACAACAGTGTGCCAGCCATTGTCGGTAGGTGGCGAACGCACCATCGTCCTTTTCCCCTTCCCGACGCGCTGCGCGCCAGCCGTCCTCCCCACCGATGGACAACAGCCATCCCCCTCCCCCCGTGCGCGTGCGAGCCGTCCCCCCGCCTCTGGTCCCCCTTCCCGGCGCCGCCGGACAATAGAGAGTTTTCTGATCCTAGGGATCGTCTTGGAGTTATGATCAATTTCTTATCATCATTTTTTTGTTCATTACCCTTTGGAAATGTTCTTTTTTCTCCGTGTATTGATCTGCCGCTTCTGTTTTAGGTTTTCTTTTGTGTGATTCGCGTTGCCTCTTCTTAATAATCCTGGGGGATGATTATGTTTGGATTCACGCATGTTATCTCGTATGTCAAATTATTTGTTTGACACAAGCTCTGATTCAATCTTTCATGAGCAACCCTGTTCTTGTTCCTGACCCTGAGCATGATAGATCGTAGTTATAAATTCAGCTTAACTCCAAATATTCTAAAGAGAAACGTGTCTTAATAGAATAAATTTGAGATAATGACTTCGGTGAGATGCCCCTATATGTAATATATCTTTTTCGCTACAACATGAAGTTTCTAAAATATTAGATGTCGTATTGTAAGGTACTTCATCAAGCTATTTTTGCATGTATCAGTTACTTTCTTTCTTCCAAGTGTAGGAAGTTCGGACATAATGGTTGCATTTTCTGATGTTTTGCTGATTTCATCTATTGTCAAAGCTAAAAGTTATTGTAGTCACAAAGAAACGACTAATAAAACATATGAACATAGGAGCTCATCTTAGTGAAGACAAGTCGCATTGCAGGATTAGTTAATTAGGAGTGGAAGGTGTCTTGTTACAGATATTAAGTGATGGCTGGAAAATGTTAGCTCATCTTAGTTAAGAAAAGCTACATTGTCGGACTACTTATTTTGAAATTGAAGATGTGGCATGATTTTGAAGTGAGTATATGAAATTCTCTTCAGCAAATAGAAACTTCACCTAATAGAGTATACTTCATATAATGAACTTTGGTAAGAAGCTATGATATGACAATAAAGATTGCAAATTTTACAACTGACTGTAAGTTATTATATAGCAAGGTACTGCTGAGCCAAAAATTTGCCAAGGTACTAGTATGCTATGTATTATCTACTAAAATTGTTGTACTTTTTATTTCGATTGCAATGAAAATTGCATGTGCTTCTCTGTTGGTATATCATGTTTATACTCAACTTTAATGTTTACAGTTGATAGGGGAATCATATTGTGTCTGCAAAGTTCTGCCATGCTTATTGCTCTAACAACCTTATGTCATTTGATCGATGCCCTATTTATGATTCATTCTACTATGAATGAATCATGTTTTTTTCAATCAATTCTCAAGTTTCAGAGATATTTTAAATTTTTTTCATTGCAAAGAGTTGTAAGATCATGTATTTTCTCCCTGTGCTTTCTCAAGAACATATTCCTATGCATTAGTTAGCAGTGGAGTTTCTGGAATGAAATCATCTCTCCCCCCGCATGCGTGCGCCAGCCATCGGCGATCACCCTTTCTCCTTTGCAGGAGGTAGACGCACCATCGTCCTTCTCCCCCTTCCCCTGCGCCACCCTCCAGCCATCCTCCCCTCGCCTCTGGTCCCCCTTCCCCACCGCCGCCGGACAACAGCCATCCCCCCTTCCCTCGCCTCTGACCCCTTCCCCGCCGCCGTGGACAGCAGTCGTCACCCCCTCCCCCTGCGCGCGTGCGCCAGCCATCGCCCCAGCCCATGGGACATCGGCACCCTTCTCCATCGTCCTTCTCCCCCTTCCCCACGCGCCGCCCTCCGGCCATCCTCCCCCCGCCTCTGGTTCCCCTTCTGCTCCGCCGGCGGTGGACGCAGTAGCTGTCCTCCCTAAGCACATGTCTTTGGCTGTTATTCTTGTGTCCCCCCCCCTCTGGTCCCCCTTCCCTGCCGCCGCCCCTCCCCTTGCACATGCAGGCCAGCCATCGTCGGAAGTAGCAAAAGAATCTATTTAGCAGGTCAACCTTACTATTACATTGATTTTTTCTTATATTTCGTTACTCTGTTTTGTTAGATGGCCAACCTCTTCTAGAATGTGTAATAAGCATATGTAACCTGGAAAAGAGAAGGCTTCATTCTGTTATTGGAGATAATTCAATAAAGGTAAACTTAAATTGCATATATTCTTGGCATTTAATGTTTTCTACGTTGTAGTAAAAACATTCTTTTATGGACTGTCAAGTTGATTCTCCTCAGTTGGAAGATTTGAAATAATTGAGATAGTTGAATTATATAGTTTTGATTATCTTTTCAATTGAAAGGATTGAGATACTTGACTTATTTTTCTCTTGATTCTCTTTGCAATTGGAAGTTTTAGACTGCAATTTGTAGTTTTATTTTCTTTTGTTGAAGTCCCTGACTTTATGTGTACTAATAATGTGTCCCTTATTTTATCACATGCTATCTGATAATTAGATAATTTAATATTAATCCTGTCAACTTGTCTTACACTTTTTAGAATATCAATCTGAGACTGATTAACTAGATAATATTGATCCTGTCAACTTGTCAATGCAGTCAGTACATTTATGGATGTATAATTAATATGTTTGTCCCACACTCTCACCTACCACTTAGACACCCACCATGTGACTGTACGATAAGTAGAGGACATAGATATTATATTCGATGCCTTCAATTAAGTGATAGAAGACAACATCGACATGAGAAAACAAAGTAGGATGCATTTTTTTATAGTTTTATCTTTTTTATTTTCTTTTAACAAAATGGTGATTACTAATGGTATATATAGCACTCATGAACGTCATGGCTGGCCTTTTGAAGTTTATGACATGAGGCCCTAAATCTTTTAGAAAGCTATACTATTGAATACATTTTTTTCTTTTGTTTCTCTAAATCTTTTATTAATTTATATTTTTTTCAAATATTATAAGGTTATGGCACCTAACAAGCAATGGATGCAACTTGTTAATGATAGATTGAATGAAGCTTATATAATAGGTGTACAAAAAAAGTTTTCCCCTTGTAGCGAACATTGCTCATACTTCGGTAGGCTTCAGTGTTGTTCAAGTTGAGTTTTAGAGTGTCTACAAATAATGTTGTTGTGTTATGTTACTGCTTATGGTCCTGCTTGCCCACATCACCCTTCCCCACAAAATTTTGATGCTTTCTCGAGTTCATCCAGGTGGCTTAGAAGCATGGAGTTTTAATCTCTATTTTCTATTTTCTTTCATTGTGAATCCTAATATCCAAAAGAGTGGCTAGTCACTTGATCATATTGCATCCACTAGATCATGCTTACTATGTGTCTTCATTCATACAGATTTTTTACACATGTGACAAATTTGAGTGTTCCATATTCTTTTATTTTTTATGTCTTGCTTCATCAGGCACATATATGGAAAAATGCAAGTGCGTTGTATTCTTCTATTCTTATGTCTTCCTTCATCAGACACATGTATGAAACCTAGGAGTGCTTCGAATTCTTCTATTATTATCTCTTGCTTCATCAGGCACATTTATGAAAAATGCATGTGGTATGATACATCCAATGAATCAACTGGTGGACGTCTTTTATTTCATGTATTACCAAGAAGCATTATAGTTGATTTTGTACTCCAGTTTTACATCTGGCATTATGAACATGTGTACTAGTTTAAAATTCTTGATAAATGTTACTTGTTATGATTTGTTAATGGCTCCTGAAAATAGAAAAGGATAATTGAAAGAACAAGCTTATGTTAATCAATAATGTGTATTCACTCATGCCTTATTATAACAATTGCTAATATTCACTTACTGTTAGTCTCGGATCTTACACTATTACATTTAAAATGATGAAATACGTTACACTTTCTTTTCTTGACCTCCTCATGATTCAATTCGAAATGGACTATCTATGAATTATACGTTACAATTGCTTTCATTTGATTTTTATGTTATCTGTCTAGCATTTGTGATTTGCTGCTTGTTGGTTGATATCTGTGATTTTGGATTTGTAAAGTCATTTTAGTTTAGGAATTTGAGTTCAGGGGTTGAGTTTACCTAAAGTCTAGGGTTTGAGTTTATGTAAATTTGAGTTCAGGGCTTTCTATCATAATGTTATTTGATTTTAGTTTACGTAAAATCATTGCATTTGAGCTCAGTGGTTGAGTTCATTTGGATAACAAATTTCTACCAATCTATGTTGATATCCTGTTGAAGCAATTTAACATTGGATCATTTGCTGCTCTTTTTTTATAGCTCTGTTATGATCTTTTTCTGCAATGGATGAATGTCATCTCCACAGTGACCTATATTACATCCCAATTTTTTTGCACATTATTATTTTCTGTTTTTTTTTTTTGGCAAACGCTATGCTTATAATCCGACTGATTCGATTTCCATAGCTTAGATTGTGGATATTTAACTTGGTTCATTCAATACGCTAACACATTGCAGGCATGCTTAATATCAATCATTAACGATAGAGGACACCATGCAAAATGTTATTCAACATTGCCCTGAGATGTAAAACATGCAATTTCTCACTGGGCAAAAGGTTTTGTCATTTTTTAATCTGGCATTAGACACAATCTTGTGTTTGGATATTATATCCAAATTTGTTTACCTGATGACATGTCGCCACTTGGTTCAGCTTTCATTTGATTTTTATGTTATCTGTCTGGCATTTGTGAATTGTTGTTTGTTGGTTGATATATGTGATTTTGGATTTGTAAATGCTGCTAAGGGGCGTTGAATTTGATAGTTCTATATATAATTTGCATGCAAGGGATTGCAAATAATGGAATAAAAACAATCTTCCAACTTAGTGTGCTTTCTCTTTTAAGTAGTAGCATTTTGCATGTACTTCTGACGTGCTTCCGCTTGTATCTTATTTGATATTGTGGCCTTTTTTAAACATGTAGGGAGGCAAAGATGGTAATCCGCCGAATGTAGGAACAATTTTTTTTGAAACATGAAAAAAGGATAATAGGCTCATTGATCCCGCGGCAATTGAAAGACATGTACATTTAATTATTCATTTATGTTCACTTGATTTTTTGGCAAGAAGTTGCATTTATTTTTTTCTTGTTCATTTGTAGGCTGAAATTCAAGAACTTGTTCGATTGGAACCGACACTTACACCTATAGAAGTAGTAGAGAGATGTTTTGGATTTCAAAATCGTAGCCATGTCATTGGCTTTGGAGGTGGGATAAAGGCAAAAGATTTGAGAGGAACAAATTCAAAAAGTGCACTACTAAATGAGTTGCAGGTCACTCGACAAGAGAACAAGTCTTTTTGAAAGGAGAATGAGTCTTTGAAGAATCTCTTGAACTCTATGGAAATTCAAATGCAACAAGTAATGCAGCATTGCTTTGGACAATCTAACGCGCAAAGTCTAGCAACACAGGGATCAGACAATGAAAACTAAATGGTTTGTTTTATGTTCTCTCTTAAATTGTTTTATTTATTTATATGGAAAGAAAGACAATGAACTCTATTGAAGATATGGAAAGAAAGAGATGCAATTCAAAGCTCAAACAAGTTATTTTACTTTTAGAATAGTGTAAGCATTTTTTGGAGGGAAGGAAGAAGATTGATGGGTTAAAAATTTTGAATGCTAAATGTTATTGATCTTGACTACTACTATGAACATTTGTTAGCATGGATAATTATTATTTTTTGAAGTTATATGAACAATCCATTCTGGTAAATTAATTTAACTTTTCTATTATAAGTTGTGAGTTTGTTTTTAGTTGAATGATTGCTAAGAAAGTGCATTGTAGATCATGTGTCATTTAAATCAATGTTTGATAAAGTTCATGGCCATTAATAACTTTAAAGACCGTTAATGGGTTTTAATGATCGGATTAATGGTCACAAATGATTATGAACGACAAAGATTATGATGATCATTAATGTGTTTAATGATGATCTAGATGGTCATTATATGGATTTAACGATTTGATTATTTTTTGTTGTTGATGCTTTTAACGACGGGATTATTAACCGTTGAAGATTATCAACGACAAAGATATTTCTCGTCATTAATGTATTCGACGATCAACTAAATGGTCCTTATATGAATTTAACGGCCGGCTTTTTTCTGGTCATGGATGACTTTTAACGACGAGATTATTAGCCGTTGAAGATTATCAACGACAAAGATATTTCTCGCCATTAATGTATTCAATGACCAACTAAATGGTCCTTATATGGATTTAATGGTAGGATTTTTTCTGGTCATTGATGACGTTTAACGACAGGATTATTAGCCATTGAAGATTATCAACGACAAAGATATTTCTCGTCATTAATGTATTCGACGACCAACTAAATGGTCCTTATATGGCTTTTATGGCCGGATTTTTTTCGGTCATTGATGACTTTTAACGACGGGATTACTAGCCGCTAAAGATTATCAACGACAAAGATATTTCTCATCATTAATGACTTCGACAACCAACTAAATGGTCCTTATTTGGATTTAATGACCGGTTTTATTCCGATCGTTAATGATGTTTAACGGTCGACACTTTGAAGTCGTCGTTATTGACTTTTAACGGCGGCATCTATAACGACTGGTGACGACGGAAAATGCTGGTCGCTAATGACCAATAACGACCAGATTTTGATTATTAACGACCAGTTTTCCCTTCTTTAATGATGTGTTTTCTTGTAGTGGAAGTGAAAGAAGCAGTGGAATATGCTGAAAAGATAGAATTGATTAAGCAAAGGATGAAGACTGCTCAAGGAATACAAAAGAGTTATGCTGATAAAGGCAGACGAGAGCAGATCTTCCAAGCTGGTGATCAAGTACTTCTAAAAGTATCTTCTATAAAAGGAGTCATAAGATTCAGCAAGCGAGGAAAGCTCAGTCCTCGCTATGTAGGACCCTTCATGATACTCGAGCTGGTAGGCGAGGCAGCATGCAGACTAGCTCTACCCCCATTTTATGAGAAAGTGCATAACGTATTTCATGTGTCCATGCTCAAGAAGTACAAGCACGATGCTGCAAATGTTCTAAGAATAGAAGAGCCAGATATAGTCGCAGACTTGACCTTCGCCGAGTATCTAACGCATATAGTGGATCGTAAAGTGCAACGTCAGAAAAACAAGGATGTCCCCATGGTCAGAGTAGCTTGGCGTCACCACCAGGGCGATGACGCGACTTGGGAGCTCGAGTCAGAAATGCGCCAAGAATTCCCTCATCTTTTCGGTAAGCCCTCTACTTAGTGCAAAATTCGAGGACGAATTTTCTTTTAAGGGGGTAAGAATGTAATAACTGACACCAATTAGGAAAAAATGAAACAAAGTCAGAGTTGAATTAGAAACGGTTTGGCAGGGCGCGAAGGAGATAAATATCAAATCCTATTCAAAGTCTGAAAGGAAAGGAATTTAATCTGATCTAAACATATTTAATTAGAAGAGAGGACATATTTAAGATAAAAATAGAATTCATTACTCTCTTCCCCATTGAAAACCTCACGAGATTGCCCTTCAACCTGCTGCCGCCCTGTGCAAACCCGAGCACGACATACCTCCCCCTTCGTTTCAATTGCTAGTGTTAGACCTCCCCCTCTCTCCTACCACCTTCGGTTCTGTTCTTATGCGCCGGTAAAATTCTTGTAGAGGCTGGCCGAGAGGAACCAGGGGAAGAACAGGGGCGCCGTTAACGATTTTCGACGAACGAAAAGAGTAGTTATCGCGAATAGAGGTGGGTGAATCGAAATCACCTCGCATGACCTCTGAATTATACTAACACATGCCCTAATTGATGATGAAACAAAAAGGATCAAGAAGAAGTGTTTCTAGGGTTCTTGTTTGATTTCGAATTATTGTTTGAATTAATTGATTTCTGATTGTTTGAATTGATTCTTTCCGTCCTACGGTGTTTGATTGATTGTTAGTCGTTAGAAATTAGATTAGGAGTTGGTGTAAAGAATTCTCAAGAGAACTCAATTTCTGCAATGTTTCTGGACGCCGACCGGTCGACCGGTCCGCAGGCGTTGTGGCAACCGGCCGACCGATTACTTGCTTACCGCTATTTTTCTGTATACGTCAACCGGTCGACCGATCCCTATCACCGGTCGACCGATCCTTACCCATCAGGTCGACCGTTCAACCGAGCGAATCGACCGACCTACCTAGATCCGACTTAACCTACCGGTCGATCGATCTTAATAGGCCGGTCGACCGATCAACAGACTACCGATCGACCGTTCCCTTGAACCGGTCGACCGATTCTCAAGAAAATCTTTTTATTATATTTATTAATTATTGTCCTCCCATCCAGATATTATTCATATATATATAATTGATTCTATTGTCTGACCCCACAGAGATACCTCACTAATTTACATGATTTACTCTCTTATTGATTTAATTCGCATTGATCTTATTGTATCCATGAAATCAAGAATAAAGAGCCACAAGTTATTAAAAGCAATTAATAAGTTCAGATGAAAGATTAATCATGGGTTGTCAGTCCAAGCCAAGTGCTTCAAGATAAGGGTCGCTCCCTTGGTCATGGTTTGATCACCCATTGACCCGCACAAGGCCGTATCGTTTGCTCGGCATACCCTAAGAATTAAAGGCACCTAAAGTCATCCTGATTTTAATAATAATCTAAGATCAAGAAGCATGTTTAAGTCAAGTCAAGTATGCCATGTTTCCAAGTTTACTAAGCATTATTGATTCTCATGATTCATGTTCTAATCTAATTCTTATTATTATTCCTATTATGATTCATGATACTGACATGTTATCCCTTTCACGTTCAAGTTAAGCATGATTATTCACCGCTGATTATTATATTCATGTCATGCATTGTATATCATGTGATTCCCCACTAGGCTGTAAAGCTTACGGGAGGACCTCATCTCCTGTGTCTGATTTCCACAGGACCAGGTCAGCGACGTGGTGGAGTAGGCATGTGGTGATGAATCTCTGACGATAGGACAGCACATGAACCATAGGGCTTTTAGAGTGTTATTTAGTTTTCATTTACCTTCGCATTTTAGATTCATGATGTAGAACTTATTTTATTTCTTTAGCAATGATATAGCCACTTTTAGACTTTCGCATATTTAAAGTTATCTTTTATCTTTATTTCTTTTCTTCCGCTGACGTGTCTCGATTCTTGACTAAGATATGGTCAATATTATAGTCAAAGTCATAGCATGCGTAGCGTTTCCAGGTTGGTCTTCGTCATGTAGCGGGAGTCGATTTGGGGGCGTTACAGGTGGATTTCTAGAGGTGACCCCTACGGATTCTAGAGGTGGCCCCCATCGCAACTACTCACGATGTGGCACTTAGCTCCGCATGACACTTAGCTCCAGCCTATCTCATACCATTATCAGGGAACAGAATGATGGATTGGACTCTAGAGGTGGCTCCCATTGTGATTAGTGATGTAGCACTTAGCTCCTACCATCATATATGCAAATACAAACAGATGTTGATGCATGATTCATCACATAACAATCATCTCTTAAATATCAGAAGATGAATCATATCAAATATCATTTAAAAAAAATAAGATTGCACTCATCGTAATCCATTCAGATCATATCACATATACTTTTCACATGTGCAATCATATAATCATTCAGATATATTTTTCATAATTGCATTTCTCGAAATCAATTCCTAGCATTCCAATACATATTCAATATATATAATAATAGATGTCACACCGAATTCAAAAGAGGTGAAGACATAGAGTAGGAGAAATCAACTTACCTATAAGGGCTAACAAAATATTTTCCTTTCCTTTTTCACTACTTTGCTCTTCTACTCCTATAACAATAATAGTAAAAAACACATTACTACTATGATATGATATGAGCACAAGCCTATCACACATGAAACATAATTAATTGCAAGGGTATATGAACCTTAAATATTTACTCTTATAACTTAAGTAACTATTTAACATAAGGATTGACCTAATATTATGACAGATTGCACACGTAATAAAGAGAAATCCATATCTTCTAGTATACATAACCAAATGAAATCAATGCATTATATAATTGTATGATGTGGGAAGAGAAGAAAATATGGATGTAATGGGGCAAAAAAAATATGAAGTTAGCACCTCCGTAGCGTCACACTAGCATCGCATGCATAGTCAATGCTACATTAAATATATCGTTCTCCGCGTGACAACAGCGTGCGTAACCTTAGCATTACCTTCACAACTCAACAAACATGATGTTGGCCTCACAATAGTGTGGAAATCGCATGAACTAATGCATAAACTTAGCGTCTCTTGAGTGCCGGAATAGCGCCTCACACGTTTTGTAAAGTTAGCATCGTTTTAGCGACGCCTGTCGACTTCTCGTAAAGAGACATTATGTGTCATCTTAACATCGAGATAGCGTCTACTGTTGATGCTAGTAGCGTCTCTCTCTTCTTTGGCTCTATTGTGATGTTATTAGCCACTGATTACAGGCGTCGCATATTACTGGCGCTACGTAGACGCTAAAGAGACGCTATATATTTCAGAGATGCAATAGAGACTCAATAGCGTCTCCTTCCTTAGGTCGCTATTTGCCAATTTTCTTGTAGTGGGTGTTCAGCTGGACATAGGATGAAGATAACTCTCGGGTTGCAGGCAGGGCGGATCCTATAACTCAATCAATATACAAAATCATCACAACACATCAACACAGAACAAAAATATAAGATAATTTCAATGGAATAGTAGAAAAGTTTGCCATCTTTAAAATATAGTGTCGAAAAGGATAAGAACATAAAACATTTAGTCCATCACAAAGCACCCCCTAGAGCTTAGTTATAACCCATGTTTAAGGGTGAAGCAACACTCTTAGAGTTACACTGTTAGAGTTATAAACCATCCTCTTAGCCTCTATTTTGCTCCCCGAAAAACCCTTGCCCTCTATATAAATCTCAATGCCCTCTATTGTTTTCTTGGTGCTTTTTATGCCGCTTTGTACCCTAGCATCTTCATGGTCCCCATAGGAATCTTCCTTTGCTGCAAGCCCGGAATGATTCAGTTGGTCCCCAGTAATAGGAGAGTGTTTGTTGTTAGTTAGATTGGCCTCATCTACCATGAGCAAAACATATTTTTCCTTGTGCAGAGGACAACAAAGGGGATGCCACTTCATTCATTCCATTTGCCAGCATCTTTGGCATCCTGCAGGGCTAAGGTATCAAGGAACAAAAGAAGATCATACTCTTATAAACAACCATTGATGTGGAAAATTCTAAAAGCTACTGCACACACGTATAGTTCATGCATTTTGGGTCAAGATTAT
Organism: Pontederia crassipes; assembly: GCA_030549335.1. NCBI lineage: Eukaryota > Viridiplantae > Streptophyta > Magnoliopsida > Commelinales > Pontederiaceae > Pontederia > Pontederia crassipes. Next base: position 20,677,599 of record CM060195.1, on the reverse strand, counting down.
AAGCATTTAAGAGTCAAATGCATGCTTATCATAGATGAAAATTTATATGTTTATTCTCCACATCAAACCCCTTCCCCTCACCCCCCCCCCCCCCCCCCCCCACCACCACCACCCACACACACACAGATTTTTTCTTGTCCTCGAGCAATGTCTAAGTACTTATGCTCTACTTCTCCTCCGGAATTGATTAATTTGCATACATTGCAAGCTATGCATCCATTGTACTTAAAAGTGGTGTTCCTATTTTTGTGTCCCTTGCATGTTTGAAGTATCAAGCCGTGTGGGAGCAAAATTATTAATTTCCTACGCACCTTAGAACCTACCATATTTTCACTTTACAACTTAAATAATATTGCATTATTTGTAATATTACCCATGTGTATCATTTAATTTTCAAATATGTTCCACTAATAAGGTAAAATATTAGGTGAAGGGTTAGAAAAGTGTAAGGATGGTTGGAACAAAAAATTTATATCCTATATAATTATATTTTGATGATACAAATCTCGAAAGATTTAGAGTTATGTTTGAAATGCCGAAAAAGTCTAAATAAGAATGAGTTGCTTCATGCACTAAACTTTCAATTAACATTTTCCTATATTTTCATAACATTTACAATTAAGAGGTGAATATAGACATTATAGATAATTCTCTTATCTTTCTAGAGAATCAAGAATCACCTTATTTGAACAATTACTAAAAAGTTAGGTTTAAACAAGAGAAGCTCGAAAAGTTCAATTAGAAATTGATATTTTTATGGGCTAAATTTGCACTTACTATTTGAGTATTTTATCATGAAATTTGAATTAAGAAATTAATATAAACATTGTAGATAATGTTGTTAGCTTTTCATATAATCAAATATCATCTCATTTGGATACTCGTATGAAAATGTATGTATAAAAAAGTAAAGATCTAAAAAGTTTAATTTCAAATGAATAACTTTATGTACTGAACTTTGAATTCATATTAGTCTATGATCTCATTATATTTTGGACGAATGATGAATATCAAAGTTGTAAAAAATTATATTACCATAGAAAAAAAAACATTATGATCGAAGTAGTGCAGGGTGGTCGATTCATCGGTCGAAGCACTGATCGACCGGTCAGGTAAGTCGCTCGATCGGTCAACACAGAAAACACAAAAATCGACTGGTTAAAGCCAAAAAAATGACGTCATTTGAAGCACCGGTCGAGCGGTCATTCAAACGGCCAATGAAGAATTCATCAACAGTCATATTTTCTAGCAACTATGTGGACCGGGGTAGAACGTCGATCGGTCAACGCGCAGAATGTACTATAACGATCATGATTTGATCCAAAAGTGGGAAACAAATTCCAGCATCTAAGTGGAGTTAAGAAGACTATAAAAGGGGCCCTAAAGGTGATGGAATGAAGAAGACTTCTAAGGAAAAGTGGGAAGAACATTTGTGAAGTCCATTTAAGTTCCAAGTTGCAAATCTTTCATTCCTTTTTCTCTTACTTTTGTGTGAGGTTTAAAGTTTTAAAAGAAAGATTGAGGAGTGTTGTTGTAATATTGTAATAGTTGTTTAGCTCTTGAGTGAAAAGAGATTGTGCCTACCTCGTGAGCAATGAAAAGATGAATGAAAACTTTCGAGCAGGAGAGATGTGCCTTACCTCTTGAAGTACAGAAAAGGCAAGAGTTATAAAGGGTTTCTTTCTTGTCCCATTTGTAACGAAGAAAGGGTGTTAGTGGAATCTCTTATGGTCTCGAGGTCGAGAATTCGAAGCGGATACGTAGGTCAAGGTGTGGTCGAACCTCGTCAACAAAACCACTTTACATCTTGTGTTTGTCCTTCTTACTCTATTATGCATGTGAATTGCTTACTATTGTGTTGGTTTAATTAAAGATTAATGAATCAATTTTAAACTTCTGCGATAATTTTTGTAAAATCGGTATTTTCGATTTAATTAATAATTCACCTTCCCTCTTGATGCCTTGTGATCCTACAAGGGTTATTGTCAACGCAAAAATCAGTAGTATATTATATTTGAGTTATGAATTCTTAGTTTTATCTAATAAAACAGAATGATAATAATATCTTTTATAGTGATATAGTTTATATAAGAAAACATAAGAACAAAGAGAAGTTTTTATAATAAATGAAATTCTGAAATATTTTAAGAAATATGTAACAAAAGATGGTAATGTTGAATCCGTTTGATGATAACAAATTAAATTGGATATAAAAGTTACTAATCTATGATCAAGTGATGATAATGCAGGTGTGGGATTGATATAACCTCATTTGCAGAAGAAATCGCCAAATTAAAATCGTGAAATAAAATTTTAGCACACGACCGGTCGACCCATCGGTCCATCGGCCATGGCAACCGGTTGATTGATATTCAATAGAAGTAAAGACGAGACAATACCAACCGATGATCCGGTCGTTGCATCGGTCTACCGGTCAGCACAACAATGAACTCAGAAATGACGAGACTATACCAGTCGACGTCGAGACTATACCGATCAACATCGAGACTATACTGGTCGATGCACCAGTCGACGAGATGTACCGGTCGACGTCGAGGCATTATCGGTCGAACGACCGGTCAACCGGACTGCGTCAAAATGCAAAAAATGCAATAATCACATTGCAGAGGTCGACCGGCCACACAGTCAAAAGAACATAACGGCTATTATTTTGAGAAGAAAATTGTGGAAGACTTTTTGAACGAATTTTGACCTGTAGGAGCCTATAAAAAGTGTTCCAAAGTCTGAAGAAAAATCATCCAAGCAAGCAAGAACATTCTAGAGCTCTTTTCTAGTTCTTGAGCCCAATGTTGTAATTTTTTCCCTTTTCTTTTCTTAGCTATGAGTGTGAGAAAACCTTTGTAAGAGAAAAGAGTTAGAGGGAAATATTTTCTTTTTTATCTAGTGAGATTGAGAGCTCATTGTAAAAGAGGTGTGCCTTGCCTCTTGAGCATAGAAGAAGGTATGTGGTGTATAGATGATTGTTCTCTCCCTACAAGAAAAGTGAAAAATAGTGGATCTCCAGTGGTCTCGAGATCGAGAAGTCGAAGCGGGACAAGCCAAAAGGTTGAGGTCGAACCTCATCAACATATTGGGCCTCCTAGCGTTTGTTCTTTATTTTTCACTTACCCTTATCTTTATTTGATTGTGATCATTTTTATTGATTTTTCTGAAAGTGATTTTGCGAAAAGATTTTAAAAACACCAATTCACCTCGCCCCCCTCTCGGTGCTTTTGATCCTACAATTGGTATAAAAGTGATTTCAGTTTTTTCGAAGGTCAATCTATTAATCGTCCTTCACTTTTTAATGCATCAAATTTTGCATATTGGAAAATTAGGATGCCAACCTATGTTTGTTCTATTGATATTGATATATGGGATATTATTCAAAATGGTTTTGATTTACAGAAAAAACTTCTTTAGAATATACCGAAGGAGAAAGACTTTTGGTAAAACTAGATTTCAAAGCTAAAAATACTTTTTATTGTGCTTTGGATCCAACAGAGTTTAATCGGATTTTTAGTTGTCAAAGTGCTAATGAGATTTAGAAGAAACTTATTATTACTCATGAAGGAACGGATAAAGTTAAGGAGTCTAGATTAAATATCTTAACTCATCAATATGATTCCTTCAAACTACTTGAAAATGAATCCATAAATGAGATAATCCTTCGCTTTAATGATATTATAAATGACTTAGCCTCTTTGTACTAGCCAAGGACTAATCTTCAAAAAGTGAAATAGTTTCTCAGGTCTCTCTCCTCCAGATGGCATACAAAGAGGACGGTGATTGAAGAAAAAGACTTGAACAAGTTAGACTTTGATTCACTTCTAACCTAGAAGGCAAATAAAGATGAGGAAGATACAAGTGAAGAGAATGAGGATCCTGATGAAAAGAAGCTTTCCTCATATGCAAAGAAGCTCGACAAATATCTCAAGTTTGCTAAGCAAAAAAAGAAGAAAGACTTCACTAAGAGAAGATTGTCATTAAGCAAAAGTCAAATAACTTGTTTGAATGCAAAAAGATTGGACACTATAAAAATGAATGTTCAAATTTGGTCAAAAAGGAAAAAAATGGAGAAAACTCAAGAAGGAAGAAAAATGTTCTTCAAGTCACTTAGGAGAAAGCAAAGATGAAGAGAATGACTCCAACACCTCCTCTAGTAATGACGAAGAATCCTACATATGTTTAATGGTTAAGTAGTCATGAGGTATCATCTAACTCATTTGACTATAGAGATAGTGAATCCTTTAATGTGCATAAGGAGTTTAAAATTCCTATTAATAAATATGGATGCTTAAAAAAGAAATATGATGATATAAAAATAGAGCTTGGAAATTTGCAAAAGAAAAATAAGAATGTTAAAGCACGTGAAAAGTGTGATGTATTGAATGAAGAAAACTCTAGCTTGGAATTCTTAATTGAAGAATTTAAAATGAAAAATAGTACACTAAAATCATTATGTGAAAAACAAAATGTAGAAAGTGCATGCTTGAACAAAGAAATTAATAACTTGAAAAATTCTCAAATGAAAGTAAAATGTTAAATGTCATGCTTAGTGGATTTAGAATATCTTCAAACAAAACGGGACTTGATTTCAATTCTTTTGAAAAGAAAAATGACAAAAGAATTTTATTTGTTAAAACATCACATAATTATAAAAGATCACATATTATTTGTTTTCATTGTGGATACGAAGGACATTATTCTTATGATTGCATAACTATGAAAGGAATAAGTAGAGGGATGAAGAAAATTTGGGTTCCGAAAAGGACCATTGCTAACCAAGATGGACCCAAGCAAGTTTGAGTACCAAAAAGATGAAACTTTTAATTTATTTCTTGTAGGAAGCTTCTAAGTACAATGAATGGTATTTGGATAGTGGTTGCTCAAGATATATGACCGGCGATGCATTAAATTTCATCAATTTGGAAAAAAAGTGGAGGAAAAGTCACATTTGGAGTCAGTAGCAAAGGAAGAATAATTGGTATAGGTAATATCAGTAAGAATGACAAAGTATATTTGGAAAATGTTTGGCTAGTTAAAAATTTAAAACATAACCTAATTAGCATAAGTCAATTATGCGATAAAAGCTATTTAGTCAAATTTGAAACGGACAAATGTTGGATTATAGATGAAAATAATAAAGTTTTGCACATAAGTTTTAGGTACAATAATGTATACAAAATTAATTTTGATAACTTGAAAAATGAAAAATGTCTTAGTGCTATGCATGATGACATAAACTTGTGGCATAAAATATTAGGACATGCAAACTATAAATTAGTAAATAAACTTTCAAATCATGAATTGTTAGAGACTTGCCTAAGATCAAATTTGAGAAAAACAATGTTTGTGATTCATGTCTAAAAGGTAAACAAACCAAAAGTTCTTTTAAATTAAAAGGAGTTATTATTACACATAGGACTTTGAAACTTTTACATGTTGACTTGTTTGTACCTATTGATATGACAAGCTTAGGAGGAAAAAAATATGTATTTTTTATTGTTGATGGTTTCTCCCATTTCACCTGGACTATTTTTCTCGCTGGTAAAGACGAAACGCTAAACATGTTTTCCAAATTTGCAAAGAGAATTCAAAATGAATTTGGAAAAAAGATTTCAAAAATTAGAAGTGACCATGGAAGGGAATTTGAAAATCATAAATTTGAGTTATTTTGCGAAGAAAATGGAATCACTCATAATTTTTCCACTACTAGAACACCTCAACAAAATGTAGTAGTAGAAAGAAAAAATAGGACTATACAAGAAATTGTTAGAGCAATTTTAAATGAAAGCAAGTTACTAAAATATTTTTGGACGAAAGTCGTAATCACATCATGTTATGTTCTCAATAGGATTCTGCTTAGACTTCTTGAGAAGAAAAATTGTTTTGAAATGTTATTTGGTAAGAAACTAAATATCTCTTATTTCAAATTTTTTGGGGGTAAATGCTATATTTTGAATGTCAAAGATAAACTAGGCAAATTTGATGATAAATGTGATGATAGTATTTTTCTTGGTTATTCTAGTACAAGTAAAGCTTATAGAGTGTATAATAAAAGAACATTAGTTGTTGAAAAGTTTATTAACGTTAAATTCAATGAAACTAATGATTTTTTGAACAAACAAGTAAATGATGAGGAAGAAGAAATAGTTGAAGTACAAAGACAAAGTTGTGGACATAGAGGAAGCAAAAATTCACACCCTAAAGGTGAAAGATATGGAAGAACCTCAAAGAGAGGAGAATCAAATCAACCCAAGAAATTGGAGACATGCCTCGTTACACCCACTTGATTAAGTTATAGGTAATATAAATGAAGATATAAAAACTAGAAACTCTTTAAAAAATCTATGTGTTTTTTCGACTTTCCTTGCAAATTTTGAGCCCAACAATATAGATGAAGCACTTGAAGATACAAATTGGATAAATGAAATGTATGAGAAACTAAATAATTTTTGAAAAAAATCAAATGTGAAAACTTGTGGAAAGACCCAAGTGTCACCGGTCTGCTTTTTGCTACTCCGAAACACCCGTGCGGCACGCACCTCTCTTCCTCCAGACGTCCGTTCAGCCACCAAGAACTCTACTGAAAGACCCTCTCTGGAACATCTCTCAGCAAGACACCCCTCGATGCTCAACATGGAACACACATAGAAAAACATACATAGAAGATAAAGGGAAGAGCTCTCATATTCAATAATCAAACCGAGATTACAATATGTTTCACTCTGAGGAAATCCCTACTCGGATCCCACATGGATGTCCAAGACCCCTACTCGGATCACTTTGGATCATCTCACGACCCTCATGGTCTCAAGTCCTACGCGACCTGATCCCCTACTCAAGTCCTCCCCGACTTGAGGATCCTCCTCCTGGATGGCTCAAGTCCTCCTCGACTTGATCAACACCTCTCCATAACCCTCAGGCTCTGCTCGGCCTAGAGGAATTCTAGAAGAGTGCCCATCCTAAATTCGATGCCCTCCTATGGCTAAATTACATGAGTATTTATAGTGCAATAGTCCTCCCACTCTTGATCTAACTTCTACTCCTAATCTAAGCCAACCTCCCAAGATCATGCAAGATCTTTTACATGGAAATCTCCTCCCAATAGGACTCTAATCCTACTCTCAAGACACTTGGAAAATTCGGCCCTCCCTCTTGGAGTTGAGGAGATCCGGCCATGCCCTAGTGCACCAACTCCTACTAGAACTAGGAGTTGGCCGCCACTTGGACATGTCGTCCATCTCCTTGCTGCCATCCCAGACCTGCACATCCAGGCCCTTCCAAGGTATTCTCCTAGTTGGTCTTCAGCTCCTATTGCTGCTGGGAGAAGGTCCGGCCACTTGAAAGTCCCCATCCTAAGTCGTACTCGACTTAGGACTTCTTCCAAGGTCAGCTCCTACTTGAACTCGGCCAGCATCCTTTTTCCATGTCAGACTTCTAGACTCTGAAGCCGCTCGGCCTGAAGACACCACCTGCCCCTGATCCGCACGGTTGTCCAAGTCCTAATGGCACTAGGACTTGGCCATGGCATGGCTGCCACCTCGCGTCCATCCATCTCCCGCCTGCTTGGTCCATCCTCGGACCTGGATTCCTCGACATCCATCTTCAGCCTTCCGCACTTTGATGCCCTAGTCCAACTCCTACTTGGACTAGGAGTCCTACTCCTACTAGGAGTAGGAGTGCGCCGTGCCTCCACGTCCGTCGCACGCCTGCCATGTCCTGGGTAAGCTCTGAGAGTCCTCCTCGATCTCTTCACTGCCTTGGACATCGCTTCTTGTCCCCAAAGCCTCCAGCTTTGGCTCCATGCATCGGGTCGCCACGCATCCGCTGCGTCCCAGCCCCGTTCTGGGACATGGCAGAGGGTGAGGAGTGACACAAGGGCCATCTTATCATTGGAACTAAATGGGTCTTTCGAAATAAGTTAGATGAAAATGGTGTCATTGTGAGGAACAAGGCTAGATTAGTGGCCAATGGTTACTCACAAATTGAAGAGATTGATTTTGATGAAACTTTTGCTCCCGTTGCTAGACTTGAGGCAATTCGAATGCTTTTGGCTTTTGCATGTTATAAAGGTTTTAAACTTTTTCAAATGTATGTAAAATCATATTTTTTAAATGGTTTTATAAATGAAGAAATTTATGTTGAACAATTTCAAGGTTTTGAAAATCCAGATTTCTCTAATCATGTTTTCAAACTTTCAAAAGCTCTTTACGGTTTGAAACAAGCTCCTCGAGCTTGGTATGAAAGATTAAGTTCATTTTTAATCGAAAATGATTTTCAAAAAGAAAAAAATTGACACCACATTATTTTTAAAACATTTTACAAATGATATTTTAATAGTTCACATTTATGTTGATAATATTGTTTACGGTGCTACTAATGAATGCCTATGCAAAGAGTTTAAAACTCTTATGTAACAAAAATTTAAGATGAGTCTTGTAAGAGAGCTCACTTTCTTTCTAAGCCTACAAGTAAAATAATCCAAAGAATGTATTTTTATCAATCAAGAAAAATATACAAGGGAATTGCTTAAAAGATTCGAGATGAACGAATGCAAGCCGAACACAACCTTTATGAGCACTACTACAAAATTGGATAAAGATAAAAAAAAGGCAAGTCCATTGATCAAAAAATGTATAGAGATATGATTAGTAGCTTACTCTATTTAACAGAATGTTGGCCAAATATAATGTTTAGTGTGCTTGTGTGCTAGGTTCCAATCTGCTCCCAAAGAATCACATTTAATCACGGTAAAAAGGATAATGCGTTATTTAAAGCATACATGTGAATTAGACATTTGATGTGATAGAAATTTCCCATTTGAATTGCATGCCTACACCGATGCGGATTTCGCCGGATGTAAAGTTGATAGAAAAAGCACTAGTGGAATGTGTTATTTTCTTGGTAATTCTCTCATCTCATGAGCTAGAAAAAAATAAAACTCCATCGTACTTTCTACCGCCGAGGTCGAATATATAGTCACCAATAGTTGTTGTGCACAAATATTATGGGTAAAATAACAATTACTTGATTATGGTGTAAATTGTTCCAATGTACTCATGAAGTGCGATAACACAAGTGCTATAGAAATGACTAAAAATCCAATTCAACACTCTAGGACTAAACACATTGACTTGCAATATCATTTTATTAGAGAACATGTGACTCTTAAGGACATTACCATTGAACATGTGTCCATTGAAGTTCAACTTATAGACATATTTACAAAACCCTTGAGTGAAGAACGGTTTGGTATGCTTAGAAGGAAATTACAAATGGTTAAATCTTGATTGCATATCAATTCTAAGGAAAAGTGACTTGGTTATGCAATATCACTTTTGACATGAATTGAACACTAACACTTACATTTGTATGATATATATCTCTCGAACATAATTTTAATGGTTAAAATTTTGAAAAAAAAATTGAAAAATGAGTAAATAGGGAAAGATCGATCGACCGACTGCAAGGACCGGTCGACCGCTGTGTGACAGAGACCGGTTGACACCATTGACCGATGGATTATTTATTTGGAAAACAACTATCCGGTCGATCGCTGGACATGACCGGTCGACCGGTATGTCAAAATCTCACACATATAACAAATCGACCGCTCGATCGGTCGATGCATTTTTTGTTCACTCGACCGCTGCCCTTACCAACTCCCATCCGACCTTCCGTGACGTCGCCCCCGAACTCCGGCCGTTGTCGTCACCCCGTCTCACCGGTCGGCCCACCCTCTCGCAGTCCGTCGGACGTCGTCCTCTTTTCGCCAGCCGCCGGCCTCTGTCATCCGCCGCCACTCTCTCTCTCCTTCATCCACACCGCCCGTGACGTTAGCCATCGACCCTTTAATCCCTTTGTCGACCGCCGTCGTCCTCTTCTCCACCGGCCGCCCTCTTCTCCATCGGCCACCCCCCGCCGGTGACCCATGTGGCCATTGTCAAACCCTCTAGCAATCGTCGCCACCTTGTTTCCCACGGTTACCATCTTTCCTTTCGACCTTCCCTCTCCGCCAACCTTACGACCGTTGTCGACGTCCCTCTCGACCTCCAACACTCTTCTCTTCGTCAGTCATCCTCTTTTACTTCTCTCCATCGTCAGTGCCCTTTGCTCTTGTCTCCCTCTCGGTCGCACAATCACTGCCCTATCGCCGTTACCCTCTCCAGCAGCCATCGTTTCCATTCCGGCGCACCTTCCATTCCTTCCGGTCGCCATTTCATTCCTTCTGGCCACCATTCACCATTGTTGAATCCATGGCCGACGAAGAAGAAATTCTACCTCTTTGGCTAGTCTTTCAGTGTCGTTGTCATTTCTATGGCTCAGGTGGTTGCATTATTGTAATCCCAAATGAGCCTGAATCCGACCCAGAACCGAAACCCGAACCCATGCCTATCCAATGTGGATGAGGCCGTGGACGAGGACGATCCCGTGGACGTGCTCGTCAGCCACCTTCCACGGAGCCTACTGATTTTGATAGTCATCTCTATGCTAACAGGGCCATCTCTACTTCTTTTTATGCCTTGTACGCCTCTCGCGATGTCCGGCGAGCTTACACCGTTGATATACTCTAAGCATTCTAGATGTTCAGGAGATGTTCAAAAATATTCTCTCTCACAGACTGTGTGTATCCTCGTCTTGTTCGTGATTTCTATATGAACATGACGATCACTCGAGAGGCCATCATCACCTATGTCCTTGGCGTACCCATTAGCTTTGACCCTAACCAACTATGTCCTGTGCCCTTTACTCGGTCTCTACTCATTTGTCACTCATGGTTGGACCTCCGATTATCTACCGATGATAGATGACATTAATATGGTGTTTGGTGAACAAGATATCCACTACATCGTCGAATCATCCTATAAGCATCTTTATCTATCCATGAAAATTGCTTACCACATTTTAAGTCATATGATCACCCCTCGAGTCGGCCACTATACAGAGGTTACCCACATTGATTTGTTCTTTCTTCATTGTCTCTATATTCGGGATGCCTCCTTTCTCCATTTTAGTCATTTCGTTCATTATCATATGAATTCCACCTTTCAAAAAATTTCCACTGGTACTCGTGATCAACACCCCCTCTATTTTGGAGCCTGAATCACTAGGATTTTACTTTATTTTGGTGTCGAAATTCCTGTGGACGATGAGTATATCCGACCCCGCCCCACCGATGTCATCGGTTTAGCGACCTTGCTCAAAAAACATCTAAGGATTGGCGAGCCGGCATCGATAGATTCTGACGATGGAGATGACACCAAGAGAGCTAGTGCCGATGGACACTCATGATGCATCGGAAGCTGGCACTAGTGTTCCTCCGCCTTCGGTAGCCCCAGCTTCCTATAGCACCTATGATTTCACGATCATTTCACAGCAGGTGGATTCCATAGATCATCGTGTGACCCAGATGGATCGTGGTGTTCGACGGATGGAGCGTGACTCCCGATATTGGCTCGCTACAGGCTTACTATGCATCGTAGGAATTTATTTCGCTTGTTCGTGAGGATGATAGTCCCGATGAGGAATAGTTGAGTAGTTTCCCTCTTTGATGATGTCAAAAGGGGGAGAAGTATAGGACGATGTTATGATGTTATATTATGTTATGATGTTATGCGTTTACATTTGTACTAGTGTCATGCACCATTTTGTAGTGACTACAGTCACATTTGTTAGGGCATAAACATATGATGTATTATTAATGTAATGTGATAACTTTTTTCATAATGAAGTTCCTTATTTGATTTCATGTCTATTTTACGTCATATGTTTATATTGTCCTAAATTATTATGAGAATATAAAGATCATCTATTTAGGGGGAGAAAATATGAAATATGCATGAATGTAGGGGGAACGTACTCACTACTTACTATCTAAACTTACATTTCATTTTCTTTCTTTCTCTTTCTCTTTATCGTTTAATTAATTTGTCATCACAAAAAAAGGGGGAGATTGTTGAATCCTATATTTTGATGATAACAAATTAAACTGGACATAAAAGTTACTAATCTATGCTCAAGTGATGATAATGCAGATGTAGGATTGATATGACTACATTCGCAGAAGAAATCGCCAAATTAAAATCGCAAAAAAAATTTCAGCACACGAGATTGATATTCAACGGAAGAAAAGATGAGAGAATATCGGTCGACGATCTGGTCGTTGCATCGGTCTACCGGTCAGCACAGTAATGAACTTAGAAATGACAAGACTATACTGGTCGACGTCAAGACTATACCGGTCGATGCATCGGTCGACGACGAGATGTACCTGTCGACGTCGGGGCATTACCGGTCGACGTATCGCTCGTAAGACCTATCAACCGGACAACGTCAAAACGTAGAAAATGCAACAATGGTCATATTGACCGGTCGACCGGTCACACAGTCAAATGAATAGTAACGGCTATTATTTTGAAGAGAAAATTGTGGAAAACTTTTTGAACGATTTTCACCTGTATAAGTAAAAAGAGTGCCAAAGCTTGAAGAAAAATCATCCAAGCAAGCAAGAACATTCTAGAGCTCCTTTCAAGTTCTTGAGCCCAAAGTTGCAATTTCTTCCCTTTTCCTTTCTTAGCTTTGAGTGTGAGAAAAACCTTGTAAAAGAAAATAGTTAAAGGAAAATATTTTCTTTCTAATGTAGTGAGATTGAGAGCTCGTTGTAAAAGATGTGTGTTTTGCCTCTTGAGAAGAGAAGAATGCGTGTGATATAAAGAGGGTTGTTCTCTTCCTACAAGAAAAGAGAAAGATAGTGAATTTTTGACGGTCATGAGGTCGAGCAGTCGAAGCGGGTACGTAGGCCAAAGAGTTGAGGCCGAACCTTTTCAACATATTGTGTCTCGTTGCGTTCGTTCTTTATCGTTCACTTAAGCTTTATTTTTATTTGATTGTGATAGTTTTTACTAATTTTTCTGAAAGTGATTTTGTGGAAAGATTTTAAAAACACCGATTCACTATGTTTTTTATCCTACAGGTAAAACTAAAATAATACATCGAAAATGACCTCCACATGTCAAACTATTTTTTTTTTCATTTTGGTATGATTACATAAATTATAATCTTGTTTAAATATATTTAGTAATATTAATGTACTTACCACTTTAACATATACTTTGAAATTAATACGATTCAACTTCTTTTTAAAAAAATAAGACTAATTAATAGCATTTACTACTTAAAGCAATAGACATCATTTGAGATAATATACTATAATATAATATAATACATGTTTTATAGTTAATATAACTTATTTTAAGCAATTACGATTATCTTAATATAAATTTGTATAAATAAAAATGATATTAGCTAAACGTTATGTAAATCCATATTATAATTTGAAAAAATCAATATAATTTCTTATAAATATATAATATTATTTTGATAAAATATTTATTAATTGCCGATAGCAAAATTCTAGTATTATTTTTGTAACATACACGAATGAATATAAAATAATAGTTATTCTAATGTTATCAATGGCATATAATACTTTTTATAGTGATACTAAATGGTTTAAAATATAAACTTAACTAACATTTGTCTTAATTAAAATTGTAGGATATTTATAGATATATAACATGTTAAAATATAGTACTTAAATCATAATAAAAATACTAAAAAATTATATTTTAATTATATATTCAATGTTAACGTAATTAAACTATGAGAGCCCGTCTCCGGAAGCCATTGACTTGTCACACATATAAAGGTTTTCATCGAAAAAAAAAGGCAATTCAGATCTGGAACCTAATAAATCCGAGTTGCCTCAGGACCAAAAAAGGAACACACGAGTTACTTTAGCTCCAGATGCTTTGATAAAATTTGTAATTGAAAGTTGAAATCCCAATACGTATACGCCTATGCAAGGTTAAAGAGACGACTTGTTCTTAACTACCCAAAAGAAAAAAGAAGACACTACTCGTTCTTGAAATTTCATAATACAAAGTGATTGATTAATTACGAATCCTCCATGCCTAAGTGTTATCAGGACAGAAACGTAGTTTATAAAAGATCGAGGTCCCAGTTTTCAGAGTGCATGCATTAAGAGAGAGAGAGAGAGAGAGAGAGAGAGAGAGAGAGAGAGAGGGAGGGAGAGAGAGAGAGAGAGAGGATTGATTGAGGCGAGCGTTTATATATCGAATTTTAAAAATATCATTATTATAAGAAATTATGTTGGCCATGTTTTAAATTAATTAGAAACGATAAAAGTAAATAAAAGAACGATCCTTAATCCTAATATCGTAACGTTTAACATTTTTATTTAATGACATGGATGCATGCTTATCGATCTAACATTTGATGAAATGGTTGGGGAACTTGGTCATCAATTGGAAATTCATTAAACTTCAAATTGTATAGTTAAGGTGAAAATTTTTTGGGGTTCTCTTATCGACTTAATTTATAAATATACTGTCATAAACTTTGGGGCTAACTAAACCTCAAGCCGGAATACACAATAAACATTGGGACGATATTGTCTTTCTTGATAAAGATACGAAAGATCGTTCGTCTTCGTCACAAATTATTTTTTCATGCATAATGAGTGGAACGACGACGAAGCTTTTTAAACAGATATAAAAGTGTATAACACCTCAACAAAAGGATCATTTGTATACCACAAGAAACAAAAGATGCATTATGCATATATATGCTAGCTTTGAACAAATGAACTAATTCTTTACCGAATAGTTGAGCCTTATTTGTAAGGGTCCAAGTTTCACATGATGGGCGTGTGAAATTTAATGAAAAATAACAATAATAATTAGCTCAACTTTATTTTCTAATTAAATTCCCTTTTTAGAATGTCGACATGCATGGGATTCTGTTCTGCACATAAATAAATTAATTCTAAAGCGTAAATGAATGAGAACAGCACATGAAGCTAAGCTATCATATGTAGATGTTTGAGTTCGCCCTTTTTATTTATTTACTTTTTTGAAACAATGATCAATTAGAGCTGTGGAAAAGTCAAACTGCAGCTTAGAAATTTTCTGTAGAAAGCGATGGTTGGATGAAGCAAAGGGTTGCACCTCTCCTATATACAGTCATCAATTCATGAGCGCCCCGGCCCCTCCTCGAGCAGCTAATAATCGTTCCTCATGGCGTTTAAAGCCATAATTGCCTTCATTCTTCTATCCCTCCACCTTTTCCCTATGCGGCTCTGCAGCAGCACCCCTCATTCGATCCCAGTGGACGCCGCCGTCGCATGCAACTCAACAGTCCACCCCAAGTTCTGCAGGTCCGTCGGGCGCTTCTCCTTGTCCAAGTCCCTGGATGACGCCCAAAATTTCCTGGCCAAGGTGAACCGCTATCTCTCCCAACACTCGGCCCTCTCGCGCGCAGCAGTTTCAGCGCTGGAGGACTGTCGGCTTCTCTCGAGCCTGAACGTTGAGTTCTTAACATCAGCGTTGGCGAAGTTGAACTTTTCTGATAGCCTCATCGATATTCCTCGAGCTGACGAGGTCCAGACCCTTCTCTCGGCTCTGTTAACCAATCAGCAGACGTGCTCTGACGGGCTGTGGGCGGCTGCCTCGGCGTGGACAGTTAAGAACGGCCTCGTCGTCCCCATCACGAACACCACTAAGATCTACAGCGTTTCGCTTGCGATTTTTAGCAAGGCATGGGTTGGAGGCAGGGTGTTCAAGCCCCACAGAGGTGGCGACGCTCCCACGAGGAGAAGTTTGTTTTTCCACAGGCTCAAGGTCGATAGAAATGGCAGCTTCACTTTAAGGATGCCGGGCAAGGCGAGAGCCTTATTCGAGAAATGGACCGGCCGAAGTCTCCTTCAAGCGACGGATACGGTCATGGTGAGCGACGTTGTGGTGGTCAACAAGCGTGGAAAAGGCAACTTTACCACGGTCGGCGAGGCGGTGGCGTCTGCGCCCAGCAACCTGATCGGGAGCACGGGATACTACTTGATATACGTTACCAAAGGCGTCTACGATGAGAGCGTATTGATTCCCAGGAACAAGAAGTATTTGATGATGATTGGTGATGGAATGAACCGGACGGTGATCACTGGAAATCGTAGCGTCGCCGACGGGTGGACTACCTTTAACTCTGCAACGTTTGGTACTGAGCTCTCCTCTAATTTCATGTCTGAATGGCTACTTTAAACTACTCATATGGCTCACTAGTCAGCCGCAACGTTGCAGCTGTTATTGGACAAGGATTCGTCGCGATCAACATGACCATCCGGAACACTGCCGGTGCAATCAAAGTGCAGGCGGTCGCAGTCCGCAACGGCGCTGACTTATCCACGTTCTACCGGTGCAGCCTGGAGGGTTACCAGGACACGCTCTATGCGCACTCCATGAGACAATTTTACGGGCGCTGCAACATCTACGGCACTGTAGACTTCATCTTTGGCAACGCAGCCGCAGTGTTCCAGAGATGCAAGATCTACGCTCGGCTCCCCATCGGCGGTCAGGCCAACACCATCACAGCCCAGGGCCGGTCGGTCCCGAATCAGAACACGGGAACGTCGATGCACAGGTGCAAGTTCCTTGCTGTTGCTGACCTCACCTCGAGTCCCAGACCTGTGAAGACGTACCTCGGCCGGCCATGGCAGCTGTACTCGAGGACTGTGGTCATGAAGTCGTTCATGGACAGCTTGATCGATCCGTCTGGCTGGGCGCCATGGAACGCGAGCTTCGCCCTTGACACCTTGTACTTCGCAGAATACGGGAACGCTGGTCCGGGGGCCAATACGACGCAGCGCGTCGCATGGCCTGGTTACCATATGATTGACAGAATGACTGCTAGCAATTTCACTGCTGGAAGCTTCATCATGGGAGATTACTGGTTGCCATTCACCGAAGTGCCTTATGACAGTGGGTTGTAGATAATGACTCCTTCCCATTCTTGTTATAATAATATGCTACTCATTGCAACTATGGAAAATTAAGTTGGTTCACTCCGTAACCTCAAATTCAATTAGTTATAATTTTGGTTAGGATTTATTGTTCTGCTTACATCTAGAATCAATCAGGTGCACCATTGAGCATAGAAAAAAAAAAACTTATAATTTACTGAAGAAAAGGACATTCAACCCTGAATAACTTCTACGAGATGTTTTAAAACTAATGTGGCCTGAAAAGCACGTAAGAAAAAAGTGACCTTTGCAAGTTGTAGTTGTACGTAATTTTCAGATCCGATCTTGTTTGCTTCATACGCAAATAGGCTTGGTGAAATCTCATGATCACATGCACGGCCAGCTTATACGTAAGTTGTCTAAGTTTATATAGCAACTTATACGTATGTGCGCTTCTAGTCCTAGACACAGAGTATTGTCGTATATTTATCCTGATTGCCATGGAAAAACTTTGGATGTTCGTGTAATAACATGAAAAATAAATTAAATTATTAAACTGATAAAAGGAAAATAAATCTTGTGAGAAGTTTTGTCCCTTGGCTGATTGAAGGCCATTTTTGTCATTTGTGTTAACCAGGCTTCAAACACCCCAAAATCCCCATTTTCCCCTCATTTCTTTCATTTTTCAGTAGCCCTCTCCATTTCCTTCCCTTCCCTTGTTCCACCAGACATCACCTCCTTTTCTACAACCCTCTTTGCCATTGTTGTCACACAAGGAGCTCATCAGAGGGAGGAAGGAGATCAAGCTACAGTTGCACATATTGAATATTAAAATATAAATAAAAAAATTATGTATTTTTATAACTGAGTTTTGAGTATCTTAATAATATTATGGTGAAGTAATAAATTATTTCATAACACATCAAAAATATTATAGTATATATTGGATAACTTTACAAATAAATATTGTTATGATATTTAACATAAATAAAATTTGTTTTATCTATTGTTAACTCTCATGATCAATATAATTTGAATTTTTTATTAAAAATTATTTAAATAATACTTGGCTCTGTGAAAGTTTACCAATAACTCAAAAAAGTAATATAATTAAGACATAATATTACACTTAACCACTTTGTCTTAAGACTTATTATATGTTAACTTCTTATCTAAGATATAATTAATTTTAATCATAATATAATTTGCTGCTAAATAGGAAATCGCCGTTGCCCATTGATAACTTATTCTGCAACCATATTTTTCCTTTTATCCTTAAATTACTTATATCTTGAATAAGAAGTCAAAATATATACATTATTAAAATTTATCTATTTTATATTCTAAATTTATTTATAATCCATATTTTATATCTATAAATATATTAAAATGAAAATGAGTAAAAATATAAAATACTAAAGAAAATTACGTGAAAATGAAAACTAATGATAACTTATTTATTATATTATTTTATTAATGTATCAAGAAATGAATATAAGAAAATCCAGTAAGAGAAATATGTATTACATTATACTGTATTAAATATATTTTATTATTAATTTAATTACTGACATACCTATCCATCGATAATTTCGAAGGTTAGATCTGTCGGAAATATTAATAGCAAAATATTAAATATATGCTTATATTATATATATATATATCATAAATATAATTATCGACGGCCCTAGCCTTAAGAATTACCGACCAATTTTTATCCATAGGTAATTATGAAGACTAGACCTATTGATATGTTAATTACCAACGAATTTTGTATCCATACTAGCTACGAAATTTTTTGCCCTCGGTAAGGTTTTTTTCTTTTCGTCGCAAATGCCATCGGAAATGGATGGATTGTTGTTCATCGAAAAATTTCCATCGAAAATTCACGATTTTCTTGTAGTGTTAGGAAGTGAAGTGAACAAGAAAGTCGTAGGTCCGGAGAGGGTCTCGGTTAGGGGCGAAAGAGAGCTAGAGAAAGGAGAGGAAATCCCTAAAATGATTTGGTTAAGGTATATAATTGGGTGAACCCTCTTCCTAATTCATTAGGAGTTTTATATCATTTTTTGGATCATCATCTTGTGACGGGATTACTTTATAGCTGATCAAGTCCCATGAATATTTTCACCCTTAATGCAATATTTTTATTTTGCAGGATGTTGAAATGAACCTAGCCATTGTAGAGCATCGTAGTTTGAACTTCTTGTTGCTCAAACTTTAAATCATAAGTGTAGTTAGCTCATCAAAAGCGTGAATGGAATGATGTGTAAGGAAGGCTCGAATGTAGTTCATGTAATTATCAAATTTCGAATGACATTTGTGAAATCTAGAGTTTCACGGGCGTAACCAGGAGGTCACGGCCATGAGCTATGCAAAGGGTTGTAAACCCATTTGTAACATTTTTGGTAATGGCCTTGAATTGGAGTCTCACAAATGTTACCAAAGGAAGGATTTTTTTACAAATAATAGTCCCTCGTGTCACGCCCCAGAAACTACAAAGTGAGGCCTTGACTCTCTTCTCCACAAGAGCGCCAAGTAGCCTCTTCTCGGACGGCTTTGGGACGTCCTTGCACCTGCACAACGAAAACACACATATACAAGTTTGTTGAGATAGTTACTCCTCTAACTACTCCTCATATCTAGGCATGATAAGAGGGATTCTCCATGATCCCTTGATTTCAGGGAGATCCTACATGACCTCCTAATGATAGCAAAACCCCATGTGTCAGCTTGATCTCCTCATTAGGATCCCTTGATCTTCTCACTAAGGATCACACCTGAATATATCTTCATCTATCCCTATTTTCTTGGGATTCTCTTGGCTGCATGATCTTCCCAAATCTCTGCCCAAGATTTGCGGGTGGTTGGTGGTCGTCGTGCCCCAACTGTCCTGCTGCCAAGCCTCTCATTCCAGAGGCTTCTTGTTGGAAGTTTGTTGATGTCGCTCGTTCTACTCGACCTTCAACATCCTTGTGGATCGTTTGGGATAGGTGGATTCTCATAGAACAGTATCGAACCTTTGTTGCCAAACTGGGCAATGGTAATGCCGCCTACATGTCTCTGCATCTCAAGCACATCCCAGGCTCTCCCCACGCTTACTGCTCATGCCAAACTTCATGTCCTC
Organism: Pontederia crassipes; assembly: GCA_030549335.1. Taxonomy (NCBI): domain Eukaryota; kingdom Viridiplantae; phylum Streptophyta; class Magnoliopsida; order Commelinales; family Pontederiaceae; genus Pontederia; species Pontederia crassipes. The sequence continues at coordinate 20,657,656 of CM060195.1, read as the reverse complement.
GTCCAAAAGCCTCCTTCTTTAGTTCCTCCTATTGATCAAATATGTCACGTCGACGCTCCCAAGCTCGCCTCGCCACCACTGTCGCCTCACCTCGCCTCCGCTACCGCCTCATCTCGACGACCCCACCGTCATAGAAGTGCCTCACGTTGCGCCCTAACCCTCTTCATTTGCCCCCATTATCGAACGTCCGCCGATCAAGCCCTTCATGTTGCACAGCCCAAGCTCGCCTCGCCTTGCCAACGTCGTTGTCGCTGAAGCGCTTCACGTCACACCCTAACCCTCTTCACTTTGGCTTTGTTGGTCGGCCGCTAATCAAGCCCTTTACATTGGCACTGCTCTAGCTCGCCTCACGACCACTGCTGCCTCACCAACGCTGCTGCCCCTGAAGAGCCTCACGTCGTGCCCTAACCCTCTTCACTTTGGCTTTGCTGGCCGTATGTTGATCGCCTTCCCTCTACTTTCGCCTCACCTCACCAACGTGACCGCCACTGAAGCAGCCCATGTCGTCGCCGCTCAAGCTCATCACCTCACCTCGAGATTGTTCAGCGGTAACCTTGCAAGGGCGTTTGGCAGATAGTTCGACGAAACATGCATGCAAAACGGTGCACATGAAACGTAAACAGGACGAACGAAAATGTTGAACCACACGAATCGTCATCGATCATTGATTTGTGATTTGGCAGTTCCAAATATAAGGAGCAACCTGCTACCCACTTTGGTAGGTGGCAGGCCTATTAAATCCACTAAAAAATCGTATCCAAAAGTAAATCAGAAATCTTACGTACCTCTCCAGGTAGAACTATCTAGAACCTTTGACTTTATGAGAGATTTTTTAAGTGTGGAGAGGCTCCTGACGAGAAGTCTGACATCCTTTGACAGAGGGGAGATTCAAGATTGAATGACCGGTCGAAACTCTCGTGCACACGCACCGAGAAAGAAGAAATAATGGCTCAAAGTGGAGGAGAGAAATAATTTTCTCATAAAGAGAAGATTGATGGTTGAAGGATCTTATTTTTAAGGAAGAGAACTTTGAGTATTGGTGGGTTAAAATTCAATCTGGGATTAAGTTGTTAATCACCTATAAATCAAAATCACGAGTTTCATCTATAACTATAACTAATATAATAATTTAAATATTTTATGTATTTTCTTTCTTCTCCTTTCTTTTCTTCTACAAAAAGTGCTATCCATACATAACCTTTTCCTTTAACTTCTTAACTTTATCTTTTATTTTTAACCAAGAATTTCATAATTAATTAAATAAATTAATATTTTATTTATCTAATTAATTATTTCTGGAAAATCTTGAGGGGTTACAATATGTGTCGAGCATGTTCGCATTATAATTGTTATGTAATATATACAATTTTACACCTTATATTTTAATATAACATGTCAATAGATAATAATCATGATCACGAAAATTTTATAGTGTTTTATCAAAATAAAAATTATTATAAGCCTATAGTAGTTGTGAGACAAACATACACTACAAGAAAATTGCCATTTTCCGACGGGCAATTTCCGACGGATAGAAATCCGTTGCAATTTGTGACGGATTTTGCGATGGAAATATTTTCGACGGATTTTCGACGGTTACAACCGTAAAAAATGAAAATAATAAATTATGTATTTTTTTATATTATTATTTCATTTTTCGACGATTCGGAACGTCAATATTTTCGACGGATATCCATCCGTCGCAATTTTCGACGGATTTTTCGACGGTTGCAACAGTCAAAAATGAAAATAATAAATTATGTAATTTGTTATATTATTATTTTATTTTTTGACGATTAGAAACGTTATATTTTTTATGGATACCATCCGTCCCAATTTCCAATAGATTTTCTGACGGTTGCAATCGTCGAAAATGAAAATAATAAATTATATAATTTGTTATATTATTATTTTATTTTTCGATGATTAGGAACGTCGATATTTCCTATGGATATCCATCCGTCACAATTTTCGACGGTCATAACCGTCGGTAAATGTATAACAATATAATATAAGGAGTATTTTATTAATATATTTACCGAGAGTCCAAACTGTCGTAATTTTCGACGGTTTCGACCATCGATAATAATTAGCGACAGTTCAAATCATCGATAAAAAAAATTATATATAACTAAATATAGTATTTTATTTTTATAATTAAATAATTTTTGACGATCACAATCGTCGGTAACTTTAAAAATAATTAATATTTGCTTTTCCGACGGTCGGAGTCGTCGGTAATTAAAATTTCAATGTCCCGATTTTTTTTCCTTTTTCCCGCTTTCCCATCTTTCCACTTATATATTATATGATATATATATACATACATATATATATATATGTAAATACATATATATATACCCCTCTCCTCTCTCTCTCCCCCTCTCCTTTCTCTCTCCCTCTCTCGCTCTCCCTCTCCCTCTCCCTGCCGGCGAGCCTCCCGACCGGACATCGACCGCTAGCGATCCATCCCACCGGCGTCCCTCTCCCCTTCTCTCTCTCTCTCTCCGGCTCGAACCGCCAGTCGGCAGGATCCTGCCGCTGGCGGCCGAATTCGGCCGCTGGCAGTCGGATCAAGCCGTGGGTTGTCGGATTTGGCCGCTGGCGGCTGGATCTGGCGCCCAGCCAACGAAAGTGGACGCTAGCGGCCGGATCTGACTGCTGCCGGCCGGATCTGGCCGCTTCTTGCCGGATCTGGCAGCCAATGGTCAGATTTGGTCGTGGGCAGCCGAATTTGGCCTCGAGCGGTTTTGACCTCCGAAAGAACGTCCCGAAAGTTTCGACGATTTGTGACCACCGAAAGTTTCTGCGGGTTGCAATGACCGTCGAAAGTTTCGACAGTTGCGTCAGTAAAAAACTTTCAACGGTTGGAACCGCCGGACTTTTCGGACGGTTGCAACCGTTGAAAACTTTCGACGGTTGGAACCGTCGGGACTTTTCCGACGGTTAGAACTGTCGGCCGGGTATTTTCGGACGGTTGGAACCGTCGATATTTCTGACGATTTTTTTCCAACCGCCGCAAATCGATGACTATTTTTCCGACGGATCGATTCCGTCTGAAAAACCGTCGAAAATTATATTACCGACGATTTTTGGACTGATTAGAGATGGTCAAAACCGTCTATAATCAGCGTTTTTCTTGTAGTGATATCTGCTAACGAAGAAATGTTAGGTACCAATTTATCATAGCTTTAATCGTTTAAAAGAAAAAATTCAAAATTAGAAAAATAAGATCATAAATTATTTAAAGGATATTTTCATTGATACACCTCAATTTTGTAATAAATTATTTTGGCCATTTTTTTACCGAAAAAAGAATTCGTTAATTATCTTATTTCATTTTAAAATTAACTCAATATTTTGAGGAGTGCATGCCATGAATGTTGTATGATGTGGGTGAGGTGATTAAACATTCCATCTCACTTTACTTGATGAAGGAAAGGGTCGTTTGGTCCATAACTCATTTATAGGAGTGGTAGCAACGGTTAGAGTAGTGTTCATCTGATCGAGTTGATGCGATGATTCGATTCGATCTGATCGAATTCATGGTCGAATCGGGCCGGATTTGTGGTCAGATTGGATCCAATCATAATTTCAATTCGAAGGGACTCGATTTTTGTTATATTTTTAAAATTTTATTTAAATTTAAGCTTATGTTTAATTTAAAATATTAAAAAATAAAAAAAAATATTTTTTATATAGAAATAATATATATAATAAACTTATTTTATGCTAAAAAATAAATATAATGTAATATTTTAGATTAAAAATATAAAACAATCATAAAAATAAATTAAAGAAATGTTGATTTGACCACTCGACCAAATTCAACCCGTACCAGGTTGAGTTGGGTCAGATTCAACACTCAAACTCTTAGTTACCCGAACTATGGTTCGATCTGTGAACGTTCTAGAGTAGTGGCAATAAGGCTATCAATTTTTCTAGCTTGATAAATTAATATGGCCAACACGACGAATAGTGACCAATGATAAAAAGCCTAATATATGACATATCATGTGTTCTTATTAAGCATTGAATTTCAAAACAAAAAAAACAACAACGCACCTTGATGATGATCAGATGATAATTTCATAAAATGAAAATAAAAATACAGTTCATTATTACACAACGATGGATAGAAAATTGAATATATGCTTTTATTTTCACATTTGTTAGATAAAAATTTGATAGGGACTAAAAAATGAAAAAAATGTGAAGTTTTAAAGGTTGAATGAAATAACTTGTTATAACCTAATGGAAGCTACCAACTCTGACTAAAATCTCGACTTTGACTGGTTCTTTGATCAGAACACTAAGAGGAAGACTTAAGAAGATATTAATGAAAATATCAATAAATGTGGAAGTCCATAAAATCGAAGCTAAGGTGAAAGTCTAAAGTAAAGGAATTTTATGACAATAAACAATGAAAATAAAATAGAATAGACTAAGACACTCCATGTGCATTGGACCATCACGAACATTATCAGTTGCATGAGCTCATCCTTGATTGTTCTCAATGCAGGGAAACAATAACTCATGAGCTTCGCAGCCCAATAGGTGAATAACAAATCAATGGATAAATAGTAACAATAAAGAAGCATGGGTTGGTGTAATTATAATCATCAATGAAATAATCAATCGAGATGAATCAAGACTATGCTTAAAATAAGAATTAATGGAACATATCAACGCCATGCTTTGAATATAATCAATACTATATTTGGATTAACATAAGTGGAATAAATCAACACCATGCACTAAATAAGATCAATGAAATAAATCAATGGAAGAATCAAAGCTAAGCTCTGAGTGAATCAAAGTAACATATGATATAGTACAAGAATCTCAATAGTTCATCAATACAATGTTTATGAGTAAAATTATAATACATGATAAACACTACCGGATCTAATGGGATAAAGCATACTTTGATTGTCAATGGATAGATATTAATATGATGTCTATAGGTAAGATCAAATTTAGTAGGGATAATGCAATGAATCATTGTGGGAGAACAATAATAATACAAAATGGATATTATGGTTATTGGAATAAATCAATTCAATGCTCTGAATTTTATATTTCCATACTTTCAATCAATGTTTTGTATTATGCTCTGAGTCACTAGGTAAATTTCAATACTCTGATTGGAAGTTGTGGTCAACTTTTATATCTTTAAAATTTCTATGCAATGTCACTAATTAATGTGTTCGTTGCAATATGGTGTCATGAACTTCATGAATAGCTAGTGATTGTGCACATCACAATCATCATCCTCTCTAAAAGGTAGGGTAACCTCTTTCGTAGCATGATGGAGAGAAATCATACAACATGGATAAATTATGTCCCAACACTACTATGCTATGCATGAGCCCATCAATTCGTAACATGAGCACCCAAACTTTTATTTTTAATTAATTAAGTTCTCATCTTTACCTGAATTGGGACTTAATCATACGATGCAATGACAATAATCAAGAACAAAAGATCATGTTATCGATGGAATCAAAGAAGTCTAAATCTCGAGTTTTATCTATGCAAGAACAATGCTCTGAATAGGTACAATCATAGAGAGTGGTTAACCCTTGAATGAATCAAGAATAATAAGGTATGAATCCAATGACTATCTATGGTAGCAACAAGTTTTAGATCATTACCCATAAACCAGTAATATAATAATCAAATATAAAATGATCATTTTTTTGCAATGGCGATGCTCTACATCATTATTTCAGTAGAATCAAATAGATGACGATTCATGGATAATTAGCAATACGATAATCAAATAAAACTATTAAAATAAACTATATTCCAATGAAATCATATTGATAATAAGTCATGCATCAATAGGAACAGGTCATACCAAGCAAAGAGATGCTCTAGATTATAATATTAATCAGATGGATCATAGTTTGATAAAATAATAAATTAAAACATAAACACACATTAATACTTTGAGTACTGAGGCTGGGTTGGGTAGAATCCAAGTCGGGTTCAATGATGTCAACAACTCAACTGCGGTGCGAGCCGAGTGTAATCCGTCCTTTGCCCGTGTTGGTCTCTAGTTTTCGCTAGTGATAGGCTCGACCCGGGTCACAGAGTGCTTGGGCCGTGTTTCGGCGATGCGCGCACGTCGGCGATGAGCGTACTGGACGGCGTGGAACCTAGGTCGGGTTCTGTGCCTGTCTTACCAGACAATGTACATACTCTGCCTGGGTCATCCAAACTCGGGCCGGAGTTCTAAAATTTTGATGAAAATGATGGCGCTGGCTACTCGATTTTTGATGTAGTTTCATCGGAATAAATATCTAATCATATAGGCGAATCATGAATAACAGGAGACAATGCTATGACTCTAATTATATCCTAATTTGATTCTATGTTCTACGACGAGATTCCGATGTCGTTTCTGACCGCTAGCAATGTGCCCATATTCCTGGTTGCCCGAGAATTTGTGTAGGTGGAAGGGAAAAGGAGGAGAGGCACCATGATTAGGTCAGAGGAGGTTTTAGTTAGAAGGAAAATTTATATGGGTAGGAGTCAAAAGATAATATTGATTATAACTTTCCAATGAGATTAAATTCATCTTTTATTTGGTTTTTATTTCTCTAACTAAATCTAATTGTTGTTTATTATTTATTATTTTTTTATATGCTGGGCCGGGCGTTACATAACTTATTATGAATAATATACTAAATCAAAGTCTATAATAATATGTGCGAAATGGATATTTAGATATAAATTATTATAATAAATCATAATATACTAAATCAAATTACAAAGAAAATTACAATGTAGATTAAATTAAATTAAAAAAATTATTCCAATGAATTTTTAAATGAATAAATTATTTTCGAAAGTAAAGGGAGAAGGATGAGAAAGTGGACACCAGATTAGTTTCAATTCAAAAGACATGCACTGATGCATCCAATTATTTTATTTCACACGCACATTTTATGTTTTCGATTGCCAAGTAGGTTGGCTTACAGGGTCGGGACGGGACGTTTCAAGATGATGAAGAACAAGAATCTTTCTTGGCTGTAGAAATCGAATAAGTCAGTAGAGGTGTTTTCAGATCCGGTGCTGTTAAGAAGCGGATTGGATTTAGGTGAGAATCTACTGGATAAATCTTATTTAAATTCGGATGCCTACGCCAACTCTCTAACTAACTCTTCATCAACTTATCCATAAATTATATTATATCCACCCCCTCTGAAATTAATATTCCTCCTGTTTGAGAATTTAAGAGCTCCAGCAGCAGCAACTCCGTCACTCGTCGGAGCAACTCACATCCTCCTCTTCTGTTACTCTCGACCATTGAAGTACGTTAGCCATTGTTCTTCGTTGGAATCCTTCTGGTCCTCTGCGTTGTACTCCGTTCCTTCTACTGGGCCACTGGATGCTTGAAGCCCTGAGCACAGCATCGCACCATCATCGTTTTTTTTCTCCTCGAGTGCGCGTTTCTGGTTGCGAAGTAATATTTTGCTTCCTCTCTTCTCGCAACACACAGTCCATCAACGATGGAGAGAGGAGATGATGCACATGACTCCCAAGGCGGCGGCAGCACCGACGGCCTCGACATGGAAACCGGCGTTGTCTCATCTGCTGCTCGCGTGCGTAATATGATTTTCTTCGTTATGTTTAAGAACATTGCATTTTACGTGCCTTGTTGACATGATAAAAATATTTATTACATATTCCAAACATAATGCTACTAAACCCCTCATCTCCTTCGTTTTCTTCGTAGAATGTACGAGCATGGCTTTTCTCCGGAATATATATATATATATATATATATATATATATATATATATTATCCATGGTGATTAGTAGGCGTATGAAGATTAAATCCATATATCTCGGAGAGAGTTTGCATTTCTTAGGTTTTGCATAACTTGAACCAGGTTGGAAACGTGTGAGAAGAGGTTGGTCTTAAGGTGGTTTGAACTTGAAACTGATAAGATTTGATCCAACGCCCTTATACAGTTATCTTATGATCCATATCTCTATTTTGTTATCCTAATCATGATCTATATTCTGAAACTAAACAAGAGTCCCGAACAAAGATGGATCAATTCTGTTAAGTTAGACTACTGACGACCCAAAAACCTTCGTAGGAATAACTCTTCACCACTATTAAATGATCAAATTAGTCTTTAATAAAGCTATCTAAATTTGAACTCATGCTACCATGTTAAATTATATATACTACCAACAATAAAATCTTAAACTCTTAGAAAGAACTTGATCAATATGTTCACTACAAAACCAACTTTGCTTTCCAGATTTTATATTTGTCATAATAAGCAAAGGAATCATATTTTCTCATCCTCTATATTTAATGTTCTTCGGTCTTCCTTATCATGATAACAAGATATATAAGGTTTTTCTGCAGCATCTTAATCAATATCTTGTAACTGATTTCTATGATATTTATGCAAATTCGCATGTTCGCATAACTAATAAAGAAATATATCAGTACCTTATTGTATGAAGAGGCCTGAACGTGCGTAATATATATATATATATAGAACAATATCTATTATTGTCATCATTATTGTTCATCGCCTAAAACATATCTTCATTTGGTATGATGGCAACCTTAGCAAATTAATACGCAATATTGTATATCGATCTCCTTGCAATAAGAATCCTTGGGAGTGAGGCAGCCAACATATAGAAACATCATATACGTAAATTGGTGGTGTAAAGACAAATTTTTGACAAAGTTCAATGTCCCGTTTATGTTTCGTGTGTTCAGGGACGCAGTGCAAACGAACTTAGCTGGGCAAGCTTTCTGAAGCTGACCTTCCAGGGCATCGGCATCGTGTATGGCGACATCGGGACGTCGCCGCTCTACGTGATGGGGTCGACATTCCCTGATGGCATAAACTATCCTGAAGATGTGGTAGGCGTGCTCTCCCTGATCATCTACTCCGTTACTCTCCTTCTCATGGTGAAGTACATGTTCATTGTGCTCCAAGCCACTGACAATGGTGACGGTGAGACGTTTATCCTCTCACATATCAATCTATTATCGGGCAAACAATGACAACAGGATATATCTAAATGTGCTTCGTTGATTGCAGGAGGGACTTTTGCTTTGTATTCTTTGTTGTGCCGGAAGACAAAGGTAGGGCTGCTTCCGAGCCAGCAAGAAGAAGATCATGAAGTCTCGAACTACCAGTTGGACTTGCCAAACGGGCGGACCCAACGAGCATCAAAGGTGAAGGATTTTCTAGAGAAGAGCAGCTTTGCCAAGCACTTTCTCTTGATTGCAACGATGCTTGGCACTTCCATGGTCATTGGAGATGGGATATTCACTCCATGTATATCAGGTAAACCATTCTAATAAAAAAATGTGTTGCAGATGAAAAATAGTGATCTTTTGATGTAAAAGTGCAGTACTTGAAAATTCAGGTTCATGGTAGCATCCTAAAACTGTAAGGAAGGATTGCCAATAAAGAACAATACATGTCAAACGTGAATGATTGAACCATCGGCTTGATTAATGAACATTGTGTTTAGTTAAAAACCACACTAAGTGGCACTATTGTGGATATTATAAAAGAAGTCTTAATTCCAAAGTGATCAACTTCTAACAATTCAAAATCTTTTGCATGACAGTTCTATCTGCTGTTGGAGGTTTAAAGAAGGCTAGTTCCCGCATGACTGATGGTAACATCCTAGAAGTGCATAATTTTTTAAGTTTTCATCATCTCCGCCCAAGTCGTTGACAATTACGTTTCAGCTTCATTATTCTGCATCAAAAAAATTTACCTATTAAAACTTTATCATTGACAATTAGTTCGGAAGGTTAAAGAAAAATGGTTTTACTAATAAAGATAAACAATGAAGCTGTAATTTGAATGTTCAGTATAAGTCAAGTTATACTTAAATTTATAGCATGCTCCACATTTTATCTCAATGCTGAACTTCAACTTCCGAAGACCCAAACATTTTCCATAAAGAAGAGACGAAGAGTCGACGATTTGTTGCTTACACCAATCCCTTTTCGTGTTCAGATGTTATCGCGGGGATATCAATTGGCATCTTGATCATTCTATTTGCAATCCAGAAATTTGGAACCCACAAGGTTGGGTACAGCTTTGCGCCAATCCTAACCATATGGTTCCTCTTAACTGGTGGCATAGGCTTTTACAATCTGATTAGGTACGATTTCTTGCTAATATTCAAGGCTCTTTGTCCGGTCCACATCATTCGATACTTCCAGAGAAATGGAAAGAGAGCATGGATATCACTTGGAGGCGTTGTTCTTTGTAATACAGGTAACAATTTGATTGTTAATTAGGATCAATAGCTACATGATAGGATTTTTTAAATTGTTACAATATATATGCACATACACACATGTATATATGGGATCTATTAATCATAAAACATACATCAGTTAATAATATGAACAATACTTTGTCTTTTTCTTTACTAATTCTTTATATATGTATCTTGTCAGGAGTGGAAGCACTATTTGCTGATGTAGGACACTTCACAGTAAATTCCATTCGACTTAGTACATGTGCATTGGTATACCCATGCTTAATATTGGCCTACAGCGGTCAAGCTTCATATTTACGAAATAATTTGGGAGATTATGTTGATCCCTTTTACAAATCGATACCAGGTACACACAATAATTTTAAAGTACTGCCAGCTAGTTGATCGCCCATATAACCCATATATAAACAAATGGGTTTGTAGCGTGGCAAATCCCATGTTTGTTTCAGCATTCGAATGGGCACGCGATCACATAGTCATGAAAGTGCAAATTTCTTTTATAACATTCTATTTAAATTAAGTTATTCTCTGCCATGCATACTCGAGCATAAAATTTCTTTTGTCATTGATTAGATCATGATTAAGGAGGTTAATATATTGTTGTCTATCCATTTGAAGCATGCCTATATTGGCCAATGTTTGTTGTTGCAATCTTAGCTGCCACAATAGCTAGCCAGTCTTTGATTTCTGGTGCCTACTCCATCGCGCAACAATCACGTGCTCTTGGTTGCTTTCCTCCCGTGAAAATTGTCCACACTTCATCTAAATATGAGGGTCAAGTTTATATCCCGGAAGTCAATTTTCTTCTCATGATTGCATGTGTTGCTGTCACTGCCGGCTTCAAAACAACTTTACAACTCGGCAATGCGTATGGTGTGTATTTATCTTCCTACCTCTAACCTAAAACAATTTCAGTTTTGTTCATCACTATATAGATATATATATACATATATTTATATATATATATATATATATATTCATAAAGGGATCATCATTTACAGGTCTTGCGGTGGTACTTGTTATGACCATTACTTCAGCCTTCTTGGTACTCGTCATGATCTTGATTTGGAAGACGCATATACTTCTCATCCTTCTTTATGTTTTCGTGATTGGGTCGGTGGAGTTAATATACTTGAGTTCAGTACTTTACAAGTTTGATCAAGGAGGATACCTCCCATTAGTTTTTGCTGCAGTTCTCATCTTTGTCATGATGGTTTGGAACTATGTCTACCGCAAAAGCTACGAGTATGAATTAGTAAAGAAGTTATCACATCAAAGTTTGGAACAGATAATAGCGAGTCCTGATGTATCACATCTCCCTGGCATAGCCCTCTTTTACTCGGAGCTTGTGCAAGGTGTTCCACCCATATTTCAGCACTACATTAGTAAGGTCCCGGCTTTGCACTCAGTTCTCATCTTCGTTTCCATAAAGTCCCTACACATCAGCAGAGTTCCTGCTGAAGAGCGTTTCTTGTTCCACCGAATGGGATCTTCCTCGACTTTCCGATGCGTCGCTAGATATGGCTACAAGGATGTGAGGAATGCACAGGAATCATTCGACATGCAGCTGGTACAAAAGCTAAATGACTTCATCAGAGAAGAGGCAGAGAGGACAAGGGGAGATGCGGAGAATGAGCTGGAGTTTGTGGGGATGCAGCAAAGGAAAGGAATCGTGCATGTGTTGAGCGCTAACGAGGTGGTTGCTGGCGAAGGGTCTACATTTTGGAAGACAATGGTCATCAACTACGCCTACAATTTCTTAAGAAGTAATTTAAGGAAACAGGAAGAGGTGTTCACCATACCGAGCAAGCAATTGCTAAAAGTTGGAATGACGATTGAGTTATAGATTGGGAAGGTGACGATAGATCTATTAGGAATCAAATCGTCGAAAGATTGGTGGATTACAACTATTTATTTTTGTGGCCAAAATAATTTACTTTTTAGGTAAATATATAACTAATTGGTTTACGCACGGACTTATCACATTTCATTTCAATCCATTTTTTTTAAGTACTGTTTATGACTTGCATGTTCTCCAATCTGTAGTAACTCATGTACGAGCCCATATGGCTGTAATTTTTTATATACTAGCAGCACGTTTTCTGGATCAAAATCGTGAGCCATTTATGTATGCATCATCATCTTGGACTAATTTAGTTTGGATAAGATGCGATGAGTTAATTTGTTTCGAGGAAATTAAGTTGGCAATATCGGAGCCTTCAATGTTTCTGCCTACTACACAGGGCCAGCTCAAGGCATCGAAAGGCCTAAAGCATACGATGAGATCTTTCATAGAATAATTTTTTTATTTAAAATTTATTTTTTAAACTTTTTTATATTCAAAATTATTAATAAAGTTTTTATAACTCACTTCTTTTAGTATAAGGTAGCTAAGTCATTTAATTTTTATTGAGCATTGTTGATCTTAAATAAGAAATTCTAAGGAAGAATTTTCTTGAGACATTTTATAACAAAGAATTTCTCTAGAGTCCTTTTGAAATTTAACAAAGAATCAATTCTTTTTTAAAAATTTGAATTATCATATTAATATTATCTAGATAAAATTTTAATATATATATGATATATATATTCACAAAAACATGTAATATGTATATTTATTAACCCTAAAAAAAATAGAGAAGAGAGTCGGAATGATATGGATTTGGATGTTCTCAAATGAGTTAGGAAATTTTCAAAAAAAAAATAAAGCAAGGAGATCTTCACCCTTAATTTTAATTATTTTAGAAAGAAGTTGTAGTGTATATAAAAATAATTTATCACACTTTCAAATTTTTGGCCATAAATGTCTTAAGAAAAAGATTAAGAAGATTGTGATATTTTATGGTAGGGCTGAGCAAAGTCAAGACCGGGTCCGGGTTCCGACGGACCCGGTCCTGACCCGATTTTAACCGGGTTTTTGGAACTTTGGACCCGGTACCAAGTCCGGGTCTGGGTCTGAGCAAAGTCGGTACCGAGTCCGGGTCTGACCCGACAAAACTGAGACCGGGACCGGGTTTGGATTGGGAATTCTTACTTTGAAGACATCAAACTTATTTTTTGAAGAAATAAAGAGGTAGTTATTAAAATATAAAGACAATATTCTAAATTGATCAAAGTCATCAAGTTTACACGTTCAACATCATACAACATCAGAACATTTAAGACACGCATCATATGAAATAAATTACATCTCCATGTCTAGTCCAGCATCATAAGAAATAAATTGAAGACACATCATTCTAAATAAAATTAGATGCACAGCAACACAGTGGGCAGTGGCACAATTTGAATATATCTTCTAAACAAAATTAAATAAAGAGTTTAGAGCACACATTTAAATTGAGAGATAGAATATTGGCACAATTTGAGTACATCTTCTCTGGTCAACCTGCAATGCATCACATGACAGATTGTCAGAATTATAGTTTAAATGAACACATATGCATTACAGTTTAAATCAACCTGCAATGCATCTCTTCACAGAATTACAATTTCCACAATGCATCACATGACAAAAGTTTCTACTTCTCAACCTGCAGCCTGTTGAATAATGAACACATATGAACACAAAAGTTTCCACAATTCATACATATGACAGATACAAGAAGGAATAATGAACACATCAAGAAGGACTGCAGCCTGTTGAATAATGAACACATATGAACACAAAAGTTTCCACAATTCATACATATGACAGATACAAGAAGGAATAATGAACACATCAAGAAGGAATAATGACAGATACAAAAATAATTATTTTCAGCTTAGATGTACACATCAAGAAGGAATAATGACAGATACAAAAATAGAAAACTCAAATATGTTCTTTCACAACAAAATGTATTCTTCCAACTTCTGTAAATTTTCAGTTCTTTTGAACTAGTAAAACTGGTTACACAATTGTGATAATGAAAGATACAAAGAATGACAAAAACTCAAAGAGGTCATATCCAATTGTGATTATATGATGCTGACAAGCCAATTTTGGTTATATGACGCTGATAAACCAATTCTTTATGCATGATTCAGTGGATAGAAGTTCATGCCTTGATGAAATATGAAATATGAAATATGAAACATGGAATCAGTGAATGAGGCATAAACTAATACATGGAATGAGTGGATACTAATCATGAATTATGGTTCTTTATGCATGAACTAATACATGAAGCATAATCAAATGAATCAACATACATTTTGCAAAAAAACATTGGATAGATGTGCATGTCTTCTTCAGTTAATTGTCTATTATCATTTGATCTAACAATGAACTTGAGGGTCCAACTAGGGTGTTCCTAGTAGATTCTGCATAATAAAAAAAGTGTCAATGAAATTGTCATAATTAAAGAGTTAAACAATATGTAAATAGAATAATATAACTTTAACCTATAATTATATTGTTTGTGAGCTCGAATTGATCAAAATCTTCTTCAACTTTAAAATACGGTGATGATAGCCAACTTTGTGTGCATACTAGAGCTTCTGCCATTTTTGACGATAAAGAACTTAAAGAAATCAAGGATGCGTCCTCTAGTGCTAAAGACAGACTCTGAAGGAACTGTAGAGACTGGAATGGTCAAAACATCACGTGCCATTAGAGAGAGCACTCTATACTTTGTGGAATTGACCTTCCACCAATTTACGATATCAAAATTCTCATCGCCCTCACAGGGTTCCATCAAATATCTTTCAATTTCATATTTGTTATCGGTATTCTTTTTTTCCTTTTGTAGTCTACTCCATTGATGAATCCTTGATGTCTTCTCATTAACATTTACATTTTCAGCACCAATTGTAGAATTTGTATTCTCCATTTGAGAAGTTGATCCATTACTAATCTCATGTGCATAATAGTCATACAAACGACTCATGCTATCTTGAATCTTCGTAACAACCATAGTAGCTATGGATGAATCATAAAGATCTGTATAGTTCCATTCAATATAACCAAGTTTATATCTAGGATCTAATACGATAGCAATAAGTATCAATGAATTAATATTTTCAGGTTTTTCCCAATATTTATCATATTTAGATCTCATGTCGCAAGCCATCTTTTGCAAGTACGCATCATGACCATTACTCCACTTTGCAATTTTTGATTGAAGATACACAATCTCATGAAAGCAAGTACAAGAAGTCACAAATAATGAGCCAGATAAGTTGCATGTTGCATCATAAAATATTTTTAAAAACATCACAAAATTTCGAGTATTTTTCCAATCTTCTACAGTTGGTGGCACGCAATTATTCTCCTTGAATTGTAATTGGTATCCCCTGTCTTCTTCATCCAACCTCTCAAATACTTTTTGAAAATTTTCAGCCCGTTCCAACATTAAATAGGTTGAATTCCATCGAGTTGGCACTAGGGGTGTTCACCGGGTCGGGTCGACCCGGTGAACCCGACAATCCGACCCGACCCGACCTAGTTTGGGTCAGGTCGGATCTTGGTCGGGTCGGACCCGACCCGACCCGAACCCAACCCGATGAGGGTTCGGGTCGGGTACGGGTTGGGAAATCCCAACCCGAGTCGACCCGACCCGACCCGATGACCCGGCCTTTATTATTATTTTTTTAATTTTTTTTACTTTTTTTACTTATTTTTAATCCTATAGTTGATTTAAAATGGTAAAAATATTAAAATAAAATATTTTAATTATGAAAATAATGCTCAAATATTAAAAAAAGCATATTTTATATTTTATAATAATTATTAATTATTTTTTGTATTAAAATAAATATAAAAAAGTAAGACAAAAAAATTAAAAAAAAAGAAAAAAGAGTGGTCGGGTGATCCGACCACCCGACCCGACCCAACCCGACCCGAACCGGGTCGGGTTGGGTCGGATTTTCTGCCCCTAAGGGGCTTGACCCGACCCGACCCGACCCGACCAAATTTGGTAGGGTCGGGTCGGATTTGTTCACGGGTCGGGTCCAACCCGACCCGTGAACACCCCTAGTTGGCACATCCATAATGACACTATATTGACTGCTGATTTTTTCCTCTTGTATAAATTTTTTGAATTTTCCAAATCATGCCGGAGATGATCTCACATAGCGAACAACCTCACAAATTGATACAATAATTAATTTTTTGAATTTATGGAATGAAGACAAGATATCAAATAATTAATTTTGGATTGCTTGCCAAATTTTAAGGACCATTAAAAAATATTTGAGTAGATGAACTTTTAAACAATGTTGTAAGACCCGACCCGGATTGATTAGTGGGTCAGGTCGGACCGGTCAAATCGGTTAAACTCGGATGGTCAGACCGGATAATTATAACTCAATATAAGTATAAAATCAGCTTAGATAATAATTATAAGTGTATGCATAATAATATTTTAATCACTAGTGGGAAGACAAGATTTATTTAAATGAACAATGAATCAAATCAAATATAATTTTATAAAAAATACATTCTAAAATTTAATATTTTAATAGTATGATAATTTATGTTAGCAGCGTATTTGAATTTACAAATACATTACATTTTATTTTGAATGAATAACAATATAAATAATATTTTTTTATTACCATTGATTTTAAATGTGTATATAAACATAATATCTTAATAATTTGATTTTTTTGTAATAATAATAATAATAATGATAATAATAATAGTGGTAGAATAGATGAGGAGTGTGCCATTATTAAATGTTAGTAATATAATAAAAAGCTTGGAAAATTGATAATTCAAAGTTAGAAATTATAATATTTTTTAAAAAAATTGGCTAAACCCTCAAACCCGACCGGGTCACTCAAATCCACCGGGTTGACCGGTCCAACCCGGTTTTGACTGAGTTTGATTGGGTCAATCATTCATCCGGGTTTTGAGTGACCCATGACCCCTTTTGTACTCCGGACACCGGTCCGACTGACCGGGCCAGGTCGGGTTTGACAACCTTGCTTATAAAGAGAGAGAGAGTCGATTAAGATCCTCATTAATTAAACAAATCAATAAACAAGAAAAAAGTGATATACATTGGGTGGAGAAATTATGAGTCCTAAAAAAATGTATCAAATTTTTTACTGTTATAATTTATTATTGACAACTCTAAATATTATAATTATATGCTCAATATGATTAATATAAATAAATAATAAATTAATTATTAGGGTGTCTCAAATAATTGGGAGCCTCAAATAGTTGAGGGCCTCAAATAAAAACTCACTTTCCAGGAGAAAATTTGTTCTCCTTTTTCTTTTTGCTATTCTATGTTGATCAGAATTTGAGTCAATTAAGACTGAAAATTTTCGTTTGGTATTTGTTATAGTGACCATATTCAGCATAGACCAGACTAAAAATCTTAAGGATTTATTGATTCGAGCTCTCATAAATTTATTGATTCAAGCCGTCGATATATATCGACGGTTAAAACCGTCAATAGTTTCCACGGTTTAAGCCGCTGATAGATATTGACGGCACGAACCGCCGATACTATCGACGGTTTAAGCCGCCGATAAATATTGTCGGTTCAAACCGTCAATACTATTGTCGGTTCAAACCGTCGATATATATCGGCGGTCCTGCCCGTCGATAATATTGACGGTTCGCACCGTCGATATTTAACGTTCGACTGCCGAGCCCGCCAGCTAGACCGTCTGTAATACCGACGGTTCAGAAGAATCCGTCGCAAAAAATTTACGACGAGCCTTTTTCACACGATCATTGTCCGTCGAAAGAACCGTCGGAAATCGCGATTTCCGACGGATCTGACTAATTTACCGACGGTTAGGATCGTCGGTAAAAGGCAGTTTTCTTGTAGTGAAACCACTTTTAATTGTATAATATGTTTTTTGAAATCTAACACTAAATTACTTTTCTATATTAGATGACATTAAATATATGATTTATGAACGAACTATATAAATAGCTGATTTAATTAATGTGCATAATGATGATTTATGAATATTTTTTTTATAATTTTCAACTCAATAATGATAAAGTATCGACTACTGAGAACTAAAAGAATATATAGAAAATAAAATGTTCAACGTCGCCTCCAGCAGCACAAGCATAAGACACTTTTAGTTGTGTAGTAAAACATCATCTCTAGTACAAGAACATTTGAAAGTGACATCCGGACTATTATATCAACTTAAAAGGTAACTATTTGTCACTCGACATTAATTATGCATAAAATCAACACTACAACAAAATTAATATTTAGGGATTATACTATTGGGAGCAATCATAATTAAATCTCCAAAAAATATTTATTTGGGACCAATGAAAAATTGGACTCAAATTATTTTTTAATTTTAGAGACAAAAATTTAATTTGTGCTTAATATAAATGTTACATGAATAAAATAAGATATTAGTATCTAATAATTTTTTATAAGTACTAATTTTAAGGTCCAATCACAATTTTGGTCCCCATTTTAGTGGTCCCCGCAAATCTTATTCCTTTTTGTTAATATGATTTCAGTCGGTCCTAACTCCTGCACTCCCTCCCGAAAAACCTAGCACCTCATTTCAGTGGTCGAGCCGCCGTGGGCATCCCACCCAGCCGCAGCCTCCGGAGTGACTGACTGAGGTCGTGCCGGCGATCGTGAAGGAGAACGTCAGCTGGGTAGAGTAGCTGCTCTCCCTCTGTATCATCAAGGAGAAGAAGAAGCGATGGGAAGCAGCTGAGATGGCGAACGCGGGTGAATTGGCCTGCTGCTCCGTAAAGAAGGCCTTTTCCTCCATGGTGTTCATCGTCCGCGAGCACCAGAGCTATGCCCTCTAGCTCCGGCAGGGTCCAGCAGGAGATGAACTCCTCCGTTTGGCTCTTCCAGGTCTTCTCCTGCACGCCCACCTCCATCATGCTCCTCCTAGCAAACTTCATCATCTACTCCATGGCTACAATGCTGCGATCGTAGCCAAGGCGGCCTCTCCGCAACCCAGTCAGTGGTCACGGAAAAAATCATCCAACAGCAGAGTCACATCCAGGGCAATCCATGGATAGATCATTCGGCCATGAAGACATTCTCGATTGGCAAAATGGCTTACGTCAGAGGGAGCGGCGGGGGTAACTCTGACGATTAAAGTAAGCGGATGCGAACTGGTGGCGACTACAATCCTCGCGCAAGCTATGCAGGTGCTCTTGCTTTTCACCCACCGCCAGCACCTATTTGGAGATGACTAGGTAAAATCATGAGCCCTATATTGCATTTTATTTTTCCTTATGGATACCAATATTAGTTTGATACGATAACAAGAGGTCAGTAATTAACTCAAATTATTGTCGAAGTTTTCTTAAAGGAGTCCAAGGTGTCCCTAATTAAGATCAAAGATGGTTACAATCCCGCAACATGGATGCTGGAAGTGACCACACAGTCTCAAGAAGAGCTTTTGGGGGTTAACTTCACTGAAATATACAGAAACTCTGAACTATATCAGTGAGTAGCATTGGTTTATGAACCGAAAAGACTTAGCACAGTCCTCTTTTCTCATAATTCATATGTTGCAACATTGTATTAATTTTATCTAAAAAATGGATGGTCTTTTTCAAGGGAATCAAGAGCCTAATTAAGGAACTCAATGTTCCTCCTCCTGGTTCCAGAGATCTGCACTTCCCGAAGATCTTGTTGTGTTTGTGTGGGGGCCCCAAAGATCTATGCTAGATTTGGTACAACAACATTAAACTTTATGCGAGTAAGAAGGAAGCAAATCATGCTCTGCCTACATGTTTCTTTTTTTCCTTTCCTTCATATATACTTTTCTTCTTTTTTGTTGTTGATGTTTGGGTCTTTTGAATGCATGATCCAAGGAAGTTCATGTGAACTGATGATTTTTCATGCAGCAAGTGAGTACCCTCCTTTTTGTTGCCTTTGAGTGTTATAAATCACATTAAATTTATAGTTAGCTAGGTGATGATTGTTGTGATTCAATTTAGGTTGCAGTTGGTCACATGAAGACGAGAGCCTGAACTATCATGATCTCTCGCAAGAAAGTGTCCTCACAATCATCAACAAAACAGCTTCACAAGCTACTTTGCCAAAATTAAATTGCATCTTCTCTTACTAGAGAAGAGATCCAAAGCGTCCGTCCGAGGAAACTCCTCGTAAGTTTCTTTCTCCGAGTTTGTCCCGATTTCTACTGTGTTATTTGGACTTGCATATTGATAGGAACCATAAATTTCTGAAAAAATAATTCAATACGGCTCAGAATTGTATCATGAAGCACAGAAGCAGTTCGATCACATGCTTACCAAATGACAGCACTGAAATGGTTTAGGATTTTAGCATTTTTTTCTGCAACTTGTATGCTTTGCATTACGCCATCCTAATTACATATTTCTCCTCTTACAAGGGAAGACCAATAACATAACAAATGAAAAGAAGGGGAACCAAAGTCTCACAAGCCAGAATTGAATGTGAAATGTCTTAGCTCTTTGGTTCTAAAGTGTGTCACTGCATTACAATCACTTTCCCTAATTGCTTTTGGAATGAATGACATGCAATTATTTGAAATTAATATTTTTAACTGCTCCATCTCCACGGGTTTAGGGGAAGTGCTCTTTCCATGTTTAAAAATGTGTAATCTGTTAATGCACCTACCTTATTAAAAAGTTTCACTTGTATCCTTATCGACATGAATGCACAATTTCTCCATATTTGCAAGATATTCATTAATCTGTAAATATATGCAGAGCTAGATCCAATCTGTTAGTACGGAAATAATTAAATTAATTATCTTGATGTTTTGAAGATTAAACTTTGTTGATTTGTCTGTTGTGTGTGAGATTGATGACGATGTTAATCATAGAATTCAAGCTGGTTGGTGTAAGTGGAGGAAAGCCACTGGAGTTCTTTGTGATAGAAAAGTACCCAATAAAGTTAAAGGGAAATTCTATCGTACTGCTATAAAACCGACAGTGTTATATGGTAGTGAATGTTGGGCTATGAAGGGACAACATGAACGTAAAGCGGGGGTAGCCGAAATGAGGATGTTGAGATGGATGTGTGGTCATACAAGATTAGATAAGATTAGGAATGACCATATACGTGAACGAGTCGGAGTGGCTCCTATTAATGAGAAAATGGTAGAGAATCGTTTGAGATGGTTTGGTCATGTTCAGAGAAGACCATTAGATGCACCAGTAAGAAGAGTAGATCAAATAATCTGGAGTCCGATTAAAAGAGGGAGAGGGAGGCCAAGGCGGACACTTGGCGAACTAATAGAGCAAGTTCTATTGGTGAATAATATACCGAAATGTTTGGTTACTAATAGAGCGGAATGGCGTCGTATGATCCATGTAGCCGACCCCACCTAGTGGGATAAGGATTTGTTGTTGTTGTTGTTGTTGTCTTATGTTGTGTTTGTGTATCAAACCAGGAATAAGTTACAGAAAAGGATAACTTCTCCAAATAGAGACCGACCACATAAGCAATTTATTGCCAAATTTGAACTGCTGTTGGGGTAATTTCCTGTATTTTTTTGTTCTCCAATATGACTTTTCGTTGGGCACTGCCTTCAGATTCTTGTCATTTCCTTACCAAGATCAATTACATGGAGCAACAGAATCAGTTCTTATTTCACTTTGTTATCCAGTACAGTGGTCATGCACCACAAGCAAAATTTTTCCTCTTTGCCATATGGAGCTTGTGCGGCATAGGGTACTTGAAATACGAGTCCTTCCTTCTTTCCCACCTGTCTGCAGTCACCTCAGCCGAAGTGTCAACAATGCCTGGAGACTTATCTGCTGGAGCGCTACCATCTTTATTGATGCCCACGTCCTCTACAGTTGCTATTCCAAATGATTCGAACTTTCATTCATCTACTCCATCTCTACTCCTGTCCATTCATGGTCTTGGGCCTCCTGCAGTCTTCTACGACCAAATTTCTGCAACAAATTTTTCATCAGTTATACATCCGAACATCAGAATTCTGGACAGAATGCTGCATGGTCAAATCAGTTTTCTAGAGGCATGCTATCAGCTCTCTTCGTTTCTTGTCATGCAGGATTAATTTAGCTGGGCTCAAGTGTAGCCTAAAGCCAGTTACTAACATAGAGATTTTCTGTCACTTGCTCAATTGGCTACTAAAGTGGATCATCGGCCACAGGGATTTGATGATGCTGATAACACAAGGACATGGAGGCCTGAGAGATCTTTGCATGAATGGATGATTATGTGTTTGGATGTGTATGGACATTGGTTAATGAGGACGGTGATGCATTCCTTTCTATGAAGTTATAGTAACTTGCAGTTTATGGATGAGTCAATGTTTAGTATTCTTTTGTAAATCCAGAGGAGAAGGGATATGGTTGCCCAGAAAATGTCTGATCAGCATCTTGATTGTCTAACTTTTGGCCCTCGTCAATTCTTATCTCAAGCTCATCCAACTATAGCAGCTGAATCATTTGTAATTTTGCATTGTTCTCCAATAACTTTTCCTAGTGTCCTATGAGAACCTTTGCATACAGAGGGTGAGAAACTACGTTCCCTTTGATAAATAATTATGTTTTCTTTGGATTCATGAAGAAAATCCTGCTCTTGACGGATAATTTCCCATTAGTCATTGTTTGACGAAGTGTGTGGTACATTTTTTTTTCCTTCTGAAACTGAACTAAGATGAAATATGAATTTTTTGGAGAAAGTAAACAGATTGAGTTTTATGAGCTAATATCATGCTAATAAAATGTTGTAGTTATGTGATCTTAGCAAGGATATTTGTTTTGTTGGTAAGGGCTCCAACTTTGATGATTATACCATAAATAACATTCATGACAATACAAGTTATTGTTGGCTGCCATGGTGGAAAATAAACAATCAAATTATATTTGACCTTGCTCTTTGTTGTATACTCTAACATTTATTTTTGCTAAGACAGTATCTAATTTCCCCTCAAAGGAAACAAGATTAATGTTTCTTAAGGGGTGACATGATTACACTTCACAATTCCACAAGGAAATGCTAGCTCCTTGATAGAGTGCCTTCAAAATTACATCATAAAGCAATCTGTGCCATCTTAGTTTCAGTTGAATTTATCTTTTTTTCTCTTTTGAAACTTTGAATGAAAGGATCTTGTAAATGAATCATATGTGCTCTTCATCAATATGTACTCCATATTTTACTGTTAGGACTTCGTATGGAACATAGATGCTTACTAACCTGTTGACCATTGTATTGCATATTAGAAAGAAAGATAATTTTGTAGTCATCACGTCATGCAATGCCTATATAGCAATCAATGCACTGTGGTTTATACGTCTCCTAAACACTGGTCACTGTAACATTCTGTTTCTGTTTTTCGTTACTTGGGTAAATTTTGTTGAGTGCATGTGTCCTGTAAATAACTCCGCCTATATTTTATAGCCGGTCCCAAGCCCGGATAAAGGAGAAGGGTTGTGTTAGGCCCCGACAGCCAGCATAAAATCCTGTCGAATCTTATGAACATGGATCAACGAATATAGATAAGATTGAGAATGATCATATACGTGAACGAGTCGGAGTGGCTCCTATTAGTAAGAAAATGGTAGAGAATCATTTGAGATGGTTTGGTCATGTTCAGAGAAGACCATTAGATGCGTCAGTAAGAAGAGTAGATCAAATAATCTGGAGTCCGATTAAAAGAGGGAGAGGGAGGCCAAGGCGGACACTTGGCGAACTAATAGAGCAAGATCTATTGGTGAATAATATACCGAAATGTTTGGTTACTAATAGAACGGAATGGCGTCGTATGATCCATGTAGCCGACCCCACCTAGTGGGATAAGGCTTTGTTGTTGTTGTTGTTGTATATCTTAATTATACGTCTTCTTAGCTATTCAGCGGGTTGACGTTAACTCTCTAGCGCTATAATCGAGACGCTACGTAGACGCTATTATTTCGCGCCACTATTCTTAATGCGCGACAGCACCTAGCGCCATTTTGTCGTCGACCACTTTAGACGCGACACTAGCGTCTCATGTCTGAAGACTGTGAAGCGACGCTATATGGCGTCTCAAACAAAGGAGAAGCTAATGAGACGCTACTGTGTATATTTAAACACTATATTATATATACTATATGTCAATCAATAAATTCATTAAATATTATATTAGCATTAAGTACACGATTTGTGTTATGTATACATATAATATATATAATATCTTAATTATGCATATATTATTATTATATACTTAATCATAGGATTAAGTTGGTTGATTAAGTGAGTGATATGTTAGCGTCACAGTAGACACACAATAGCGTCCACCTAGCGTTTAACGAGCGCCGAAGCTATTGTCGACGCTATGATGACACCATGGGCGTCTCTCTAGCATCGCATGTTCGAGACGCCATATTGTTTTAGACGCTAGTTCGGTGCTACGGAGTCGCTAAATGAATCTAGCGACTCAATGGCATCTGTATTGCGCCTCCTAAGTCGATTTTTTACCCCTCGCTCAATCGGGCACATATAGACATATAAATACGCGTATATGCTGATACCTATATATAATAAGTGCATATATAAATATTATTATAACCTACTCTGACACATATAAACAAATACACACACATATATATATATTCACTTCGAATACGTATACATATACATGTTATCTATATATATATGACTCGCACATGTGTAGACATATACATACACATATATATTTATAACACATATAGACGAAACACATTGCTATAACTTAATCTCTCACACGTAGACATATATATACGTACGCATATATGACATATGTATATATATACACACACAATTGTGTTATATACAAATATGCACACATATTTATAATTTTGTAAACATACATGACAGATTATCGGAAGAAAATAAAACAATTGGAACAGAGCATAATGCGATGAGACGTTACATTGATAAATAAAATTACATACATAATAAAAAAAATTGAAAAAACTTTTATTGAGCGTCTCAATGGCATCGCGATATTGAGACGCTACAAAATTGCGACGCCCCGACGACGCGATGGTGTCGCTACATTGTCTTAGCGACACATTAGCTTCTCTATAGCGCCGCGCTAGCCGAATTGTGATAGTTTCGGCGCCTACATGGCGTCTACGTAGCGTCTCATTATTTTGCGACGCTAAAGATTACTTAAATCCCTAACCCCTCTTCTTCGTTTTCACTTTTACTGTTTAACATTTACCATCGCCCGACGCCCGACGCGCCACGACGCCCGACCTCCGACGCGCCCCGACGCCCGACCTCCGGCGCCCGTCGCCCGACGCCTGACCTCCGGCGCCCGTCGGCCAACGCCTGACCTCCGACGCCCGACCTCCGACGCCCTCCACTGCCGCCTCCGGCCTTCGCCCGACGTTCGAAGCCCGACGACCGCCCTCCACCGCCACCGCCGCCCTTCGCCTCCGCCGCCCTCTGCATTCGACCGCCCTCCACCGCCGCCCTCTACATTCGCCGCCGCCCTACGCCGCCTCCTCCGCCCTCTTCGATGGTTCGCCTCCACCGCGGTCCGCCCTCCCCGACGGTTCGCCGCCTCCTCCTCCACCGCCATTCGTCGCGTCCTCCGCAGCCTCGTCCGCCCTCCGCTCTTCGCCTCCGCCGCCCTCCGCCTCCACCGTCGCCCGTCGTGTCCAACGCCGCCTCGTTCGCCCTCCGCCGCGTCCTCCCTCCACCGCCGCCGACGTCCTCCACCGCCGCCGACGTCCTCCTCCTCCGCCCTCCCCGACGGTTCTCCTCCGACGGTTCTCCTCCGACGATCCGCCCTCCCCGACGGTTCGCCGCCTCCTCCACCGCCGTCTGTCGCGTCCTCCGCCGCGTCGTCCGCCCTCCGCTCTTCGCCTCCGCCGCCCTCCGCCTCCACCGTCGCCCGTCGCGTCCACCGCCGCCTCGTCCGCCCTCCGCCGCGTCCTCCCTCCACCGCCGTCGACGTCCTCCACCGCCGCGACGTCCTCCTCCGCCGCCACTGCCCACCGCCTCCACTGCCGTCTCGGCCGCCCTCCGCCGTCGACGGGGCACGTAACCGGATCGTTACATAGTAGGCGATCCATTGGTGGGTCTGCTGAGTGTATCACTCTAGGTACGTGACGCATTATAGGCAATAGACAGTAGGAGATAGAGTTTTTAAATATTTTGCTTTTGTGACAGTTGCTCCACCGTCGACGGGGAATATAGTCGGTACGTCTCGATCGCACGACCACGATCGTCATGTCACACCAGGTTATTTTTTGTATATTACTTAATTTTATGTAGGAGCCAAATTTTATGTATTTTCTTGTGATGGCAGTTGCTACCCCACCGCCACCGCCGAGAATACCAGTCGCTTCACCATAATCTAGCGTTGGCGAGCGACAATTTACGCCAGGTGATATATTTATTGTTATTGACATTTCTCAATTAATTATATTAATTATTTTTTAATAATGTCAGTTGCTACGCCACCGATAGCACAAGCACCTGACTCAATTAATTCAGACGAGCGGATTGCTACTGATCATGCGGTACACATCAATCAAGGTGAGGACATTACTGTACATCTATCAATTATTACAATTTTAATTTGGTATGACACTAATGATTTATTATGTATTAGGGCAAGTAGCTGATGTCGGACCTTCACAGCCTACCCCAGCTATATCGGATGATGATTCCACTTCGAGTGATGAAGAGGGGTTACACGATAATGGGGTGGTCACTGTGAATAATATTGCTAGACCGTAAGTTAAATAAGTTGTAAAATTTTGTTATAATTTTGGTTATCATTGAAAATTAATTTTTCTTTGTAATTGGCAGGACCACTTTCTTACCCGCTAGTACCGTGCGGGATGTCAGTGCTCTCGTTCTTTCCCACTTGCCGGAAGGGGCAGGATCCTAGAAAGATGTCCCAATTCAAGTGCGAGATGACATCTTTCAAGCCTTTGCTGTACGATCTTCTATTTGGATTACATAATTCAATTTATATTTATTTTAAAATTACTAAGTTTTAACGTTCTATTTGTAGAAGGCAAATCAGTTTCATCCGGATCTTAGTTTAGAGACGATCTGGAGAGCTTTTGAGGAGGTCGCTGCGAAACGCCTCCGAAATCGATTATACAAGTTTCGCAAGGTCGTAACGTCCGCCGGCTTAACTTTGGAGCAGGGCATACAGAGATGCCAAGACATATTAGGCGCTCGGTTTGGGAGTCCCTCTGTAGGAAGTGGTAAGTATGTATACTTTTACATTATTTTTATTAAAATTATAGTTTTTTTAAAGTGTAAGTATTTGATGTTCACAAAGGACGGATGAACGATGGCAAAGGAAGTCGGAAAAGGCAAGAGTTAACCATCTTTCGAAGCCCGAGGCCCACATCCACACAGGGGATCGATGCGATTTGACGAGCATCGACGGCGCATGGTAATTTACATATAAATTCCATTAATCAAACTTTTGACTTATACTTATGTTATCAAATTTGAAACTTTATTGTAGGAGGAGAAAGAAGACGGTCCCGTAGACTTTCGTGTGGTCTATGAGGCCACGCATAAGAGCCGGAAGACAAACGACTTAGTCACGCCCACTGCTCGTAGGCTTCTGGTAAGTCTCATGATATGGTCATTTGGTTGTTGCCGTTAGTGCAATATTTTTGAAATACACAACGTTTAAATTTTTTAGGATGAGTATAATGCAAAAATAGCTGAAAAGTATGGAGATGATCCGAGTACTCAGCCACCAGGTAATGTTTCTTCATTCGTTTAGTCATGTTTTTAATTTACGTGATTCTTGATATATAATTTATATATTATATAATTTTATAATTTTTTTATTTCGTAGAGGACCCTACTGTTTGGGAAGAGGTGGCCGGCACGACACGAGGGGGTTACTTGCGTGGCCTCGGCACAGCCGCTCAGATACCTAGGAGGATCGGAGGATATACAGGAGGTGCATCTGCTCCGAGCTCATCCGCTGCACCTGATCTGACGCAGCTATCACAGCAGCTATCGCAGCAATTATCAGAGTAGATATCGCAGTAGGTGTCGCAGCAGTTGTCGCAGTAGTTGGGTCCAGGCGATTCAGGGATTGATCCCGACGCAGAATTCATCCCCGCGAGGCCATGGACCGAGCACATCTGGGTCGAACATCCGGAATGATAACAATAACTCCCAAACCTAGGATATCTCATTGGGGACACAAGCACGATCGTATTTGCGTCAATATAGCGCCTTACTAGCGCCTACATTAGCCACACGTGGGCGCCGGAATAGCGTCTCACGTCTACCGCCCCTTGCGCGTCGACTTAGCGACGCGGTCCTGCTTCGCGCAGCCGCAAACATCGCATCTTAATACCATCGATATAGCGTCAATATGTGGCGCTAGTTGCGTCTCAACATCTTTGATTCTAGTGCGATGCCATTAGCCACCGAGTTCCAACGTCTCAATTTTGCGGCGCTAGTTAGACGCGAAGGAGACGCTCTTGACAATAGAGACGTAATAGCGCCTCCCTAGCGTCTCCGACCGTGAGTCGCTAATTGCCAATTTTCTTGTAGTGTTAGCAGGTACTTTGCACTGAATTACATTAAGCCAACAAGAAAAGTTAATCACAAATTCAAATGAGTATGTTGATGCCATAAACATAGGGTAACTAAAAAAACTATCCTGCAAAATGCAGCACTTCTATTAGACAGAATAACATCATCTCCTGGCTTCAAAAGCTGAGCTTTAGAGTAACAGGAAATAGCCTAAATGGCATACTGAAGGTTAGAGACACTTAAAATGACAATGATGACAGCATGAAGAATTTCATCAGTTTACCTCTACCTAAGCTTTAAAAAGAAATAAATGTGTACTCAAGACAAGAACTGCCTCCTCATAAAAAAAGAACTGCCTTAAGTAGTAAGAGAAGATGCAACAACAACAACAACAACAAAGCCTTATCCCACTAGGTGGGGTCGGCTACATGGATCATACGACGCCATTCCGTTCTATTAGTAACCAAACATTTCGGTATATTATTCACCAATAGATCTTGCTCTATTAGTTCGCCAAGTGTCCGCCTTGGCCTCCCTCTCCCTCTTTTAATCGGACTCCAGATTATTTGATCTACTCTTCTTACTGACGCATCTAATGGTCTTCTCTGAACATGACCAAACCATCTCAAATGATTCTCTACCATTTTCTCACTAATAGGAGCCACTCCGACTCGTTCACGTATATGATCATTCCCAATCTTATCTATATTCGTTGATCCATGTTCATAAGATTCGACAGGATTTTATGCTGGCTGTCGGGGCCTAACACAACCCTCCTCCTTTATCCGGGCTTGGGACCGGCTATAAAATATAGGCGGAGTTATTTACAGGACACATGCACTCAACAAAATTTACCCAAGTAACGAAAAACAGAAACAGAATGTTACAGTGACCAGTGTTTAGGAGACGTATAAACCACAGTGCATTGATTGCTATATAGGCATTGCATGACGTGATGACTACAAAATTATCTTTCTTTCTAATATGCAATACAATGGTCAACAGGTTAGTAAGCATCTATGTTCCATACGAAGTCCTAACAGTAAAATATGGAGTACATATTGATGAAGAGCACATATGATTCATTTACAAGATCCTTTCATTCAAAGTTTCAAAAGAGAAAAAAAGATAAATTCAACTGAAACTAAGATGGCACAGATTGCTTTATGATGTAATTTTGAAGGCACTCTATCAAGGAGCTAGCATTTCCTTGTGGAATTGTGAAGTGTAATCATGTCACCCCTTAAGAAACATTAATCTTGTTTCCTTTGAGGGGAAATTAGATACTGTCTTAGCAAAAATAAATGTTAGAGTATACAACAAAGAGCAAGGTCAAATATAATTTGATTGTTTATTTTCCACCATGGCAGCCAACAATAACTTGTATTGTCATGAATGTTATTTATGGTATAATCATCAAAGTTGGAGCCCTTACCAACAAAACAAATATCCTTGCTAAGATCACATAACTACAACATTTTATTAGCATGATATTAGCTCATAAAACTCAATCTGTTTACTTTCTCCAAAAAATTCATATTTCATCTTAGTTCAGTTTCAGAAGGAAAAAAAAATGTACCACACACTTCGTCAAACAATGACTAATGGGAAATTATCCGTCAAGAGCAGGATTTTCTTCATGAATCCAAAGAAAACATAATTATTTATCAAAGGGAACGTAGTTTCTCACCCTCTGTATGCAAAGGTTCTCATAGGACACTAGGAAAAGTTATTGGAGAACAATGCAAAATTACAAATGATTCAGCTGCTATAGTTGGATGAGCTTGAGATAAGAATTGACGAGGGCCAAAAGTTAGACAATCAAGATGCTGATCAGACATTTTCTGGGCAACCATATCCCTTCTCCTCTGGATTTACAAAAGAATACTAAACATTGACTCATCCATAAACTGCAAGTTACTATAAGTTCATAGAAAGGAATGCATCACCGTCCTCATTAGCCAATGTCCATACACATCCAAACACATAATCATCCATTCATGCAAAGATCTCTCAGGCCTCCATGTCCTTGTGTTATCAGCATCATCAAATCCCTGTGGCCGATGATCCACTTTAGTAGCCAATTGAGCAAGTGACAGAAAATCTCTATGTTAGTAACTGGCTTTAGGCTACACTTGAGCCCAGCTAAATTAATCCTGCATGACAAGAAACGAAGAGAGCTGATAGCATGCCTCTAGAAAACTGATTTGACCATGCAGCATTCTGTCCAGAATTCTGATGTTCGGATGTATAACTGATGAAAAATTTGTTGCAGAAATTTGGTCGTAGAAGACTGCAGGAGGCCCAAGACCATGAATGGACAGGAGTAGAGATGGAGTAGATGAATGAAAGTTCGAATCATTTGGAATAGCAACTGTAGAGGACGTGGGCATCAATAAAGATGGTAGCGCTCCAGCAGATAAGTCTCCAGGCATTGTTGACACTTCGGCTGAGGTGACTGCAGACAGGTGGGAAAGAAGGAAGGACTCGTATTTCAAGTACCCTATGCCGCACAAGCTCCATATGGCAAAGAGGAAAAATTTTGCTTGTGGTGCATGACCACTGTACTGGATAACAAAGTGAAATAAGAACTGATTCTGTTGCTCCATGTAATTGATCTTGGTAAGGAAATGACAAGAATCTGAAGGCAGTGCCCAACGAAAAGTCATATTGGAGAACAAAAAAATACAGGAAATTACCCCAACAGCAGTTCAAATTTGGCAATAAATTGCTTATGTGGTCGGTCTCTATTTGGAGAAGTTATCCTTTTCTGTAACTTATTCCTGGTTTGATACACAAACACAACATAAGACAACAACAACAACAACAAATCCTTATCCCACTAGGTGGGGTCGGCTACATGGATCATACGACGCCATTCCGCTCTATTAGTAACCAAACATTTCGGTGTATTATTCACCAATAAAACTTGCTCTATTAGTTCGCCAAGTGTCCGCCTTGGCCTCCCTCTCCCTCTTTTAATCGGACTTCAGATTATTTGATCTACTCTTCTTACTGGTGCATCTAATGGTCTTCTCTGAACATGACCAAACCATCTCAAACGATTCTCTACCATTTTCTCATTAATAGGAGCCACTCCGACTCGTTCACGTATATGGTCATTCCTAATCTTATCTAATCTTGTATGACCACACATCCATCTCAACATCCTCATTTCGGCTACCCCCGCTTTACGTTCATGTTGTCCCTTCATAGCCCAACATTCACTACCATATAACACTGTCGGTTTTATAGCAGTACGATAGAATTTTTCTTTAACTTTATTGGGTACTTTTCTATCACAAAGAACTCCAGTGGCTTTCCTCCACTTACACCAACCAGCTTGAATTCTATGATTAACATCGTCATCAATCTCACACACAACAGACAAATCAACAAAGTTTAATCTTCAAAACATCAAGATAATTAATTTAATTATTTCCGTACTAACAGATTGGATCTAGCTCTGCATATATTTACAGATTAATGAATATCTTGCAAATATGGAGAAATTGTGCATTCATGTCGATAAGGATACAAGTGAAACTTTTTAATAAGGTAGGTGCATTAACAGATTACACATTTTTAAACATGGAAAGAGCACTTCCCCTAAACCCGTGGAGATGGAGCAGTTAAAAATATTAATTTCAAATAATTGCATGTCATTCATTCCAAAAGCAATTAGGGAAAGTGATTGTAATGCAGTGACACACTTTAGAACCAAAGAGCTAAGACATTTCACATTCAATTCTGGCTTGTGAGACTTTGGTTCCCCTTCTTTTCATTTGTTATGTTATTGGTCTTCCCTTGTAAGAGGAGAAATATGTAATTAGGATGGCGTAATGCAAAGCATACAAGTTGCAGAAAAAAATGCTAAAATCCTAAACCATTTCAGTGCTGTCATTTGGTAAGCATGTGATCGAACTGCTTCTGTGCTTCATGATACAATTCTGAGCCGTATTGAATTATTTTTTCAGAAATTTATGGTTCCTATCAATATGCAAGTCCAAATAACACAGTAGAAATCGGGACAAACTCGGAGAAAGAAACTTACGAGGAGTTTCCTCGGACGGACGCTTTGGATCTCTTCTCTAGTAAGAGAAGATGCAATTTAATTTTGGCAAAGTAGCTTGTGAAGCTATTTTGTTGATGATTGTGAGGACACTTTCTTGCGAGAGATCATGATAGTTCAGGCTCTCGTCTTCATGTGACCAACTGCAACTTGCTGCATGAAAAAAAACATAGTATATATAATATAGTGTTTAAATATATACCGTAGCGTCTCATTAGCGTCTCTTTCGATTGAGACGCCATGTAGCGTCGCTTTAGAGTCTTCATACAGGAGACGCTAGTTTCGCGTCTAACGTTGTCGACACCATAACGGCGCTAGGTACTACCGCGCATTTGCGGTTCCTGGCAGGAAATAATAACGTCTACGTAGCGTCTCGATTGCGCTAATTTTAACGTCAACACTCCGAGTAGCTAGGAAGACGCTAATGAGATGCTATTGAGAGGCAAGTGGCGTCTGATTTTGGTGACGCTAAAGAAGCGCAATGGAGGCGCTAGTGGCATCTTTATTGTAGTGTAATATAACTTTTTAAAACAAACATCTTTATTGTAGTGTAATATAACTTTTTAAAACAAACAGGATTAGTCAACATCTTAGAGAATGACCGGCAGTGGATTCTGAGTACGAATGTCTCTATGGCCTAGATCCTACAACACCTGCTGAGGTATGGATTTCTATCTGCTTTTTGTGCTTAATGTAAGGTTCATTTTCAAGCTCAATCTTTCTCTTGAAGTCAAGCTCTCAGTTAACTCAGTTTGGAGCTTTCCAACAGCTAAATTTTTAGGCTACAATTTCAAGCTTGCACCAAAGGATGCAGAGAAAGTGATATCTATTCGGAGTGATTCACCAAAATCATATTGTTTGAAGGCCAATGCACTAGTGCTGGTAAACAAATTGCTATATGTTTGCTTGTGTTTGAGATTATTTTATTGCCTTAATTTTTCTGTCTTTGAGTGCATCTTGCAAGTGATTGATTAAATTTAGTAGTAGTGTGTGTAGGAGAGAAACCGATTACCAAAATTTTGTTGGAGAATGAAAGTAAAATGTTTAAACATGTAAAAGCTCATCTAGATGATACTTAGTTTTGCCATTTTTTTAGCCTTCTTAAATGTAAATGTGATGTAGTTTATCTGACTACTTGTTGTTTGGATGAATTAAAAAGTTTTTGCCGTACTGTTTAATGATCAAGTAAAATCTAAGAACTATTATTTTGTATGCTTGAATACTCTTTGGTATATTATTTTTTTGTGGTCCAATATATATTAAATATTGCTCGAAAGAAAAGTTTATGCATAGTCATGGACCTAAAATTTTGGTTAGCAGATGGTCACTACATTAACTGCAAGAATTTGATTTATTTGGTTTTAGAAAACTTATACTTCAAGAGTTTCTTAGTCATCTCATATGAGACGATCTATCAGAATCATCTCATATAGAAAATTTCTACGATGCATGTAATGATCCAACGAATCAAAGTTTTGAGTATAGTCAATCGAATAGTTAATCTCTTTTGTGGTGCATGCCATTTGAGCCTGAGTCATTGTATATTTTGTAGGATTTAGAGGTGGATCTCTAAGAGCTTGGTTTGGAGCAAAAGGAGTTGGTAACTACAATGTCAGTGTCAGGGCATCATGCGCCAAAGCTGGATCAAGCATTTGCGGTAATCCAGTAATATATGTGAACTGGGATGGGATTCACTTAATTGAGGCTGCTTACAAACTTTCAAATTGTATTTCTTTGGATCTTTGCATTCAGTCTTCCTTGGCAGGGCATAAGAGCAGGAATCAAGAAGCAGACATGAAAAAATTAGAGAAATGAAGCTAGCCACATCAATTGAGGTAAGCTCTTTCTAAATCTTATCTTGCGAGTCTTTCCCGTGCATTTCTTTTTTTAATTTTTTTTATAATATTGTGTTCTGTATCTAGGTTTTGTGCGGGGAATATCCTTCCGAATTTGCATCCTATTTCCGTTATTGTCAGTCGCTAAGGTTTGACGACAAGCCAGACTATTCCTATCTTAGGAGATTGTTTCGAAACCTGTTTATCTGTGAAGGTTTTTCCCTTTTCATATATGTTTCATGACTTAAGAATTGTGTTCATGCTGCTCTCTAAATCAACCACAATGGTAGTTGTAAAATTTTCCATTTTAATTGGCAACTTAACAGTCTATCTCGACATTTGCATTCCACAGGTTTTCAGTTTGATTATGTATTTGATTGGACCATTTTGAAGAATCAGTAGTTACAGGTCACAAATGGCCCTTCTTATGTGCTTGTTAGTAAGATGTTATTAGGGACCAATCTCTAGGTTCCTAAAAGTATATTATTAGGAACTAATTTTTTGGTGTCAATTACTTGATTTTTTTTTGTTGTCACAACTATTTTGATTTGGGACCAAAAGTAATTATTAGAGACCATTGCATGATTTTATAGGGACCAATAAATTAGTGTCTAAAAGTAATACTTTTGAGATCCAACACAAATTTTTTGTTCCCAAAACTTTTAAAGACCAACTTCTAGGAACCAATGGGGGCTAAAAAGATTTTTATCCCGGAAAGAAATAGGGACCAAAATTGATGAATTTGGAACTAAATTTTTTTGTCCCAATAAACATATATTGTTGTAGTGTGTAATGTCACAAAAGATAGTGTACACAAGAAGATATCCAAAGTAAACTAGGAAACAAATCTAGAGCCCTTCAAGACACCAAGATGTGGGTATTATCCAATGTTGCAGTAGTCTTCGAATCGCTCTTTACGAAACTCCCAATTCTCCCTCTTACCTCGACTCGATGAGTTTATGTGCTTTTATGAAGTGCTCATCATCTCTACATCATTTAGATATTAAGGAACAAGTGTTCAACATCATCGCATAGTGTAGGTCATAGGTTCGTGGTTTATTATAGGGGTTGTACACCCTTCCCTTGTAGTGCAAAAGGCATTATATATAATGGACCTCGGACGAGGCTCCAGAACGATGTGTCGATGCCTCGCTTGCTCTTGCATCATGCAAACATCTCCATTTGTCCCATTAATGTAGCCTTAGCCGTTGATACACCCAATTATGGAAATTGTGACACAAGAATTTTTTTGAGTGAAAGTGAATTTTAATAGGATGATATGTTATATGTTTTAGAAAATAGTGGGTACGTTAAACGTGTCAAAAATATTTTTGTGTTTAATCATAATAAAAGATTATTTAGTGCTAAGAAAATTGACTAATAAAGATTTAGATGAATGCACAAATATGATTAATAATTAAGGAAATCTATGATATATAATAAAAATTATTAAATTCAAGACATGTGATAATTTAAAAATAAGAATAAAATGTCTGGGTTGAATCAAAGTATAGTTAAACAAAGATGCCTGTTCACTAAAAATTATAAAAAAATAGAAGATAAATGACATTAATTTAGGACATAAGAATAACATTAGTGTGCGATGAAACATTTTATCCAGTGTGATTTGAAAGATGTTACATGAAGCTTAGCCAAAACATGACATGATAATTAAGTAATATCTATTGTTTCATTGGATAATCGCATCTAATATAAAATTATTTGTTCGCCAAACAAAAATTGAGTTGAAATTCACTTTTGTAAATTGGGCACAGAAAAATCAAATTATTGAATAAAACAATCATTTTTGCTTAAATTTATTACAAAAATTCAAAAATAACTAGCTATACTCGATTGAAATTTTGTCATGTCCCAAAAAAATGGTCTATTAATTCAAAAGATCCATTTTGCAAGAAAATGTTTAATCAAGTTTAGCAACTGCATGTTCGTGTATTTTTCCTTTGACATTTTTTTCTTATTATTGATAGTATTCAACTGATTATGTCAAATACGTTTCATATTTTTTCCCAAAATTGAAAGGCATAACTATGTTCAATTGTAATAGAAATATGCTTAACATTTAATCATTTTTTGTAAACTAGTTAATTTAGTTTCATTTCAAAATTATCTAAGCATCATAATTGATCACGTAGCACAAAACTGAATTCTTGGGTTCACCTTCCAGTCTCCTTTTAATGAAAATCATAGCCGAGTTAAACTAGTTAACTATATAAGGTTAGAATTAATGAACTACATGAGCTTATAAAATGAAGGGATGTCTCGTTGGATTGTTGTTTTGACAATATGTGCAAATATCACATTTCCTACCCATTTCTGTAGGAATCAAGAAGTTTATAGAACTGATCGCGGATACATGCAAGATTCTGCCAAATGAGACAATTTACGATAATTCATGACAAAAGGTTCTGCAATTGCAGGTGGAGGAAATCAAATACTTTATATATGTCGAAAACGACGTTGAACCCGGAACGTTAATCGTTCTCTTTGAATTCAATAGCATTTATTTTCTCTTTACTGTTCCCAATTTTTTCTTAATTCTTTCCTTTCATTTCCCTGATAAAGCATAAGATGACATAAAGAAAACAACTCATCAAGCATATTTATACAAATGACTTGTATACAGAAAAAAAAGTCCACATACTACGTGATTACTATACTTACGTCTCGTCGAGTGTCACTAAACATACACGTACCGAGGGCGTAACTCGAATTTGTAACCCAGAAAAATCACGAAGGGTCTGTGTACTATCAAGTTATATAGATCCACCGGTAAAGAAAGTTGCCAAATTTATTAACTGTGTGATCCAAATTTATAGATCCACCGGCAAAGAATCCAATTAATTAACTGTGTGATCCAAATTTATCAACAAGATCCACCGGTAAAGAAAGTTGCATCAAAAAGAATATGTAGTATAGTCATGAACTTCAAAATCCAGAAAAAAAAAATCACGTATCAGCGATTATTATGGAGTTAAGATGTCATGTGATATCCACAAATGTACCCGAGAGTTGCATGCGATCCGTTGGAGTTGATGAATACTTCAGAGCCCCTTGTTTCTCACATCGGGTTCGCTCACGTGAGTTTAGGGGAATCTGAGTATTACCTAATTAACAGTATTACTGGCGTACGAACGAGGGGGGGGGGGGGTTCGGGGGCCCCGCTCAAAAATCTAGACGGATTTTGGGTTTTTGTTTAGTCAGTCCGTGTGGTTCGGATTAGGTTTTTCTCTGTTTATTTGGGTTTTAAACCCGGTTTGGAGAGGCTATTAATAGCCTAATTTCTGATGTAATCTGTGTGGCGGCTAAACGATATAGTGGAACCTCTTTGCAGGACATAGTCCTCATCTCAAGGGTGAACCTGGGTAAATTTATGTGTTTCCTTTATTTTTCTGCAATCTCTCTGCGATCTTCTCTCCTTGTTCTCGAATTTTCCCATCAATTGGTATTAGAGCACAGGTTGCTCGAGGAATTAGGGTTTATTCGAGATGTTAGGAGGATCGCGGATTGAGATAGAAAAATTTGATGGAACGCGATTTGATCTCTGGAAGATGAAGATGGAGGATCTTCTTTGTGATCGAGATCTTTGAACTTTCGTATGAAAGTGTATGTGCTGCCTTGTTATCAGAGAAAATACGGAGAAAGGGATCGGCAAGTTCTGGTAAAGAGGCGCCGGTGGCCAGAGGAAGGCAACCAGAAAGGAATCAAAATCAGAGAGGGAGATCCAAATCTCGTGGGCGTTCGAAGAGTAAAGATAAGAAGGTGCAATGCTGGAGATGTCAAGAGTGGGACCATCTGAAGCGAGATTGCAAAAATAAGCCGGTTCACAAGAAAGAAGCTGAGTCAACCTCGGACAAAAAAGAGGTTGAGGCAGGAGATATGTATATGGCTTCTGCATGTATGGTACAGCCAGATAAGGATGTCTGGCTCATCGATACTGGTGCTTCATATCACATGACACCTCATAGATGCTGGTTTTGTGAATATGATGAGTATAATGGTGGGGATGTCATGCTCGGAGATGACACTGCGGTTCAGATTATTGGACGTGGCAGGGTGAAGCTGAGGATGAATGATGATATGGTGAAGACTCTACCAAATGTGATGCATATACCACTTATGAGCAGGAGTTTATTATCTGTTGGTACAATGACAGATTCGGATGTTATATTCAGTTGCGACAAGAATTCGTGCAAGATGGTTAGAGGGTCTATTGTGATTGCGCGAGAGGTTCGCTATGGCACATTGTACAAGTTGCTCGGAGAGATTATATCTGTGGGCTGTAGATTTATTTCTAAAGAGGCCAAAGAAGATGAAGACAACACATCTATGCTGTGGCATCAGAGATTAGGCCATATCAGTGAGAAATGACTTTCTACCATAGCATCAAGTCAGAGGTAGAAGGAGTTCCGGATTGTTCTGTGGGCTTCGGGTTCTGTGAACATTGCCTCCATGGAAAATAGAACCGAGTCAGTTTTCAACACAGGTTCAAGAGCAACGAAGATTCTCGAACTGATCCATAGTGATGTCTTTGGACCAACTCCGACTCCATCTATTGGAGGGTCCAGGTACTATGTTTCTTTTATAGATAATTTTTTGAGATACAGTTGGATTTATTTTATCAAGAATAAATCAGATGTATTCGATAAGTTTCGAGAATTTAAAGTTTTGGTGAAAAACCAATTGAGCTGCAAGATCAAGGTCCTTCGTACAGATAATGGAGGTGAATTTTGTTCAGATAAGTTTGAGCAGTTCTGCGTGGACAATGGTATTGCAAGGCAGAAGACAACTCCATATACACCTGAGCAGAATGGAGTAGCTGAAAGGTTAAATCGGTCACTCATAGAGAAGGCAAGATGTATGCTGAGTTGGGCTGAATTGGGGCAAAAATTCTAGGCAGAAGCTGTAGCCACAGCAAACTACCTGAAGAACCGCTCACCGACCTCATCAGTGAATGATCAGACGCCTTATGAGGCAATGTTTTGGGAAGAAGCCAAATTTGTCTCATGTTCAGGTGTTCGGATGTGACGCATATGTTCATATACCCAAGGAAAAGCGGGGTAAGCTTGACAGTAAATCTGAGAAGAACATATTTGTCGGATACAAGAAAGGGATCA
The DNA here is from genome assembly GCA_030549335.1 of Pontederia crassipes. Classification (NCBI taxonomy): domain Eukaryota; kingdom Viridiplantae; phylum Streptophyta; class Magnoliopsida; order Commelinales; family Pontederiaceae; genus Pontederia; species Pontederia crassipes. The sequence continues at coordinate 20,617,905 of CM060195.1, read as the reverse complement.
AGGGCTACAAACTGTGGAATCCAAAGTCAAGGAATATTGTTTACAGCAGGGATGTTGCTTTCCGTGAATCACGTTCCCAAGTTGAAGTTAAAAAAGGTGATGAACCTAAGAAAGTGGTAGTACTTGAAGAAGATTCTGATTCTGAAACTTCAGAGGTGGATGCACAAAATACTTTAGTTGAATCTGTTACAGAACCGAATCAAGAGGACTCGGTTAATGAAGTTGAAGATGCAGATTCAGATGAAGACCCAGATATTGGTACTACCATACTAGTTCTCAGGAGATCGACACGAGAAAGAAGAGTACATTTGAGATACTCTCTTAGTGCTCTGAGTTCGTTTCATGCTTTGAGCATCATCGGAGAAGAACCTAGTTCTGTAAAAGATGCCAGGTTTATGGATGATGCAAATCAGTGGGAGCTTGCTATGGCAGATGAGATGCAATCACTGGATAAGAATGAAACATGGAGTTTGTGTCAATTGCCTAAGGATAGAAAGGCAATTGGTTGCAAATGGGTATTCAAGCGAAAGCTAAAACCGGATGGGACTGTGGAGAAGTACAAGGCGAGACTGGTAGCTAAAGGGTACTCTCAGGTTGAGGGAGTCGACTATGATGAGATTTTCTCTCCCTTAGCGAAAATGACTTCGATCAGATTTGTTCTATCTCTGGCAACAGCATATAATCTTAAGGTAGAGCAGATGAATGTGAAGACGGCATTTCTTCATGGGGACTTGGAGGAAGAGATATATATGAGACAATCAGAATGCTTTGAAGTTCAAGGTAAAGAGAAGCTGATGTGAAAATTGAAGAAGTCTTTGTATGGATTGAAGCAGTCGTCAAGAATGTGGTACCAAAAGTTTGATACGTACATGCTCGAACTCAAGTTTGTACGTTCAGATTCAGATCACTGTGTTTACATGAAGAGAGTTGGCGATCAATTTGTCATTCTTACACTGTATGTTGATGACATATTACTAATTGGAAACAGTACGAAGATGGTGAATTCAGTGAAGAGTTTGTTGGCCAAGAAGTTTGAGATGAAAGACTTGGGGCCGACGAATTTTATTTTGGGTATGCAGATTAGAAGAGATCGTCAGAAGCGAAAGTTGTGGCTAGGACATGAGAAGTACATAAAAGAAGTGTTGAAGAAATTTAACATGGCAGACTGTAAGCCAGTGGGTACTCCTATGTCTTTAGGAACCAAACTTTCTGCAGAGCAATGCCCGAAGACGGATGAAGAAGTCGAAGAGATGGACTGTGTGCCATATGCAAGTGCAATGGGCAGCTTGATGTATGCCATGGTGTGCACGCGTCCAGATATAGCCCAAGCAGTGGGAGTCTTGAGTCGATATATGTCTAACCCAGGCAGAGAACATTGGAATGCTATCAAGAGAGTTTTCAGGTATCTTCGTGGAACTTCAGATTTTTCGTTGTGTTTTGAAGGTACAAGAAAAGGAAAGATGCTTGATATTGTGGGCCATGTAGATGCTGATTGGGGTGGAGACATTGATAGTAGACGATCCACTAATAGATATGTTTTTACATTATTTGGGGTTGCACTAAGTTGAATGAGCAAGAGACAAAGCATGGTAGCACTTTCTTCTACGGAAGTAAAATATATGGCTCTTACTCATGCTGCAAAAGAGGTCATATGGCTACGACGGTTGTGCTTGGAGCTCGGATTTGAGTAAGGTGCTATAGAGGTGAGATGTGATAATCAAGGTGCTATTCAGTTAGCTAAGAATCCCGCATTTCACTCACGCACAAAGCATATTGACATCCAATACCATTTTATTCGGGAAAAGGTGGAAAATAAAGAGGTTCAGCTTGAAAAGGTTGATACAACAGAGAATAGTTCTGATTTTTTGACTAAAGCAGTTACATGTGCAAAGTTTGAGTGGTGCTCTACTGCTGTCGGATTGAAGAAGAATGTTGTTGGCAAGGCTCTCATTAGTGTGAAGTATCCACCAAGTAGGAGAATGTTGGAGTTGGTGAATATTTCAGGGCCCCTTGTTTTTCACACCGGGTTCGCCCACGTGAGCTTAGGGGAATCTGAGTATTACCCAATTAACAGTATTACTGGCGTACGAACGAAAGGGGGGGTTCGGGGGGCCCGCCTCTCGACGGCGGTCCTAAAAAACCTAGACAGATTTTGGGCTTTTATTTAGTCGGCCCGTGTGATTCGGATTAGGTTTTTCTCTGTTTGTTTGGGTTTTAAACCCGGTTTGGAGAGGCTATTAATAGCATAATTTCTGATGTAATCTGTGTGGCGGCTGTGAACCTAAACGATATAGTGGAACATCTTTGCAGGACGTAGCCCTCATCTCAAGGGTGAACCTGGGTAAATTCGTGTGTCTCCTCTATTTTTCTGCAATCTCTCTGCGATCTTCTCTCCTTGTTCTCGAATTTTCCCGTCACGATCGATGGTACATTCATGAATGCTAAAGAATATTGAGATGCATATATGTTTTTCAACGATGACAATGCAGTACGATCCATCCGAGAGATGCATCACTGACGGAGAAAGCCAGGCAGGATAAGAAGGGATCGATGTAATTGTAAACGTACGTATGTCTCAGCTTCTTGCCTCGATGTAAACTCCTTTAGTTGATCAATATGCAAGAATAGGGCCGCGGCAGACGGGGCACAAGGCATAAGTCTCGCCCTCGTGCTTCTTGACGAGGTCGATCAAACAGTTAACGTGGAATGTGTGGCCGCACTGTGCTATACGCTTCGCTATGTGGCCGTCTTCTAACTCACTGTAACAAATGGTGCAGACGGGCGGCTCACCGTCGGCCTCATCTGTGTAAATGAAGACGTCCTTGATGGTCGTCGATGAGGGCACGTTGCTCGAGGAAGCCTCGTCTGCAGGGACCGCTAACATCGCCACTGCAGTTGTCCTCGCCTTCGTAACTTCCCTCACTTCTTCATCTGTCGCATTCACCCAAGATGCCACTGCCGCTGCCCTCGCCTCCGCAGCTGCCCTCGCCGCCGCCGCCCTCGCATCCGCAGCGGCCCTCCTCTCTTCCGCTGTCCGAACCGGCCAGTCTTCCATCTCCGTCCTTCTCATCAACTCCTGCTGCCCCATCCTCCTCCGAAGCTTGTCGCACCACAAACACATCCACGCCAAGACCACGATGACGACAATGAGGAAGATGGCAATTGGTATGGACGCATTGTCACTGAGTCCGTAGATTGCGTGCTGAGCAGCGGCGATTGGGGGGATCGACGTCATCATCTTTGATACCTCGACGGAGATTCTTGTTTCTTTTCATAGGAGAACGTGGAAATGTTTCTTTTCTCTTGTCGCTGTTCTTTTCGCTTGGTATGTATAAATAATAAATATGTCTTGATCTTTTTTAAGTACTGAACTGCTCCTTCGGAGGTTTAAAGATACCCAAAAAATAATTAAATATTTAACTATATAGGGAAAATATGTATGCAGCTTAATTTAACATGCGACCTTCCCACTCGATTATATGGATTATACTATGATCATATAGGTCATTATGTGTTTTGCGGTTTTGTCATTTATGGAATGTCACAATTTGGTCCTGAGCGGATGCTTTGATGGAGGCATTTGTGAGTGTTTAGGTGGAATGCTCAATTCTTGAGATGTTTTGTGGACTATCATACCACGCTTGAGACTTGATGCTAAATTTTGGAAAGCCTTAAAATCTTAATTGAGTAAATAAAATGATTACAAAGGACTTCGGGAGAGCACTAGTGGGTCTCCCCTAATATATCGGATGATAGGTTTATGACATGTGATGTGAAAGATAAATTAGGGGTGCATTTTTTTGGTGTGCATATTACAATATAACCATCGCATGAGAAAATAAGACTAAGTTACAAAAATGAGCTAAAAGAAGAAAAATGCAAGTAAGTAACGGTCCCGAGAACGATGTGGAGAGCCCTTAGGACATTCTCCCCCACTCAAGTCAGCGTGTCCCCGGAGTTGTAGCTTCAAATTCTTCAATCTTCTACTTGAACAACTACAACGCTTCGACGGTCTCCCAACTCGTGTCGGTGTTCGGTCTTTCGCTCCATCGAACAAGATATTTCTTCTTTTGAAGTTCGCCGGACACTTGATTGATATATTTGTCTTGCTAAAAAAACAAGACATGTTTTCACAAAATCTTTTACATCATCCTTCATCCTTGGGTAGAAGTAATTGCCCTCGATGAGTGCCAAAGTACAGGGAATGCTCGGATGTCCCACCCACTTGGAGACATGGCACTCTTGTATAATGATGCGTTGCAAGTTGTCTAACAATAGAACGTATATGCGACTTTACTTGGTGAAGATCAGTCAATCTTCCATCGAAAAACGGTGCGTCATGCCCTCCCTTGCTTTCTCAAGCAATTCTTCACCGTCGGATCTGACTCCGATCCCTTCTTGATCCTTCCGATCAGGTCAGGCTAAGATGAGCTCATGGTCGCAAATTTCATGCATCAACTGGGGGTGACGACAATGACAATCGTCTTGTCGGACTTGTACTTCAGGATGTAGTTGAACTCTGTCATGAAATCTTGCCACCATGCCTGCTTTGACGAGAGCTTTTTCTGCATTTCAAAGTAGCTGATCGCGACATTGTTCATTTTAATATGAAATCGCAACCGGAGTAGATAGTGTTGTCATGTCCTAAGACAATGGATCACTATGTCATCTCCTTCTTCCGTAATGCCACTCCGTGTCGTTAAGTTTGTGACTCCCAAACGTCACGGGGTGCCCCTCTTACATAAGAACTTCTTCGATAGCATAGTCAGAAGTATCTGTCTGTACCTCATAAGACTTGGTGTGGTATGGTAGGATGAGCATCGGTTCCTCCATCATGGCCCTCTTGAGAGTGTTGAACGCTTCTTGGCTTGTCAGCGTTCACTCTCACTTCACTTTCTTCCCAAGAAGGTTGAGTCACATGTGAATACCCCTTGATGGAACCATCTATAACATAACAGTTCACCAGGTCAAGAAACGAACATAGACCGGGAACCCGCTAGGGCAGCTCCCACTCCATGTGGCTTGAATCTTCACGCCATCCATTTTCAACGACATGTCACAAGAAGTAGGAGTATTCATAGGTCGGGGTAGACCCGACCCATGAACAAACCCGACCCTAGGTTGAGCCCAAATCCGACCCAATCCGACCCGAGTTTATTCGACTGACCACCATCTTTTCTTTTTTATTTTTTCTTGCTATTTTATAATATGTAATATAAAAAATTATTTATTTAAGGTATAAAATAGGTTTTTCAAATATTTAATGCCGATTGTTGACGCTAATGTGTCGTTAGCGTGACTCCAACACTGACTCCAAAATGTTTGCAAGGTTATGCTTATGACGCCAAAATGTTTGCACCTTCACACTCAGGTTCCTATTTAGCGATGCTCATGTGTCTCTACTCGTGCCATTTTTTGTAGTGAAAGTCCATTCTTGTCACCGGCCGTTTACTATATTTGTTCTTTCAGTGCTCGCACTTCCTTATCAGTGAGATAAATTTTATCTTCACAAGATGCATAAGATATTTTATTGGTTACCTTTGCGTTGAAAGAACCCGTTAGCAACATGGTATGTTTTCAAGCGATGCAACATGGCATGGTTCAGACGATTATGTAGTTTTCTTAACAACAAAGCCAATAAAATTATATATTTTTTTATAGAGAATACACCTAATTAATAATTTTAGCAATTTATTATTTAAAAACTCATAAAGCTTCCATTAATTATATAATTACACCAAAACTGTGATATGAAATCAATCTCTATTTATTCAAACGACATTAAATTGTAATGTATGAACAAAATCTATGATGTGAATAAAATTAAAAGTTAATTTAATATAGGTTATGATCATTATTTTTAACCAAATGGTTTGTACGTTTCATCTATTAACTCTAGGGTCCTAGGTCGAGAATTATAATAAACTAAGGAACACCCTCGCGCCTTGCGCGACCTACTATATGTACGATGAATCTTAATCTTTACTTTAATTTTTTAAAATAATGTGTACAAAAGACAAATATATCACAATATGTGATTCAAATTGATAGTGCAATTGAATGCATGCATAACATTTGAATATTGCTTAATAATCAATATTATTCTAATATTTTTTTGGAAATTAAAATTTAATTAATGTTCAATTAATATTATAATTGATATAATAATAAGTGACACTTAATTATTATTTGAGCAATTTTATTGTCAAGTTTGATACACAAAAGATAAATAAGAAGTGTAATCAAATTATATACATATAAGTTTTAAATCCATGAAACAATTGTAACTGACTCAAAACTATATAAGTAACCAAATGATCATGTAGTAGAAAAAGTTTATGGCATAATTATGATTTTCAAAAGAAAAAAATTCTCACCTCATAAAAATTAATTTTCTAATATGAAATTTCAATGGGACGAATTTAAAATTTCAAATATGTTGCAAAAGAAATCTTGGGAACTTTCTTGCACATACCACAATTAAAAATCAATTTTATAAGAAAAGATATACAAAATTGAGAATGTCATCTAAGATTATAAATAATTCTATTTAAGTGGAATCAATTTTTTATAACTAAATTTTATGTTGAGAAAAAAAAACATGTTATTAGTAAGGAATGTTATATATGAAGAGAATATTTAAAATTCACTCCAACTACCAAGATAATGAATGTGAGTTATAAAAAATAGAAAAAATGATAGAAGAATATGTTTTAGAAGTATTGTTTTTCTGGGGGAAAATCCATAATGTTTAGTTATATTAATCAAGTAGACATTTCCATACACTTCGTATTGATTATTAACTTTTTTGCTATTTTTTATTATATATAAATTATAAAGTGAAGAAGATAAATGAATGGACCCATAATTATCATGTTTTGGATAACATGTTATTGATGACTTATTTCTATCATTTATATCGTAGTGATAAAAAATACTTATTACTTAAAAGTAATCACCAAAACAACTTAAAAAGTAATTACAAAATCTTTTATGTACATCTTTTTGGCTTTACCGTTTCTTCAGCATTCAACTAACATGCACCATTCACTCTGCTCTCCAATTTGGAATTAAAGACTTGTAGTGGCACCAGAAGGTCATTTGCATTGTGTGCTTGTTACGAGTCTCATTTTATTTGCCACATCAAAATGCTTAGAAAACAAAAGAAAACGGAATTGGATTTTATATTTGACTTGTTTCTTGTTCTTCTCCTTTTGTTAGCATTATAAAAATGTCAATGATAATTGACATTAGTACGGACATCACACGAGAATGATATTTATAATTTTGTTAACATCAAATTATCACGTAATTTATATATTAACCTTATGGAATTTAAATATTTCAATCTATAGATCATATACAAATTAGACAAGACAAATTTTGAAAATATTATAAATTTAAATCAATAGAATGAATTAATCTTTTAACCGTATGTAAGGTGTGTGACATGCATTTAAGTAATATGTAAGTTTTCAAATTAAGTAAGTCTATATTATGTGAGTATGAAGTAAATAGTAATATCAATCTATTCCCATATGGCCGTCAAATAGTGCTTTTATTAGCATGTGTTTGACAGTAACGTAGTGGGAAACAAAATTACTTACCAAAAGTGGAAAATTTTGAGTTACTACCTCTTTGTCATCTATATGATTAGGCCTACATAAATTAGTGCTTGCAGCTAGAAAGGTCTCTATCTTAAGAAGTTATACCTAAACAACCTTAAATAAAAATCAAGTTGCCAACAAATTGTAATGCTAAGAAATCAACTTGAAATATGAAAGAAACCTTATGCGCACCCATTACCTATCAGCAAGGAAGACCAGGAAAGGTGTTTGCACGAGCTTGAGAAAAAAAGGAAAGGAGTTCAATTCCATGAAGAAATCATGGTCTAATGATTCTCCTTCAAGCTTCTTAAGAAGCAGAACTTGCGTTTGTGCACAACAAAGCATGATGGCTCATTTCGCTGCAGGTACCACAGGAATATTGCACCAAATGTGAACCATGTTGATGAACAACCATCAGGCACCAGCTTAAAAAAAACAAACATGGAACACAAACATAACCTGCAAGTCAGACCACCAAGCTCCTAGCCCTATGGTAGTTGCGCACTCTCAACCTCTGAGAGGGCCCAACAGCAGGATATCATCCGATCGAACTGGTTGTGACAGTTGTCCGTCATGATCACGTTCCCGAGTTCGAGGTCCAAGAGGCGTTGGAGGCCAGCAAACTTGGGCGAGATGGTCAGCCTGCACATGAGCAGCTTGAGCATGCAGATGGTTAGCTACAAGATGCCGCCATCGCATAGGATCTAGGTCTCACAGTGGTAGTCCCTCTCGAGGAGATTGATAGAGAGGGCACAACTCTTCTTGATGGCTGATCCTAGGAAGCTGCCTAGAAAACATTGCGGAAGGTGAGCATGCAAGAGGTCCGAGAGGGAAGAGAAATGTCGTGCCGTAGCTTGGGAGGAGAAATTGTCATTTATAATTAATAACTTGAAAGTTGAACTTGAAAAATTCTCAAATGAAAGTAAAACGTTAAATGTCATGCTTAGTGGATTTAGAATATCTTCAAATAAAATGGGACTTGGTTTCAATTCTTACACATTGGACTTTGAAACTTTTACATGTTGACTTGTTTGGACCTATTGATATACAAGCTTAGGAGGAAAAAAATATGTATTTTTTTATTGTTGATGGTTTCTCCCGTTTCACTTGGACTATTTTTCTCGCTGGTAAAGACGAAACGCTAAACATGTTTTCCAAATTTGTAAAGAGAATTCAAAACGAATTTGGAAAAAGGATTTCAAAAATTAGAAGTGACCATGGAAGGGAATTTGAAAATCATAAATTTGAGTTATTTTGCGAAGAAAATGGAATCACTCATAATTTTTTCACTGCTAGAACACCTCAACAAAATGTAGTAGTAGAAAAAAAAAATAGGACTATACAAGAAATGGTTAGAATAATTTTAAATGAAAGCAAGTTACTAAAATATTTTTGGACAAAAGCCGTAATCACATCATGTTATGTTCTCAATAGGATTCTGCTTAGACTTCTTGAGAAGAAAACTTGTTTTGAAGTGTTATTTGGTAAGAAACTAAATATCTCTTATTTCAAATTTTTTAGGTGTAAATGCTATATTTTGAATGTCAAAGATAAACTAGGCAATTTTAATGATAAATGTGATGATAGTATTTTTCTTAGTTATTCTAATACAAGTAAAGCTTATAGAATGTATAAGAAAAGAACATTAGTTGTTGAAAAGTTTATTAATGTTAAATTCAATGAAACTAATAATTTTTTGAACAAGCAAGTACATGATGAGGAAGAAGAAATAGTTGAAGTACAAAGACAAAGTTGTGGACATAGAGGAAGCAAAAATTCACACCCCAAAGGTGGAAGATATGGAAGAACCTCAAAGAGAGGAGAATCAAATCAACCCAAGAAATTGGAGACATGCTTCATTACACCCACTTGATTAAGTTATACGTAATATAAATGAAGATATAAAAATTAGAAACTCTTTAAAAAATCTATGTGCTTTTTCGGCTTTCCTTGCAAATTTTGAGCCCAACAATATAGATGAAGCACTTGAAGATACAAATTGGATAAATGAAATGCATGAGAAATTAAATAATTTTTGAAAGAAATTAAGTGTGAAAACTTGTGGAAAGACCCAAGTGTCACGGGTTTGCTTTTCGCTACTCTAAAACACCCGTGCGGCATGCACCTCTCTTCCTCGAGACGTCCGTTCAGCCACCAAGAACTCTACTGAAAGACCCTCTCTGGAACATCTCTCAGCAAGACACCCCTCGATGCTCAACATGGAACACACAGAGAAAAACATACATAGAAGATAAAGGGAAGAGCTCTCATATTCAATAATCAAACCGAGATTACAATATGTTTCACTTTGAGGAAATCCCTACTCGGATCCCTCATGGATGTCCAAGACCCCTACTCGGATCACTTTGGATCATCTCACGACCCCCATGGTCTCAATCCTACGCGACCTGATCCCCTACTCAAGTCCTCCCCGACTTGAGGATCCTCCTCCTGGATGGCTCAAGTCCTCCTCGACTTGATCAACACCTCTCCATAACCCTCAGGCTCTGCTCGGCCTAGAGGAATTCTAGAAGAGTGCCCATCCTGGATTCGATGCCCTCCTATGGCTAGATTACATGAGTATTTATAGTGCAATAGTCCTCCCATTCTTCATCTAACTTCTACTCCTAATCTAAGCCAACCTCCCAAGATCATGCAAGATATTTTACATGGAAATCTCCTCCCAATAGGATTCTAATCCTACTCTCAAGACACTTGGAAAATTCGGCCCTCCTTCTTGGAGTTGAGGAGATCCGGCCATGCCCTAGTGCACCAACTCCTACTAGAACTAGGAGTTGGCCGCCACTTGGACATGTCATCCATCTCCTTGCTGCCATCCCAGACCTGCACATCCAGGCCCTTCCAAGGTATTCTCCTAGTTGGTCTTCAGCTCCTATTGCTACTGGGAGAAGGTCCGGCCAATTGAAAGTCCTCATCCTAAGTCCTACTCGACTTAGGACTTCTTCCAAGGTCAGCTCCTACTTGAACTAGGCCAGCATCCTTTTTCCATGTCAGACTTCTAGATTCCGAAGCCGCTCGGTCTGAAGACACCACCTGCCCCTGATTCGCACGACTGTCAAAGTCCTAATCCCACTAGGACTTGGCCATGGCATGGCTGACACCTCGTGTCCATCCATCTCCCGCTTGCTTGGTCCATCCTTGGACTTGGATTCCTCGGCATCCATCTTCAGCCTTTTGCACTTCGTTGCCCTAGTCCAACTCCTACTTGTACTAGGAGTCCTACTCCTACTAGGAGTAGGAGTGCGCCGCGCCTCCACGTCCGTCGCCCGCCCGCCATATCCTGGGTAAGCTCTGAGAGTCCTCCTCAATCTCTTCACTGCCTTGGACATCGCTTCTTGTCCCCAAAGCCTCCAGCTTTGGCTCCATGCATCGGGTCGCCCCATTTTGGGACATGGCAGAGGGTGAGGAGTGACACAAGGGCCATCTTATCATTGGAACTAAATGGGTATTTCGAAACAAGTTAGATGGAAATGGTGTCATTGTGAAGAACAAGGCTAGATTAGTGGCCAAGGGTTACTCACAAATTGAAGAGATTGATTTTGATGAAACTTTTGCTCCCGTTGCTAGACTTGAGGCAATTCGAATGCTTTTGACTTTTGCATGTTATAAAGGTTTTAAACTTTTTCAAATGTATGTAAAATCATATTTTTTAAATGGTTTTATAAATGAAGAAGTTTATGTTGAACAATCTCAAGGTTTTGAAAATTCAGATTTCTCTAATCATATTTTCAAACTTTCAAAAGCTCTTTACGATTTGAAACAAGCTCCTCGAGCTGGGTATGAAAGATTAAGTTCATTTTTAATCGAAAATGGTTTTCAAAAAGAAAAAATTGACACCACATTATTTTTAAAACATTTTACAAATGATATTTTAATAGTTCACATTTATGTTGATAATATTATTTACGGCACTTCTAATGAATGCCTATTCAAAGAGTTTGAAACTCTTATGCAACAAGAATTTAAGATGAGTCTTGTAGGAGAGCTCACTTTCTTTCTAGGCCTACAAGTGAAATAATCCAAAGAAGGCATTTTATCAATCAAGAAAAATATACAAGGGAATTGCTTAAAAGATTCGAGATGAACGAATGCAAGCCGAACACAACCCCTATGAGCACTACTACAAAATTGGATAAAGATAAAAAAGGCAAGTCCATTGATCAAAAAATGTACAGAGGTATGATTAGTAGCTTACTCTATTTAACAGAATGTTGGCCAAATATAATGTTTAGTGTGCTTGTGTGCTAGGTTCCAATCCGCTCCTAAAGAATCACATTTAATCACTGTAAAAAGGATAATGCGCTATTTCAAGCATACATGTGAATTAGGCATTTGATGTGATAGAAATTCCCCATTTGAATTGCATGCCTACACCGATGCGGATTTTGCCGGGTGTAAAGTTGATAGAAAAAGCACTAGTGGGATGTGTTACTTTCTTGGTAGTTCTCTCATCTCATGGGCTAGTAAAAAATAAAACTCCATCGTATTTCTACCGCCGAGGTCGAATATATAGTCACCGATAGTTGTTGTGCACAAATATTATGGGTAAATAACAATTACTTGATTATGGTGTAAATTGTTCCAATGTACTCATGAAGTGCGATAACACAAGTGCTATAGAAATGACTAAAAATCCAATTCAACACTCTAGGACTAAACACATTGACTTGCAATATCATTTCATTAGAAAACATGTGACTCTTAAGGACATTACCATTGAACATGTGTCCACTGAAGTTCAACTTGCAGACATATTTACAAAACCCTTGAGTGAAGAACGGTTTGGTATGCTTAGAAGGGAATTACAAATGATTAAATCTTGATTGCATATCAATTCTAAGGAAAAGTGACTTGGTTATGCAATATCACTTTTGACATCAATTGAACACTAACACTTACATTTGTATGATATATATCTCTCGAACATAATTTTAATGGTTAAAATTATGAAAAAAATTGAAAAATGAGTTAATAGGGAAAGATCGATCGATCGACTGCAAGGGCCGGTCGACCGCTGTGTGACAGAGACCGGTTGACACCATTGACCGATGGATTATTTATTTGGAAAACAACTATCCGGTCGATCGCTGGACATGACCGATCGACCGGTATGTCAAAATCTTGCACATATAACAAATCGACCGCTCGATCGGTCGATCCAATTTTTGTTCACTCGACCGCTGCCCTAACCAACTCCCATCTGACCTTCCGTGACGTCGCCCCCGAACTCCGGCCGTCGTCGTCACCCCGTCTCACTGGTCAGCCCACCCTCTCGTAGTCCGCTGGACATCATCCTCTTTTCGCCAGCCGCCGACCTCTGTCATCATCCGCCACTCTCTCTCTCCTTCATCCACACCGCCCGCGATGTTAGCCATCGACCCTTTAATCCCTTTGTCGACCGCCGCCGTCCTCTTCTCCACCGGCTGCCCTCTTCTCCACCGGCCACCCCCCACCGGTGACCCCTGTGGCCGTTGTCAAACCCTCTAGCAACCGTCGCCACCTTGTTTCCCACGGTCACCATCTTTCCTTTTGACCTTCCCTCTCCGCCAACCTTCCGGCCGCTGTCGACGTCCCTCTTGACCTCCAACACCCTTCTCTTCGTCGGTCATCCTCTTTTTCTTCTCTCCATTGTCAGTGCCCTTTGCTCTCGTCTCCCTCTCGGTCGCACAATCACTGCCCTATCGTCGTTACCCTCTCCAGCAGCCATCGTTTCCATTCCGGCGCACCTTCCATTCCTTCCGGTCGCCATTTCATTCCTTCTGGCCACCATCCACCATTGTTAAATCCATGGCCGACGACGAAGAAATTCTACCTCTTCGGCTAGTCTTTCAGCGTCATCGTCATTTTTATGGCTCAGGTGGTTACGTTACTGTAATCCCAAATGACCTGAATCTGACCCAGAACCGAAACCCGAACCCATGCATGTCCAATGTGGATGAGGCCGTGGATGAGGAGGATCCCGTGGACGTGCTCGTCGGCCACGTTCCACGGAGCCTACTGATTTTGATAGTCATCTCTATGCTAACAGGGTCATCTCTACTTCTTTTGATGCCTTGTATGACTCTCGCGATGTCTGGCGAGCTTACACCGTACTCTGAGCATTCTAGATGTTCAGGAGATGTTCGAAAACATTCTCTCTCACAGACCGTGTGTATCCTCGTCTTGTTCGACATTTCTATGCGAACATGATGATCACTCGAGAGGCCATCATCACCTATGTCCTTGGCGTACCCATTCTCTTTGACCCTAATCAACTATGTCCGGTGCCCTTAACCCGGTCTCTACTCATTTGTCACTCATGGTTGGACCTCCGATTATCTACCGATGACAGATGACATTAATATGGTGTTTGGTGGACAAGAATCCACTACACCGTCGAATCATCCTTTAAGCATCTTTATCCATCCATGAAAATGGCTTACCACATTTTAAGTCATATGATCACCCCTCGAGTCGGCCACTATACAGAGGTTACCCACATTGATTTGTTCTTTCTTCATTGTCTATATATTCGGGATGCCTCCTTTCTCCATTTTAGTCATTTTGTTCATTATCACATGAACTCCACCTTTCAAAAAATTTCCACTGGTACTCGTGATCGACACCCCCTCTATTTTGGAGCCTAGATCACTAGTATTTTATTTTATTTTGGTGTCGACATTCCTGTGGACGATGAGTATATCCGACCCCGCCCCACCGATGTCATTGGTTTAGCGACCTTGCTCCAAAAACATCTAAGGATTGGCGAGCCGGCATTGATAGATTCTGACGATGGAGATGATACCAAGAGAGCTAGCACCGATGGACACTCATGATGCATTGGAAGCTGGCACTAGTGTTCCTCCGCCTTCGGCAGTCCCAGCTTCCTATAGCACCTATGATTTCACGATCATTTCACAGCAGGTGGATTCCATAGACCATCGTGTGACCCAAATGGATCATCATGTTCGACCGATGGAGCGTGACTCCCGATATTGGCTCGCTAAAGGCTTACTATGCATCGCAGGAATTTATTCCGCATGTAGCTCGTGAGGATGATAGTCCCGATGAGGAATAGTTGAGTAGTTTCCCTCTTTGATGATGTCAAAAGGGGGAGAAGTATAGGACGATGTTATGATGTTATATTATGTCATGATTATGTTATGATGTTATGCGTTTACATTTGTACTAGTGTCGTGCACCATTTTGTAGTGACTACAGTCGCATTTGTTAGGGCATAAACATATGATTTATTATTAATGTAATGTGATGACTTTTTTCATAATGAAGTTCCTTATTTGATTTCATATCTATTTTATGTCATACTTTCATATTGTTCCAAATTATTATGAGAATATAAAGGTCACCTATTTAGGGCGAGAAAATATGAAATATGCATGAATGTAGGGGGAGCATACTCACTACTTACTATCTAAATTTACATTTCATTTTCTTTCTTTCTCTTTCTCTTTCTCTTTATCGTCCAATTAATTTGTCATCATAAAAAAAGGGGAAGATTGTTGAATCCTATATTTTGATGATAACAAATTAAACTGGACATAAAAGTTACTAATCTATGATAAAGTGATGATAATGCAGATGTAGGATTGATATGACTACATTCGCAGAAGAAATCGTCAAATTAAAATCGCGAAAAAAGTTTTCAGCACACGAGATTGATATTCAACGGAAGAAAAGGCGAGAGAATACCGGTCGACTATCTGGTCGTTGCATCGGTCTACCGGTCAGCACAGTAATGAACTTAGAAATGACAAGTCTATACTGGTCGACGTCGAGACTATACCGGTCGATGCATCGGTCGACGACGAAATGTACCTGTCGACGTCGGGGCATTACCGGTCGACGTACCGCTCGTAGGACCTGTCAACCGGACAACATCAAAACGTAGAAAATGCAACAATGGTCATATTGACTGGTCGACCGATCACACAGTCAAATTGTCATAATGAATTATTCATATTTGGATGACCATATTTCAATTTGTGCAAGGTTATCACTCCATTTCATAAGTTATCATTTTTGAGTGTCAAGTTATCATTTAAGGGCAAAACTATCATTTTGATATGCAAAATTATTAATTCTGCACAAAGGCATTAAGCAATCATTAAATTACTGTCTTAACTCATTGCTGTTCAAATTTGATCACATTTGAATAACCACAACCAAAGTTATGATAAGTTATCATTTTTATGGCAATTTATCATTTTCGGGTCACCAAGTTATCAATACTATGAAATCCTATCTATATTTGATTTCTGACCTTATTCACTTGCCATATTAATCCCTTTGATGCCTTCAATGCTCTGAACCACTCATATTTGGACAATTTCCATGATATATGCAAAGTTATTATTCCGGGCAACAAGTTTTTATTAAACAAATAAAGTTTTCATTCCTGCACAACACCAAATCTTATTTGACAATAGAGTTGACAGTACTTGCTGTCCTAATCCTTATTTGTTTAAATCTTATTTGAGGACTATGATGCTGACTGTTTTGGGTCTTCTAGCAGGTATAACAAGACTGCACAAGGTGAAAAAGGAGAGGGGACCACTGCTAGCTGTCCAAAAAGGCATTTGATTTCTGCTGGAATCTTAGAACCACTGGACAGGTGGCTTGAATCAAGAGAAGGGAACATTATGATGCTGATCAAATGGTGCATAGAAGACATATATAAGCTAAAGAAACCTTGGAATCAAAGGGGGGAGCCTCCATTTTGGAGGGCTGTTGGCCATTGCAGGAATTGAAGCTGAAGTCTGCAAAAGGATTGCTGATTTCTGTAGAACAGCCCTCAAAATCAAGATGATTAGCTTCTGTTCTTCATTCTATTTTGAATCTATGTTTGTAATTATGAGGAGCTAAACTCTATGTCTCCTACGATAGGGTAGTAGTCTAGGTTAGTTGTGGACAAATTTGATTTCCTGCACTGAAATCTGATTTTTGGTTTTACAATTCTGATTTCTGAACTCATATGAATCTGTTCTTGTCATTGCAAGATCCTACTTGTATTTACAACTGAGAGGTTGTCATTTGATCCATTCTTGTTCAGAAATGAATCAAGAATTAATGCCAATTAGAATCAAGAATCTGATTTTCCTGATTTCTGAAATCTGATTTTCCTGATTTCTGAATTCCTGAATTGTTGAAATCTATTTTCATCATTGTGGAACCCTAATTGAATTAATAACTAAGAGGTTGCTTATGGTTCTATTCTTGTTAATAAATGAGGAGACAATGAAGTTTCTAAGGTTTCAATCCATGAATTATTGCAAACATTTCAACTTGTCATTACTGATTTCTGATTTCAATTCTGATTTTCTGAAATCTAAATTCTGAATCGCATTTCTAGTTTCTGATTCTCAAAATCTGATATCATTGTAAGACCCCTGATTTCTTAGCAGCTAAGTAGCTAATCCTATGGTTTCCTCCTTGTTCAAAAATGAATCAAGGGACAATGGTACTTCCAAGGTTTAATTCCTTGAATTGTTGCAACTCTTAATGTTGATTTCTGAAATTCCTTTGCTGATTTCTTGAAAATTCTGTAGGACTCTTCTTTGTTATTGTAACCTCTGATTTCATTTGATCACTGAGAGGTGAATTAAGGTTATCTTGTTGTTCAGAGATTAACCAAGAAGCAATTACAAGTGCTGAGTTCCATATGTAATTGAGTGTTGATTTCTATCCAATCCTTTAGTGAAAATGTGGATTTCATTTGAATTTGCAGCTGAGAGGCTGATTTAAAATCTTCTTGTAGTTTAGAGATAAACCAAGGAGCATTTGCACTAATATTGGATTGGATTCATCCCTGTTTAGTTGATTCAAGCATTTCCCTCATTTTCAAAGTAAAATTGAATGTTATCATTTCAGATTCCACTAAATTATTGAAAATCAGCAAAGAACTAAATTTTGAACTTAATGTTGACTTGATTTTAACGAGGACCTTTTCTAATTCAACTTAACTAATCAACCATATGAGAATATGATTATTAGTTCTGGTTTATATTGCTGTGATAATAGCCCATTTTCAAGTTGAGTTAAAATGGACAATACAATGATAACTTGTTCCATTCCATCCATAATTAAGCTAGATGAACCCCAACTCCTAGGAGAACCTTCCTCATTGATAACTAAACCTCTTGAGCCTCTAATTTAGCATTTATAATTCAGTTTTGATAACTTTTCAAAAATAAAAAAATAGTTATCATTTTGGCCATTTAAAGAAATTGGTTTGAGCTTTCTTTCAATTTCTTGAAATTTTAACTTTAGTTAAGGCTAGTCTAGATTGTTTAGGGAGTCTTAGGCTTCAAATCACTGTGGATACGACATTTGGGTAGACTACAATTGACCTGTATACTTGCAGTAGAAAGTGAATTAGGGAGTTAGAATAAAAATTGAAAAATCTAAAATTTGACCCCAAAATCAGCAAGTTATCATTACACCACTCAATATCACTATCAACATCCCACTTGTGCTTTTTCTATCAACTTTGCACCTAGCAAATTCAGCATCAGTGTAGGCATGGAGTTGAGTTTCTCTCATACCAAATGCCTAGACTATAAGTATTTTTAAGATATCGCATGATTCTTTTAACAGCCACTATGTGGAATTCTTTGGGTGCATATTAGAATCTAGCACACAAACACACACTCGACATAATATTTGGTCTAGATGATGTTAAATAGAGTAAACTATCAATCATATCTCTATACATTTTTTGATCAATTGCCTTGCCATTTTCATCTTTGTCGAGTTTGATTGTCGTACTCATTGGAGTTGAGCTTGGTTTGCAATCATTCATTCCAGATCTCTTAAACAACTCCTTTGTATATTTTTCTTGACTTACAAAGATTCCATCCATTGTTTGCTTTACTTGCACTGTGGATGTGATGAAGGATTTTTCCAATTCTTGTCTATTAATTGTAGTGTGTCAAGTTTAAAATCATCTATTCTTTCATAATTTTATGTATGTTCTTCAATTTGATTTTCCTCTTCTTTTCCATCACCTTTTTTCATGAGATAAACTTTCTATCAATCGAGTTTGTTCTAATTTTCCCGTCACTTCTATCTCCTCAGTATCATTTTTTTGTTCAAAACAGAATCGTTAGTCTCATTAAATTTAGCATGCACGGATTCCTCAACCAAAAGAGTTCTTTTATTATATACTCTATATGTCATGCTTGTACGAGAATATCCAAGAAAAATAGAATCATCACACTTAGCATTAAATTTTCTTAACTTGTCCTTATTATTCAGCACAAAACACTTGCAACAAAAAAAACTTTGAAATAAGAAATGTTTGTTGTTTTTCCATAAATAATCTCAAAACAAGTTTTCTTAGTTAGGGGTATTATTAAGATTTTATTCAATACATAACATGAGGTACTTACAGCTTCTGCCCAAAAGTATTTAGGAATGGTGCTTTCATTTAGAATGATTCTAGTCATTTCTTGTATTGTTCTATTTTCTCTCCCAAAAAGTTCATTTTGTTGAGGTGTTCTAGGTGTAGAAAAATTATGTGAGATCCCATTTTCTTCATAAAATAATTCAAATTTATTATTTTTTAATTCTCCACCATGATCATTTCTAATTTTCGAGATTTTTTTATCAAATTCATTTTGTACACTTTTTGCAAATTTCAGAAAAGTGTGAAAAACTTTATTTTTATGATTAAGAAATAAAGCCCATGTAAAATACGAGTAGTCATGTACAAGTACAAAAACATATCTTTTTCCACCTAGGCTTGTGACATCAAGTCTAAATGCAATAGTTCTAGGATTCTACTAGTACTAATAAGATCTTTTGATTTAAAAGAGTTCTTTGTTTGTTTTCCCTGTAAGCAAGATTCATACACATTATTTTCTCTATTTTTATTTTAGGTAATCTTCTTACCAGTTCATTTTTGGAAATCTTCTTTAATAATTTAAAGTTCACATGACTAAGTCATCTATGCCACAAGGTCGAGTCATCATGTAATGCACTTCACTTCTCATTTTCTAAGTCTTCAAAATCGATTTTATATATGTTATTATGTCTAAACCCAATGTGCATCAAATTTTTGTTTTCATCTAATATTAGTCATTTTTCTTTTTCAAATTTTACTAGAAAACTTTTATGGCAAAGTTGACTAATACTAATTAGGGTATGCTTTCAAGTTATCTACTAACCACACATTTTCAAGAAATATTTTATCATTCTTACTAATGTTACATATACTGGTAACCTTTCCTTTTGCATTATCTCCAAAAGACACGGTTCCTCCATTTTTCTTTTCCAATGTGACAAAATTTGATGCATCCCCTGTCATGTGTATTGAACAACCACTGTCCAAATATCATTTGCTTTCCTTCTTCTTTCTTGAAACTTTTAGGAACCCAGATCTTCTTCATTCCAATATTTTTTCTTTTTCTAATGTTGCATTCAAAAGAGTAATGATCATGTGCACCACAGTGAAATGAAGTCAAATTTCAATTATGTTCATTTGCAGTGCTCACAAATAGAATTTTTTAATCATACATTTTCTCAAAAGAATTGTAGCCAAGACCTTTCTTATTAGTGAGTATTCTGGAGCTATTGAACATAGGATCTAGCTTTTTTATCATTTGAATTTTTTTGAACTTTTTCTTCCAATTCATTGACTTTTTTGTTTAACATTTCTATCACTCTTTGTGAACTGATACATGTATTTAGACTATTATTCTTCATTTCCAATTCATCAATTAAAAATTTTAAACCTGTGTTTTCATCATTTAAAGAAATATAGTTTTCACATATATCATTATGCTTGCATTTTTCATTTTTAACAATTTCAAATTCTTCCTTTAATTTATCATGCTTCTTTTTTAGTACTCAATATTTTTTTTATCAGTTTTCTAAATTCATCATGTACTTAATTCATTACTTGATGAGTTATAATATACTTCTTCATGGACGAAGATAAGCCTCATTTTCATCACTTGAGGAAGAAATGTCTTCTTCCTACTCACTTTAATCCCAAGTTACTTGAAGTGACTTCTTCTTTTTCTTTGAAGTTTCAACATCTTTGTCTTTTCTCACAAGAGTTGTGCATTCATTCTTGTAATGTCCTATCTTTTTGCATTCAGAGCAAATGATTTGATTCTTGCTTGTTGAATTCCTTCTAAATGATTCACTTTTCTTTCTTTGTTTGGCAAATTTCAAATATTTGTCCAGTTTCTTTGCATAGAGTGCCAATTTTATTTACATCATCTTCATCTTCACTTGTTTCTTCATCGTGACTAGAGTCTTTTTCTTTATGACATTTGCATCATCTTCCTCTTTTATTCTTATCTCATAGGTTAATAATGATCCTATGAGATAATCAAAATCTAGCTTGTTGAGATCCTTTTCTTCAATTACAACTATTTTGGTGTGCCATTCTGAGGAGAATGACTTGAGAAACTTTTTCACTTTTTGAGCCTTAGTCCTTGGCTCGTCCAAAAAGGCTAAGTCATTCACAACATCATTAAAATGTAGAATCATGCTACTTATAGTTTCATTTTCAAGCATTTTAAAAGAATCATATTGATGATTTAAAATATTTAACTTAGACTCCTTAACTTTCTCAATTCCTTCGTGAGTAAAATATTTTTCCAAATTTCATTTGCATTTAGATAGGTAGAGATGCGATTAAATTCAGTAGTATCAAAGGAACAATAAGAATATCTTTTTCCTTCCAATCTAGTTTAACTAGAAGTCTTTCTCCATCCGTGTATTCTGTTGGTAATTTTTCACACAAATTAAAACTATTTTCAATTATATCCCAGATATCAATTCAATGGAACATACATATGCCTGCATTCTTGTTTTCCAATATGCAAAGTTAGATGCATTAAAAAGAGTAGGACGGTTGGTTGATTGACCTTCACTAAGAATAAAATTGTTTGATGTCGTGACTCTTAAAAGATAATTAAATCTTAATCACAAGAGTAAAACTAGGCTCTGAAACCAATTGTAGGATCGTAAGGTACCAAGAGGGGGGGGGGTGAATTGGTGTATATTATTTTTCAACTTGAAATTTCAATCCTTTTTCATTTTAAAAGTTTTTCATGAAAATGCTTAATGCAATGCAGTGACAAAGAGAATAGAAAAAGTTAGAGAGCAAATAGAAAATCTGTTGATGAGGTTCGTCCAAACTCCTTGGCTTGCGTTCCTGCTCTGACTCCTCAACTTCGAGATTGTCAAAGATTCACTATCTCCTTTCAAAAAGGGAGAAGAAAACCTTTTCACGTACACCACCTTCTTCATTGCTCAAGAGGAAAGGCAATCCTATTTTCACACAGGAGCTTTCAAGAATGTGTTTTTATACATCTCTCAATCTCTCTCCTTTTTTTCACAGATGATCACGAGGGAGATTACAAAATGAAGAGAGTTGAGAAGGAACAATTCTGGGCTTTTCGGAGGAAAAAGTTTTCGTGGATTCTCGATTGCTTGTGCTTGATTCCTCTATTTCTCTCATACGTTCTATCTTTCTTTTATAATGTGCTGACGAGATCTTCTATATCTAGAAAGTAATCCACATATTTGATTTGAAATGTGGCTTTTATTTCGTCAGATCTCATGAATCGGTCGACCGATTGAGAGAGGCAGTCGACGAATTTAAGATTTTCCACAACTTCTTCACCTTTCTATTTAATCCAATCGTACAATCCAGTCGACTAGTCCTATGAACGGTTCCTTATTTTCACTTGTTTCAACTTTCTATTCATTTCGAACGTGCCTCCGGTCGATCGCTCGTTAATTCTTCAATGCCTATATGTTCTGTTTATTTTGGTCGACCAAACCTTCGATCAGTCTCATGACGTCAATGTCTTCCATACTTTTGTTTTCTTCGATCGTTCATCCGGTTGACCGATCCTTCGGCCGGTCTTATGACTTCAATGTCTTCCATGCTTTTGTCTTCTTCGGTCTTCCATTCGGTTGACCGATCCTTCGACTGGAATTGTGACTTCAATAGGTTTTTAGGTTCTATTGTGTTCGTTCGTTCGTTCGGTCAACTGGTCTTTCAACCGATCTTACTTTTTTCATCATTTCTTTGGCGATTCTTTTCCTGTTTAACTTATTCTTGCATATAGATCCCTTGACAAACTCATTAGTAACATTTATTGGCCAATCGTGTTTGTTATTATCAAAATATGGGAATAGCACGTGATTCAACAAACCCAACAGATAAAGTACATTGAATAATCCGTTTTAGACATTGGAGACTTACCTATTCAGTTACTTTGGCACTCGATGTTCCCAAAATGGATCAGGTCAAATGAATTAGAGAATACACAAACGTCTGTTGGCATTCCTGCCTTGCTTCTCCTTTCATGGTCCACCCGAAAGAGAATCTACTACCTCTTGGTCGTAAATATCTAAATAGGACGAATCGGCCTATGTGGATATCTTTGCTTCGGAACGAAAAATTAAAATTAAGCTCGATCAATCGGAATAAGTATATTATCCATAGGGGGAATCTTCCAATTGAGAAGATTCATCGACCTGAGATGAAGAGAAAGATGTATCTATTTTCTTTAGTTATTCAATTAAACCAATTCGTTATTGGGACAGATAGCAACAAGCATTTCATTAGACATGCATATTTTTTTTATTTTTCGATGGATTTACATGATTTCTTGGAGAGGGATTGTAGCAAAAATTAAATAAAATCCAAGAGGCTAAAATAGGGATACACACTCTCTCTCAATTCACACACATTCATAAGAATATTCAAATTCACAATATAACAATATGATCAACCAACAACTAATAAAGATGAACATGTTCATAAGAACATGAGGTTAGAAACATCCTTCCATGATTTCTCAGTACTTGCAACTTGCTTAGTTACCCATATAACAAAAACCAACATAAACATTATTCAAAACATAATTGTATCCATCATCGCGAGATCAATGACCCAAAAAGATAAAGTATCGACTACTGATAACTAAGAGAATAGAAAATAAAATGTTCAACGTCACCTCTAGGAGCTCTGGACATCCTCCTTCAAAATGTGTTCAACCCCTAATTTTTGTAAAAATATCTATTGTTTGACTCACAATCATAAGGACACCTTTAGTTGTGTAGTAAAACATCATCTCTAGTACAAGAACATTTGAAAATAACATCCAGACTATTATCTCAACTTAAAAGGTAACTATTTGTCACTCAACATTAATTATGCATAAATCAATGTCACAAAAGATAGTCTACACAAGAAGATATCCAAAGTAAATGAGAAAACAAATCTAGAGCCTTTCAAGACATCAAGATGTGAAGTATTAGCCAATGATGCAGTAGCCTTTGAATCGCTCTTTACGAAACTCCCAATTCTCTCTCTTACCTCGACTCGATGAGTTTTTGTGCTTTCATGAAGTGCTCATCATCTCTACATCATTAAGATATTAAGGAACAAGCGTTCAACATCATCACAGAGTGTAGGTCATAGATTTGTGGTTTATTATAGGGGTTGTACACCCTTCCCTTGTAGTGCAAAATGCATTATATATAATGGAACTCGGGCGAGGCTCCAGATCTGGATATGTTGATTTTATAACTGCATATGTTGATTCATTTGCCACATATAGGGTACATCTTAATGCATCTGCCATTTTTCGATGTTATCATTGCACCTATCATTTTTCCATGCTTTATCATTTCTTCTACTAACTCCATGCACCTCTGTTCATAATGATGTTTCTTTTTTGGCATAAGGTATCCAAGAAAAAAAAATCATATTTTCTATTTCCTTCTATATGATAATTAAGTCATTAGCTAACTGATGCTAATTGATAGATAACTTCTATATGCTAATGAATGACTCATACTCTTCATTTTAACTAGCCATATGCATGATTTGAATTTTTATGATATTATTAATTCTTCATTTACATTATTTATGTTTGTAGTTGGGGTTAATTATTTTTATTTGTAGGAAAAAATGATAGCAAATGGAAATGGAACTTGAGGGAGAATCTTCAATTAATGATAGTCAAATATGTACACAAGTCCTTGGCACAAGATCCGGGTACGTGCGTGGATATGGACGAGGTCCTAAACCCCCTAGACGTGAAGGAGGAATTGTCATGGAGCAAAAATATACTCGTTTGGAGGAGGAATTAGTCACAAGAAAGGAAGAATTGGTTAATACAAAGAATGAGTTGGCTAGCACTAAGGATTTAGTTGCCATTCAAGATAAGAAGCTAGCTCTTCAAGATAAGATAATTGAATGACTCATTCAAAATCTAATGGGTGGACAACGACCTCCCGATGACATAGAAGAAAGTGTTTCTTAATATGAACATTTACACTTCAACTTTGTAGTAGATATTTTGATTAAGATGTTGAATGTTCAAATTTTTTATGCATTACTTTTCAATTTTATGGTGTGTTGATTGGGATCTTTTATTTCTTAATATGATTTTTTGTGGTTGGAATCTTTCTTTCATCTTAATTTTTATTGGCTAATCTTTATTCATTTGAAAATTTATATATTAGCAATTAATACATTGTTGGAGCCAAATATGTTATGGGATTCGCTTGCTTGTCATTATAAGCATGCTATTAGGGACCAACCTCTAGGTTCCTAAAAGTATGCTATTAGGAATCATTTGTTTTGTGCCAATTGTTTTCTTTTTTATTGCAAAAACCATTTTGATTTGGAACCAAAAATGATTATTAGGGACAATTGTATGATTTTATGGGGACCAATAGATTAGTATCTAAAAGTGATATTTTTGGGATCCAACAAAAATATTTTGTTCCTAAAACTTTTAAAGACCAGCTTTTAAGAACTAAGGGAGACCAACAAAATTTTTGTCCCCAAAAGAATTAGGGTCCAAAATTAATGATTTTGGAACCAAAAGTTTTTGTCCCTATAAACACTTTTTGTTGTAGTGAGAATGATGTGTCGATGCCTCGCCTGCTCTCGCATCATGCAAACATGACATAATAATTAAGTAATATCTTTTGTATCATTGGATAATTGCATCTAATATAAAATAGGTTTTAAAAAATAAATATGAAATTATTTGTTCGCCAAACAAAAATTGAGTTGAAATTCACTTTTGTAAATTGGGAACAGAAAAATCAAATTATTGAATAAAACAAACATTTTTTGCTTAAATTTATTACAAAAATTCAAAAATAACTAGGTATACCCGAATTGAAATTTCGTCGTCCCAAAAAAGTGGTATATTAATTCAAAAGATCCATTTTGAAAGAAAATGTTTAATCAAGTTTAGCGTGTTCGTCTATTTTTCCTTTGACATTTTTTTTTCTTATTATTGATAGTATTCAACTGATTATGTCAAATATGTTTCATACTTTTTCCCAAAATTGAAAGACATAACTATGATTCAAATGTAATATAAATATGTTTAATATTTAATCGTTTTTTTTTCTAAACTAGTTAATATAGTTTCATTTCAAAATCTAAGCATCATAATTGATCACGTAGCACAAAACTGAATTCTTTGGTTCACCTACCGGTCTCCTTTTAATGAAAATCATAGCCGAGTTAAACTAGTTAACTATATAAGCTTAGAATTAATGAACTACATAAGCTTTTAAAATGAAGGGATGTCTCGTTGGATTGTTGTTTTTCCAATTTGTGCAAATATCACTTTTCCTACCCATTTCTGTAGGAATCAAGAAGTTTATATAACTGATCGCGGATACATGCAAGATTCTGCCAAATGAGCAATTTACGATAATTCATGACAAAAGGTTCTGCAATTGTAGGTGGAAGAAATCAAATACTTTCAATATGTCGGAAACGACGTTGAACCCGGAACGTTAATCGTTCTATTTAAATTCAATAGCATTTATTTTCTCTCTACTGTCCCGAATTTTTTCTTAATTTTTTCCTTTCATTTCCTTGATAAAACACAAGATGACATAAAGAAAACAACTCATCAAGCATATTTATACAAATGACTTGTATACAGAAAAAAAGGTCCATATACTACGTGATTACTATACTTACGTCTCGTCGAGTGTCACTAAACATACACGTACCGAGGGCGTAACTCGAATTTGTAACCCAGAAAAATCACAAAGGGTCGGTGTACTATCAAGTTATATAGCATCATTACAAAGAATCCAATTAATTAACTGTGTGATCCAAATTTATCAACAAGATCCACCGGTAAAGAAAGTTGCATAAAAAAGAATCTGTAGTATAGTCATGAACTTCAAAATCCAGAAAAAAAAAATCACGTATCAGCGATTATTATGGAGTTAAGATGTCATGTGATATCCACAAATGTACCCGAGAGTTGCATGCGATCGACGGTACATTCATGAATGCTAAAGAATATTGAGATGCATATATGTTTTTCAACGATGACAATGCAGTACGATCCATCAGAGAGATGCATCACTCACGGAGAAAGCTAGGCAGGTTAAGAAGGGATCGATGTAATTGTAAACGTACGTATGTCTCAGCCTTTAGTTGATCAATATGCAAGAATAGTGCCGCGGCAGACGGGGCACAAGGCATAAGTCTCGCCCTCGTGCTTCTTGACGAGGTCGATCAAACAGTTAACGTGGAACGTTTGGCCGCACTGTGCTATACGCTTCGCTATGTGGCCGTCTTCTAACTCACTGTAACAAATGGTGCAGACGAGCGGCTCACTGTCGGCCTCGTCTGAGTAAACGAAGACGTCCTTGATGGTCGTCGACGAGGGCACGCTGCTCGAGGAAGCCTCGTCTGCAGGGACCGCTAACCTCGCCACTGCAGTTGTCCTCGTCTTCGTAACTTCCCTCACTTCTTCATCTGTCGCGTTCACCCAAGATGCCACCGCCGCTGCCCTCGCCTCCGCAGCCGCCCTCGCCGCCGCCGCCCTCGCATCCGCAGCGGCCCTCCTCTCTTCCGCTGTCCGGGCCGGCCAGTCTTCCATCTCCGTCCTTCTCATCGTCTCCTGCTGCCCCATCCTCCTCGGAAGCTTCTCGCACCACAAAGACATCCACACCAAGACCACGATGACGACTATGAGGAGGATGGCAATTGGTATGGAAGCACTGCGTCCGTAGATTGCGTGCTGAGCAGCGGCGATTGGGGGGCTCGACATCATCATCTTTGATACCTTGACGGAGATTCTTGTTTCTTTTCACAGGAGAACGTGGAAATGTTTCTTTTCTCTCTTGTCGCTGTCCCTTTCGCTTGGTATGTACGCATATCTATAAATATATGTCTTGACCTTTTTTAAGTACTGAACTGCTCCTTCGGAGGTTTAAAGATACCCAAAAAAATAATTAAATATTTAACTATATAGGGAAAATATGTATGTAGCTTAATTTAACATGCGGCCTTCCCACTCGATTATATTATGATCATATAGGTCATTGATATAGAAGATAACATCGATGAATAGGTCGAGGCGTACGCCTGCATATCTCAGGGAGTCGTCGTTTTCGTTCGATCGATTTGTGCGGTGTCTAAATGTATCCATCATTTAAACAACCTCTTTTATGTGCTCTGCGAAAGCTTTGTTTTGTCACTTATAGAATACTACAATTTTGGGACATTTATCTCGAGCGGATGCTTCGACGGAATCGTTTGTGAACAAACGGGCCCTTAGACGGAACGCTCAATTCTTGGGACACTTTGTGGATATTGTCACATCATGCTCCATGCTAAATTTTGGGAAGTTATGAAATCTTAATTGAGTAAACAAAATAATTACAAAGGACTTCGGGCGAGCAGGGTCTCTCTAATATACCATCATTTTGGATGATAGGTTTACGACATATGATGTGAAAGATAAGCTAGGAGTGCACTTTTTTGGAGTGCGTAATACAATATAGTCATCACATTAGAAAATAAGACTAAATTACAAAAGTGAGCTAAAAGAAGGAAAATGTAAGTAAGTAAGATAACTCGACGGACCCAGACACGATGTGGAGATCCCCCAAGACATTCTCCCGACTCAAGTTAACGATTTCTCCGGAGCATTCTTCAATCTTCTACTTGAACTGTCACAAAACTTCGATAGTCTCCAAATTTGTATCGGCGTCCGGTCTTTCGCTCCATCGAATAAAATTCTCCTTCTTTCGAAGTCTTCGGGCAGTTGATTGATATATTTGTCTTCCTGGAAAACAAGACATGTCTTTACAAAATCTTCAACATCATCCTTCATCCTTGCAAAAGTAATTGTCCTCGATGAGTGTCAAAGTGTAGTGGATGCCCGGATGTCCCACCCACTTGGAGTCATGACACTCTTGCATGATGACGCGCCGTAAGTTGTCGAACAATAGAACGTAGATGCGACTTTTCTTGGTGAAGATCAGACCATCTTCCACCCAAAATCGGTGTGTCATGCCCTCCCTTGCTTGCTTAAGCAAATTCTTCACCGTGGGATCCGACTCCAATCCATTCTTGATCCTTCCGATTAGGTCGGGTTGAGAGGAGCTCATGGCTGCTAATTTTGTGCATCGATTGAGGGTGTCAGCAATGACATTCATATTGTCGGGCTTGTACTACAGGACATAGTCTAACTCCTCCATGAAATCTTGCCACCGTGCTTGCTTTGCGAGAGCTTCTTCTGCATTTCAAAGTAGCTGGTCATGACATTGTCCGTCTTAATATGAAATCATGACCCAAGTTGGTAGTGCCGCCATATCCTAAAGCGATGGAACACCGCAATCATCTCGTTGTTCTGGACAACGTAGCGTCTCTCTATGTCATTGAGTTCGTGACTCCCAAATGCCACGGGATGTCCCTCTTGCATAAGAACTCCTTCGACAGCATAGTCAAAAGCATCTGTCTGTACCTAAAGCTTAGTGTGGTATGGTAGGACGAGCATTGATTCCTCCATCATGGCCCTCTTGAGAGTGTCGAACGCTTCCTAGCTTGTCGGCGTTCACTCCCACTTCACATTCTTCCGAAGAAGGTTAAGTTGTCACATATGAATACCGCTTAATGAACCATTTATAGTAGTTCAACAGGCCAAGGAATGAACGTAGATCAGGAACCAACTTGGGCAGCTCTCACTCCATGATGGCTCAAATCTTCACGCCATCCACCGATGACATGTCCCAAGAAGTAGGGGTATTCATGGCTTGGGGTGGACCCGACCCGTGAACAAACTCGACCCTCGGGTTTAGCCTCTTTTAAAAGGTAAATTCAACCCTAGTTTGGTCGGGTGGTCAATTTACTTGACCATCATCTTTTTCTATTTTTTCTTACTATTTTATACTATTTAATATAAAAAAATATTATTTATTTTAAGGTATAAAATAGGTATTGCACATTTTCATTAATCCATGAACAAGATCCCCCCTTTTGCTGGGTTATTACCAATGTAATCATAAAAAGCTAATTTTTCATGAATTTTAGACGAAGCTTCGGATAAACTCAGATTTTCAGCCAGTCGACATTAACTCTTCAATATATTTCTTATGGGGGGTAGGGGCGGATGTAGCCAAGTGGATGTAGGAATTTTTTTACTACTTTATATTTCATTCAATATTCCTTCTGGCCGCTCCGAGAAGAGATTCTAAACAAAAAGAAGGGCAGGTAGAGAGAAGGCTATTTCGCTAAAACCTTATCCTCGGACTCTGACTAATGTCTTATAATAGGGAATTTTCGATTGGATTTCACTTGTCTGTCTACGGCTCCATTGCGTGTGCTCGGGGTAGAAGTTTCAAGGAGATGCTGCTGCTGCTACTGGATGTCATGGTTCCAGGGCGCCATGATCCTTCTATCTGGAACAATCGAGGGCACTAAGGGAAACATGAGATCCTGGAACTTGAGTCTCTAACCTTCAAGAGATTGAAAGAAGTTGAATTTGAATCTTTCGATTCCAGAAGTACATTGATTCTGAAGGAGCCCTCGGAACAGATGGAGAGTGAGCTTGTTCCCTAGCGCGCTCCGGCTTTCAAGCCGGAGCTTACTCGAAGAGTTTCCCTTATATTAATTAAAGGTTTTTGAAAGAAAAGGTCATATGCTCTTTCCATAGAGAAGGAGGGAGTACCAAGTCATTCAGGAGTGGAATATTCCCACGTATCCAGCAGAGGTATGTGCCGCTTTCCTAATCAAAAGATAGGAGAGCACCCCTTCTAGCGAAGTTATTATTTATTTTAAGGTATAAAATAGGTTTCTCAATTATTAAACATTTTTTAATATTTTCAACATTTTAAATTTAACATAGGTTTAAAATTAATTTTAAAATATAAAAATAATAATAATAAATAAATGTTGGGTCTTCGGTCGGGTCGACTCGGGTTGAGATCTTCCAACTTGTACCCGACCCGAACACCCTTATGGCCGGTGAGTCATCGAGTTCACCAGTGACTCGAGCCGGTGAACACCCCTACCAAGAAGTGCGCTTTCGGTTGAACGAAGCCACACTTATCCCACTTGACGTAGAACTGGTTTTGTCCTAACACCTCAAACACTTGCCTTATGTGTTCCTACAAATTGTGACTGTAGATTATGATGTCGTCGAGGTAAACAATCAAGAACCTGTCGAGAAAGGATTGCAATATCTTATTCATCAAGGTGCAGAAAGTTGTTGGGGTGTTGGTGAGATCGAAGGGCATCACCAAGAACTTGAAGGAGCCATATCTTGTGATGACGCCATCCTCCGCACAACTTCTTCCGTGATTCGGACTTGCCAATAGCCCGAATGAAGATTCAACTTGGTAAACCATCTTGAATCACCAAGTTGAACATATCCTCTAAAAGAGAACTGGGGCGTCGTATGGAGATTTTGAAGGCCAAACATATCCTGCATCCAATAGTTTGGTAAGTTGCTTATGGAGTTTTACGAGTTCCAGAGGGGTTAGTCGATAGGGGAATCCATGTGGGGGCTTCAATCTTGGGACCAAGTCGATAATATGGTCCACTTCATGATTCGATGGCAATCGCTTTGGGAGCTTCGGGGGCATGACGTCCGCAAAATTCTCATGGGTCTCAAGAACTTTGGGAGGTGTTGGAGTGGAGGGCCTTAGATCTTTCAAGACGGCAGCCGCCAAAAGGTGTGCTCTTGTTTTCACGTCACCAATAATGCATATAGGGTGACAAGTAGGCATGCTAAAAATAGCACTATCGTGACGTTGCAAAATGCTAAACTGATTGACGAAAAATAGGGGACGTCACTGTTTAGGAGGAGGTGGCTGGCACGACACGAGAGCGATACTTGAGGGGTTTAAGAACAAATGCTTAGGTTCCTAAGAAGACAGGAGAATACGTTGGTGGCTCTTCTACTCTGAGTTCTCATTAGATAACATCAGAGGACTCATGTTGACTAGCATGTGTCAGTTTTACGGGACATCTTGTAGCGCAGAGCATATCACAAGCTCAGGGCTCGCGTACGTCATCATCAAATATTAGGGGTGGCGGTGGATGATGATAATAAGTAGGATTATAATTTTTTTTGTAACTTTGAACATAGTTATTAATTTTATAACTATTGATTATGATAATACTTATTTTATATTATTAATTTTATGATGATCTTGTTAGTTTACTTTGAAGCATTGTATTTTAGCTTATATTTGTTGTGTGTGTATAGAATGCATTATATATGTGTATGTATGTATGTATGCATGCATTCTAAATTATATAGAGAAGGAAGGGAAGAATAAAGGGTGATAGGGGTGACAGATTAGAGATAGCTTAGTGACATATTTGTATCGTAGTGTATTGCAATTAGCATCACCATAATGTCATATTAGCGTCGCCCAACACTAACATTAGCATCAAGTTGCATCGACTTAGTGCCGCCTCTTAGTGCCAAAATAGCACCACGATAGCATCACAGGGTAGCGACATCTCAACGTCACAATAGCGCCACACGTGATAATGAAAGTGAGCGATGTGATGTGTCACTGACTTTCGCATTTGAATGGTATCGATATAGCGCCTCACATTAGACCATGGTGGCATCACCATGGCGTCGTGCCCTTAGGTGCTGCTTTGTCACTGACTTCTACAACACTAAAAGCATCTCCCCCAGGTCACAGAAAATGTCATGATAGCGTCTCTATAGCGCCAATTGTTGACGCTAATAGCGTCGATGTGTCATTAGTGCGACGACGACACTATTGACACCAAAATGTTTGCATCGTTATGCTTATGACGCCACAATGTTTGCATCTTCAAGAAGTTTCACGCGATGGGCGTGTGAAATTTAATGAAAAATAACAATAATAATTATCTCAACTTTATTTTCTAATTAAATTCCCTTTTTACAATGTCGACATGCATGGGATTCAGTTCTGCACATAAATAAATTAATTCTAAAGCGTAAATGAATGATAACAGCACATGAAGCTAGCTATCATATGCAGATGCTTGAGTTCGCCCTTTTATTTATTTACTTTTTTGAAACAATGAACAATTAAAGCTGTGGAAAAGTCAAACTGCGGCTTAGAAATTTTCTGTTGAAAGCGATGGTTGGATGAAGCAAAGGGTTGCACCACTCCTATATAAAGTCATCAATTCATGAGCGCCTCGACCCCTCCTCAAGCAGTTAATAAGCATTCCTCATGGTGTTTAATGTAATGACCTGCATTACCATTGCTTTCTCTATCTCATTTAAACTCAAAATGCAAAATTTTAAAAAAATGTAACGAGAGAATTGGTCGCCCACGACCAATTCTCTCTCCCCTCTCTCCCCCATTTCCCTCCCCCATTCTCTCCTTCACTCCCCACTCCCTCTATGACTCCTTTCCAGAGAGAAAGAGGAGGGCCAGCCTATAAGTGAGAGGGAAGAGAGAGCCGTTGTAATATCCCTAAGTTAATCATGCATGATTAGTTGTATGAATGTGATGTTATATTATCTTATTGGTAATCTCTATGAATGTGATGTTAAAACTTGCACTTCAATATCAACTAAAGTGCGAAAACGATGAAAATTTACTTAAGGCATGAAAATGTGATTTTCGAAAAAGTGAAAATTTGGAAAATTAAAGTCCCGGTAATTGCTCCTATATATGAAAGGATTCTAAAAGTGATTTTTAAGAATTTTTAGGTGTGTATGAGTTAGGTAAAACGTAGACACAAAATCGGAAAATCTGTGAAATCGTGATTTTTGTTCTTCGGACAAAAAATTAAATTTCGATTCATTGATTATTTATTTTTCTAAATATTTTATTTGAATCCAAATGGGGGGTAGTTCCTTATTGACATGTAAGAAAAATTCATAAATAAATAAATGGCATTACGTGTGAATAAGCCATATAACAAGGGTATTTTTGGAAAAATGCTTTCCATCAGTTGAAGTCAGTTCCCCTTTCTTTTAATACTTATTCTTTCACCTTTTATTACCTTCTTCTGCCCTATTCACCACCCTTGGCCGAATTGTAAAGGTAGAAGAAAAGATGCTACATGGTTGAAGGAAATTAGAAAAAAAGAGAGAAGGGGCAACTAGGGTTTTAGATTTTGGTAAGTTCCTATTTCATTTTCTTTGGATTTTAACTACATAATTCTTAATTAAGGTGACTCTGAGCCTTTCTCATCCATTCATTTTCGGATTTTACTTGAACATGGAGCAAAACTCATGTTGTTCATGGGTAAGATTAATCCTAGCGATATTCAGTTGATTCACGAATTTTTAGCTACATAATTCAATACCTTCGAGTGATCCAAAATTTATGAAATGTATTTTGATTGATCCCCTATGAGTCTACTTTCATTGAGCTTTGGAATCAAGTTAATATCATTTTTGTAGACAAAGTTATGCTCGTATCTTTTAAGGTACTATCATTCTGTCCGCCGAAATTGCTACCCAAATTTGTAAATTATGTATTAAATTCAATATTCATGGAATTATTTGATAAATTAGGGTGATTCATGTTAGGTTTCATTGACAATTGGAATCACTAGAAAATGATATGTGTAGCGAAAGTTATAAATATTTTACCGAGCCTTACTCAGTCTATCAGAATGGAGCTTAGGGCAGATTATGCTAGTATTGGTTAATTTTAGTGTGCTCAGTAAAAATAGAGAGAAATTCAAGTAATTTTATGACTTGCACCCTAGGATGTCTACAATTTGGGAAAATTAAAATTACTAGAACAGGGAATGTTTATTATTTTATATAAATCATATAAGTAAGGTTACTCAATCTGTCAAGACATAGAAACAACATAAAAGTTAAGCTGAATGTTGATTTTCATGAGAGCAAACCATAATGAAATAGGAAATGAAACTTTTACAGATGAATGTATATGTAATATGAAACTAAAGAAAATTTGAATGATGTCATTTGGTTATGTATATAAGAAGATATGGATTTTTCTTTACTATGTGTGCAATCTGTCATATTATTAGGTCAATCCTTATGCTAAATAGTTACTTAAGTTATAAGAGTAAATACTTAAGATTCATATACCCTTTGCAATTAATGATGTTTCATGTGTTATAGGCTTGTGCTCATATCATAGTAGTAATGTGTTCTTTACTATTATTGTTATATGAGTAGAAGAGTAAAGTAGTGAAAGGGAAAGGAAAACATTTTGTTAGCCCTTATAGGTAAGTTGATTTCTCCTACTCTATGTTTTCACCTCTTTTGAATTCGGTGTGACATCTATTATTATATGTATTGAATATGTTTTGGAATTCTATGAATTGGTTTCGAGAAATGCAATTATGGAAAGTTTATGAGATATGATCTGAATGGATTGCGATGAGTGCAATCATGTTTATTTTGAAATGGTATTGAATATGATTCATCTTCTGATATTTAGGAGATGTTTGTTATATGATGAATTGTGCATCGACATGCATTTGTATTTGCATATATGATGGTTAGAGCTAAGTGCTACATCGCTGATCACGATGGGAGCCACCTCTAGAATCCAATGCATCATTTCTGTTCCAAAGATATGGGATGAGATAGACTGGAGCTAAGTGCCACATCGTGAGTAGTCGCGATGGGGGCCACCTCTAGAATCCACCTATCGCTATATTATTGTTCCCCGAAAGAGATGTGGTAGAATGGAGCTAAGTGCTACATCGCCGATCACGATGGAAACCACCTCTAGAATTCACCTACCGACCACTGGCCAGCTGGTGATTTGTGCATACATATGAGAGTGTTGCATTGCATTCACATGTTTGATATGTTTAAGTGACAATGAATGTAAATTGAGTGTAATGATGGTGATTGGGATGTTATATATGTATGTAGTAAATGTATGAAGGTATTGACCCTGATATTATGATTAATGCATGTATGCTTGTGTCTCTTCGAATTTATTAGATGGTAACACATAGCTTATGAGTTATCAGCTTACTGAGCTATTATTTGTTCACAGTGTTGTTGTACACTTTTTCAGATCAGTAGAACTTTTGGGAGCACGAGAGACAGACTTAGCAGGGTGTGGATCCTTTTTGCTGCTAAGGTATTGAGAAATCATGTGCCCCACTGCGCATGTTAGATAGAAGACTTGCAGCTCTCATATTCCTTTGTTGGGATATGGAGAGAGTTTGATATGTGCTATGAATGAAAAGTAATTTTGTATCTTGTAAAATGTAAATCTTATGTGACTATATGGTGGTGTAAACCCTAGGGTTGTTACATGCTCTGAATGATCAATATAAATTGCGTGGTTTGATTTTGTATGTTATCACTCTCCTGTATTATATAGAGGAGTTATGCACAATTTTTCTCAAAAAAAAATTTATTTGATCGTTTGTAATAAGTCACGAGCTCTGATTTAAACCACTGTTTAAATTGGGGTCGTGACAATCGCCGAACCCTTTTGGACTCTCCTCTCTGCCGTCACGACTTCACTCCCCACTCCCCTGCTTCGTCTTCGGCAAACGGCGAACCAGCGGACGAACGAGCTAGCAGCTCGAGCGGGCGACGCACAAAGGACGAACCAATGCACCGCGACCCTCCCACGAATCGTACGCGTGCTCTTCTGCCGACTAGGATGACCGACGATCGACCAGATCGTCGACGGAGACCGCAGCGACCAGAAAACAAAAGAATCAAGGTACTATAGAAGTAGAAATCCCCTAGATGATTAGATGTTGATCATACATCGCTCTTTTCACTTCCATTATGACCTAGAGATAATTAGAAACAGTTTTCATATTATGAGTATCATGATCGGATGATCGAAGGTCAGTCGGAAATGGAATTTCCGACCGGCGGCTCTATTTTGTGCGAAGAATCGGTCGACCGATTTGACATATCGGTCGCCCGATGGGGGATCGATCGACCGCTCCGACAAAGGCCATTAAGGCCATTCGCGTAGAATCGGTCGACCGACTTCAATGATCGGTCGACCGATCCCGTGACCCTCCCAATGCACAACGACCGGTCGACTAGTTCCCAGATGATGGTCGACCGATTCGGCGCAAGGTGAACCGACCAACAAATCCCTATGGGACGACCAATCCAATGACATCGATCAACTGGTTCAACGATATCGGTCGACCGGCTCTGTAATAGCAGTCGACCGGTCCATTCACAGAACTAATTCCAGTCCTTGAAGAAAATGACTAAAATGTCCCTTGAGTGGTCAGAACCACCATAATTCGGCCCATATGTCGATGGCCCATAAGGCCTGGTTCCACATAGTAGGATGTATAACGAGCCTTTCCACACGAAGGGGTCTAGACTTTACCTCCTTCTCTGAATGTCAATTTCAAACCTCATAAATGTTAAAGAAGATAAGTACAATAAAGATAAAAGATTGGGATAGCTATGTGTTGTTCAAGGTATTGATCAAGGTATGGTATTGTGAGGGGCAGGTAGTTGTGCTGAGGAGACAGTACATCTACTGGTATTGACTACCACTATTCCTGGACCACAGGCCCCCTCCTACCTGTGCTCCAAATAAGAGTGACGAGATGCTGCACTCTTCCCCCACGGGTGCTTATATGGATTATATTGCATTATGCCAAAGGGACAAGTAGCTCAACTGAGGAGATAATGAACCTATGGGTCTGCAACGACCACTGTTCTTAGAGTGCAGATCCTCTCCCACTTGTATTCCGAAAAGGGTATGCCACAACATACACCTTTCCTTTAACGAGCATCCTGGCGACATATTGTATAGAGACACCTCTAGCTTCCCACTTAATAAAGTCGAGCTCACATAGGACAACAAACATTAAGGATCTCATAGTAATGTAAAAGATGTAGTACTACACAGAGCATAACAGAGTATGGTAATGAATAACAGAGTATAGTCTTGTATAAGGCATTGTTAAAGTAAAGGATGAAGTACATAACTAGATATGTATGTTCCATGACCTATAGATATCAAAGTATTGGAACCAATGAATAAAGTAACTGATCATTGATTATCTTACATCAGTATGGATTCATCAGATTATCATTTCATCATCTATGTGTCTATATGTACTGGGCGTTAGCTCACGGACA
Source organism: Pontederia crassipes (assembly GCA_030549335.1). NCBI lineage: Eukaryota > Viridiplantae > Streptophyta > Magnoliopsida > Commelinales > Pontederiaceae > Pontederia > Pontederia crassipes. The sequence goes on along the minus strand of CM060195.1, from coordinate 20,579,924 downwards.
TTCCATGCCCCTGCTTTGGGATTTTACAGGTGAGCACCCTACTTAGGGAGGAAGTGGATAACACAGAGTTCCAGTATGGCGTCACATGACTTGCAACAAAACCACAGCTTTCGGCCTTTTAATTTTGCATTTTGAATTATTTGATTTTGTATATATGAGATACTCGAATTTCCTTTTTTAGCCCTGCACTTGTTGATATTTTCTAGAACTATTAGAATTATCTGCATTTTCCCGTTTTCTTGAATGATCTCATGTCATGTGACATCCTTTGATTTTAATGATATTTCTTCCGCATTCCCATTTTATTATCATTTCCCCATCATTTTTATTGCCACGTGTGTCATATGTTGACTAGTCAAAGTCAAAGTAGTTGTAGGCAGGGTCGACCCGGCCCGGCCCGACCTGGAAAACCGAGAAAATAACCCGGCCCAGATTAGATCTGGGCCTGGATCGGGTCTTTGAAATGGAAAACCCGCCGGTATCGGGTCAGGACCGGGTCTACAATCCAAATACCCGACCCGGACCCGACCCGATATTACTTACTATATAAACGCACTCTCTCCTCTCACCTCTCATTTCAATCTTTCTCTTTCTCTCTCCCACCTCTCTCTCTCGCCCTCTCCCTCTCTTTCCCCCTCTGGCCCTCTCTCTGGCCCTCTCTCTGGCCCTTTCTCCCTCTCCTCTCTCTCCCCCTCTCTCGCTCTCGCCCTCTCCCTCTCTCTCACGATGGCGGCGGTGGCACCGACGACTCCGACGCCCTCTCCCTCTCTCTCACGGCGACGGCGACGGCAACGGCCCTCGACTCCGGCCGCCCTCTCCTCCCCTCTCCTGACTCTCTCTCTCTACTCCGGCCGCCTGGGCGGCCGGATCGGCCACCGGCGCGGTCGGATCCAGCTGCCTGGCGGCCAGATCCGATCGCCTGGGGCCGGATCGACCAGATTCGGCCAGATCTAGCCGCCAGGCGGCCGATCAGCCAATAGCTGCCAGATCCGACCGGATCTAGCAGCTGTTGGCCGATCTGTTGGCCTGATCCGGTCGCCTGGCGGCCAGATTCGGTAGCTTGGTGGCCGGATCGGCTGCCTGCGGTTGGCCACGCAGATCGGCCACGCGGCCGGATCTGGCCACGCGGATCGGCCACTCGCGCAGCCGGATAGGCCACTCACGTGGCCGGATAGGCCACTGGTGGCCAGATCCGACCGCTGGATCCGCTAGGCAACCGGATTTGGCCGTGTCAGTGGCCGATCCGGTCGCTCATCGATCGCTAGTGGCCAGATCCGACTGCCTAGCACCGGATCTTGCAGCTGTCGGCCGATCCGGCCGCTAGCGATCGAATTGGAATGGCTGCCACCTGTCAGCATTTTGGATACCCGAACGCAAACCCGGTTCGATTCCCGGTCTACCAGGTAGGAAAATTTCTGACCCGACAAAAGTCAGGCCAGGACCGGGTCCGCCTAGACCCGGACCCGATCCCGATTTGCTCTGCCATAGGCAGGGTAGCGCTCCCTTGGTCAATCTGACTGCTAGCGTGGCAGGAGGACTGATTTTGGGGGCGTTACAGTTTGGTATCAGAGCCTAAGTTTTGGCTCCCAATGTTCATAGTAGAGTATAGATCAATGTCATTGTTGTTCATAATAGAGCATAGATCATTGCATTGTCTTTGTTGTCCATGGTGTCTCATGGTTATGGTAAAGTCATGTGCAAGCCTCCCGAACAACTGCAACTCCAGTCCTCAACTAAGTGTTGGTTGGATCATTCATATGAATTATTTTATATTGAAATAACTCATTCTTATAGATGCCTCCCCGACGCATTACCTCTCGTGTCATTCACGGAGGAAGGAGGATAATGTATGTGGTGGAATCACAGATGCACCCTCCCACTGCTCAAGTTCAAGAACCAAGGCCAGCTCAGAGTCAGAGCCATGGACGAGGACGTGGGCGCGGCGTGCCACCTCCTATGGCACCACCGGCAGAGCAAGAAACCGCACCAGTAGAAAGTGTGGGAAGTAATGTGCCCATGATGTCTCCCACGACACGATGAAACTCCTCCTCGAGGTTACCATCTTATAGGAGAAGAACCACCTGAACTAGAACCAAGAGATGAAGCATCCAGTTCAATCAAGCCCAACGTCCGATTGGAAGAGAGGCCTACCTACTGTATCGAGTGTGGATGGCATGGGCACTACTTTTGGGATTGCCCGGATCCTCAAGGATTCTACGATGATTATTTTTATTGAAAAAAAAAGACTACCTAGCTCTTAGTTTCCATTAGATGATTGATTTTTCTTTTGAAATAAGACCTCATTATGATGGACTTATCATTGTGTGAGGCACATTTGTTCATTGGTTTGTCAAAGACAATAAAGAAATAAAAAGTTATTTTGATTTAAAGAACATTTTCTATTATAATTCATCGTTAGTTGTATTGTCCCCCAAAGATCCCTCCTCCAAGCAAGATGCAGCAACCAGAAGATGAGGTCGAATGTCGTAATGATGACGGGATCCAGAATCCCCCACTGCAATCGGGACGTAAGGAACGACAGCTTCCTCCCCCGTGCACCATATAGGAATTTTGGAGGTTGAGGCCGCCTACCTATAGCGACGAAGGAGACATAGACGTGGCAGAGCAGTGGATCGATACCATGAAAGATAAGTTCGAACTTCTGGACTGCCCGAACCACAAACAAGTGATATTTGCCACTGACACCATCACCAAGGATGCTAAAGACTGGTGGAAGGTGACTAAGGCGACTGAGTTCGTAGGCGTAAAGGCGATACCATGGGCAGACTTCCGACGGTTGTTTGAAGTTCGTTTCTTTCCCGCCTTCCAGAGAAGGATGAAACAATAAGAGTTCCTCAACCTGACCCAGGGGACAATGATTGTGTCTCAATACCAAACCAAGTATGTCCGCCTCCAGAAATACTCCAAACTGGCCATGGACGAACTAGAGAAGATGAACTGTTTCATCGAAGGACTGAGCCCGGGCTTGAGAGCTCAAACACGGTCCGGTAACTGTAAAACATTAACGGATGCGGTTCAGCTGGCCACTATGATGGAAAGGGACCAACAAGAGCTACAACAAACCAAAAGAGGTCAACTAGAGATGAGTCAGGGTTCCCAACAGCAAAAGTTCAGAAGGAATGACAACAACCACCAGCGACGAGACCAGTGACGGGATAATCGTCCCAAACCTTACCCTGCTCCACATCAGTACAATCCGCCCCACTATGAACAACAGCCCCGACTGCCTCTACCACCACCTCGTCAGCCTCATCAAGCACCACCACAACAGCAATTCCAATAGAGACAGCCCCAATAGCCGGTGAAGCGACCGGCATAGCAGAGGCCCTAGCAACTCAGAGTTCCTCAAGCGCAATCTGTGCAAGATGAGAAGGTCTTATGTAACACTTGCAGCAAGACTCATGCTACAGAGTGTCGCATGAATACTGGAGCATGCTTTCATTGTGGCGTGGTGGGCCACATCTCCAGGGACTGGCGCAAGCCCTTAGTGTAAGGAAGACTCTTCAACCTGGAAGAGGATGCCTAATAGAATGACGCTGATGTCATTCGAGATACGATCTATATCGCCAAACTACCTACTACAGTCTTATTTGATTCTGGAGCCACTCATTCTTTCATATCAGAAGAGTGTGCTATAACCTTGGGGTTACCTGCTAGGAATCTAGAACCTAGCATGACTATTCTTACCCCACAAACTAGATACCTACCTGAGGTATCGGTAGAAATCGATACAAAGAACTTTCCTGCTGACTTGATCTTAATACCTATGAGGGATTATGACGTCATACTGGGCATGGACTGGCTGACTCATCATGATGCTTCCATCATGTGCAAGCAGAAGAAAGTGGTGATAGGATCAAATATTAAAGAAAAAGTCACAGTTAGAGGTATACACCGTAAAGAACCAAAGATTATGGTATTGGCAATGAAGGCTCAGAAACTTCTCAAGCGAGGTTGTAGAGGGTTTATGGAGAGCGTGACAAGAATTGAAGCTCCTACCAAGACCCCACAAGACATAGATATCGTGAAGGAATTTCCAGACGTGTTTCCGGATGATGTCAGCGGTCTATCGCCGAAGAGAGACATCGACTTCCACATCGAGTTTGTATCCGGCATAGCTCCAATCTCCAAGGCCCCGTACCGCATGGCTCCTGCAGAGATGAAAGAGCTGAAGACTCAGGTTCAAGAGCTATTGGATAAAGGCTTTATCAGACCTAGTGTCTTGCTATGGGGCGCTCCGGTCCTTTTTGTCAAAAAGAAGGACGGTTCCATGAGGTTATGTATAGACTACTGGATGCTCAACAAGGTTACGGTAAAGAATAAGTATCCCCTCCCTCGCATCGATGACTTGTTCGATCAGCTCTCAAATGCCAAAGTATTCTTCAAGATTGATCTGCGGAGAGGTTACCATCAACTCGGAGTAGTAGAGGAAGATATCCCGAAGACGACTTTCAGATCATGGTATGGACATTACGAATTTCTGGTTATACCGTTTTGATTAACTAATGCTCCTGCAGCATTCATGGACAACCGGACGTTCATTGAACACCTCGACAAGTTCGTGATCGTATTTGTGGATGACATCCTCATCTATTCAACCAGTGAGGAACAACACAATGAACATCTAAGGATTATTTTGGAAACACTGCGTGAGAAGAAGCTGTATGCAAAGTTCTCCAAGTATGAATTCTGGATGTATCAGATGATGTTTCTTGGCCATATTGTCTCTAAGGACGGGATTTTAGTGGACACGGCTAAGGTCGAAGCAGTATCAAACTGGACTCAGCCAAAGAATATTACAGAGATCAGAAGCGTCCTCGATTTAGCAAGATACTACAAGCGGTTTATTAAAGACTTCTCCAGATTGGCAATACCGCTGACCAAGCTCACTAGAAAAGGAGAAAAATTTATTTGGTCCACAAAATGTGAGGAAAGCTTTCAAGAACTGAAAAAGCGACTGACTTCCGCACCTATACTCACATTACCATCATGCAGCGGTGGTTATGTGATTTATAGCGATGCGAGTGACATAGGGTTGGGATGTGTCTTGATGCAACACAGAAAGGTGGTCGCCTATGCATCGAGACAGCTGAAGAAACATGAGGTCAGTTACCCTACTCAAACCTCGAACTAGCAGCCGTAGTCTTTGCCCTCAAGCTCTGGCGACACTATCTGTACGGGGAATAATTAGTGGTGTACACAGACCATAAGAGTTTGAAGTATGTGTTCACAGAGAGAGATCTGAACATGCGTTAGAGACGAGAGATGAAATTCCTGAAACACTACGAATTCTCCATCAACTATCATCTAGGAAAGGCGAACTCAGTAGCTGATGCCCTTAGTCAGAAGTGGGAAGACTCGATAGCCTTCATGCATCTCCGACAATACGAGAGAGGAACTCTTCAATTGGGCTCCCCTGGTAACGCCTAATGTCTCACTCATGATGATGCAGCGGATTGAGCCCGATCTTATTGGACGGATCATTGTGGCCCAAGTCGAAGACCCCGACTATCAGTCCATGATGATTAAGACAAGTCTGGAGGGCAAGGATTTCAGTATCTCCTCAGATGGTGGCATTCGATACCGCAACCGACTATGGGTACCGAACAACTCAGCACTACGACGAGAAGTTTTGGATGAATGCCACAAGTCCGAGTTCGCGATCCATCCTAGGAGTACGAAGATGTACAAGGATGTGCAGAGAAGCTTCTGGTGGCCAGATATGAAGAAAGAAATAACAGAGTATGTATCCAGATGTATAGTCTGCCAGCAAGTGAAGGTAGAACACCAAAAACCTCAAGGTACATTAAAGAGTCTTGGTATACCACAGTGAAAATGGGAGGAAATCGCTATGGATTTCATCACAGGCCTCCTTCGAACAAAGAAGGGATAGGATGCCATTTGGGTAGTAGTAGATCGACTAACTAAATCGGCCCACTTCCTACTCATCAAGGTAAAACAATCATTGGATAGCCTAATGGATACGTGCAGGAGATAGTCAGACTCCATGGAATCCCCTCAGTCATCGTGTACGACAGAGATCCAAGGTTCACCGCAAGGTTTTGGAAGAGCCTCCAAAACACTTTCGGGACAAGACTGTGATATAGTACGACATTTCATCTGCAAACAGATGGACAATCAGAAAGGACAATTCAGACTCTTGAAGATATGCTTCGAGCATATGCCTTGGACTGGCATGGTAATTGGGATAACCATCTTCCTCTTATTGAGTTTTCATACAACAACAGTTACCATGCAAGAATAGAGACGTCCCCATTTGAAGCTTTGTATGGCCGACCATGTCATTCCCTAGCATGCTGGGGAGAAGTAGGCGAAAGAAAGCTATTGAGCACTGAGCTCCGCAAGCAGACACAATAATACACAGACCGGATTGAACTGATAAAGAAAAGAATGAAGTCTGCTTAAGACCGACAGAAGGCCTACGCCGACAAGAAAAATTGAGAACACAAGTTCAAGGCCGGTGAACAGGTTTTGCTCAAAGTCTCACCAACCAAAGGCATAATGAGATTCAACAAGAAAGGGAAATTGAGCCCAAGGTATGTGGGTCCCTTTGAAATCTTAGATATGGTTGGTGATTCGGCATGCAGGTTGGCGTTACTCCCGGCATACGCTAGAGTGCACAACATCTTCCACGTCTCATTGCTCCCAAAATATAAGCATGATTACGCCAATGTAATCCAAATTGAGGAGCCAAACCTCAAGGAAGATTTAACATACGAGGAGCAACCCACCGAGATATTGGAGTACCAAGAATTTCAAAAAGGAAAGAAAATCGTGGCATTAGTCAAGGTGGCGTGGAAGCACCATCAAGGCAAGGAGGCCATGTGGGAATTAGAGTCAGAGATGCGAGAGAAATTCCCTCGACTATTCGGTAAAGCTCTATCTTTCATCTAAATTCGAGGACTAATTTCTTTTTTTTAAAGGGTTAGTAATGTAATGACCTGCATTACCCTTGCTTTCTCTATCCCATTTAAACTCAAAATTCAAAATTAAAAAAAATGTAACAAGAGAATTTGTCACCCACGACCAATTCTCTCTCCCCTCTCTCCCTAGAGAGAAAGAGGAGGGCAAGCCTATAAGTGAGAGGGAAGAAAGATCCACCGAACCCTTTTGGACTCTCGTCTCTGCCGTCATGACTTCACTCCCCACTCCCCTGCTTCGTCTCCGGCGAACGGCGAAATAGCGGAGGAACGAGCTACCAGCTCGGGCGGGCGACGCACAAAGGACGAACCAATGCACCGTGACCCTCCCACGAACCGTACGCGTGCTCTTCCGCCCGCTAGGACAATCGGTGACCAACCAGATCATTGACGAAGACCGCAGCGATCAGAAAACGAAAGAATCAAGGTACTAAAGAAGTAGAAATCCCCTAGATGATTAGATGTTGATCATACGTCTCTCTTTTAACTTCCATTATGACCTAGAGATAATTAGAAACGTTTTTCATATTATGAGCATCATGATCAGATCATCGGAGGTCGGATGAAAATGGAATTTCCGACTGGCGGCTATCGGTCGACCAATCTTCGACATTCAGTGTCGGTCTCATGTTCAGTCAACCGATCCCCCATGATCGGTCGACCGCTCCGACAGAGGCCATTAAGGCCATTCCCGTAGAATCGGTCAACCGACCTCAATGATCGGTCGACCGATCCCATGACCCTCCAATTGCGCAATGACCAACCGACCGGTTCCCAAAGGACGATCGACCGGTTTGGCGCAAGGTGAACCGACCAACAAATCCCTGTCGGTCGACCGATCCAATGACATCGGTCGACCGGTTCAACGATATCGATCGACCGATTTTGTAATAGCGATCGATTAGTCCATTCACAGAACTAATTCCAGTCCTTGAAGAAAATGACTAAAATGCCCCTTGAGTAGTCAGAACTACCATAATTCAGCCCATATGTCGATGGCCCAATAAGGCATGGTTCCACATAGTAGGACGTATAACGGGCCTTTCCACAAGAAGGGGTCTAGACTTTAGCCCCTTCTCTGAATGTCGATTTCAAACGTCATACATGTTAAAGAAGATAAGTACAATAAAGATAAAAGATTGGAATAGCTATGTGTTGTTCAAGATATTGATCAAGGTATGGTATTGTGAGGGGCAGGTAGTTGTGCTGAGGAGACAGTACATCTACTTGTATTGACTACCACTATTCCTGGACCACAGGCCCTCTCCCACCTGTGCTCCAAATAAGAGTGACGAGATGCCGCACTCTTCCCCCATGGGTGCATATATGGATTATATTGCATTATGCCAGAGGGACAGGTAGCTCAACTGAGGAGATAGTGAACCTCCGGTTCTGCAACGACCACTGTTCCTAGAGTGCAAGTCCTCTCCCACTTGTATTTCGAAAAGGTTATGACACATCATACACCTTTCCTTTAACGAGCATCCTGGCGACATATTGTACCTCTAGCTTTCCACTTAATTAAAGTCGAGCTCGCATAGGACAACAAACATTAAGGATCTCGTAGTAATGTAAAAGATGTAGTACTACACAGAGCATAATAGAGTATGGTAATGAATAACAAAGTATAGTATTGTATAAGGTATTGTTAAAGTAAAGGATGAAGTACATAACTAGATATGTATGTTCCATGACGCACAGATATCAAAGTATTGGAACCAATAAATAAAGTAACTGATCATTGATTATCTTACATCAGTATGGATTCATCAGATTATTATTTCATCATCTATGTGTCTATATGTACTTGGCGTTAGCTCACGGGCATTCTATGCCCCTGTTTTCGAATTTTGCAGGTGAGCACCCTACTTAGGGAGGAAGTGGATAACACAGAGTTCCAGTATGGCGGCACATGACTTGTAACAAAACCACAGCTTCCCGCCTTTTAATTCTGCGTTTTGAATTATTTGATTTTGTATATATGAGATACTCGAATTTCCCTTTTTAGCCTTGCACTTGTTTCCTAGAACTATTAGAATTATTTGCATTTTCCCATTTTCTTGAATGATCTCATGTCATGTGACATCCTTTGATTTTAATGATATTTCTTCTGCATTCCCATTTTATTATCATTTCCCTATCATTTTTATTGTCACGTGTGTCATATGTTGACCAGTCAAAGTCAAAGTAGTCGTACTCAGGGTAGCGCTCCCTTGGTCAATCTGACTACTAGCGTGTCAGGAGGACTGATTTTAGGGGCGTTACATTTAAAGCCATAATTGCCTTCATTCTTCTATCCCTCCACCTTTTCCCTATGCCCTCCCTCTACAACAGCACCCCTCATTCGAGCCCAGTGGACGCTGCCGTCACATGCAACTCAACAGTCGACCCCAAATTCTGCAGATCCGTCCTCCAGCCACGAGGCTCCTGCAACCTCTATGAGTATGGGTGCTTCTCCTTGTCCAAGTCCCTGGATGAGGCCCAAAGTTCCTAGCCAAGGTGAATCGCTATCTCAAACACTCGGCCCTCTCGTGCGCCGCAGTTTCAGCACTGGAGGATTGTCGGCTTCTCTCGAGCCTGAACGTTAAGTTCTTAACATCAGCATTGGAGAAAACCAAGGGCAACGACACGGTGAGAAAACCCCTGTTTCCATCATCCGTTCGCAGATTTACGATTTCTCCTTGCTCACTCGACCTTCCTCCTTCTCCGACGCGCACAAACAGTGGAGAACGAGAGGACCGCACCGATGATCGTCATCGGGCCGACGGCGTGAGGAACATAGCAGAGCAAGGATGAACCTTCACAGCTTAGGCTTTAAGGTGTGTGGATTCGGGATCTTTATCATAAGTTAAGATTCTTGACGAATAAAGCATGCCGGATTCACTCCCGAACTGAACCCTCTGTTACGAATGTTTGAAGTCTCCTTAGAATGATGACATGATAACCTTGCTGCTATGAACAAGACGATTGCATGCTTAATGGACTGATTTTTCGCATATGACTGAGGTGATGAATGAATATGAATGTATGGACTGAAATCGATGTCTTCTGTTGTTAGATGCATGCTTAGGACGATTCTGCTATGTAATGTAGACGTTAGATTTCTTCTTGTGATGTTTTTAACTTAGTCACGTAGATGTATTGCATCGGCGATCGCCGAAAAAGATGAACCATTGAAACCTATTTTACGACTTGATCGAATTCGGAATGGGTTCTTCGGAACTCGGCCCGAGCTCAGTCTGACCGCACGAGGTTCACCCGAGCAAGGCATGGGTCCGCCATGGACGCCGAGCTCGAGCTCAGGGCGAACCAGGTGCCCGGACCTGGTTAACCACGACTCGGCCCGGGTTCCTGCACGGAGAAGATGATCGGGATAATCGATTCTCTCGACTCGATCGTCTTCCTAACTCGGCCCGAGTGTAAACTCAACTCGGCTTGGGTTCTTCTCAGTCTGTCAACCCGACAGACCGAGTCTAATCTAGACTCAACTCGGCCCTAGTTTTCTTTCACTCGGCCCAGGTTCTGGTCCTGTTTTTTCGATATTTATGATTTCGACTTCCTGAATAAATGTGAAACCTCCTGATTATTTTATGTCGACCCAAAAATGTTATCCATTGATTCTATGCAGACCCATACCTCATACATGAATACGATTAGCAATCTCTCTTCAAGAAAGGGACCGTAGATGATTACGATCTTTATGCCGTGAACTATATTGATCTTCATGGAACATATGATTATGACTACGATTATGAATTTATGACGATTCCTATGAACATGATGATAAATGAATAAGAACTCTTACATGAAGAATAAGAATGATATGAAAATGGCGACCACACTCCTTGGTCGACTAAAATGTTTCGATAGATGACCGTGACCTTAGGGCATCTATCGTGTGGATCGGAAGTAATGACCCTTCACCCTAACCCTGATTTCTAAACAACTTCCATCCACCTGATTATTAACTAAACGAAGACTAAATTAAGATGATGACCTATCTTTGCCTTGATCGGTGAACGGACCGAAAGATAGGTGCATGTTACCTGTCTTTGCCTTGATCGGTGGACGAACTGAAAGATAGGCGCAGGTACGATGAGGGATGATGTTCTAGCCTCGTAACAGGCCCCCTCAAGGATTACAATTTGCTCTATCTAGGCAGGAGTTTCTCCCATGGATGTTTCATTCCACTGGTGGCGGGGGCATCCAAACACGACGAGATTCGCCGTGGCACTGATCCCCACGTGCACATGATGTCTAGATAGTTGTATCATCAGTTTATGCAATGGTTTTTGCCTTCAAGATGAAGAGCTCTTCAAAAAGATAAATGTAAAAGATGCAAAGTATGTAAAGATGTAAAGTTATGAAAGACGCATGAATTGAAACGCATGAAAGCAAGCAAGTACAATTGTATGGAAGCTAAGCATGGCAAATGAATATGAAAGATGTGTTCTCTATTATGATTTTGATCTTCTTATATGATGTTGCTACTATGATTTCCATCTATGCCATGACTCATGAAATTTTATCCATTATGACTTAATCTTTTATCATGCTGATTCATATTCTCATGCTATGTTTTGATAGAACTGATTTATGATTTATATGAACCCGCACTTAGCTTCATGCTAATGGTTGAGTTTGCTCCCCTGTGTGATCCCCACAGGTGCATAATGGTCATCTGGGAGGTGGTGCTGCATGTGTGGAGGTCTCGGCGGGGTGGTGTAGTAGTTATTTTATGTACCGTAGCCTGTGTTGGGTTGTGTACGGCGATGGGTCCTATCATGTCCTTATGGACCGTAGCCGTTATTTTATTTAGACTAGTCTTGCATTTATGAGCCACTATTTTTGGGGGGACGCGTACACCTTTTTGCTTCCCGCACCGTGTCTAGTAACGAGATTGTTTCCTCATACTAGGACACCTTTTTGGAGATGTATTTTGGTCACTTTTTGGACGTATGTGGCTCATGCATTGTTGCCTCCGATGAAGGCTAGTTAAAACATTTGATATATAACGCTTCCACATATTTCCCTTATTTTGTCGTATTCCTCTTGTCGTTTAGTCTTCCGCTGTGATATTCTATTTTCTTTAAGTCTTCCGCTATGTCGTTAACTTTTTACTGCATTATTTTATTATATCCCTTGAGTCTTCCGCTTTGCGTTCTTTCGATATTGACCGTCCGATAAACAAATTGGTCAAGAAAAGAGGTCAAAGAGTCAAAGTAGAGGTAAAGAATCGAATGTGGCATCCCTCGGGGCGCTACATCTACAACGTTTCACTTGCGCTTTTTAGCAAGTCATGGGTTGGAGGCAGGGTGTTGAAGCCCCACAGAGGTGGCGGCGCTCCCACGAGGAGAACTTTCTTTTTCCACGGGCTCAAGGTCGATAGAAATGTCAGCTTCACGATGCCGGGCACGACAAGAGATTCAAGAAATGGACCGGCCGAAGTCTCCTTCAAGCGACGGATACGGTCATGGTGAGCGACGTTGTGGTGGTGAACAAGCGTGGAAAAGGCAACTTTACCACGATCGGCAAGGCGGTGGCGTCTACGCCCACCAACTTGAATGGGAGCACGGATACTACTTGATATACGTTACCAAAGGTGTCTACTGTAACGGATGCAAATTTTTTATAAGGAAATCAATGGACAAATGAAAGCAATTAATGGAAATCAATTCTAAATTCAAATGCAATTTCATTTATGGCAAGGAATTCGAATCGAATTAAAAAAAAGAAATGAAACGGCCGACAGGGGAGGAATTTCCTCTCCTGATTCCGTTCGGAATCGGCCGGCCAATCTGGCCGGCTGATCCTATAAAGAGAGGACGCGAGGGCGACCTCGCGTCCCCCTGAAACCCTCGCCGCCTCGTCTTCCTCTTCGTCCTCCTCCGAACCGGCGATCGGCAACCCAGCGAGAGACGAACAGGGGCAGAGCACCCATGCACGCAGGCCAACCCGACAGCCTTTCATCATCCATCGACCTCCTTGTCGTACACAGGAGCAAGGCGAGTCATCCTCGTCGGTCAGGAATGACCAGGGATCGGCAAACGACGAAGAACAGTGCCCGACGATCATAAAACGCGAGAAACAGAGGTACCTTGGCGTTCGAAATCCCTTGACGAAGAAATAATGATTATTTCATATACATGATTAGTTCATTATGATCCTGAGATGATTATCTATTTTTTTCGTATTGAGAGCGTCGTCGTTTAATGGCCGAAAGGCCGTCGGAAATGAGGAAGAAGTCCGACGGCCCTATTTTAACGCAGGGACCGGTCGACCGATCCATATGTAGAATCCATCGGAGTTCTTGACGATCGGTCGACCGGCCTCATCGAGCGGTTTGACCGACCAATTTGTCATCACACTGATTAGGACATGAAATAGCTTGGCCGATTCATTGAACGGACGACCGATCCTTCGCACTGTGCGCATGCTGTTAACCTTGCGACCGGTCGACCGATCACTAGAACGGTCGATCGATCCTGTGCAGTAACCAGACGACCGGCTCTTAAGCAAGGTCGGCCGATCTACAAACACCCGAGGGTCGACCGATCCAAGAGGACCGGTCGACCGGTATCCCAGAACGGTCGACCGGTCCCATAATGGTCGGTCGACCGGTCCAAGTCCATTAGGTCAGCACGGCCGAACCCAGAGGAATGGTCGACCAGTTCAGAAACGGTCAATCAATTCTCACAGTAAATCAAACGATTATCTTAAATCAGAATCTGAGACTCTAATCAATTCACCTACATTGGTTGGGTCCTATTGTACAAAGATTTACTTCCAGTCGAGTCTGAATCATAGGTGTCATGATAACAAAGATAAATAATGTAAAGATAAAGATATGGGATTGCTATGTGCCGCCCCCAAAGTTAATGTAATGATTAAAGTTAAAGCAGTGGAGGGATAGGTAGTTAGTTGAGGGGAAAGCGAAGCTACTGCCTTTGATGACCATTATTCTTGAGATTTCAGGTCTTCTCCCACCTATATCTCGAATGAAGGGTGATGCAATGGTCACACTCCTTCCCCTTGATATTATTGTATTGTGCCAGGGGGACAGGTAGCTAGCTGAGGAGACAGTGAACCTACTGGTTATTTAATTGACCACTATTCCTGGATTGTAGGAATTCTTCCCCCTACCTTCCGAACTATGTGAGGTCTTAACACCCACCCCTTTCCCTTTATGGGCTTACTGGCTTCAGAGCAAAGAGGCACCCCTGACATCCCAACCTAATAAAGTCGATCTCGCATAGGACAACTAACTTTAAGGATAATATAGTAATGTAAAACACGTAGTGCAACTCACAGCAAAGTAATGTAAAATAAAGCAATGTAAAGTAAAGTAATGTAAAGCAGAGTACCGTAAAGTAGTGTAGAGAACATTATAAACTAAAGTCTGGTGCAGTAAAGAACATAGTACAGTAAAGTAGGGATTGTTGTACAATAAGGATAATGCAAAGTAATGATAAAGTAAAGTCATAGTAAAGAATAAAGCATGGATAATTATTAGCAATGAAGTATTGACCTATTATAGCTAATGTATTGCCATTAGAGCACAGTATTGTTCATCTATGATTACATAACTATCAGTAATCCTTATTTCATTGTCTACTGCTATTGTACTGGGCTTTTTTCTCACGGGTATTCGATTCCCCTGCAATGAGATTTTGCAGGTGAGAATGCTAACTGTTGAGGGTGGAGGGCACAAAGCTTGGAGAATGCTGCACATGACTGACACATTGCTTAAAGTTTTCCTTGCTACATTTCTTTCAAATTGTAATTGGTCTAGAGATGCTACATTATTCCGCTCATCGAACTTTTCTTTCGCATGTTGAACTTGATGCATTTCCTTACTATGTTAACCACTTTCCGCTTTGATGTTTGACATTTAAACTTCCGCATATTAGACTATACTTATATTATCAAGTGTTTTTTGACATTCCACCGTTTGATCTTCCGCATTAAAGTCTTTGATTGTATTTTCTTATTATATTAATGACACGTAAGCCATATTGTTGAATGGTCATGGTTAGTAGAGTAGTAGAATAGTGTAGCACTCCCGGGGTCAACCTGACTGCCTACGTGGCAAGAGGGGCGATTTTGGGGGTGTTACAGTTTTGGTATCAGAGCCTAAGTTCTTGGCTCCCTTATTGATCATAGTAGAGTAAAGATTCATGCATAGTGTTTTATTGCTCATATTGTTTTATAGCTCATAGAAAAGTCATGTGCAAGCTTCTCAAGCATCTGCGACTCCACTACTCAAGTAAGTAATGAGTATATTCTGATGTGAATTATACTTATATATCGGGTTAACTTGTTTTATAGATGCCTCCACATCGCATGGTAATCAGAGTTGTACAAAGAGGTAGGGGGCGCTTAGTTGGGACAAGGACACACTCTCCAGTTCCTCCTATTCTGGACGTAGAATATGCACCTGGACGAGAAGATAGATACTTATCTCTACCACAGCTTACTTCCGAGCAACGGGCGTATCCGTATCTAGAAAGAGTGGAAAGTAATAATTATCTTGCTGAGTCTGAGTCACTCTCCCCGCGCCACTACTTCCCCACGGAAACACGCGAAAGGATGATTCAAAGGTGGCACTTACAGACTAGAGGAGGACGTATTGTCAATCCCATATATATATCTTCAGAAAATGAAGAAGAAGTTCCTGCTCCACCAATGGAATTAAGGTCCAGAGACTCAAGTCCTGTCAGCCAGACGGATCCAGAAGAATGTTGTGGACTCTGCTATCAAGTGGGACACATTGATGATGAGTGCCTTAATCCTCCGAAGCAAAAGAAGAACCACGGGAATGAACCCGGAGAACCATCGAGGCGTAGTGATTAGCACTTAATATTTTGTTTTATGTGAAGGCCTTAGGGTGGCTTAGACAGATAACTATCTTTTTGCTTTGAATAACGCATACGGAGATATTAATTTTGTTAAGTGGATATTGAGTCGTAAGGTCTCAATTTTTATCTAAGGTTTTTATACTGATTAAGGGATTATTGAATATATTTGCGTTTCTCAATTATTATCATGGTCTTTTTATAGATGCCATTTCAAGGAAGGGGACATGCCTCTACCAGTTGGACCGCGATTCACGATGAAGGGGAGATCCCATTTATTCCCCCACCTCCATCATACCCTCCTCCACTTCCACCTTCTCCTCCTCCACCAGAACCACCAGCCCAACAAGGACGTCAACTCCCTTCTGTCTGCACATTACAAGACTTCTGGAGGTCAAAACCTCCAATGTTTAACGGAGAAGGAGGCCTCGTAGTGGCGGAGCAATGGGTGGAGGCAATAGAGGATAAATTCGATATGCTTGATGTTCCTGAAAACAAGAAATGTTGTTTGCTGGAGACACTCTCCAGAAAGACGCCAAGGAGTGGTGGAAGGCAAGAAAGGCCACCAGTTTTCCTGAAGTGAGAATTGTTGCCTGGGAAGAATTTCGTAAGGCATTTGAGACGCGGTATTTCCCTAAGTTCCAAAGTGACTTAAAACAGAAGGAGTTCTTGGACCTAGTGCAAGAGACCGTGACAGTCGACCAATACATGACGAAGTTTGTCAGACTAAGGAAGTACTCCAGGTTGGTCATGGATGAACTGGATGTAACCAAGCGCTTTGTGAACGGACGAAGCCCCATTCTGAGGTCCCATACAAGATCGGGGAACTGTAAAACTTTAGAGGACACTATCAGTTTGGCTATCCTGACTGAGAGGGACCATCAAGACTTGCAGAAAGCTCAGAAGGTCCAACAGACGGTAGGGCAGAGTTACCAGCACCAGCCACAACCATATAGAGGGAACAACCGTCAACACCAGCGACGGGATAATCGGCCCCGCCCTTACCCAGTGCCTCAACAGTACAACCGTCCTCAACAGCAATAGCCCTATTGTCCTCCACAACAAGCTCCACCACCACAACAACAACAACCTCATCAACAACAGCAGAATCAAAGGCCCCCTCAGCAGGCGCCCCGCCCAATAGCAAAGGCAACAGCCTCCCAGAGCTCCTCAAACAGCACCCGCACAAGGTGAGCGAGTTTTATGCAATACTTGTGGCAGGACTCATGCAGGAGAATGCCGCATGAAATTCGGAGCATGCTATTATTGTGGAGGGATGGACAACTATGCCAGGAACTGCCCAAGACGTGGGCAGCAACAGTTAGTACAAGGGAGACTCTTCAATCTGGAAGAAGATACACCACAGAATGACGCTGAAGTCATTCGAGGTACGCTATCCGTAGCCGAGTTACCTATCACAGTATTGTATGACTCCGGTGCTTCATATTCATTTATATCTGAAGAATGTGCCAAGACATTAGGGTTAACTGCAACAAACCTAGAGCCTAAGATGAACATCTTGACCCCACAAAGAACTCTAGTTAATACAAAATATCTCCCTAATGTACTCATAAAGATAGGGACAAAGAACTTTCCTGCAAGCAAAAGAACCAAAAGAAAATGAACTGGCTAACCTCCCACGATGCTTCTATCTTGTGCAAGCAAAAGAAAATGATCATAGGTACTCAGAGCACGGATAAAGTAATTGTCAGAGGTATTGCATAGAAAGAACCAAAGATCATTGTATCTGCCATGAAGGCACAAAAACTACTCCAAAAAGGATGTAGAGGTTATCTGGCTAGCATTACCAAATTAGCAGAACCAACCCAGACCCCTCAAGACATAGAAGTTGTGAGGGAATTTCCCGATGTATTTCCTGATGATATTGATGGTCTACCGCCCAGAAGGGAGATAGACTTTCATATTGAAGTGGCACCCGGCACAGCACCAATCTCCAAAGCTCCTTATCGCATGTCCCCAGCAGAGATGAAGGAACTGAAGGACCAGATTCAAGAATTATTGGACAAAGGCTTCATCAAACCTAGCGTCTCACCATGGGGTGCACCTGTCCTCTTTGTTAAAAAGAAGGACGAATCGTTGAGACTTTGTATTGACTACAGGATGTTGAACAAAGTCACCAGTAAGAATAAGTACCCGCTCCTTCACATTGACGATCTGTTTGATCAGCTGTCCAAAGCAAAAGTGTTCTCCAAGATCGATCTGAGGAGCGGATATCACCAATTAAGAGTAGCAAAAGAGGACATTCCAAAGACAGCCTTCAGATCACAGTATGGACATTACGAGTTCCTTGTAATGCCGTTTGGGTTAACAAATGCTCCGGCAGCGTTCATAGATCTCATGAATCGAACTTTCCACGAATACCTGGATAAGTTCGTAATCGTCTTCGTTGACGACATCCTCATCTTCTCACCAAGCATAGAGCAACACAAGGAACATCTAAAGATAGTGTTGGAGACTTTGCGAGCAAAGAGGTTGTATGCAAAGTTTTTCAAATGTGAGTTTTGGCTAGAACAAATGATGTTTCTAGGCCATATTGTCTTCAAAGATGGGATTGCAGTAGACCCGGCAAAGGTGGAAGCAGTGTCCAACTGGACACAACCAAAGAACGTCTCCGAGATCAGGAGTTTCCTTGGTTTAGCAAGCTATTACAGACGCTTCATCAAGGATTTTTCCAAAATTGCATTGCCACTGACCAAACTCACGAGGAAAGGAGAAAAGTTTATCTGGTCACCCAAGTGCGAAGAAAGTTTTCAAGAGTTAAAGAAGCGGCTAACTTCAGCACCAATCCTGATGTTACCATCGAGCAACGGTGGATATGTGGTTTACAATGACGCTAGTGGTACAGGATTGGGATGTGTACTGATGCAATACGGGAAAGTAGTAGCTTATGCATACAGACAGCTAAAGAAACATGAGGTCAATTATCCAACTTACGACTTCGAATTGGCAGCAGTGGTATTTGCCCTCGAGCTTTGGCGCCATTATCTGTATGGAGAAAAATTTGTGGTCTACACTGACCACAAGAGTTTAAAGTACGTCTTTACACAGAAGGAGCTGAATATGCACCAAAGACGATGGATGGAGTTTTTAAAGGACTATGAGTTTGTTATCAACTACCATCTTGGAAAAGCAAACTCAGTGGCTGACGCACTTAGCCGAAAGTGGGAAGGATCTGTAGCTTTCATACGCCTTCGACAATTTGAGATGATGGAAGAACTCTTTAAGTGGACACCAAGGGTAAGGCATGATGGCTCACTAATGATGATGCAGCGTATAGTACCATACATGATCGAAAGAATCATTGAGGCATAGGTAGAAGATGCAGAGTATCAGACGATTATGATAAAGACTAGTCTGGAGACTACCAACTTTAAGGTCTCAGCAGATGGTGGCATCAGGTATCGTAATCGTATATGGGTACTGAATAACCCTGAACTCCGAAGGGAAGTGCTGGATGAATGCCACAAGTCAGAATTTGCAATCCACCCAGGGAGCACAAAAATGTATAAAGATGTGCAGAAGAGTTTCTGGTGGCCGGATATAAAAAAGGAGATTGTAGAATATGTCTCCAAATGCATAGTGTGCCAACAAGTCAAGATAGAACACCAGAAACCTCAAGGAACCATGAAGAGTTTGGGCATCCCACAATGGAAATGGGAAGAGATGTCGATGGACTTCATCACCGGGTTACCCAGGACTTAGAAAGGACATGATGCCATTTGGGTAATAGTGGATCGACTCACTAAATCGGCTCACTTCCTACCCATCAAGGTAAAACAATCTCTTGAAAGTTTAATGGATCTATATGTGCAGGAGATTGTCAGGCTTCATGGGATCCCATCAACCATTGTGTCTGATAGAGATCTCAGGTTCACATCAAGATTCTTGAAGAGTCTCCAGAATGCTTTTGGGACTAGGCTTCGCTACAGTACAGCCTTTCATCCTCAGACAGACGGTCAATCGGAGAGAACCATTCAGACATTAGAGATATGCTTAGAGCATGTGCACTGGATTGGCATGGTAATTGGGACAAGCATCTACCCCTTATAGAGTTCTCTTACAACAATAGTTTCCATGCTAGCATAGAGATGTCCCATTTTGAAGCACTGTATGGACGACCATGTCGTTCCCCGGCATATTGGGGCGAAGTAGGCGAAAGAAAGATCTTGAGTGCAGAATTACATAAGCAGACTCAAGAGTACACAGATAGAGTGGAATTAATAAAGAAGAGAATGAAATCTGCTCAAGATCGTCAGAAAGTCTACGCGGATAAGAAGCGTAGAGAACATAAGTTCAAGGCAGGAGACCAAGTCCTACTCAAGGTCTCACCCACCAAAGGAGTAATGCGTTTTAGTAAGCGTGGGAAATTGAGTCCAAGGTACGTAGGCCCATTTGAGATTTTAGATATGGTTGGAGACTCAGCATGCAGGTTGGCCCTACCCCCAGCATATGCAAGAGTACACAACGTATTCCATGTCTCTCTGCTCCGAATGTACAAGCATGATTACGCCAACGTGATCCAAATTAAGGAACCAAATCTCAAGGAGGATCTGACATATGAAGAACAACCCATAGAGATATTGGAGTATTAGGAGCACCAACAAGGAAGGAGGAAAGTGTCACTAGTCAAAGTAGCATGGAAGCATCACCAAGGAAAGGAGGTCACCTGGGAAGTAGAATCAGAGATGCGAGAGAAGTTTCCACAATTATTCGGTAAGTCTTAACTCTTATCAAAATTCGAGGATGAATTTTCTTTTAAGGGGGTAATAATGTAACTGATGCAAATTTTTTATAAGGAAATCAATGGACAAATCAAAGCAATTAATGGAAATCAATTCTAAATTCAAATACAATTTCAATTATGGCAAGGAATTCGAATCGAATTAAAAAAAAAGAAATGAGAAGAAAAGAAACGGCCGACAGGGGAGGAATTTCCTCCCCTGATTCCGTTTGAAATCGGCCGGCCACCCTGGCCGGCCGATCCTATAAAGAGAGGATGCGAGGGCGACCTCGCGCCCCCCTGAAACCCTCGTCACCTCATCTTCCTCTTCGTCCTCCTCCGAATCGGCGATCGGCGACCCAGCGAGCGACGAACAGGGGCAGAGCACGCACGCACACAGTACAACCTCCTTGTCGTACACAGGAGCAAGGCGAGTCATCCTCGTCGGTCAGGAATGACCAGGGATCGGCAAACGACGAAGAACAGTGCCCGACGATCATAAAACGCGAGAAACAAAGGTACCTTGGCGTTCGAAATCCCTTGACGAAGAAATAATGATTATTTGATATACATGATTAGTTCATTATGATCCTGAAATGATTATCTATTTTTTTCGTATTGATAGCATCGTCGTTTAACGGCTGGAAGGCCGCCAAAAATGAGGAAGAAGTCCGGCTGCCCTATTTTAGCGCAGGGACAAGTCGACCGATTTTATAACCGGTCGACCGATCCATATGTAGAATTTGTCCGAGTTCTTGACGATCGGTCGACCGGCCTCGTCGAGCGGTCGACCGACCGATCTATCATCACACCGATCAGGACATGAAATAGGTCGGCCGATTCATTGGACGGACGACCGATCCTTCGCGATGTGCGCATTCTATTAACCTTGCAACCGGTCGACCGATCACTAGAATGGTCGACCAATCCTGTGCAGTAACCAGACGACCGACTCTTAAGCAAGGTCGGCCGATCTACAGACACCCGAGGGTCGACCCATCCAAGAGGACCGGTCGACCGGTATTCCAAAACGGTCGACCGCTCCAAGTCCATTAGGTCAGCACGGCTGAACCCAGAGGAACGGTCGACCAGTTCAGAAATGGTCGACCCATTCTCACAGTAAATCAAACGATTATCTTAAATCAGAATCTGAGACTCTAATCAATTCACCTATATTGGTTGGGTCCTATTGCACAAAGATTTACTTCCAGTCGAGTCTGAATCATAGGTGTCATGATAACCAAGATAAATAATATAAAGATAAAGATATGGGATTGCTATGTGCTACCCCCAAAGTTAAAGTAATGATTAAAATTAAAGCAGTGGAGGGATAGGTAGTTAGTTGAGGGGACAGCGAAGCTACTGTCTTTGATGACCACTATTCCTGATATTTCAGGTATTCTCCCACCTGTATCTCGAATGAAGGGTGATGCAATGGTCACACTCCTTCCCCTTGATATTATTGTATTGTGCCAGAGGGACAGGTAGCTAGCTGAGGAGACAATGAACCTACTGGTTGTTGAATTGACCACTGTTCCTGGATTGTAGGAATTTTTCCCCTACCTTCCGAACTAGGTGAGGTCTTAACACCCACCTCTTTCCTTTTATGGACTTACTGGCTTCAGAGTAAAGAGGCATCCCTGACATTCCAACCTAATAAAGTCGAGCTCGCATAGGACAACTAACTTTAAGGATAATATAGTAATGTAAAAGACGTAGTGCAACTCACAGCAAAGCAATGTAAAGCAGAGTACTGTAAAGTAGTGTAGAGAACATTGTAAAGTAAAGTCTGGTGTAGTAAAGAACATAGTACA
The DNA here is from genome assembly GCA_030549335.1 of Pontederia crassipes. Taxonomy (NCBI): domain Eukaryota; kingdom Viridiplantae; phylum Streptophyta; class Magnoliopsida; order Commelinales; family Pontederiaceae; genus Pontederia; species Pontederia crassipes. The sequence goes on along the minus strand of CM060195.1, from coordinate 20,557,552 downwards.
ATAAAGTAGGGATCGTTGTACAATAAGGATAATGCAAAGTAATGATAAAGTAAAGTCATAGTAAAGAATAAAGCATGGATAATGATTAGCAATGAAGTATTGACCTATTATAGCCAATGTATTGCCATTAGAGCACAGTATTGTTCATTTATGATTACATAACTATCAGTAATCCTTATTTCATTATCTACTGCTATTGTACTGGGCTTTTTTCTCACGGGTATTCGATTCCCCTGCAATGAGATTTTGCAGGTGAGAATGCTAACTGTTGAGGATGGAGGACACAGAACTTGGAGAATGCTGCACATGACTGACACATTTTTTAAAGTTTTCCTTGCTACATCTCTTTCAAGTTGTAATTGGTCTAGAGATGCTACGTTATTCCGCTCATCGAACTTCTCTTTCGTATGTTGAACTTGATGTATTTCCGTACTATGTTAACTACTTTCCGCTTTGATGTTTGACGTTTAAACTTTCGCATATTAGACTATACTTATATTATCAAGTTTTTCTTGACATTCTACTGTTTGATCTTCTGCATTAAAGTCTTTGATTATATTTTCTTATTATATTAATGCCACGTAAGTCATATTGTTGAATGATCATGGTTAGTAGAGTAGTAGAATAGTGTAGCACTACCGGGATCAACTTGACTACCTACATGACAAGAGGGGCGATTTTAGAGTGTTACATCTACGATGAGAGCGTATTGATTCCCAGGAACAAGAAGTATTTAATGATGATTGGTAATGGAATGAACCGGAGGGTGATCACTGGAATGAACCTTTAACTCTGCAACGTTTGGTACTGAGCTCTCCTCTAATTTCGTGTCTGAATGGATACTTTAAACTACTCATATGGCTCACTAGTCAGCCGCAACGTTGCAGCTGTTATTGGACAAGGATTCGTCGTGATCAACATGACCATCCGGAACACTGCCGGTGCAATCAAAGGGCAGGCGGTCGCAGTCCGCAACGGCGCTGACTTATCCACGTTCTGCGGTGCAGCCTGGAGGGTTACCAGGACACGCTCTACGCGCACTCCATGAGAAAATTTTACGGGCGCTGCAAAATCTACGGAACTGTAGACTTCATCTTTGGCAACGCAGCCGCAGTGTTCCAGAGATGCAAGATCATCACAGCCCAGGGCCGGTCGGACCCGAATCAGAACACGGGGACATCGATGCACAGGTGCACCATTGAGTTGGTTCACTCATTGGATACACAGGTGCATCACATGCCCATTCTTGTTATAATATGCATGCTACTCATTGCAACTATGGAAAATTAAGTCGGTTCACTCCGTAACCTCAAGTTCAATTAGTTATAATTTTGGTCAGGATTTATTGTTCTGCTTACATCTAGAATCAATCAGGTGCACCATTAAGCATAGAAATAAAAAAAAACTTATAATTTACTGAAGAAAAGGACATTCAACCCTGAACGTTTTGCCTTATATAACTTCTACGAGTTGTTTTAAAACTAATGTGGCCTGAAAAGCACGGAAGAAAAAAGAGACCTCTGCAAGTTGTAGTTGTACGTAATTTTCAGATCCGATCTTGTTTGCTTCATACGCAAATAGGCTTGGTGAAATCTCATGATCACATGCACGGCCAGCTTATACGTAAGTTGTCTAAGTTTATATAGCAACTTATACGTATGTGCGCTTCTAGTCCTAGACACAGAGTATTGTCGTATGTTTATCCTGATTACCATGGAAAAACTTTGGATGTTCGTGTAATAACATGAAAAATAAATTAAATTATTAAACTGACCCTAAAAGGAAAAAAATCTTGTGAGCAGTTTTGTCCTTTGGCTGGTTGAAGGCCATTTTTGTCATTTGTGTTAACCAGGCTTCAAACACCCCAAAATCCCCATTTCCCCCTCATTTTCTTTCATTTTTCAGTAGCCCTCTCCATTTCATTTCCTTCGCTTCTTCCACCAGACATCACCTCCTTTTCTACGACCCTCTTTGCCATTGTTGCCACACAAGGAGCTCATCAGAGGGAGGAAGGAGATCAAGCTATAGTTGCACATATTGAATATTAAAATATAAATAAATAAAATTATGTATTTTTATAACTGAGTTTTGAGTATCTTAATGATATTATATTAAAGTAATAAATTATTTGATAACACACAAAAAATATTACAGTATATATTGGATAACTTTACAAATAAATATTTTTACGATATTTAACATAAATAAACTTTGTTTTATCTATTGTTAACTCTCATGATCAATATAATTTGAATCTTTTTATTAAAAAATATTTAAATAATACTTGCCTTCGTAAAAGTATACCAATATCTCAAAAAAGTAATATAATTAAGACATAATTTTAACACAACCACTTTGTCTTAAGACTTATTATACGTTAACTTCTTATCTAAGATATAATTAATTTTAATCATAATATAACTTGCTGCTAAATAGGAAATCGCCGTTGTCCATTGGTAACTTATTCAACCATATTTTTTCCTTTTATCCTTTTAAAATTACTTATATATTGAATAAGAAGTTAATATATATATTATTAAAATTTATCTATTTTATATTCTAAATTAATTTATAATCTATAATTTATATCTATAAATATATTAAAAGAAAACTGAGTAAAAATATTAAAGAAAATTGGGTTAAAATGAAAACTAATGATAACTTATTTATTATATGATTTTATTAATGCATCAAGAAAAGAATATAAGAAAATCCAGTAAGAGAAATATGTATTACATTATATTGTATTAAATATATTTTATTATTACTTTAATTACTGACATACCTATTCATCGATAATTTCAAAGGTTAGATCTGTCAGAAATATTAATAGAAAAATATTAAATGTATGCTTATATTATATATATATCATAAATATAATTACCGACGGCCCTAGCCTTAAGAATTACCGACCAATTTTTATCCATCGGTAATCCAAAAGACTATACCCATTGATAAATTACCGACGAATTTTGTGTCTAGACTAGCGTCAGAATTTTTGTCCGTCGGAAGTTATCCATAAAAAATGCATGATTTTCTTGTAGTGTTAGGAAGGGAGGTGAACAAGAAAGTCACAAATCCGTAGAGGGTCTCGGTTAGGGGCGAAAGAAAGCTAGAGAAAGGGGAGGAAATCCCTAAAATCATTTGGTTAAGGTATGTAATTGGGTGAACCCTCTTCCTAATCCATTAGGAGATTTATATCATTTTTCGGATCATCATCTTTTGACGGAATTACTTTATAGCTAATCAAGTCTCATGAATGTTTTCTCCCTTAATGCAATATTTTTATTTAGCCGGATGTTGAATTTTATTGTAGAGCATCATAGTTTGAAATTCTTGTTGCTCAAACCTTAAATCATAAGTGTAGTTAGCTCATCAAAAACATGAATGGAATGATTCGTAAGGAAGTCTCGAACGTAGTTCATGTAATGATCAAATTTCGAATTACATTTGTGAAATCTGGAGTTTCACGGGCCGCGACTTGGAGGTCACAACCATGCTATGCAAAGGGTTGTAAACACATTTGTAACATTTTTTATAATGGTCTTGAATTGGAGTCTCATAGATGTTACCAAAGGAAGGACTTTTTGACAAATAATTGTCCCCCATGTCATGCCCCAGAAACTACGAAGTGAGGCCTTGACTCTGTTCTCCACAAGAGCACCAAGTAGCCTCTTCTCAGATGGCCTTGGGATGTCCCTACACCTGCATAACGAAAACATACACCAACAAGATAGAAGAGACTCTTGGATAAGGGAGAAAGCTTGTGATTCTATTCGATGATCAATAACGGCCGGTACATGGGACTTATATACAAGTTTGTTGAGATAGTTACTCCTCTAACTACTCCCCATATCTAGCCGTGATAAGAGGGATTCTCCAAGATCCCTTGATTGCAGGGAGATCCAACATGATCCTCCTAATGATATCAAAACCCCCGTGTGCGAGCTTGATCTTCTCACCAAGGATCACACCTGAATAGATCTTCATCTATCTCTATTTTCATGGGATTCTCTTGGCTGCATGATCTTCCCAAATCTCCGCCCAAAATTTGCGGGTGGTTGGTTGCCGCCACGCCCCAATTGTCTTGCCGCCAAGCCTCTCATCCCAAAGGCTTCCTATTGGAAGTTTGTCGATGTCGCTCATCCTACTCGACCTTCAACATCCTTGTGGATCGTTTGTGACAGGTGGATTCTCCCCAGGACATTATCAAACCTTTCCTGTCAAACTTGGCAATGGTAATGCCGCATTCATGCCCCTACATCCCAAGTGCATCCCAGGTTTGCCCCATGCTTTCTGCTCATGACATACTTCAAATCCTCGTAAGCCTCCTGCTTTGGTTCCACACTCCTCTAATAGCCTCGCCACGACCCAGCACATAACAGCACCGCATACTAGGTCCCTACGCGTCCCACCTCTGCATGCAATGTGTCCCAGCCCCATCATGGGACATGGTAGAAAATTAGGGCATGACATCCTCCCCCACTCAAGCCATTGCCGTCTTGGCAATGCCTTTGTCTCGCTGCCACCTGATTCCTTCCAAGAAAAAGCCTTCCACCTGCTCTTTGCTTGAACATTTCAGAATGTCCTCATCCTCGGAAACTTTGCCTACACCTTCACCTGTGTCTTCGGCCACCACCTGATTCAAGAAAAAGCCTTCCACCTACTCCTTGCTTGAACGGTTCAGATCCTCCTCGTTCTCCGAATTTGGCCTACACCGTCATTTCTGTTGTTCAACTGCAAGCAAGAGAACACCAAGAGGCGAGGAGCACCAATAGAACAGTCATATAAGTTTTCTCAGCATATGGCTGTAATCTTAAAGACAATGCACGACATCCTCCAACTACAGATCCAAACCCCACGAGGCCAAATAATCGAGTACATCATCTTTTGAATGTCAGGAATGAAATCGATGACCATAATAATTTAGGACAAAAAATTTTGTAATATTTTGATAACTATTGTGATGTTTGTCATGAGTTTGTTATATTATTAATATTTTTTTATGTTTATTAGGTTTTTATGTCCATTACTCTTTATTTATAATTCTTATGAATGCTTAGATCATTATGATGAATGTGAAGAATGCATTATAATAGGCATTGGAAATTGTATGGGGAGGGAAGGGAAGAATACTAGTGAAATGGGCAAAAGAAATGGTATTTAGCGCCTCCTTCATGGTACAAAAGCTACGTAGTAGAGCTGGGGATGATATGTAACCTATTGTATTTAGCACCATTTTAGCGTCACATTAGCGTCGCAATATTTAGCGTCACAATAGAGACGTCATACAATATCATATTGGCACTACAATAGCGTCGAGGCGGCGTTGCATTATAACGCCAATTGGGCGTCTACATGGCGTCACCGATTAGCGACTCTTGGGCGCCAAAGTTGTGGCAAGAAAATCGCTCAGGGATTATTTTAGTGACACATTAGCATTAGCATATATTGGCATCTCAAACGCGTCAACATTTTTAGTGCCACTTTAGTGTCAAACAAGTGTTGCTATTTACCACTTCGCAATGCGACTTATAGCATCATCATAATATCAGAATAGCATCAACATGTGATGCTGGTAGTGTCACCATTCGCTTTGGCGCCATGGTGACGCTAACTGTTATTGAATGCCAGTCGTGGCATCATGTCGAGGCTAAAGTGTGGCTATTTTCTAGCCAGAATTTAGCGTCGTGTTAGCATCCCCATGCTGAGTCGCTATTTGGGTAGTGACAGGTCATCGGAAAAAGGAAATCCGAACACTCGAAATAGTTGCGGCTAGGTTACCGAGAGCCCGAGTCAGGTTTGTCCAAATTCAGGTCACAGTCGAAGAAACGTCATGCCGAGTTGAAGTTTTATAGAAGAAACCGGTAGGGTTCTTCCTTAGATGGGCCGAGTTCCGACTGACGAAACTCCGGTGCCATTTTTTTTGAAATTTTGGCATGCTATAACTTTCTGTGCACTACTCCTTTTGGCCCAAAAACTATATGACTATTAATGCATTAAAAATAACATAAACCAATCATAATTCATCAATCATCTTATCTATTCTACTAAGAAAGGATTACATGGGCCTGCTACCTAGTAGATAGCAAGTTGCTCCCTATATTTGGAGTCTTCGAAGATCACCTATCAATGGTGATTAAAAAAATGCACGGTTCATTATATAGGCGCGATTCGGTTCATGAGCATCTGCTTCATCTTCTCCCTCAGTCGAACACCCTAACCCTCTTCATTTTCCCCCTTTGCCGATTGTCCGATGATCAAGTTTGTCATGCCGGCGCGCCCAAGCTCACCTCGCCACTGCTGCCGCCTCACCTCGCCACCGCTGCCGCCTCGCCTTGCCAATGCCGCAGCTGAAGTGCCTCACATGGAGCCTTAACCCTCTTCATTTGCCCCCATTGTCGGACGTCCGTCGATCAAGCCCTTCCGATCACCGCCTGAGCTTGCCTCACCTCCTCTGCCGCCTTGCCTCGCTGAAGCACTTCACGTCACACCCTAGCCCCCTTCACTTTGGCTTTGCTGGCTGGCCACCAATCAAGACCTTTGCATTGGCACCGCTCAAGCTCGCCGCGCCACCACTGCTGCCTCACCAACGCTGCTACCGCTGAAGCGCCTCACATCATGCCCTAACCCTCTTCATTTTGTCTTTGCTGGGCGTATGCTGATCAGGCCCTTTGTGCTGGCACCACCCGAACTCGCCTCGCCTTGCCTCTGCTGCCGCCTCGCCTCACCAATGCCAACGCCGCTGAAGCGCCTCACGTCATCGCCACTCGAGCTCGTCACCACGCCTTGAGATTGTTCGGCGGTGACCTTGCAAGGGCGTTTGGTGGATAGTTCGACCAAACATGCATGTGAACCAGTGCACATGAAACGTAAAAGCATAATGAAAATGTTGAACCGCATGAATCGTCATTGGTCATTGATTTGTGATTTGCAGCTCCAAATATAAGGAGCAACCTGCTATCCACTTTGGTAGGTAGCAGGCCTATTAAGTCCACTAAAAAATCGTATCCAAAAGCAAATTCGAAATCTTATGTACCTCTCCTGGAAGAACTATCTGGAACCTTTGACTTTATGAGAGATTTTCGAGGTGGTGGAGAAGTCGTTCCCTTTTTTTTGTCTTCTTCTTCTTTCCAGCTTTGGTTCTTGGAGGATTTGGGAAACAGGTGATTTGGTTCTTGCTATGAGTGGATGAGAAGATAAGAATTCATTGGGAGGGGTTCGAGTGGAGATGCAGAGCTTCTGGGTCTGTTAGGCGCGTGTTGGCGGCGGTGATTAGTGTGGGAGCAGGCATGAGATGGGCGACCATGCTGCGTCGTCTGTGGCCGTGAGGAGGATGGCGCATGCACCGGATCGCGGTAGTAGCGTCTGCCATTCGTCAGCCCCTGGTATGGCACTGGGTTAATTGGCTTCAATCTGCTCATTTAATGGTTAAACTCTGTCGTCCATTATGACACGACATTGTTTCCATATTCTAGTTGGTAGCTATAGAACTTTGTGATGATATGCTTATTGGTTAGTGATGACAGTCTTTGATATCTGCTGGATTCTTAGCATGCAAATTTAAGATGAGTAATTTCTGCAATTAGCTTTAGTTTGATTGGGTTTACATTTTTTACAGTCAACAATGTGTGTAAACTTTTATGAAATAGATTAGACTATTCTAGATCGACTTTCCAAAAGGTTCCTGGAAGTATTAGGTGTTTTTGGTTCTATATGTTCTGAACTTTTTTAGCCCTGGAACCATTTATTTTATCACGCATCAGGCTGGTTGAGGGTTATATTCACAATTGCACTCCTGCAAAGAAATCCAGGAGAATGCAGAAGAGGTTAGTAAGTTCAACCACATAACGATGTGACCTTATAATTGTTAAATGAGTTGATGCTTGATACATGAGTTTTCACTTTTTGCTTTGGATGAAGGACAGAGGAGGCATGGGTTAGCTGATACAAATGATGATTGGACAAGTTCCGTTGCTTGCTTGTTAAAATTTCATTTACATCCAAATTAATGGGAACAGATGTTTCTTGCTTCTATGATTTATGATGATGCACATAGGAGAGGTTACTGGTTGAGGTCTTCTAGGTTAAGGTAAATGATGCCTACAGTGAGAACTGCTAACCTGAGTTGTTCTGTATAGGTGGGGACGCAAAGCTCTGAAGGAAACAGATATTCACGTGGATGTGAAACCACATAACTGAAGCAAATTTTAATCAAATAAAGAAAAAAGACTTGATAACATGAGGTTCCAAGTGAGGGAGAAAAACTTGATAGACGAGAAGTCTGACATCCTTTGACATAGGAGAGATTCAAAATTGGATGACTGGTCGAAACTCTCGTGCAAACGCACCGAGGAAGAAGAAATAATGGCTCAAAGTGGAGGGTCTCATAAAGAGAAGGTTGATGATTGAAGGATCTTATTCATAGGGAAGAGAATTTTAAGTATTGGCGGGTTAAAATTCAATGGGATTAAATTGTTAATCACCTATCACTCAAATCTTGAGTTTCATCTATAATTATAACTAATAAAATAATTTAAATATTTTATGTATTTTCTTTCTTATCCTTTCTTTTCTTCTACTCAAAGTCTTATCTATACATAACCTCTTCCTTTAACCTCAACTTTTTTTTTAAACAAGAATTTCATAATTAATTAAATAAATTAATATTTTATTTATCTAATTAATTATTTCTAAAAAATCTTGAGGGGTTACAATATGTGTTGAGCATGTTCATATTTTAATTGTTACATAATATATACAGTTTTACACCTTATATTTTAATATAACATGTCAATAGATAATAATCATGTTCTATCAAATTTATTTATCATGAAAATTTTACAGTGTTTTATCAAAATAAAAATTATTATAAGCCTATAGTAGTTGTCAGACAAACATATCTGCTAAAGAAGAAATGTTAGGTATCAATTTATCATAGCTTTAATCCATTAAATGAAAAAAATTCAAAATTAGAAAAATAACATCATAAATTATTTAAAGGATATTTTCATTGATACCCCTAAATTTTGTAATAAATTATTTTGGCAATTTTTCTACCAAAAAAGCATGAATATGTTAATTATCTTATTTTGTTTTAAAATTAATTCGATATTTTTAGGAGTGCACGCCATTGTATGATGTGGGTGACATGACTAAACATTCCATCTCACTTTACTTGATGAAGGAAAGGGTCATTTGGTCCATAATTCATTTATGGGAGTTGTAGCAACGGTTTAGAGTAGTGTTCATCCGATCGAGTTGATGCGATGAACTCGATGATTCAATTCGATATGATCGAATTCATGGTCGAATCAAATCGGGTTTGTAGTCAGATTGGATCAATCATAATTTCAATTTGAAGGATGGTCGAATCAAATTGAATCGTACTTTTTAACTTTTTTATTTAAATTTAAGCTTATATTTAATTTTAAAATATTAAAAATAAAATAAATTATTTTTATATAGAAATAATATTTATATATTTAGTAAACTTATTCTATGCTCTGAAATAGATATATAGTAATATTATTATATTAAAATATAAAACAACCATAAAAATAAATTAAAGAAATGATGATCTAGTCATCTGACCACTCGACCTAACTCAAACCGTATGAGGTTGAGTCGGGTCAGATTCAACACTCAAATTCTTAGTTACCAGATCTGTGAACATCCTAGCGTAGTGGCAATAAGGGCTGCCAATTTTTCTAGCTTGATAAATTAATATGGCCAACACGACGAATAGTGACCAATGACAAAAAGCTTAAAATATGACATATCATGTGTTCTTATTAAGCATTGAATTCCAAAAAAAAAAAAAAACAACGCACCTTGATGAATGAACAAATGATAATTTCGTAAAATGGAAATAAAAATACATATCATTATTACACAACGATGGATAGAAAATTGAATATATGCCACATTTGTTTGATAAAAGATTGATAGGGACTAAAAAATGAAAAAATGTGAAGTTTTAAAGTTTGAACGAAATAACTTGTTATAACTTGATGGTTGCTACCAACTCTGACTAAAATCTTGACTTTGATTGGTTCTTTGATCAGAACACTAAGTGGAAGACTTAAGAAGATATTCAAGAAAATATATCAATAAATGTGGAAGTCCAATAAAATTGAAGCTAAGGTGGTAGTCTAAAGTAAAGGAATATTTATGACATAATAAATAATGACAATAAAATAGAATAGCCTAAGGCACTCCATGTGCATTGTACCATCATGAACATTATCAGCTACATGAGCTCATCCTTGATTATTCTCAATGCATGGAATAAAAATTCATGAGCTTCGCAACCCAATAGGAGAATAACAAATCAAGGGATAAATAGTAACAATAAAGAAGCATGGGGTTAGTATAATTATAATCATCAATGAAATAATCAATCGAGATGAATAAATACGATGCTTAAATAAGAATTAATGGAACATATCATCGCCATGCTCTGAATATAATCAATACTATATTTTGATTAACATCAGTGGAATAAATCAACACTATGCACTAAATAAGATCAATGTAATAAATCAATGGAAGATTCAAAGCTAATCTCTGAGTGACTAAAAGTAACATCTGACATAGTACAAGGATTTGAATGGTTCATCAATACAATGTTTATGAGTAAAATCATAATACATGATAAATGCTACAGGATCTAATGGTATAAATCATACTTTAATTGTCAGTGGATAGAGGTCAATATGATGTCTATAGGTAAAATCAAATTTAGTAGGGATAATGCAATGAATCATTGTGGGAGAATAATAATAATACAAGATGGATATTATGGTCGTTGGGATAAATAGTTCAATGCTTTGGATTTTATATTTCTATACTTTGAATCAATGCTTTGTATTATGCTCTAAGTCACTAGTTAAATTTTAGTACTCTAATTGGAAGTTGTAGTCAACTTTTATATCTCTAATATTTGTATGCAATGTCATTAATTAACGTGTTCGTTGCAATAAGGTGTCATGAACTTCATGAACAGCTAGTGATGGTGCATATCACAATGATCATCTTCTCTAAAAGGTAGGGTATCCTCTTTCGTTACAGGATGGGGAGAAATCATGCAACGGGGATAAATTATGTCCCAACATTGCTATGCTATGCCATGAGCCCATGAATCCGTAATATGAGAACCCAAACTTTTATTTTTTTAACGAATTATGCCCTTATATTTCCTTGAATTGGAACTTAATCATACGATGCAATGACAATAATCAAGAACAAAAGATCATGTGATCAATGGAAGCAAAGAAGACTAAATCTCGAGTTTTATCTATGCAAGAACAATGCTCTAAATAGGTACAGTCATAGAGAGTAGTTAACCCTTGAATGAATCAAGAATAATAAGGTACGAATCCAATGACAATGTAGGGTAGCAACAAGTTTCAGATCATTACCCATAAACCAGTAATATAGTACTCAAATATAAAATGATCATTTTCTGCAATGGCAATGCTCTACATCATTATTTCGGTAGAATCAAATAGATGACGATTCATGGATAATTAGCAATACGATAATCATATAAAACTATTAAAATAAACTACATTCCAATGAAATCAGATTGATAACAAGTCATGCATCAATACCAACAGGTCATACCACGTAAAGAGATGCTCTAGATTATAATATTAATTAGATGGATCATAGTTCAAGGATCAAGGATAAAATAATAATCAATTAAAACATAAACACACATTAATTCTTTACGTACCCAGGACAAGATGGGTAGAATCCGAGTCGGGTTCAATGATGTCGACAACTCAACTGCGGTGCGAGCCGAGTGTAATCCGGCCTTGGTCCATGCTAGTCTCTAGATAGGCTTCGCCTGGGTCACAGAGTGCCCGGGCCGGGTTCCGGCAATGCGCACATGTCAGCGATGAGCCTATTTTACCCGGCAATGTACATACTCCGCCTGGGTCATCCAAACTTGGGCTGGAGTTCTAAAATTCTGACGAAAATTATGGTGCTGGCTACTCAGTTTTTGATGTAGTTTCGTCGGAATAAACATCTATGTAGGATCGAAAGCACCAAAGGGGGTGACTTGGTGAATAAAATTCTTTTCGCAAAATCACTTTCGAAAAATCAATAAAAATAATCACAAGCGAATAATAATAAAAGGTGAGTAAGAGAGTAAACACAGAGAGACACAATATGTTGACGAGGTTCGGCCTCAACTCTTTGACCTACATCCCCGCTTCGACTTCTCGACCTCGAGACCGCCGAAGATCCACTATCTTTCTCTTTTTTTATAGGGATAGAATAACCCTTTTTACCCCACATGCCTTTTTCTCCGCTCAAGAGGCAAGGCACTCCTTTTTTACAATAAGCTCTCAATCTCGCTAGATCAGAAAATAATGATTCCCTCTAACTCTCTTCTTTTACAAAATTTTCTTACACTCAAAGATTAGAAGGGAAAAGAAAAGAAACTTGCAAATTTGTGCTCAAGAACTTGAAAGAAACTTTTGAATGATCTTACTTGTTTGGATGATTTTTGTTCATGCTTTGGCACTCCTTCTATAGGCTTCTGCTGGTGAGAATCTCGTTCAAAAATTATTCCATAATTCTCTCCTTGAAAAATAGCCGTTACTATTCATCTGGCACTGTAACCGGTCGATCGCATTAATGGGCCGGTCGACCAGTCAATATGACCGTTGCGACGAATATGCGATTTTAGGCACTGTCCGGTCGATTAGTCCTTCGACCGATACATCGATCGGTAATGTCTTGAAGTCGATCGGTACATCTCAAAGTCGACCGGTACATTGGCCAGTATAGTCTCGGCGTCGATCGATATAGTGTGGTCATTTGTGAATTCTGCTGCATTGACAGGTCGCCCGGTGCAACGACCAGACTATCGGCTGGTACAGTCTCGACATTTCTTTCACTTTGGGATTCAACAATCTTCCCCTTTTTTATGATGACAAACTAATTAGACAATAAAGAGAGAGAAGAAATGAAATGTAGGCTAAGATAGTAAGTAATGAGTAGGCTCCCCTTACATTCATGCATATTTCACATTTTCTCCACCTAAATAGGTGGCCTCGATATTGTCATAACAATATGGAACAATATGAACATTATGATATCAAATAAGGAACAACATAGACATGAAATCAAATAAGGCATAAACAAGTCATCACATTACATCCGTAGTCGATAAGACATCATGTGTTCATGCACTAACAAATCACTACAAAATGGTGCACGACACTAGTACAAATACAAACACATAACAACTAGCATCAAACTAACAAACACAAAAGCATTGTCCCATCCTAGCAAGCTTCTCCCCCTTTTGACATCATCAAAGAGGGAGGTAAGTCACCTACATTTCATCGGGACTATCATCATCACGAGCTACGAGCGGAATAAATCCCTACGATACATAGAATACCTCAAGCGAGCTAACAAGATATCGAGAGTCACGCTCCATCCGTCGAATACGACGATCCATCTAGGATGTCAACCAGATGGTCATATACCGGTCGACCGAGCCTTATATAACAACCACTTTTTGACTAATTTTCAAAATTTTAACCATTGAGATTTTGTTCCAGAGATTTATTTCACATAAATGTAAATGTTGTGCAACACTTTTTAATGTTCAATTCGTGTCAAAAGTGATATTGAATAACCAAATCACTTTTACTTAAAATTGATAGGTAATTAAGATTCAATCATTCCTAATTCACTTCTAAGAATGCAAAACCTTTCTTCATTCAAGGGTTTTGTAAATATATCTGCAAGTTGAACTTCAGTGGACACTTGTTCAATGGCAATGTTTTTAAGGGTCACATGCCCTCTAATGAAATGATAACTCAAGTCAATATGTTTGGTCATAAAGTGTTGAATTGGATTTTTGATCATTTCTATAGCACGTGTTATCGCACTTCATGGGTACATTGGAATAATTCACACCATAATCAAGCAATTGTTGTTTTACCCATAATATTTGTGCACAACAATTACCGACTGCTATATATTCGGCCTTGGCGGTAGAAAGTGCGATGGAGTTTTATTTTCTTGCTAACCCATGAAATGAGAGAACTACCAAGAAAGCAACACATTCTACTAGTGCTTTTCCTATCAACTTTACACTCGGCAAAATCCGCATTGGTGTAGGCATGTAGTTCAAATGGAAAATTTCTATCGTACCAGATGCCTAATTCATATGTATGCTTTAAATAGTGTGTTATTCTTTTAACAGCAATTAAATGTGATTCTTTGGGAGCGGATTCAAACCTAGCACACAAGCATACACTAAACATTATATCTGGCCTAGATGTCATTAAATAGAGCAAGCTATCAATCATACCTCTATACCTTTTTTGATCAATGGACTTGCCTTTTTCATCTTTATCCAATTTTGTAGTAGTGCTCATAGGGGTTGTGCTTGGTTTGCATTCGTTCATCCCGAATCTTTTAAGCAACTCCCTTATATACTTTTCTTAATTAAGAAAGATGCCTTCCTTTGATTATTTCATTTGTAGGCCTAAAAAAATGTGAGCTCTCCTACAAGACTCATTTCAAATTCTTTTTGTATAAGAGTTTCAAACTCTTTGCATAGGTTTTCATTAGTAGCACCATAAATAATATCATCAACATAAATGTGGACTACTAAAATGTCATTTTTAACATGTTTTGAAAATAATGTGCTGTCAACTTTCTCTTTTTGAAAATCATTTTCAATTAAAAATGAGCTCAATCTTTCATACCAAACTCGAGGCGCTTGTTTCATCCATAAAGAACTTTTGAAAGTTTAAAAAGGGGAAATCTGGATTTTCAAAAACTTGAGGTTGTTCAACATAAAATTTCTCATTTATAAAACCATTTAAAAATGTTGATTTCACGTCCATTTGAAAAAGCTTAAAACCTTTATAATATGCAATAGCCAAAAGCATTCGAATTGCCTCAAGTCTAGCAACGGGAGTAAAAGTTTCATCAAAATCAATCTCTTCAATTTGTGACTAACCCTTGGCCACTAATATAACATTTTTCCTCATAATGACACAATTTTCATCTAACTTGTTTCGAAAGACCCATTTGGTTACAATAATGGGATGGTCCTTGAGTTTTTCCACAAGTTTCCATACTTGATTTCTTTCAAAATTATTTAATTCTTCATGCATTGCATTTATCCAATTTGGATCTTCAATTGCTTCATCTATATTGCTGGGTTCAAAATTAGCGAGAAATGTCGAAAAAACACATAGATTTTTCAAAGAATTTCTAATTTTTATACCTTCATTTATATTAACTATAACTTATTCAATTGAATGTGATGAGGCATGTCTTCAGTTTCTTGGAATGATTTGGCTCTCCTCAATTCGAGGTTCTTCCATTTCTTCCATATTTGGAGTATCAACTTTAGCTTATTCTAAATCCTCATTTTGCATATCATCAAGTTTTCTTTGCATTTCAACTATTTCCTTCTCATCATCATGTGCTTGCTTGCTCATAAAAAATCATTAGTCTCATTGAATTTAACATTAATAGTCTCTTCAACAATTAATATTCTTTTATTATACACTCTATACGCTTTACTCGTACTTGAATAATTAAGAAAAATACCATCATAACATTTGGCATCAAATTTTCCTAATTTATCTTTGATTTTCAATATATATCATTTGCAACCAAAAACTTTGAAATAAGAAATATTTGGTTTCTTTCCATACAAAACTTCAAAACAAGTTTTTTTTTCTCGAGAGGCATAAGTAGAATCCTATAAGAACATAACATGATGTGTTTACTACCTCAGCCCAAAAATACTTTGGCAATTTACTTTCATTTAAATTTTTTCTTGCCATTTCTTGTATAGTTCTATTTTTTTTTCTACTACTCCATTTTGTTGAGGTGTCCTATGAGTGAAAAAGTTATGAGTAATTCCATTTTCTTCACAAAACAATTTAAACTTATGATTTTCAAATTCTCCTCCATGATCACTTCTAATTTTTGAAATTTTTTGTTTAAATTCATTTTGGATTCTTTTTGCAAATTTTTAAAACATGTTTATTGTTTCATCTTTACTAGTGAGAAAAATAGTCCAAATTAAATGAGAGAAAAACATCAACAATCACAAAAACCTATCTTTTTCCTCCTAAACTTACTACATCAATTGGTCCAAATAAATCAAGATGTAAAAGTTTCAAAGATCTATGTGTACTAATGACTCCCTTTAATTTAAATGAGTTTTTTATTTGTTTACCTTTAAGGCATGAATCACAAACATTGTTTTTCTCAAATTTAAGCTTAGGCAAACATCTAATCAATCCATGATTCAAAAGTTTATTTAATAATTTATAGTTTGCATGTCCTGATCTTCTATGCCATAAATTTATATCATCATGCATAACACTAAAATATTTTTTATTTTTCAAATAATCAAAGTCAATTTTCTACACATTATTGTATCTAGAGCCCATGTGTAAAACTTCATTGTTTTCATCTAATATCAAACACTTGTCTTTTACAAATTTGACTAAATAATTTTTATCACATAGTTGACTTTTGCTAATTAGATTATGTTTTAGGTTTTCAACTAGCCATACGTTTTCTAAATACACTTTATCATTCTTACCAACATTACCCATACCAATTATTCTTCTTTTACTATTGTCTCCAAAAGTGACTTTTCTTCCATTTTTCTTTTCCAATGTGATGAAATTTGATGCATCGCCGATCATATGTCTTGAGCATCCACTATCCAAGTACCATTTACCATCATTATGCTTTGGGGCACCCTACAAGAAAGAAATTGAGAATCTCATCTTTTTGGTACCCAATCTTGCTTGGGTCCATCTTGGTTAGAAATAGTCTTTTTTTAGACCAAATTTTTCTTCATCTCTTTATTTTCTCCTTCTCTAATTTTGAAATCATAAGAATAATGTCCTTCATATCCACAATGAAAATAGGTAATATGTGATATTGTGTAACTATGCGATGCTTTAACAAATAAAATTCTTTTGTCCTTTTTTTTCAAAAGAGTTAAAACTAAGTCCTTTTTTATTTGAAGACATTCTACATTCAATAAGCATGACATCTAACATTTTACTTCCATTAGAAAACTTTTCAAGTTCATCTTTTAGATTATTGATTTCTTTGTTCAAGTATGCACATTTTACATTTTTTTTTCACATGATGATCTTAGTGTACTATTTTTCATTTTTAGTTCTTTAATTAAAAATTCTAAGCTAGAGTTTTCTTCATTCAATATATTATATTTTTAACATGCTTTAACATTCTTATTTTTCTTTTGCATGCTCTCAAGCTCTATTTTTAGATTATCATATTTTTTTTTAGGCATCCATATTTATTAATAAAAATTCTAAACTCATTATGCACATTAAAGGATTCACTATCACTAGACTCAGATGAGTTAGATGATACCTTGTTGCTATTAACCATTAAACATATGTAGACTTCTTCATCATAACTTGAGGAGGTGTTGGAGTCATTTTCTTCATCTTCGCTTTCATCCCAAGTGGCTTGAAGAGCCTTCGTTCTTGAGTTTTCTCCATCTTTCTCCTTTTTGACCAAATTTAAACACTCATTTTTACAATGTACAACCTTTTACATTCAAAACAAGTTATTTGATGACGATCTTTTCTTGATAAAGCCATTCTTCTTCTTTTACTTGGCCAACTTGAGATACTTGTCAAGCTTCTTTGCATATGAAGCAAGCTTCTTTTCATTAAGATCTCCATCTTCTTCACTTGTATCTTCCTCATCTTTATTTGCTTTTAAAACTAAGGTTTTTTCTTCTTGGGGAATTATTTCTTCATCTTCCTTGATCCTGATTTCATAGATTTAGAGTGAACTTGTAGGATCATCAAAGTCTAACATACAAGAAAAATACAAATTACAGACGGTTCTGATCGTCTATAATTTGCGGAAAACCGTCGAAAATTATGATTTTCAACGGGTTTTTCAACGGAACTGATCTGACGAAAAAATGGTCGTCGCAAATCATTTTGCGATGGTCGAAAAAACTCGTCGATAGTTCCGACGGTTGTGACCATCGCAAATGTTCGACGGCCGAAACCGCCGAAACTTTCGATGATTTCGATCGTCAAAACTTTCGATGGTCATTGCAACTGCCAAAAGTTTCGGCGGTAGCAACCGTCAAAACTTTCGGCGGTCGTCGCGATCGCCGAAACTTTCGACGGTCGCAACCGTTGCAAAGAATTTTTATAATATAAAAAAATTAGCCCGCAGCTACAGAGAGAAAGAGAGAGAGAGGGGGAGAGGGTCGCCATCCGGGAGAGAGAGCATCACCGACGGGAGAGCGTCGTCCGGGAGGGAGAGCGTCGCCGGCAAATAGGAGAGGGAGAGAGGGGGAAAGAAATAGAATGGAGAAGAGGGAAATAAGATATATATATAGGGGGTGAAAGATGGGAAAGCGGGAAAACAAAAAAATAATAGGGGGAGGGTGATTTTTAATTATTGACAGCCATGACCGTTGGAAACTTAACAAATATTAATAATATATATTATTAAGATATATATATATATCTATGAATATGGTATTTAATTATTTTTAAAGTTACCGACGGTCTAAACAGTTAAAAATTAATTAATTAGAATGTATAATACTACTTACATATATATAAGATTTATTTTTAAATTTACCGATGTTTCAGACCGTCGAAAATTGTGACGGTCTGGACTGTCGCTAATTATATTAATAAAAGACTTTTTATATTATATTATTTTTCACCTACCGATGGTTAGAACCGTCGAGAATGCGACGGATTGAACTATCGCTAATTGTATTAATAAAATACTCCTTATATTATATTATTTTTTATTTACGGACAAAACCGTCGGAAATTGTGACGGTTTAAACAGACGCTAATTTTATTAATAAAATACTCCTTATATTATATTATTTTTTATTTACCGATGGTTCGGATCGTCAGAAATTATGATAGATAGATATTCGTCGAAACTTTCGACGTTCATGATCGTCAAAAAAATTAATAATATAATAAATTACATAATTTATTATTTTCATTTTTGTCAGTTGTAACCGTCGGAAATTTCGACGGAAACCTTTCCGTCACAAAATCCGTCGCAATTTGCGACGGATTTCAATTGCGACAGATTTCTTTTCGCCAAAAACGGCCCGTAAAAAAATCCTCATTTTTTTGTGGTGTAACTTGTTCAAGTCTTTTTCTTCGATCACGATCCTCTTTGTATGCCATCTAGAGGAGAGAGACCTGAGAAACATTTTTACCTTTTGAGAGTTAGTTCTTGGCTCGCCCAAAGAGACTAAGCCATTTACAATATCATTAAAATGAATGACCTTCTCATTTATAGATTCATTTTCATGCATTTTGAAGGAATCATATTGGTGATTTAGAATATTCAATCTAGATTCCTTAACTTTATCAGTTTCTTCATGAGTGATGATAAGTTTCTTCCAAATTTCATTAGCACTTGAACAACTAGAAATCCGATTAAATTCCATTGGATCCAAAGCACAATAAAAAATATTTTTAGCCTTCCAATCAAGTTTTACCAAAAGTGTTTCTCCTTCGGTATATTCTAAAGGAAATTTTTCACGCAAGTGAAAACCTTTTTGAACAACGTCCCACATATCAATGTCAATAGAACAAACATATGCTTGTATCCTAATTTTTCAATATGCAAAATCTGATGCATTAAAAAGTGAAGGGCGGTTAATGGATTGAACTTCAAAAAAATTGAATCCACTTGATGCCATAGCTCTAAAGATTTTTAAATCTAAAAAACAAGAGCAACCTTCTCTGATACCAATTGTAAGATCGAAAGCACAAGAGAGGCGGTAAATTGGTGTATAAAACTCTTTTCGCAAAATCACTTTCGAAAAATTAATGAAAACGATCACAAGCAAATAATAATAAAAGGTGAGTAGTGTGATAATGCAGGTGTAGAATTGATATGAATAGATTCGCCAAAGAAATAGCCAAATTTAAGTTGGAAGAAAATTTTTTTCAGCACGACCGGTCGACTCATCGGTCGACCGGCCATGGCACCGGTCGATTGATATTCAGCAGAACCAGAAGAAAAGACGAGATTATGCCGGTCGACGTTGAGAGTATACCGGTCAATAGATCGGTCGATAATGATATGTGCCGGTCGATGTCGAGACATTACCGGTCGATGTATCGGTCGAAGGACCGGTCGACTGGACAAGCATCAAAACGTTGAAAATGACACAACGGTCACATAGACCGGTCGACCGCCCATCCCAACGGTTGACTAGCCTCTCGGTCAAATGAACACTAACGGCTAGGATTTTGAGGAGAAAATTGTGGGAGACTTTTGGAACAAATTCTCACCTCTAGAAGGCTATAAAAGGAGTGTCAAAGTCTAAAGAAAAATCATCCAAGCAAGCAAGAACATCCTAGAGCTCCTCTCAAGTTTTTTAGCATAGAATTACAAATTTTTTCCCTTTTCTTTTCTTAGCCTTGAGTGTAAGAAAGATTTTGTAAAAGAAAAGAGTTAGAGGGAACATTTACTTTCTGAATCCAGTAAGATTGAGAGCTCCTTATGTAAGAGGTGTGCCTTGCCTCTTGAGCGCAGAAAGATAGTGAATCTCCGGCGGTCTCAAGGTCGAGAAGTCGGAGCGGAGACGTAGGCCAAAGAGTTGAGGCCGAACCTCGTCATCATATTGTGTCTCCTTGCATTTGTTCTTTATCTTTCATTTACGGCTTATCTTTATTTGCTTGTGATCGTTTTTATTGATTTTTCCGAAAGTGAATTTTGAGAAGATTTTTTTATACACCAATTCACCCCCTACTCCTGGTGCTTTTGATCCAACAATTGGTATCAGAGCGGGTTGCTCTAGTTTTAAGATTTAAAACATCTTTAGAGCTATGGCATCAAGTGGTTTCAGTTTTTCCGAAAGTCAATCTATTAATCATCCTCCACTTTTCAATGCCTCAAATTTTGCATATTGGAAAATTAGGATGCAAGCCTATGTTTGTTCTATTGATATTGATATGTGGAATATTATTCAAAATGGTTTTGATTTAAGTAAGAAAAAACCTTCAGAATATACTGAAGGAGAAAGACTTTTAATAAAACTAGATTGGAAAGCTAAAAATATTTTTTGTTGTGCATTGGATCCAACGGAGTTTAATCAGATTTTGAGTTGTAAAAGTGCTAATGAGATTTGGAAGAAACTTATTATTACTCATGAAGAAACGGATAAAGTTAAGGAGTCTAGATTAAATATTTTAAATCATCAATATGATTCTTTCAAAATGCTTGAAGATGAATCTATAAATGAGATGGTCGTTCGCTTTAATGATATTATAAATAGCTTAACCTCTTTGGGGAGTCAAGGACTAACCCTCAAAAAGTGAAAAAGTTTCTTAGGTCTCTCTTCAAATGGTATACAAAGAGGACGGTGATTGAAGAAAAGGTCTTAAACAAGTTAGACTTTGATGATCGTTCACTCTTAACCTATGAGATCGGAATCAAGGAGGATGAAGAAGCAAATACTCCAAAAAGAAAAACACTTGTATTGAAGGCAAACAAGGATGAGGATGATACAAGTGAAGAGGATGAGGATCTTGATGAAAAGAAGCTTTCCCTATATGCAAAGAAGCTTGACAAATATCTCAGGTTTGCTAAGCAAAAGAAGAAGAAAGACCTTAAAAAAAAGATCATCATTAAGCAAAAGTCAAGTCAAATAACTTGCTTTGAATGCAAAAAGATTGGACATTACAAAAATGAATGTCCAAATTTGGTCAAAAAGGAGAAAAATGGAGAAAGCTCAAGAAGGAAGAAAAACGCTCTTCAAGCCACTTGGGATGAAAGAGAAGATGAAGACAATGACTCCAACACCTCCACTAGTGATGACGAAGAAGTCTACATATGTCTAATGGCTAATAACCATGAGGAATCTTCTAAATACAATGAAGGTATATGGTATTTGAATAGTGGATGCTCAAGACATATGACCGGCGATGCCTCAAATTTCATCAATTTGGAAAAGAAAAATAGAGGAAAAGTCACTTTTGAAGACAATAGCAAAGGAAGAGTAATTGGTATAGGTAATATTGGTAAGAATGACAAAGTTTATTTAGAAAATATTTGGCTTGTTGAAAATTTAAAATATAATCTAATTAGCATAAGTCAACTATGTGATAAAAATTATTTAGTAAAATTTGAAAAAGACAAATGTTTGATACTAGATGAAAACAACAAAGTTATACACATGAGTTTTAGGAACAATAATGTATACAAAATTGACTTTGATAACTTGAAAAATGAAAAATGTCTTGGCGTCATGCATGATTACATAAACTTGTGGCATAGAAGATTAGGACATGCAAATTATAAGTTGCTAAATAAACTTTCAAATCATGAGTTGGTTAAAGGCTTGCCTAAGACCAAATTTGAGAAAAACAATGTTTATGATTCATGTATAAAAGGTAAACAAGCCAAAAGTTCTTTTAAATTGAAAGGAGTTATTAGTACACATAGGCCCTTGGAAATTTTACATCTTGATTTGTTTGGACCTATTGATGTGACAAGTTTAGGAGGTAAAAAATTTGTATTTGTGATTGTTGATGATTTCTCCCGTTTTACCTGGACTATTTTTCTCACAAGTAAAGATGAAATGCTAAACATGTTTTTTAAATTTGCAAAAAGAATTCAAAATGAATTTGAACGAAAGATCTCAAAAATTAGAAGTGACCATGGAGGAGAATTTGAAAACCATAAATTTGAATTATTTTGCGAAAAAAATGGAATCACTCATAACTTTTTCACTCCTAAAACACCTAAACAAAATGGAGTAGTAGAAAGAAAAAATAGGACTATACAAGAAATGACTAGAACAATTTTAAATGAAAGCAAGTTACCAAAATATTTTTGGGCGGAGGCCGTAAACACCTCATGTTATGTTCTCAATAGAATCCTACTTAGACCTCTTGAGAAGAAAATTTTTTTGAAGTATTATTTTGTAAGAAACCAAATATCTCTTATTTCAAAGTTTTTGGATGTAAATACTATATTTTGAATGTCAAAGATAAACTAGGCAAATTTGATGATAAATGTGATGATGGTATTTTTCTTGGTTATTCTAGTACAAGTAAAGTTTATAGAGTGTATAACAAAATTAATTGTTGAAGAATCTATTAATGTTGAATTCAATGAAACTAACGATCTTTTGAACAAAAAAGTATATGATGATGATGAAGAAATAGTTGAAGTACAAAGACAATTTGAAGTTGTGGGCATAGAGGAAGCAAAAGCTTACACCCCAAAAGTGGAAGAAATGGAAGAACCTCAAAAAAAAGAGAATCAAATGATCCCAACGAATTGGAGACATGCCTCATCACATCCACTTGATCAAGTTATAAGTAATACAAATGAAGGCATAAAAACTAGAAATTCTTTAAAAAATCTATGTGCTTTTTCGACTTTTCTTGCAAATTTTAAGCCCAACAATATAGATGAAGTACATGAAGATTCAAATTGGATAAATGCAATGCATGAGGAATTAAATAATTTTGAAATAAATCAAGTGTGGAAACTTGTGGAAAGACCCAAGGACCATCCTATCATTGGAACCAAATGGGTCTCGAAACAAGTTAGATGAAAATGGTGTCATTGTGAGTAACAAGGCTAGATTAGTGGCCAAGGATTACTCACAAATTGAAGAGATTGATTTTGATGAAACTTTTACTCCCATTGCTAGACTTGAGGTAATTCGAATGCTTTTGGTTTTTACATGCTATAAATGTTTTAAACTTTTCCAAATGGATGTTAAATCGGCTTTCTTGAATGGTTTTATAAATGAGGAAGTTTACGTTGAACAACCTCAAGGTTTTGAAAATTCAGATTTACCCCATCATGTTTTCAAACTCTCAAAAGCCTTTTATGGATTGAAATAAGCCCCTCGAGCTTGGTACGAAAGATTGAGTTCATTTTTAATTGAAAATGATTTTCAAAAAGGGAAAGTTGACACCACATTATTTATAAAACATTTTAAAATGATATTTTAATAGTTCACATTTATGTTGATGATATCGTTTATGGTGTTATTAATGAATGCCTATGCAAAGAGTTTGAAACTCTTATGCAACAAGAATATGAACTGAGTCTTGTAGGAGAACTTACTTTCTTTCTAGGCCTACAAGTAAAAAAATCCAAGGAAGGTATTTTTCTCAATCAAGAAAATTATACAAGGGAACTACTCAAAAGATTCGGGGTGAACGAATGCAAGCCGAGCACAACTCCTATGAGCACTACTACAAAATTAGATAAAGATGAAAAAGACAAGTCCATTGATGAAAAAAGGTACAGAAGTATGATTGATAGTTTGCTCTATTTGACGGCATCTAGGCCAGATATAATGTTTAGTGTATGTTTATGTGCTAGGTTTCAATCCGTCCTCAAAGAATCGCACTTAATCTCCGTAAAAAGAATAATGCGCTATTTAAAGCATATAAGTGAATTATGCATTTGGTATGATAGAAATTCTCCACTTGAATTGCATGCCTACACCGATGCGGATTTTGCCGAGTATAAAGTTGATAGAAAAAGCACTAGTGGGATGTGTTGTTTTCTTGGTAGTTCTCTTATTTCATGGGCTAGCAAGAAACAAAACTCCATCGCATTTTCTACCGCCAAGGCCGAATATATAGCCGCCGATAGTTGTTGTGCACAAATACTATGAGTAAAACAACAATTGCTTGATTATGGTGTAAATTATTCCAATGTACCCATGAAGTGCGATAACACAAGTTCTATAGAAATGACCAAAAACCCAATTCAACACTCTAAGACTAAACATATTGACTTACGATATCATTTCATTAGAGAACGTATGACCCTTAAGGACATTGCCATTGAACATGTATCTACCAAAGTTCAAGCTCGAGACATATTTACAAAACCTTCAAATGAAGAACATTTTTTCATGCTTAGAAGAGAATTAGGAATGATTAACTCTTGATTGCATATCAATTCAAAGTAAAAGTGACTTGGTTATATAATATCACTTTTGACATGAATTGAACATTAAAAGTGTTGCACAACACTTACACTTGTATGATATCTCTAGAATATGATGTTTATGTTTTTTGATTTTTTTAATGGCTCAAATTTTAAAAAGAAATACAGGGATCGGTCGACCGAATGGAAGGACCGGTCGACCGATGTGAAATTTGCAATTGCGTTTACAGCGATCGGTCGACCGATATGATACTCTAGTCGACTAGTATATGATTGCATCTTGCTAACATCGATCGACCGATGTATGACGTATTTGGAAAGAACTGTCTGGTCGACCGCTGGGCAGGATCGATCGACCGGTATATGCCAAAATCATGAGAAATACGAAATCGATCGTTTGACTCGGTCGACCATTTTACGTGACCGCTGCCTCCCGCGAACCCTCGACGACAGCCGACCTAACTCCGGCCAGCCGAACATTCCCTCCGGCTAACCCTATGGCCGCCTCCGCCGGCCGACCGCTTCCTCTGTCTCAACCATCACCTCCGTCGGCCGCCTCTTGTCTCGCTTCGACTACAGCTGCCAGCCCTCTGAACTATCTCCTCTGCCAAGTGTCCTCTCTCTCTCCCTCTCTCATCTCCATCACCTTCGGCGACCATCGTCATCCGCCGCCATTGACCAGCCACCTCGACCTCCGTCTCTCTCTCTCTCTCCATCACCTCCGGCAATCCTCGGCTCTTTTCGGACATCCTCCCCTCTTCGTCTCGAACATCGGTCGCCCTAGTCCTTTCCTCGGCTGACCTCTCTTTCTTCTCCGACACACTCCTTCCTTACTCATTCACCTATACTTCTCTCTTCACTGTGTCACCACCTCCATCTCTATCTTCCTCTCGATCGACCAGTCACCGACATCCGCCTCAGTTCCGATCTTCCGATCACTTCCGACCACCATTGTTGAATCCATGGCTGATGATGACGGATATTCATGTCGGATGGTCTTTCAACGTCGTCGTCGCTTCCCTGTCTCCGGTGGTACCATTCATATCCTCCCACCTGAATCAGAACCCGAACCCGAACCCGAACCCGAATCCGAATCCGTTCGATGTGGACGAGGACGATCCCGTGGACGTACTCGTCAGCCACCTTCCCGTGAGCCCATTGAGTTTGATAGTCATCTTTTTGTCACTAGGGAAGTCTCTATTAGTTTCGAAGCTTTTTACGCCTCTCGCGAAGTCCGGCGTGCCTATACCATTGATTGAGACGCTATGAACATTTCAGATGTTCAAGTGATGTTCGCAACCATAGGTTGGCTGCCACTACTCTCTCTCACAGAGCGTGTGTATCCTCGTCTTGTTCATCATTTTTATGCAAATATGACAATCACTCGAGAGGCCATCATCACCTATGTCCTTAGTATACCCATTCGCTTTGATCCAGACCATCTTTGTCGCATCTTTGGCATTGCGTGCCCCGTACCTGGCTTTTATTCATTTGTCACTCATGGCTGGCCTTCCGATTATCTTTCGATCGCGGATGGCATTCGTACAGTTTTTGCTGGACAAGACGTCCAGTATATCGTCGAAAGGACCCATCGTCATCTTCATCTACTCATGAAAATAGCCCATCACATTCTTAGTCGCATGATCACTCCTCGAGCCAGGCAATACAGAGGTCACTCACTTTGATCTCTTCTTTCTTCACTATCTGCATCCATGATGTCTCCTTCCTTCATTTTGGCCATTATGTCTTCTATCACATGGACTACACCTTCCAGAAGATCTCCTCTGGTGCTCGTGACCGGTACCACTTATATTTTGGTGCCTGGATCACTAAGATTTTACTCTATTTTGGTGTCGAGATGCCTACGGATGAGGAGTACATTCGACCTCGCCCCACAGACGTCATTGGTTCCGAGACTTTACACCAGAAAGGTCTTAGGTTTGGTGAGCAGGCATCACTAGATTCTGACGATAGAGAAGATGCCACAGATGGAAATCCAACGCCGATGGACACTCAGGATGCACTAAAGGCTAGCCCCAGCTTCCTGCCACCATCGACACCCACTGAGCATGTTAGACTTTTCCAGCACGCTACCTCAGATTTCTATGGCACCTATGACTTCACAGCAAGTGGCTGCCATAGATTATCGTGTGACCCAGATGGATCGTCGTGTTCGATGGATGGAGCGTGACTCTAGTTACCTTGTTGGTTCACTACAGGCCTGCTATGCATCGCAGGGATTTATTCCGCCTGTAGCTCGTGAGGATGATAGTCCCGATGAGGAGTAGTTGGGTTTGTCTCCCTTTTTGATGATGCCAAAAGGGGGAGAAGTTTAGGTCGATAGTATGCTACTATGATGTTATGATGTTATGTGTATGTTATGTGTTTTCATTTGTGTCGTGCACCATTTTGTAGTGATTGTAGTCATATTTGTTAGTGCATGAACACATGATATATTATTAACTATGAATGTAATGTGATGATTTTTTTTCTTCATGATGAAATGCCTATTTCATATCTAATTTTTTCTTTTCTTTCTCGCCATATGTTCATATTATCCCAAGTTATTATGAGAATATAAATGTCACCTATTCAGGGGAAGAAAAAGTGAAATATGCATAAATGTAGGGGGAGTTTGTTCACTACTTTCTATCTAAACGTACATTTCATTTTCTTTCTTTCTCTTTCTCCTTAACGTCCAATTAATTTGCCATCATCAAAAAGGGGGAGATTGTTGAATTCTATGTTTTGATGATAACAAATTAAAATAGGCATAAAAGTTACTAATCTATGCTCAAGTGGTGATAATGCGGGTGTAGAATTGATATGAACAGATTCGCCAAAGAAATTGCCAAATTTAAGTTAGAAGAAAATTTTTTTTAGGACGATCGGTCGACTCATCGGTCGACCGACCATGGCACCGGTCAATTGATATTTAGCAGAAGAAAAGATGAAAATATGCCGATTGACGTCGAGACATTACCGATCGATGTATCGGTCAACCGGACAAGCATCAAAATGCTGAAAATGGCACAACGGTCACATAAACCGGTCAACCGGCCCTTCCCAACGATCGACCGGCCTCTTAGTCAAATGAATAGTAACGGCTAGTATTCTGAGGAGAAAATTGTCGGAGACTTTTTGAACTAATTCTCACCTCTAGGAGGCCTATAAAAGAAGTGCCAAAGCCTAAAGAAAAATCATCCAAGCAAGCATGAACATCCTAGAGCTCCTCTCAAATTTTTAGCATAGAATTGCAAATTTCTTCCCTTTTCTTTTCTTAGCCATGAGTGTGAAAAAGATTTTGTAAAAGAAAAGAGTTCGATGGAACATTTACTTTCTGAATCCAGTAAGATTGAGAGCTCTTTATATAAGAGGTGTGCCTTGCCTCATGAGCGGAGAAGAAGGCTTGATTGTGTAAAGAGGGTTATTTTCTTCCTACAAGAAAAGAGAAAGATAGTGAATCTCCGATGATCTCGAGGTCGAAAAATCAGAGCGGGGACGTAGGCCAAAGAGTTGAGGCCAAACCTCGTCATCATATTGTGTCTCCTTGCGTTTGTTCTTTATCTTTCACTTACGCCTTATCTTTATTTGCTTGTGATCGTTTCTATTGATTTTTCTGAAAGTGAATTTCTGAGAAGATTTTTTTATACACCAATTCACCCCCCCCCCCCTCTTGGTGCTTTTGATCCTACAAGTAGGAGAGCAAACACAGAGAGACGCAATATGTTGACGAGATTCGATCTCAACTTTTTGTCCTACGTCCTCACTCCGACTTCTCGACCTCGAGACCGCCGGAGATCCACTATCTTTCTCTTTTCTTATAGGGAGAGAATAACCCTCTTTAAACCATACGTATTTTTCTCCGCTCAAGAGACAAGGCACTCATCTTTTACAATGAGCTCTCAATCTCACTAGATCAGAAAAATAATGATTCCCTCCATCTCTCTTCTTTTACAAAATTTTCTCATACTCAAAGCTTAGAAGAGAAAACGGAAGAAACTTGCAAATTTGGGCTCAAGAACTTGGAAGGAACTTTTGAATGATCTTGCTTTGGCACTCCTTTTATAGGCTTCTACAGGTGAGAATCTCGTCCAAAAATTATTTCATAATTTTCTCCTTAAAAAATAGCCGGTACTGTTCATCCGACATTGTGACCGGTCGATCGCATTAATGGGCCGGTCGACCGGTCAATATGACAGTTGTGGTGAATCTGCGAATAACAACGGTCAATTAGACATTTCGACCGGTCAATCATGAATAACAAGAGATGATGCTATGACTTTAATTATACCCTAACATCATGCAAATCTATTATTAAAATTAATCCAAAGGTTGATCCAACGATCCACTTACTTTTGTGTGAGTTCTCTACTTTTCGGCCCTCTCCTTCTTGTTCTTTTTCTGCGTTGATAGTCCCAAAAGGCTTTTCAACTTCGACTACCACACATCCTTGGCACCTTGTACCTGCTGGTCGTGCCGGGTGAAAAAAACAGGATGAGAGTTTAAAGATAAACACATGAAACTTACACAAAAGTATACCCCACCTTGGCTGAATCTCGATGAGATTCCGACATAGTGGCTAGCAATGTGCCCGAACTCCTGGTTGCTTGAGAATTTGTGTAGGTGAAAGGGAAAAGGAGAAGAGGCATGATGATTAGGTTAGAGGAGGTTTTAGTTAGAAGGAAAGTCTATATGAGTAGGAGTCAAAAGATAAGATTGATTATAACTTTTGGATGAAATTAAATCCATCTTTTATTTGGTTTTTATTTCTTTAGCTAAATCTAATTGTTGTTTGTTATTTATTATTTATTATTTTTTTATATACTGGGCCAGGCGTTACATAACTTATTATGAATCAAAGTCTATAATAATATGTGCGAAATGGATATTTGGATATAAATTATTATAATAAATCATAATATACTAAATCAAATTACAGAGAAAATTACATTGTAGATTAAATTAAATTAAAAAAATTATTCCAATGAATTTTTAAATGAATAAATTATTTTTGAAAGTAAAGGGAGAAGGATGAGAAAGTTGACACCAGATTAGTTTCAATTCAAAAGACATGCACTGATACATCCAATTATTTTATTTCACACGCACATTTTATGTTTTTGATTGCCAAGTAGGTTGGCTTACAGGGTCGGGACGGGACGTTTCAAGATGATGAAGAACAAGAATCTTTCTTGGCTGTAGAAATCAAATAAGTCAGTAGAGGTGTTTTCAGATCCGGTGCTGTTAAGAGTCGGATTGGATTTAGGTGAGAATCTACTAGATAAATCTTATTTAAATTCGGATGCCTACGCCAACTCTCTAACTAACTCTTCATCAACTTATCCATAAATTATATTATTGTTGAGAATATAAAATAAATGATGATGGTTTGGACTAGACCAATAGTTATTAGTATAGGCTTAAGAATATAAAATAAATGATGTTGCTTTTTCTAATGGCTTAAGCTTTTAAGAAAATTGGTCAGCACATCAAATTTAACATTGTATCAGAGCTAGAGGTCCTGAGTTCAAACCTTGTTAAGCTTTTTTTAAAAAGCAATTTCCTCCTTTAGTTGTCCAAGTGTTGGATTTGGACTGAACCAAAAAGTTGTCATCAGTCCACACGTGAGGAGGAGTGTTAAGAATATAATATTAATGATATTGCTCTTCTTAATGGCTTAAACTTTTAGAAAAAATGGGCAACACATCAAATTTAACATGGTATGTGTGTCAAGAGTTCAAACCTCATTAAGCTCTTATTAAAAAATAATTTTCTTCCTTTATTGTCCACGTGTTGAGCTTGGACTAAATAAAAAAATTGTCAGCAGTCCACACGTGAGGGAGAATGTTAAGAATGTAAAATAAATGATGTTGCTCTTCCTAACGGTTTAAGTTTTTAGGAAAACTAATTAACACATCAAATTTAACATCTAATGGCTTAAGTAACTAATCAATACATCAAAATTAATATCTAATGGCTTAAGTTTTTAGGAAAATTGGACAGCATTTCAAATTTAATATGGTATCGGAGACAGAGGTCAAGAGTTCGAATCTCGTTAAACTCTTATTAAAAAAATAAATTCCTCCCTTAATTTTTCACATATTGAGCTTGGTCTAGACCAAAAGTTGTCAACAGTTACACGTGAGAAAAAGTGTTAAGAATATAAAATCATAAATGTTACTCTTTTCTAAATACTTAAGCTTTTAGGAAAATTAGTGGACGCATCAAATTTCAACAATTATAAGCCCTGAGCACAGCATCACACCATCATCATTTTTTTTTTCCTCGAGTGCGCGTTTCTGGTTGGGAAGTAATATTTTGCTTCCTCTCTCTCGCAACACATAGTCCATCAACGATGGAGAGAGGAGATGATGCACATGACTCCCAAGGGGGCGGCAGCACTGACGGCCTCGACATGGACACCAGCGTTGTCTCATCTTCGTTATGTTTAAGAACATTGCATTTTACGTGCCTTGTTGACATGATAAAAATAAATTTATTACATATTCCAAACATAATTAATGCTAATAAACCCCTCATCTCCTTCGTTTTCTTCGTAGAATGTACGAGCATGGCTTTTTTCCGGATCCATGGTGATTAGTAGGCGTGTGAGGATTAAATCCATATATCTCGGAGAGAGTATGCATTTCTTAGGTTTTGCATAACTTGAACCAGGTTGGAAACGTGTGAGAAGAGGTTGGTCTTAAGGTGGTTTGAACTTGAAACTGATAAGATTTGATCCAACGCCCTTATACAGTTATCTTATGATCCATATCTCTATTTTGTTATCCTAATCATGATCTATATGCTGAAACAAAACAATGAGTCCCGAACAAAGATGGATCATTTAAACTGTTAAGTTAGACTACTGACGACCCAAAAACCTTCCTAGGAATAACTCTTCACCACTATTAAATGATCAAAATAGTCTTTAATAAAGCTATCTAAATTAGAACTCACGCTACCATGATAAATTATATATACTACCAACAATAAAATCTTAAACTCTTAGAAAGAACTTGATCAATTTGTTCACTATAAAACCAACTTTGCTTTCCAGATTTTATATTTGTCATCATAAGCACACAAAAAAATATCGTGGAGGGAATCAAATTTTCTCATCCTCTATGTTTAATGGTCTTCGGTCTTCCTTATCATGATAACAAGATATATAAGGTTTTTCTGCAGC